>CM054114.1:9517107-10717107 GCA_028673005.1 Tanypteryx hageni | reverse complement strand
CTAAGAGAGCAATCTGTGAAAAGAAAACAATTTGAGATAATTTTTAATAATGTGAATTTGCCTTTCCTACTTTTCCGGTAGTAGCACAAATACTTTAGATCGGAAAAAAATCAAATTCACAGCCAAATATAGCTACAGAGAAACTTCAGAAACTAGCATTACTATATAAAATGTCTCGAAGGAGAAAAGTAATTTTGAAAGGATTATAATTCAAAGTTGATATTTCCTTCATAATACGAAAAAATTCCTGCGCGAAAAATGAACTATACGAATTCGTAAAAAATATACCGGATATAGCCATCGCGATGCATGCATGCTTTCAAAGATAGGTGGCGTCATTGTCTGCAAAAACCTATTTTTTCTTCCGATTGCTAAAAAAAATCCCGACGAAGTATTCGATTTGGTGTCTTGATGAGACGGACCTGCCTGACTGATGGTTTCCCCACCAAAGAAAATTCCGGTCGAGTACCTGGCATGAAAAAAAGACCCCTCCGTGCTGCCATCTGTGATCGATATTTAGTACCGTATAGTCGCCCGCCCGGCTTGACCGGAAATGAAATTGCTCCAGGCAACGAAGTTCTCTGGACGGATCCAACTCTTCCCTTCCGCTTCTTTCTCTCTCTCCATCTCTCTTCTTCCCCATACCTCTCTCTCTCTCTCTCCCTCCCTCTCACGTAGTTTACCGGTTACTTACGCATTGGCTTGCGCCCAGAACTTCCGCGCCTCGCTATCCGGGATCGTTGCTTCAAAAGTCGGCGCAATATAAAAGGGCCCGTCTCGCTGACCGGACGAAAGGAAAATATCACACGCGAAATTTGAATGAAGGTGCGTTATAATTCCGCTATAAGTTTCTCTACAACAAGTAAAAAATTCCAGAAAATCTTCACCGGAGAGAGAGGGCGAGAAAGAAAGTGTATCCATTATGGAATGGTTTAATTTGAGACAATGAAAATCGTTTAAATAGGACTGGGTTAAAAACTATGTAATTTAATTGGTTACTCTTAAATTTGAATTAAATTTTTATACTGATCTTTTCAGTTAAAAAAATAAATAATTAAGCGATTTAATATGAGGATAATTAATTTTGCATTTTGAAATTAAAACATTCACTATAATTACGAGTAATTTTACAATAAATCAGATTATGCATTCTTGGACAAAAGAAAACTCGAGACGACAAAATTCATAAAGCAGACGACAGCAATCAAATATACATATTCGTCGGAAGTATTTCTTTTGCACTAGGAGTGTTCTATTGGTTCACCAGCTCCAAAGAAAATTTTATTTTATATTTTTACTTATTTTCCTACATCCATGTTTGTTTTATTTCAACTCAAAAGTGAATATTTATATAATAATACGTAAAATTTGTATTTAATAATAACTTACTTTCACGATAAAATTTCTGTTTCGGAAAACCACAGATAATAGCAGTTTTATAAGAGATATCACAGTTTCAAATCGCAGCGTGAAACCATTTTTTTAAAAATGGGATCTTATACTGAATGCTGAATATATTAAACCTGAAATAAGTAAATTTATGCACTTTAAAAAATAAATACTTATCTTAGGTTGCTCCAATGCCATGATAGATATAACCTTATTATGGCTAGCTAATACATATAAGTACTTATTTTTGAACGTGTTTATTCTTAACTTTGGTTTCACCTATAAGACGGTCTCGATAATTCTCTAATGAATTGAAACAATAAATTTTAGAACGTTAGAAAAATCTTATAACAGTTAAACACCATAAACTATTTCTAAAGTTAGTACGAAGGCTTCCACGGCGTGCTGTTGATATGGTGGTGATTTCCGGGATTCTGCCGTGTTGATCCATTTCTGGAAATGGATCAACACGGCAGAATCCCGGAAATCACCACCATATTTCTAAAGTTAACCATTGACTATTATTATAATTGAGACCCCTCTCGCTTTAATCCGCATCTAATTAAGTCCAGGTGTTTTGCGCCAAACAGTAGTTCCTTGGTGTCTTCTTACAAAAATCTACTTGAAGTGATGACGTTTGTGAAAATATAACATTCATGGTTCTCTTCCTTCAACTCTCGTTTAAGCAATTTCCCACCAGTCGCCTCATTGCTAGTTCCTGCTCTCCCTAGACATTTCTCCTATTTCCTCCACCTCTTTCTGATCGCGTTTTTCAGTAAATCCTATTTTTCTGACTGTAAATAAAAGCAAATCAATTTATTTCTTATATTTAAATTATTTTCAATTTTAATACCACAAACCATTATTAATCGAAAATCCTCTTGCCTCACAGTCTAACTCTGAAAATTAATCATTTGTATGCTTATTTATTAAATTACGTATATTTCATAAGTATAAAATTAGAAGAATTTGCATTTTTCATAAGATAGAATTCTTAGAAATTTCTTCATGGAATGCGATCAGACATAATTTACTGTAATAAATTATGGCAAATATTATTTTATAGTCGTAAGAAGAAACACCTAGATTAAGAGTTGGGCAATAATTTTTCTGATGACAGAAAAATGCAATTGTATAACTAGTAACATGAAAAAAACATTTATTTCCATCGAAAAATCAGTAATTTAAGAAAATGCCATAATGATAATTTTCATTATATGAAATACATGAATATGATGCATGCTTTATGACAGACCTCAAAATTAACATTTATAAAACTTATTACTCAATGAAAAGCAGAATATTTCAACCTCATGGTCGTTGAGTTGAAAAATAAAATTACTATCCTTTCACACATATTTAGTGTATTTTTTGTGCCCATGCAACGAAGTAAAACCTGGTCGTTTGGATTGCTTTAAAGTGATTTGTGAATAAATGTCATTTTTCTTCTTTTTCAAATTAATATTTTAATGCAGTATTTAAATTCAATAAATTTTAAATGGAGTGAATAGTTCAACTACAGCCATGAAATGAAAGTACTCGGATTTGACGCTCTATTGAAAACATTAGAATAAATGCTATTCTTGTCTTACAGAAAATCGCACATCATGTTAGATGGTTACCGTCGGCTGTATGTAAAAAATTAATTCACTGCAAAGTATTTGATTCACATCGTGGAAATCTGAATGACTTTGAGATGGCAACATTTTGAGCGATCTCGCATATAATAACTAAAATTTACTATCCTTAAATTTTAAAATATTTTAACCAGAATCAGGCCAATATCTGGAATTTTTGATCATTGAACATAGAAAAATAAATGAAATGAATAGCTTACATATAAAAAAGAACATGAAAGTAACTTACTTAGAATAAAAAAATCTTATTTCAGGTTTTATTGAAAGTGTATCCGTTTCTGATAATTTTTACAATGATTAGAGAGCTATAAACGCCAAGAGGATTGCATTACATTAAATATTTGGATACATTTCTTCTTTAATGAATAGAAATAACATGAGAAATTTTTATTTATGGCTTTAATAATATATATCGTAATATACTTAAAAATAATATAATCTGAGAAAATTGAAATTCATATTTTGTAATTTAAGATTATATGATTATGCAGTTGAAGTTTGATAAACCTAGATAGATATCCGTTAATTTGAAATAATAATGAAATAGTTACCTAATGCATTTTGGACCTAAGTACAAGCAAAGAAAAAATTAATTAGAAATTTTTCGATAGAAAATGTTTGTCAATACTAACACAACTTATTTTTCTCTTCAAAGTAGTGCAGGTACGGATACAGCGTCGAAAGCTGAAACAATACATTTTGCCATAATAACACTTCTCTGGTAAATCAAACTTACTTACTTACATACATAATAAATCTTATGGAAATGCTATAGAATCCCATAACATGACCTAAAGTCTAAAGAAAATTGATCCGGTCTCTTCTTTCTGATACAGAAATCAGCTGTATAGTCAATTGTTTAATAGGGCACTATGCTTTGTTTCTCTTTGCTTCTGATTGGTATGAAAATACGGAAATTATATTAATTATTTTTATCTTAGTATTTTTAAGAATAAACAATTTATCCGGTTCGTCCGCAAGATTTCTCCTTGGGTACGAATCAACCGCTTTACGGTTTATCGCATTTAGACTGAATTTGATATTTAGAATTTTGATTAATTAATATCTGATAAAAATAAACACTACAAAGGCTATAAAACAATAAATTATAGCGTAGCCAGTTGGAAGGAGCAGGAAAAGAATGGGGGCTCATGAAGACCATACTAATTAGGCCATCGCCCATCTCTGGATTATATTCTGCTGGTTGCCGCAAAGATATTCTCACACAAATGTCACAAATTATTTCGGCCGTTCATCACATAATCATCGTCACCATAGGTACATAGTCTGTTCATAGCTCGTGATTATAAATGCTTATACGTGATTCTTCGCATATTCCCGTTTTCTCCAACTTCTTCATTTAATGATTTCTTTTTCTTTATTCTTCGAATCCCTAGAAATTGAAAGCGCTTCCTTCCTCATTTTACTTCCAATTTTACTTCTGTTGCGCCTATAATTATGCTCTCTAGCCTCAGGTAATGCCAAATCCAGTTCGCCTTCCTCTTTATAAACTTCACAATCACTCGCTTTCTCCTATTCTTTTCAGTACTTTCTCATTTTTCATATTATCTGCCCAATTTATCTTCTTCTTCGTTTATTATATTACCTTATTTACCAGACTATAAAATGACCTCGAATATAAGACGACTCCCCTTCGCAGAAGTCACTACGAGGAAAAACATATTATAAGACATTCTGAAGCAAATAAATAAAACGATATTGTTGGATTTATTTTTAAAATTTGTCATCACAATGCGCAAGGCAAATATGCGATTTAAAGCAAGCTATGCATGTCATATTCATGGCAAATGTTTTTTATTTATTTCTTTGTTTGCATATATAATGTGACTCCAAATATTTGGCTGAAAAAGAGACGAAAAAAAATCATCTTACAGCTTAGTAATTTCGGTAATAAATATTAAAATGAAAAAGGGCCACACGTCACCATAGAGAAGGAATTTACCGTGAAAAGGGAGGCAAACAAGGATGCTTCCCTTTGTCGAGTAGAAGCCCCTAGGCCGACTCTTGCGATTCCGTCATCGCCCACGACGGCACGCGACCACAAGATATAAAACCCCTCGAAACTCCCCTTAACCAAACACCACACGCGGTGGAATTCACCGTTTCTAAGGTAACCTATGTAAATTCGGACTTTTATCGCGGCTTAATAAAAGATTCTGGCACGCCTTTGAGTGAGGGGGTCGCCTAGGCAAATAAGCATCCTTTTTTCTCCCATTTAGGGCTAGGGGTTTTTTCCATGCGACCCTCGGCGTGCTGCTTACCAAAGAAAGGCGGTCGCTCCCGCTCGCGGCACGCATTAGGATCGCATGGAAAAACATCGTGACACGGAGGAGGGATGCGGCGAAGAACAGGTGTGTGGCGGTAGGACCTTTTTTTGGGGCGAAACCTTTTGCAGTGTACTTGCGGCACTTCCGCTAGTCGACGACATGAGGATCGACCCCTATTCACTCTATCTCATAGAGGGTTGCTCTCGAGGGTCACCCCTTCTCCCGCCCTTACAGGCCGCGCTAGTTAGGGAGATTTCAATGCCTCGGCTACCTGCAGTTGGACCTTTTTTTCCTTCCGGGCCCGAATCCCTCATGGTGAACCGCCATTATAATTCCGTATGTCAAGTTATTCATACGATACGGAGGTACTGAAATAGAAAAATCTCGTGGAATGAAGAGGGGAAAGAAGGGTGGCGACTGAACAGGTTTAGAACGCAGTTTCGGGTTACTTTTTTAGTAGAATGCTTCAGTAATTTTTTAAGTTGTTTTTGCAGAGGTTCTTTCGTCAATGTGAACGGTTTAGCTATGAGATTGCTGACATGTCGCTGAAACGTATTGGAATAACATACATGTTACAAACAATAAGATCCACGCCAATTACTTCATACAGATGTATTTTATTATTAATATCTGTGATCACTGGAGTAGGAACTACGGGCAAACATTTTTCATAGTGTAATAATCTATAAAGCAGTAAGGAAAGGAGAGGTGTTTTATTACTGTAAAAATGGACTGATCAAATTTCGAGAAGAAGCCAGAAAGGAGTTGGCTAGAAAAGAAGCAAAGCGGTGACGTTTTGGATAGTTAAAAGAAAATGTTTATGAGGAAAGTATTTTACACGAGACTACCTGTGAATATTGAACCAAAAACCTAGCAATAATTTTAAAACTTGATACCTGTAACATTTACAATGTTAATAGTTTATAAAGTTCAGTTGGAATTATAATATGGCATTCGATAAAGAAAATAAAAAATATGGATCTCTTGGATGGGAAAAACTTTTAAATTGAGTGGACTACCAATTATCATTAATTCACTTCCTAATCCTGACTAAATTTGTACCCATAAAAATTCTACCGAACTTCTCGATATTGTTTTTATGATTATTACGCTTGAAAAAATGGAAAATCAGCCTCAATCTTATGTTTTAGAGTCGGTGAAGTATTTCCAGAGCTCTGATCAAAATAAGGGGAGGCAAGGACGTTGCCAAACGACTCACATAAAGGGACCAAAGGGAAAGGCATGAACAGCACAATGCAGCAAAGTTAATCTTCAGTGATTGGATGGAGCCATTTTTAAAAGCTCCACCATTTTAAAATTTTCTTATTATTTAGCTTTCAGAGCTCAATTTAGACAGCGTCGGATAAAATTATTTTCTAGTTTCACCAAATAACCAAGATACATCAAATTGCCTTAGAGGACACCTCCATTACAGACGAAATGCGCATGTGGTTTACTCAGGTATTTTAATAATAAGTAGAAGTCAATCCACTGCTCCGAATCGCTTATCATCATGAATAATAGAATAAATTCAATAGTAGCACGTTAGACTTTATCTCAGGGATTTTCAACCCTATTTTAGATGACGTGCCATTTTGGGAACTTTTCTCGTACCCCCTAGCATATTTTACAATGATAGGATACGAACCAAAATCTTGCATTAAAATACATTAATGACGCTTATAAGCGTCAGCGATAAAACTCATGAGATACAGTTCTATTTATAATAGAATTAACGATCCAATGCCACTTCATGCGTAAAAAAGCCTTACCGATGTCTCAATAAGTCACTGTGATACAAGCAATCATTTTCTATCCACATTCCCTATATCCGTAAAAAAACGTTTCTACGTTTCGTAACGTCATTGGCAATTGTAAAAATCGCAGCCTTTGACTCCAAAATCGCGTTGAAAAGCCGAAGTAAATAGAAACAAGATGTTCCAAACGGAACTTATAATCCCTACTTGCCACATAATTATTTGTTTAGCACTTATATTGGCTTTAATTAAAATCACCGCGGATGAATTGCTCTTTGTGTTCCAAAATTTCATAATTTTGCGTTATAAAATATTACTAATGCACTCGAATGGAAAACTAAATTGTGTGACAAAAATAACGCGTGTATGTACTATACTTATACCGAATCCGAGTCCAACAATAGTCATTGCAACGGCAACGTCCTCATAATGAGTGATAAAACTGAAAAAACGCCAATATTTGTGCGAAATTCGAAGAAAAACAATCGAAAAGCAAAATTCTACAATAAAAATTAGAATTTCCATTCCTTTTCTCAGAGAATAGTAAAATCCCGCTCCGATATTACAATTTTAAGACATTTTTATGTGCGAGAGAAAATTATCCTGAACGATGGATTTCAGACTTACCATGTAAATCAAATGGGAAGTTCCTGGAATTGAACCCGGAACTTTCAATCTTCGCAACAAAAACTATCCTCGGGAGCTCGGCCTTAGTAGGAAGAGATTTCTACCGAATGTCATGAAAATCGGTCTATTGGTTCAAAAGTTAACAGGGGAGACAGACAGACAAACACAACGACGAAAATATATGCCAATTTCCATTTTGGAAAGTAGGCTAAAAATGTATTCTTTGACATTTCCGGATAGCCTTAAAAACGCTGCACCTACCCCTAGGGAAACGCGTACAAACGACTGTAAACTCCTGCTCTTACTGCTTCTATTAAAATTGAAGGAACTATTCACTCAAAATTCAGTAATCATGCCATAATTGAAGATCCGAGTTCATTAGCTTCATAGATCGCCAAATATCAGTTCGAAAATTAATAGAATCAGGCGTGACTTTGTAGAAGTAGCCAATATTGTTCATTATAAAAGCACAGTACTTTTTCACAATTTTTTATTTTTGCGACCGGTTTCGCACGTGATACCGTGCATTTAATATAAATAATATCACTTCAAAAATTTGAAATTTTCCAATATCGTTCTGGTCGAAATCGTATGAGGAAAGAAGGAATTTATGGAGTAATAAAAAATGATTTTGAGAGAAAAAATAATACAAAACGCATTGGCGATTGAGATATTGGAGGAAGGGTGGAAACGAAAAGGGAGATTCTGGGAGTGAGAAAGTTGGAGAGGGGGAGGGAGGAGGAATACCTTCTTGTGCATATCGGAAATAATGGCAGAGAGCGCAGAGGAGAAAAATCATTGAGTACGATACATCACTCGGAGAAAACGAAAACAGGTCCATTTCCTGTATTATCAGTCATGTCTGAATTTGCAGAACGCTACATTGAGCGAAACTAACGCACTGTATAAAAAATCAAGCAATGTCATTTAGAAAGGCTCATCATTCATTGAATGTCATAAATAATAAACTAGGATTAGTTATGTTGAGTGTAAATAATATTTTTATTTTTATATTTTAATAGAAAATAATTAATTTTAAAATATTATGCATAAAATGAAAACTATGCAAGTATTAAGTTTACTAGGAGAAGTAGGAGTGAGGTAGTTTTTAAGAAAATATTCTACAAAATATTATAGTATGACGAAATGTTTGTGGCCCAAACACAACTGACAAATGAATTATAAAATAGAGAATATACTTTATGAAAAGCGACTGATTCCTAGGATTTCAGGAATGAAAATGGCCTCCTATCCATTTCTGATGAAATCACGAAACATTTCAGAATTTAGGAAATTCAGATAGTGACTTCTCAAACGAATATACACTTTTACATTACAGTAGAAAATTAAAATATTGCACCAAATTAATGAATCATTTGCATCAAAGTGACACAACATTCATGCTTTATTTCCAAATCAAGCTTAGCATTGATAATGAGACGCATCTTTTAATACCCGATTTGCATAATAAGAAGAACAATATAACAAATTTATCATAAAAACTAATATTTTTAGTTAAATAAAATCAAATCTAACATTTCTATCAGGGAAATCATGACTAAATCGATTCTAAAATCATTTGAATCATTACTTGCCATTCAATCACAATTTTATGTGCTTTAAAACAAAATAATGATTCAGAAATTAGCTAACTACAAATATTAATAATATTATTTATCTGTGTTGAATTATGTTTATTTGATCCCCAATAAAAGTCAGCATAAAAGTAGTCAATAAAATTGAATTAAGGTTTTGATTTTTCTTAAATGTTGACATTTTTGGTGAGGGATTTAAGCTGCGCAATATTTTATGAAATACGTTTGTTGGTGCGACAGTACAATTTTTTACTTCCATTAGGTTTTGTAATACTGAATTTATACAGCTTGAAATTTTTCAGTTCCATAATACACATGTATCAGACAGTGAGTATTAGCAAAAACTTTACATGAGGTATACAGTTAGGTAATAAGATATCTATAAATCGCGTTTTAGAAAAATGTATCATTGAACAATGAGTAGACTCAATCCGCAAATTTAGCTTAGGTTAAAACAGAATAATCATAGAAAAAATTATCCAAAATTTCAATTAAACTTCATATTTTTAAATTGAATAGATGAAATCTCACGAAGTTTTACAGATCAATTTGAAATACCTGATATTTCCAGTAACCTTTTAATTCGTAAATTATGGCCAACGATAAAATAAAGAGAGCAAATAACAAATATGGCTCCGGTATTATTTGATGAAATATTACGAGTGAAATGAACGAAAGCTATCAAATGAAGTTAAAATTGGCAAATGGAAAAGTGGGAAGTGAAAAGAAATATTAATCCACCTCAAGTGCGTCTTATCAAAATCGGAGCGATTATCATAATCCTCGCATTCAACTCATACTTTGAAATCGTCTGTAACCACACAAAATCAGCGGTTATTCTTTCGTTTTTTAAAACAATTTTGCATTAGGCCAATATAATACTCCTAAACAACGTCGTGAAAGAAACGTTAAATAAAACGGTTAAATTTTAACGTCCTCTTTGTAACTATACTCATTACGCAGAATTAAGCGCTTAATCAATTTAAAACCATGCATTTTTGACAAACTGAAAATAACCTAGGAAACGTAATAAAACATTTGGAAATTTGTTTTCAGTGTTCATGATAGGGAGAAAAGACAATTTCTGCGATAGCATATTTTAAAAGTATTTTATCTCAGACATTATCGATAAATTTTCCTTAAAATGTGAATTTTCACAACAAACAGGTCCACAACGCTATTGAATTAAATCAGCATTAATGTTTACCAAAAACTATTTTTAAAAATTTTGGTGCACACCGTTTGAATATTACTTCGATGAAAATTTTTCAACTTTCTGTTTATAAAGAATTTATATAAATTATTTAATCCCGATACAAATACATTTATCAAATAGGTCCAATTTTGCTATAACATACTTTTATTATGTTCACTATCGATAAAATTTAATAAAATACATCCATTCCAAGATGAAAGGTAAATTGTATAATAGTAGAAGATTGTAACCATATAGTTGGAGAAAGTCAAGAAGAAATGTCGTCAATAAATGCCGCCATGGGAAAATAAATCGAGGAGAAAAACTAATAGAGTTCTGCTCTTAATAAAGACCTCGTAAAAACGAATGATTCATAAACCACAAACGAAGAGTTAATACATGGAAGAGCCAAAGGGATAGAATGAGAACCTAAATTGATTCCACACTAGCGAAACTAAGATTCAGGAGTGCAGAGATATTAATCATGAATCAAAATATCTAATGGTAGTAGATATAGCAACAAAACTAAAACAAATAAGGACAACTAAGAGTGAATGATATCGCTGTAATAAAGAAACACAAAAAGGAAAGCAGGATACATTACGCAGTAAGTTAGAATAGTTTCCTAGAAAGTAGGAAAACATACCAGAAACTGTTTTAAAATGGGAGGAAATTATAGGAAGCATAAAGTTACTATCAATAAAGATATAGGTAAATACGAAACTAATATGACATGTGAAATTATCGAGCAAATGGATATGAGAAGGTGGAAAACGTAAGCAGTGAAGAAAGTAGAATTAAATGTAGACGAATAAGCAATGAGACGAGAAGGGCAACTGACGAGGCTGGGGAAAAATTGATTATGAAAAACTGTGGAGCAATAAAACGGATGGAAATTATATGGAATATGGCGCTAGAACTGGAAGATAGTATGTCTAACGGTGTCCATGGAAAATGAATTATGAACTCTGAAGGTATGATATTCAAAGAACCAAAGGTTGTAGTGGAGGTAAAGGAAGAATATATTAAGGAATCATAAAACAATCAGATATTATTAACACAAATAGAACTGAATGAAGAGGCCGACGTTGAAGAAGAACATTTGGGACCAAGTATCATGCAGCAGTAGGAAAAAAGACGAAGTAGTTGACGACACAAAAGGGTAAAGGCAGCTATGATGTACCAACATGTCATTGAATCTGGAGAAATACAAATTACGACAAAATTAAACAGATTTAAAGCACAGGAGTGTGATCTCATCGTATACTTGAAGAAAAAATAATTACTCTAAAGAAGATGCTAAAGACATTGTAAGGACTACAGTACGGTAACATAGTGCCCGATTCAATTTCCTTTCTCTTCCATTTAGACTGTATATACATTCAATTTTCACATATTCTTCTTAGAATATCCTTGTTCTTCATCCTATCTGTCCATTTTATCGTCAGAATTCTTCTCCATTTCTCCCATACTTCGAAGCTTTTCAGGTGATATTATAATTTTTTTAAAGGTCCGTGTTTTTGTTCCATACATAGTATTTTATCAGTTACGTATAAATATCTTCCTTTATTTTTCCCATTAGTAATTTTTTGCTTCTGAATGCGGTTTTTTATTTCGTTAATCTAGTGATCATTTTATAGGTTAAATTTGCATCTGTTATTATGATCCTTCCAAGGTATTTATGATTTGAAACTTGTTCTAATCATCAATCATCATCTATCCGTATAAAGGTCAGTGTTATTCTTGGATAAACCTCGTTCTTCACTTATTTATATTTTCCGCAATTCTCTTAATTTTCAGCAGTTCTCTTTCCCTTATAATTTGTCTATCACTTTAAACTTTATCATTCCTCTTTATTCTTCCAGATTTACTTCTAGCGTGTCTTAATCGCTCTCTCTCTCTCCTCAGGTAATGTTCAGTCCAACTCGCCTTCCTCTTTCTTGTAGTCTCCATCATGATTTGCTTTTTGCCTATTCTACTTAGTATTTCCTAGTTTTTCCTGATATATACTTCCATTATATCTGTAGTTTTCTTCCCCATGCTAACATTTTGAAGCTTTTAAAGAACTTTGCATAATTTTTTCGGAGTTTCCTTGTTTCTGCTACATTTTATCAATTTATCGTGTTGGAACTGGAATTTTCTTTTATTTTTCTCGTCAGTATGTCTGTTTCTGAATGAAGCTTTTGCTCTCGCTATTCTATTTCATATTTTATCAGAGAATTCTACATTGTTATGATCACGACAATGTATTTAATATAAACTGAAACTTGACCTAATGGCTTTACAACATTACTTTTAATGAGTAATGGTGGAGACTACATTAAAGATAATCATATGGTTAAAATTGATTTTAAAACTTATGATCATACGGATTAGGAGTAATCTATTACCACATTAGCAATAGTTTTGTTCAAGTTTTCTAGTTAACCGTTTTTTCCATTGCCTTTGATATTTATGTATTTATTTCCATTCTATATTCTGTCTGCTAATACTCCATAACACTGGCCAACATTCTAAAAAAATATGCATTATATTTTACTAAGCGGATAAGTTTACGGCACACTGTCGTTGTATAAGTCACACATGAAAAAAAGTCGGCTGGTTTAGCGTATGAGCCACGTGGAACCTAGGCATTCAGCTAGTAAATAAATCGTGTTTGTTACCTGAACGGAAAACTCAAACATGTACATTTTTATTTTATTAGGAAGATTTTAAATCCGTTTTTGTCGTGTCGAGAAGCTGGAAGATTTTTTTCTAAAGACACGGTCAATAATAGAATCAAGTTTATACGCGAGAAATAAACAAATATGTTTTTAATTTTATTGGTAGAAGACAGGAAAATGCAGTTTACGCAAAACAAAGGAACACAAAGGAAGTAAGTAAGTTTAGTTGTAAGACAAATTCATCGTTATCTCATCGAAAACTAATGAAGAAAACAAAATAACTGAATAAATTTGAACATTTTCAGCTTTATTTATTTTGAACTATATCGTAAGGGCATCATGACTTCGTCCAGTATTCTAATATTGGCCTAACTACTTACTGCTATTACGCAAGGGCTAGACAAATTTTCTAAAAATCAATGCGCCAACTCCAAAACCTAGGAGCCAGCGTAGACGTTACATAATTTTGGCAGATATTTTTTATCGTCGTCAGAAAAATAAATGTTTAATTCTGATAGATACAGGTATTATATAATATTTTGCTGCCCCTACTGCTGAACCCGACAATACAATATGACTACAGCACGTGACTGCAGTATAACCAAAGCCTAACTACAGCACGCATATACAATATCTAGGCTCCAGCATGAAAATGTTAGGCACCATGGCGACCAGGATTTTTCGAGACTAGTCTTAGAAAAATAAAGAACAAGCACTTAAAGAATAATTGTCTCTGGTATCATCAATAGCCACAACAAGGTTATTAAAAACCAGATGCGTATTTCGGCTTTCTTTTTAGAATATACTTTTGGTGAGTTGTTACTGAATACGGCTGCTTTATCGCGGAAATGTGCGTCTGGTTATTTATAACTTAGTTGTAGCTATTGGAGATACCCGAGACAATTATTCTTTAAGTGCTTATTCTTGAACGATGACATAATATAACTTCAACAATCCTAATAATTATGTTTAGCCTACAGCAAAGTAATTGTATCCTAACAATTCCACTAACTTACTGAAGACTAGCTGAAACGCTCAGCTTCGCTCGGGAAAGTTTTCTTTTGAGTAGTAAACGATTTTTATTATTTATTATTTTGGCAAAGTTCTCGAATTACCCGGTCGTGCGATTTACGGTCTTCTTTTGTTGTTTTGGAAACTTTCAGCATGGAGGAGCATTTGGCACTAATTCACCGGGTTGGGTAAGTTGGTTGAAGTGTTTTGGTTCTTCCGCAAAGGGACATTTTGCTCGACCAAGAATCATTCCAGAAAAAATATTTTGACTGATTTTATTAACAATGTGAAAATCATTACAATAATTTCTCACCGTGCAAGAACGATTTATTAAATTCTTTTACAAAATTTCGCAAGACATAAACAACATGAAATCAACTACAATCTTCCGATAAGCATTTCAAACCCAAGCAGAAAATAACAAAACAATTCTAAAAATTCCAAATAGGTTACATGATAATAAATGTTTCAAGGAACTGAGAGAAAAATTTAAAGACCTTAATAAGAACAGAAATAAACTCAAACCATAGCATCCTGATATTGGATAAAGCCACGAAGCTCCAACAATTAAGAAACTATAAAGGAGCGTTACTAAGACGTAACTACGTGTCAATTGTTAACAATAGTCGTCAGTAGGTGGTTTGGTGGCAGCTAAAATATTTAGTTTTTAAGATCTCTTAAACAATGCATTATATGGGAAAATGTTTCAAACAAAGGTTGTAGCGAATTTAATTTCCAACAACTTTTATTCTAGTATGTTTTACATATATCAAATATTAAAGCAAATATTTCAAAATAATGAATGTGATAAGAGTAAACACCCACTTCTGTTTGACCGATTTTTACCAAAAACTAATCAGATCTTCTGTCTTTCATAAAAATGTAAAATGTAAAATTTTGCGTTGACATTATTGATAGTTTTTCAGTTAGAGCACCCACAAAAACTGTCACATAAAAACAAACAAAGACATAGAGAAAATGGCCAAAACGTGATCAGGGGACCTTAAAACGTCTATTCCCGTTGAAATCTCAAAATCGATTTTTTCATGAAAACAATACTTTCTCCTATACTACGTATGGAGAAAGTAAAAATAATACAATAAATTTTGAAATTTACTTACTTTTGCTGTTTGGTACCCCAAGTTTACCAAACGTTCCCCATTCCTTAATTACGCAAGCGATGTTTACATTTACATTTACTATTTTATGTATTGTATTGTAAGGTTTTACCATTAAAATAATTACACATTAACGTGTTACTTAATATTAACGTGGATAGATGCACAAAAGCTTTTAAAGCAGCAATAAAATTGTCTATTTTGTCAATACTATTAGCCAAAACGTTAACAATAAACCACATCTTGGTTACCGAAAAAATGTAAGTATATGTATGGATTTATGTTGAGATAAATCTTTTAATGTTAATGGTGAAAGAAAGCAATGTTCTAATATACCTTAAAAATCTTTTGATTCACTTTAAAAGTATTAGACTATATTTTGCCATGAATCCATTTGCATCCTTTATCTTTGCGTTGACTATTCTTCCTCCAAGGCGTGGATTTTCCTTGCATTAATCTTTACGTGGCTATCTCCCTTTGGAGAGGACAATAATTAAGAAATTTATCTGTGTTACCGCCTGGGAAATGTTCATCTAAACCAATAATCTTTGCGCTTAAAGAAATATTTCGAGCAATTTAGCAAGTAATACGACAAAACACGAACAGAATTAAAATATTCAGTCTTTCGTGCGTAAAATAAGCCATTTCTTGTGATCGTAAGTTAATATTTAGGTATATTTATATCCACATCAGTGAAAGGTTTCATGACATTTTGAGATTTCTCCTCACCATTTCCCACCCATTCTTATGGAAATAGTATTTAGTTGACTCCATGAGGTACAAGAGACCCCACGGTCTGCAAACTTAGACCAAGTTCTTCCTTTGGTCAATAGGATGGCCCATGAAACTTCTGAATTCGATAGCTTCAATGGTGTACAAACGTATTAAGAGCATACATATATACATACACACATACACTCTAAAATATTTATAAGATTAGCTTTCGTGTAGTAATACACTTTGAGTGATATTAAGTACACTAAGTTTTCTTCTTTTAGCTTCATTGAGAGTTTAAGGGCTTTTTATTTGTACACGTCATTATCCTACAATAGATAATTCTTCTACACTAATGCGAGTTGCTTTATGGTCCATATATTAATAAGATACTACCATTAATAATTTTCCCTTTGAAATAATTGTAAACGCGGAGCAGCCAGATTCGTAAAACGAATGTATGACCATTAGTAAAAGGTGCCTACACTAATAAAATATTTGAACTATCTCGGGAGAATCGCAAACAGTACGCTAGACTGAAACTTCTAGAAAAATATAGACGAAGAAGCTTAGCTGAGGAAGTACTCGGAATAACTGAAGTAAATACCTACTTATACAGAAAGGTAAAGTTACAATGATAAAATGCGTTAGATTGAGAGTTGAATTGAGCGGTTTTATTACTACAACGATTAGAGATCACAACCTTTTTGTTTTCGAGCCTACAAATGGCATTTCTTTAGGAAATCTGGCATCCTGAACCCCCTGACAACTGTACGTTGAATTGCTGACGGCACAGAGATTTCAAAGGCGTTCTTTATGGGAAATGCGTATAAAACAGTATCGAAAGATGGGGTTCTTTGATTTTTATCTCCGATAATTATGTATCATAATCGTATGGTCTAGTGGACTATTTAATGTTAAATATGGATTTTATTTGTTGTTATCCGAGTGATCCGTCTTAGTGATCGTTGTAAATAAAATATGGCATGTTTTGTTTGAGATTTTCTCGAATCTTTTTCTTCAAAACAAGAAATCTTAGCTATGTAGAATCACGGAATTTTTTTTGCGTTAAATGCAGTCTTATTATTTCTTGACAGATGCCATTTAACGATATGCTAGTACATATAAGTTTATTTCAATGAATGTAGAAAGTGTAAGTTCCAATTGACGGATGCAGTTTAAAATCAAAAGTCGGCGATGAATTTTAATAAGGATCACTAATATTCAATTTAATAATAATCTGCCCAGTAACTTCGGAGATTAACCATAGGGATGGACTAACGGATGTAGAAGGTTCGCCCATAAGGCGATCCGCTAATACCGCTTAGCTGGCAAAGAATGACTGAAAAAGCAAACAATAATAGTGTGTCGAAGATAGTTGGAAATGCAACGGGGGTTGAAATGTGTGGAAGCAAAATCAGTTGGCAGAGAAGAAAATAATAACTGCGAAGTTGTATAAGGAAATAGAGGCAGCTAACCCTCAAGAATCAAAGGGTTTACTAGAGAACATGAGTTTAGGAGGCCAAGCAAATGCAAGCGGTGAATGGGTTAAGGTAGGAAAAAGTCCCAGTGAGAAAGGGCGTGCAGTGCAAAGCTGTAGCAGACAAAACCACGTGTAAGGGTTAAGGGAGGTTCAATGCTGAGGTGTAATGGCGAATTGCGCAAAAATGAAGGTGCGGCTGTTGAATGTTTTCCGGAGTTAAGGACAGAGCTACTGAAAGAAAATTCGAGGGACTGAAGAGCGGGAGAGAGAGAGAAGAAGAAGAGTTAGCGATTTTTCACTCACGGCGATGGAGCTAAGGAAGTTAAACAATATTCCACCTAAGTACAAAAGTATTTAGGATGTTTTTCTAGTGCGGCCTTCTGACTCATTAGTTGCGAGAATTTTACCCAATGCACGCCATTAAGTCCATACGCATATCGCCGTCGGAAAAGGCAAAGATTTCAACGCACGGATCATTTGATCCTCCGACATGCTACGTCGCTAAGAGACTGCAACTTTCGTTCTCATTTTAATACGTTTATTTGAGCATCACATTTACTGACACATGAAAGTGGATAGTAGAACATAAAATATGAAATGCATTTGAATACTTTATATTAATTATCTGTAAAGTAATTTAGCAAAATTTTAATATATAAATACATTATATTAAAATGTCATTCAAACAACAAATTTTATTATTTATATTTTCCAATGTTTGTACTATATTTTAGTAAAAGACCTGTGATTTGGACTTTTAACAATCAATTTCGATACTAGCCTGAAAAATTACAATAAAATAGTTAACGTTGGATTGATGGAATTGTTTTTATCTGTACCACTAGAATAATCAGTTTAATAAATATACAATTCCACTAAATATATTCTTCGCAATACAATTATTTATTTATTATTATTTATTATCAAACTAGGGCAGTGGAGGCTATAATACGAGTGTATTTTTGTGTAATGACACCCCCTGTCAAACGGCATTGTCAGTTTGTACGGTAATGGTGTAAAATGAAAATACATGTGTAAATTGAAATTATTTAGGTCTAATCAATACTCCACATTAGCTACCACAAGAAGAGTGCTAAATATTTCGAAAATAGTAGTACACAAATAAAAATTTAATAAGAGTGATAATACCCATTTGAATCCGTTTGCTATTTTAATAAAATAATAGAAATCTGGAGAGGAAGGAAAGTTTTATTTGCCACAGTAGAAGAAATCAGATTAATACGAGTACGGTGGTGAAACGCTTGCACATCGGAATGGATAATATCCATTTAAGACAGCAATGAATGTTTGGCAATATTTCGCTGTTAATAATATTTTAATGGAGATAATTTAATGCAAAGAAAATAAAAGTGACGATTGGTATTACGATAAATAATTTGGAACAAAAGAGAGCCGATATGAACGGTAGAGAAAATACTTACCAGCTGTGATATAAAATTCGAGAAAAAATTTATTCATCCGCGTATCGGACGCATAAGTATTTTAGCATCTAGGACAGTAAAGGAAAACAGGGGCGGTTTTACCACTCACTAGGCGCCGAAGACAAGTGTCAGGGACCCCAAAAGTTATTTTCATTTGTGGTTTTAAATGTGCTTCCGCTGTATAAGCATAGATTATTTGCATTCAAATTCCATTACAACTTTTGTAAAAAATCTCTATATCAATCTGCATGTAGTTTTTGGTGACCAAATTTTCCTGTGATTATATTGGTTTTCATGATAATAAAATTCATTTCTTTTAACTTATACATCTGAGTTTTATGTCTTTTGATTTGGGAAGAATTATGTACTATTGTGTGGAACTCCCCTCCTCCTCAATTGTTATCCCAACATTTTGAAACATAAATTACTCCAATATAGGATTGCACAGAGTAAATTATTTGTTTACAACAAAAATATACGTGTTTGTTCTATGTAAATCCTAGATTTAAAACTTTTTGCAGAAAAATATAAGATTGTAATGGATAACAACCAGAAGAAATCTGTAAATTAAGAATTCAAATCTACAAATATTTGATTATTCCAACTAGAATTAGAATACAAGAGAGGACATATAGATAAATTATCTCACTGTTAACAAAAATCTGAAGATATAAATCGATGGAAAAATCTGAAAAAGACAATGGTTCCATATTTGAAAAACGCAGTTCACAATGGGGACCCGTACGGTGAAACAAAAAATTACAAATAAGTATGGCGAGCATAAACAAGCAGTATATATCAAATAAAGAATGTAAGACATCAGGAATGCTAGCCAGTATGCTTTAGGTAGTACTACTTTTATGTAGCGAAAAAATTCTTAATCTTAAGATCCACTTTATTTATGCAAACCGGTAATAATAATTAAGGTCATAATTAAAGTGCAAATTGTTAAAGGCGTGATTTTGCTCAATATACCGGCATACACGCAGACGAAGGACGGCAAAAACGTCTCTATAATTTAATTTTAAATATAAATAACTAAATACGGAGGATTTAGCAGCCCTAACCTAGCTTCAACAAACATGATTATGGGTGGATTTCAAAACACGACCGTTAATTTAAAAGAGCGTTAAAAATTAAAGGAAATCTTCGGGTCTTAAAATATACAATGGTAAAGAAAGGAAAAAATGATAAATAACTCAATACTAAGCAAAAACTCCGAATTGATGGCCTTTTTTTTAAATTTATCCAATGCGCAAACAATGTAATTAAAAACTGTTAACTTTCTAAAACGGGGATGCAGAGGCCTTTTAAGATAAAAAAAGAGAATGAAATGCGTGGCAAAGATGGTTCTGCAGCAAGGAGAGTGAAAAGGGAAATGTGGATATTAAATAAGGTCCACAATGTCAGGAAGATGCAAATGATAAGAATGGTGACGACTGTTAACTTGTTTTTAGAAATGCAATGGAAAGAGTTCCGAGATGTTGAAAATAGACTGAAATACGATTTGGAAAACGGACTAGAGAAGTTGATTTCAACCATTTGAAAAAATATAGTGGGCGCTGACTTCATCGAGTGGTATGCAATAAAAGATAAAAATATCATAAATCAGGATAATAGAAAACAAACCAACACTATGAAAGTAAAGGACCATTAGGATGGTACCCGAGTCCATGATTGGCGATCGAAGAGTGATAAACGATGAATATCAACTAGTGGTAACCGCTAAAACTTGGGCGAATTAAATAAAAAATCTGCATGTTTAAAATTATTACCAACACATATTTTTTGTACTTCACAATGTGTAATTTCATTTATTAATAATAGAACATATTCTCCTTATAAAATTAGACATCTGACATTTTGAATGTGATGCTTGTTTTTATAATTTATATTAACAATTTTAGTTGCTTCTCCCTTACGAAAACGATCAACATTTTTCTTTGCAAGAGATAAAAGGAGATATTGACAGAGGGACAGACGTAGAGTGATTATATATAAAATATTCTTAGGCTCAGAATGGAGAAAAAAAACAATTGGTTGCCCCCCCCAACGTTATAAAGTCGCACGCAATATATATTTTATTTTCTAAGCATCACACAAAAGTAGCAGAGAATCCATTTGAGTCGTCAGAATGACAAAGAACCTATTACTTGATTAATGACTTAATAATTACGGATATTACAAAAACACGTCATTTACAGATGACAAAATGTTATGGTCACCTCTTAATGTGGTAATATATGCAATACACGAGTATTAGTTGTCTCCTTTTAATTTAATAATCTGGGAATATAATAACAGATGTTTATACTAATAGAGCTGTTAAAACGTAGGAACTTTTTTATCCTAGTGCGTCTAACAATATGAAATTTTACAGAAATGCTCTTTTTTACCGTTATAAATGATAACCAACATTTCATTCATAAAAATATAAATACAATTTTATTATTACTACTATAAAAATGTTTCAAATTGGCCATATGGCCATGGGGCGAAAATATTAAAAGAAAAATACTTAATAGACAGAATATCCAGGATTTCCATTCCAACAAAATAGTCGTCCATGGCGGTAACTCACCCATTCTCAATTCTAAAATAATCATGAAATTTACTGAATTCTAGTTGTAATTTATTTTTGAATGAATAATTTTTGGATGCAAGCCAAGGTTAGGCCGAAATATTATGCCAGGTCCGTCCAATGTTTACGGCAAGCAAGCAACTTCAACTAAAACTTTTCAAAACGCGGACAACGTACATTGTATTTGATCAAGTCAACATATTAACATTATTAAAAATAAAATGCAACGAAAATAAGAATTTACTTACAGAAAAGCGTGATACTTATTTTTTAGAACCCTTACAAGATATCTGATGTTGAATATTGTCAGCAAGCTTGGTATATGAAGGATCAAATTTCGTCAAAACTGTTCTCATACTGCCATTCAAATGTTTTCCATCAGAAATGATCTGCAAGTTGAGTCAATAATTTTAATACTCGAAAAGCTTATGTACTTATGCACGTCAAAACAAAACATGAATTCAGACTAATAGGGGCATAATTTAGAAGTGGTATTTCTTAATAAGTATTAAAGATGTCAATTTTGGCTGCTAAGGTCCTAATTTTAATGGAATGTTTGCTCTTAAATAACTTATTTATATTTCTTTAAAATTAGTACCTCGCTTTAAAATTTTCAAAACTTGACTGGCAGTATCAATTAGAAATTGATTTGAAGCGAATGTCGCCGAATATTGAATACGATTTGAAATCCATGTTATTTCTTAGAATTTGCGAGCTACTAGGATGTTGCTTATTGGAAATATGTTGCTGTGTTATTTGATGCCATATTTAATAATATTTTATAAAGTATCACAATTTCATTTACATTTAACGCATCACACAACAAGTAAGCACACAAGCATGTTCATGTAGCGTAACTGAAAGTGTCAGTGATATAAACCTTTTTAAATTCAGGAAGTCTAAACTCAGTTAAATGGAGTCAGAACGAGAGAAGACAAAACTAGTTTACGAGTTCTTACAAAGGGTGTGAGTAAATTAGTTTTCAGATCTGTGGCAACATTATTCACTTAAAATAAGAGAACGTCGACGGGGATTCCAAGTCAAATGTACAAAAATTACGGGCTCAATGATTAGTTAAATTGAGGCTTTTATTAACGAAACTATTGAAAATGTAAAGGCAACCCCCAAGAAAATAAAATTTAATTAAATCATTTACAAAGTTTAAAAGATATATATTCCAACTAACTAGCAATTAACCAAAAACATATGGTGTGAAAACATAATATTCCAAGTCAATGCAATTTCATGTTTAAAAATTGGCTGGAAAGAGAATTAGGGTGGTTTTTGGAATAAAGGCTAGCTGTAAATGAAGTACATTCCTACGATATCCGCAGGATTTTATTTTGCTTGAATCGAAGGTATCAAACTGAAGCGGCAAGAGAATTAGAATATTCAGATTCTCCGTAACATTTCTCCTGTCCACCAATTTTAGATCTATACAAACCACAGAAGAAGTCAGCCAAACGCCCTATTGCTTGTAAGTGAATAGCAGGAATTATTTGGTCAATAAACTAATAATAATAATAATAATAATAATAATAATAATAATAATCTACTCAAAGGAGATTTTCAGGAGTTGGAGTTGGATGAAACTGATTCTAAAATAAAAAAAACGAAATATTAAGTTTTTTTCTGAGATTTTAAAAGCTGGTATAAAATTTACATCTAGTACGAGAAAGACTACATACGCAGAGTGTCTCAAAAATGTATGCCCACTTTGAACGCTGATAAAACACCAAAAAATGTAGATGGAAGGGTGAAGATTTAAATTAATTTTTAAGAGTACTGGTAAAAGGCGTCAGTGTAGTTACAAAGGGTTGCACATATTACATTATGGATAATCATTGCGTATAAAAATGGCCGACTCTTTTTTGAAATTTGAGCGTAATTAGATTTTGAAGTGATACTTGCAAACAAATGATGTGAAAGAGGCGCAATAATGTAGTAAACATTAAGTTGAAGCTCAAAAACAAACCTGTTTAACCATTTCAAGGGTACGTGATAAGTTTTATGTAGACGGTACAGTGGAAGATGTGCAGAATGGGCGTTCTAGAACGTCTCGTGCATCAATTCATGGAGACAAGTGTTCCCAACATGTTCCAGATTTCCACGTATCAATACAGTCTTCAAGGCTGTGATCGAGAGACCAGTACCTGCAAATCAATTAGAAGCCAGATTCTGTAAGATCCCAAATAAAAATTGTGTATACTGAGATCGGTGAATGATATGAATGAAGACGATCCAGATCGTCTGGTTGAATTTTGTAAATGGTCCATTTGCATATGTGGTAAAAATGAATTTTTATACATATTGTTACACGTGGAGTAATTTGAAGGACGCTGGGAAACCAACATCACTGAATGACTTGAAGCAAGAGATTGAATTACCATGTACTGGTTCACTGGTACAAATATTCTTTATAGATCACCTTTTGACATATCTTCTTTTCGGATTACTTAATTTGGACGAAAGATTGGCGTACTTGTCTGATACATCTTTCACTTAAATAACCTAAATTTGAGTCATGGTCTCAATGACACAATATTTAATACACAACATGAAATTAACCTATGTTTCAGAAACTGAAGCTTTATGTTATTTGCTTAGAGAGAAATGTATTTGATTCTTTGCAGCGCTACAAGAATACTTTTCTCTAAATGAAGTAGCATTGGACAAATCGGTGAAGTTGTATCATGTCTTCCCGCAGAATTCAAATCTAAAAGACTTGGTTGGATGATAGATGAATTTTTTGCAGAATGTCATTTTGACTAGGGTAAAATTAAAATTAAAATTTCCGTCAGTGTCTCGCAAAGTAAATAGGGTAGGGTGGGACTATTTGGATCAAAATAAGCATTAGACCTACTGCGCATAATGTCTTGCGCATTCCAGGAGTCATTTTCTAGTGAAAAATTGTAGAATACGGTTGCTTATGCTCTTGAAGTGAATTTATTTAGTTCTAAATCTGTACATGCCTACAAACCGCAATTAAAGGGATCAAGGTGAGTGGTTACTAGCTCTTGCAGTAGAATCCAATAGATATAGAGTTTTGTAAATTTAAGAATGTTTGCGGGATAATTTTTTTAGTATAAATAAAAGTAAAATAGGTTGAAAAAATATAATACTACACTACATATTAAAGTACCCTCCAATTTGCGTTTTATTTTTGTGATGGTGAGAAAATATAAGCGGAAGGAAGCTTACTTGCAGTGGAAGGAGGAAGATATGTGCCAGGCCTTATCCAGTACACTCAATAGACATTTAACTATACGTGGAGCTGCAGATCATTTCGTCATTTCAAAGTTACATTTACAACTCTTCAGAGACGAATCCAGGATGCTAGATACAATAGAGAAATTGCAAGGGAGGAAGTTCATCGATCAATTTGTAAGCCCAAGCCTATAGGCCACCCAAAAATGTCTTTATTTGAACAAGAAAGAGACCTTGTATAAAGACTAAATCTTTGAGTAACCATGGTTTTGGCCATACGTCAACAAGTGTACGAAAAGCAGTTTACCATTATGCCAAAATAAACAAAATTAAAGTTCCTTGGGGCAATGAAATAAAGATGGCAGGCATAGAGTAGTTCATTTCTTTTATGAAAGATATTTCTTTGCGAAAATCGGAAGGGCATTCCAATGCACGTAGTATGGAGATGAATAACCAAGCAGTTGACGATTTTTATGATTTTTTAAAACAGGTGACAGTTGAGTTTGGCTTTCAAGGACAACCTCAATGCATTTACAACTTGGATGAGAGTGGATTTTCAATGAACAACAAGCCTTCAAAAGTTGTTAGTGAAAAGGATAAGAGAGATGTTGTTTCCTTGAAAAATTTAGAAAGGAGAAAATATAATTTTTGTTGCATTTTGTAGTGCTAGCGGAGAATTCATTCCTCCTTTGGTAACTTTTTAAGGACAAAGAATGCGAGAAGATTACAAACAAGGAATGCCTCCTGGTACCACGGTTCTAATGTCCGAAACAGGTTACATCAATGAAGATCAGTTCTTGGTTTGGCTTCAACATTTTGACAAAATATGTGTTTAAGGCAGAAGTTTGTTAATATTAGGTGGTCATATACCCCACCATTCCCTCTAATGTCTTGATTATTGCCCAGAACATCAGATTGAGCAAGTATGCCTACCGCCTCACACCACCCACGTTATGCGACGTCTTCGCAGAACTGTGTTTAATCCAACAAGTTCAATAACAAAATTTATATTTGGTGTTATTTTTAATAGAGCCTGGATAAAGTTTGCCACCGTAGGGAATCCAGTAAAAGGATTTGAATGCACCTGAATTTATTCATTCAACTGAAACAAGATTCCTGAACACAAATTCCTGCCATCACACATCTTTTCCTCTGACCCGTGTGCTGGGAACGAGTTTTTCCGACTGAATATTCCTATGTAACACCTATTTCTTCCAATGAACCTCCTGAACCCTCAAGTGTAAATCCCGGACAGTCAAGAGAGAATCCCCGATCTTCAAATGCAAATAGCCGACCATCAAATTCATCTGCCGGACCATCAAAAGTAACTACAGATTCATCAAACAAAATGCCTCTTCCCTTAAACCAAAATGCTGAACTACATAACTCTCATCCTAAAACTTATCAAGTTCTCACGAAATCATCATGCGAAGAATCTTCATACAAATCATCGGATGATGAAGATATACCGTATGGTTTCTGCGGAATCAAGTATTCTGATCGGAAACCGCTCACAAAAGGTTACTGGATAAGCTGAAAAACATGCAAAACTTGGTATCACGAGCTGTGTTAGGACCGCTGGACATAAACGATTTAAGTGTGGAAAATGTGTTTTATCCGTAATAAATACGAAAGACTATGATCAGAAACCGTAATGGGTTGTTTATATATGGTTTTTAACTTTTATAAGACTAAATTTCAGTGCTTTTTTACAAGAAAATATGCGATCCAAATAGTCCCACTTCTGATCCAAATAGCCACAGAAAATTTGTAAAATTAATGTTTTCCATTATTGTGTATTTTTGGTGTATTTAAAAATAAACATGATTTTTAAAAGTTAGCATTATATTTTTTAATTCAAAACACCATAATGCAATGAAAAATAATTACTGAATTCTAAAAAAATATTTGGACATGTGTAATTCCAGATTAAATTTTAAATGATCCAAATAGCCTACCCTACAGTTGGACGTTAATCATAATTTAAGTATAAATTTTCGACAACGCATGGAAATAATTGTAAGTGAGTGGTGTGATGCTAATGAAACGGAATCCGCAAATCGCTGGAAATAGTCAGATTTTATATTTTCATCTAAGATTACATATTATGTCTTTCGTGAAGGAGATTGCTGTGTTGCGTGCGAGATCTGGAAAGAAGTATACTCCAAGATTCAACTTCCTTCTTGTATAACAAGTAAGAATAATTTAAATATGGATGCTATTTGGTATCTCTTTGTTGTGGAGAATGAAATCACTATAAGGAGGAGGCAGAGATGAAACCAATGACCTCATTGGCGTGCGTAGAGAAATTAAAAATATTTATTTAGAGAGCTGATAATGATAATGATTCAGAAACATTATTTAAGTCATTTGATGTCGTAGAAAATATGCAAACTACCACATTCAAAATGAAGCAAAAATGGCGTATATTTGAGTTTTCTAGGAAGCGTTAAAATGTATTACGGATGATTTTGTTTAATTTTTCTCTTTATCAAGTAACTATTTTCAGTATAACGAACTTTCAACATAGCGTATAAAAATGCATGTTCCGTAAACACATTGTATCGAGATTTCGCTGTACCGTCAAAGATTACACGTTGAAGCCGAACTGAGACTGATCTTCAACTGTCCTAAAATTGAAACTTTGTGTCGTGTGAAACAGGCACACCTATTAGATTAATAATAAATAATAACCTTTTAATTAAAAAAAATAAATTGTTTTATGTTAGAATTTTATAGTATTCATTTTTAAGAGGATACATCATTTGACTGATTGGGTTGTTAATAAAGAAGTTTGGAAAACCCTGCACTACATTGTTGGGAAGGATTTGTGACCTTACATTATTTCAAAATGAACAGAAAAAGATACATTTCAAACAATTTTATAGCACACATATGGATATTTGATTTCTCTGACTGCAGCCTTGATTCTATTTCTCAATCATTAGGTTTTTTCTTCCTCGGAATTCTTTCGGCAGTAATTTTCGCAGAAACTTTACTCTACAAGCAATAAATGAAGTGCGAGTATTACGCCAGAATAAAAACTTTTTACCTTAAAATCGAAAAATTAGGACAAGAAAACTATGCCTAGGAGAGGGTTATTCCAGTAAATCCGGTATAATATATTATTTTAACTTATATAGTGGGATGTGCTTTCTGGGTGATGGATGGAATTTCAAATCACAGGTGTTCACTTTTAGAGTTAGCAGGATAAAGTACCAAAAAGTTTAATAATTATTATGAATGCAAGTAAAATGTCTTATGGCCTTTCAAACATTCGCGTGCTTTTTATAACTGAAAATTCCCGTGAAGGAAACTACTGCCCATTTTTCTTTGAATATATGCTGCAAATCAATAGAGGATGTAACATCAAGTGATGGAATTAATACAACCATAAAAATCTTAGAATTACGATATAAATGTATTATACAAAAATATAATCTTATTTCATAAAATAACTATAATAATAATTATTATTTTTAACCGTAACAAAACGGATATGATATCTTTCTTGAATAAATATCACATTTTTTGTTGGAATTTCATACAATTATGGAGCAAAATTAACAAATTCTACATAGAGTTAAAGCTAAGGGGAACGTAACAAATAATAAACTTTTAAAAATTAGTAATAGGCATGAATACGTATTCGTAGAGTTTTATATATGAACTATTCGAAGCCTTCTGACCTTTCACTCGCAAGCACCGCGCGCACCCTTCCCCCTGGAAGGAGATGACAGCGCCGAAGAGTGCTTGGCGACTTGCCCAACCGGTATTTTCTCAAGTCTGCAAGTCCAGTTTGGTCCAAACTATTATCTAAGGTCCATTGGTAGTGTGTCGCATCTAGTTCTCACGCTTCATAGCGATGGTGCTCAGCAAATTGGACTTCGTGAATGCACACTGAGGTCCAAAAAAACCAACCGGAACTTCGGTGAAATCCGGTGGGGAAATTTCATAACGACATTTCCTAAACAAAGCAGCGAGTCGGAAAAGCAACTTTATGTCTTGAATGAAATTACAAAGTTGGTATGTGTTTGTGCCATTGGCCATAAATTATAATTATCGAACTTTCTATATTTACGTTGACCAAGTAAATTAAATTCTTCATCTACTGTATGAGTCGTCTTCGTACACCATGGTTTTTACGGTTATTCATCTACAACTCACCAACAGTAGTCAGCTTGAAAAAATACGGACGACATTTGTTCTCTATTTATAACCAAAATTAAGCTATTATAGGTGCTTCTTACGCTGGCAGCAGGGGTAGATGTATGGCCAGGAGATCTTGGCCACCGCCTCTGGGGGTCCCGCATTTGTAGATACCACGCGCAACTGGGGGCCTCGCATATCTGGAGGCCTCGTATATCTGGGAGCTTCGCGCATCTGGGTGCATAGTATCTAGAGACAGATTCAGCAGCTTATTGCGAAACAGGAAAGATGTACAGGTTGAGTGTGAAAATTCCGAGTATATAGAAGCGGTAATATTTATGTCATATATGATGTCGAAGATAAGGTAAATTATACTTGGAAAAGACCAGTCTTGCGTGACGGTTATCGTTGAAAAGATAATTATTTCAAAGGGTTCCACTCGAAGACTTTTGAACTGCATTCGGAATCGACCCAATCCCACCAACTATATTTTAAATATATACATAGTGAAATTATTAGCAATTTGATAACCATTTTTCCCCATAATATTTATCAGGGTTTTCAGAATTTTCGAGTCGAGGGCCTCCCAAACCACTGTCACCTATGGACCTCTGGCCCACTAAATTCGCGCCTGGCTGAGTGTACCATGATAATTTTCTTGCCACCTTATAAGGAAAGGTATTGATTCTATTAACTGTATCTTTTTGAAGAAAAGCATGTGGAATTTTAAAGGAAATTAAATATAGCTGCAGTTTCATTGAGAGATATTAAAACTATACAATTTCTTTGATGAAACAGAGAAATGCGGAACAATATTAAATAATGTTTTGTAATGCTTTCCTCGGCCATGATGCTCACATTTTAAAAAATACCGCCTAGTATGCGGAGCTGTTTTCTGAAATGTTTTATAGTTACAAGAGTTTTTGAAGATTAATATGCAAACGTTAAAGTTGAACTAAACTTTTAAAATGACTTATATATTTATAAACAATTAACGAATTTTACGCAGGTTTCCAAAGGAAACAGCCTTATGAAATGGTCCTGTGTGTTTGTGTCCCCTGCTAACAACTTTTGCACCAATGAACCGATTTTCATGAAATTTGGTATAAAGCTCGTGCTGCCAGAGCCCACCTCCGGGTTACATTTTATTTGACAAAGATTGAAGTCCCAGGTTCGATTCCAGGAACGTTTTTTCCGTATTTATTTTACATAGGAAGTTCCAAATCCATCGTGTAGAGGTTATCTTTAATATTTTAAAATATCTTAAAATTGTGATATCGAAACGAGGTGTGTACTGTTCTAAGGAAAAAAGAATGTAGATTATAATTCTTATCACCAAATTTTGATAATTGATCTTGAATTTATACTTAAACATAGCGTTTTTGCGTTTTAAATCGTATTTTATAGGGTTTTTGCCAAGGAGCCGATTATTACTGAACTCGGCTTGAGCATAGACGAGTGAACAAATGGGTTATTTTCTTTTCCTCTCGACTACCCTTTAGCAATGAACATTTGATCCAAACATATTAGTATATAAACTGTAACATTTATTAAATTCGTTTATTTAAAAATATATGAAAATAATACAATGCCAGAAAGAGATTTTGACATTGCTTTTAGTATTTTAAACCTGATAATGCTTTATTAATTTGTTTTCCAATTTTTCCCTATCATTTATAAACTATGAATATCGAATGGTATTTATGGTACGATAATTCCTTGGAATGACTAACATATATTGTGATATTTCCTGTCAATATAGGTAATCAATTCGAGACGTCAACGTTGGGAAACCAGCCTGCATTAATCCTGGTTTGGGCTTCTTGTGATATTTAATCTTTCAGTGCTCATGGTTTAGTTAATCTTTTTACGGTACCTCCTTGTAATGTGCTTTGACTATAGTCTACAATATTTAGTGCATCGTGTGGAAGAGTTCAGAGAAGGTAAAATGTCAAAACGATGCCAAATACCTGCCAGAATTATCCATGTTTTTAACAAGTAGAGAATAAATATCGGAATTATTTTTTTTCCTGAAATTCAATGTATTCATCATGAACTCGGCGTTGTGTTGTATTTTCATTACCGCCAAACCATTTTATTTTATTTTTCTTATAATTTCAACGCCACATTACTTCCTCTCAAGTAGCAAGGTGTCAACTAAGTGGTGTACGTATTTCCAACAGTAAAGGAAAGAGAATATTTCGGCAGAAGAAAAGTAACAATTATTAATATGATCAACAGGAACTGTACATTATACACGAGTCAATATTTTCGTGATTTACCAAAGCAAAAATATCGTAAATATCTTTCTCCTTCTCTGAATTACAATGCAAACGATTAATTCGTGAATACAAGAGTATAAATATCATGCAGAAAGAAACTTAATAAGTAAAAATGGTTTCTTATTCCCCAGAGAATTATTGAGTTCGTCCTATAGCTGGATACATCCAAGAATAAGCACTTAAAATAAAAGAAAATAAAAAATTACTTATCTTAGGTATCTCTAATATTCGCAATAAATTTATAAAAAACCAGATGTGTCTTTCAATTATAATGCAGCCGTCTTCAGGGTTAATTTTAAAGTACTTCTCAATTTTTTTTAATTTTATAAGCTTATTCTGGAACGATCACTTTTGTTAGCATGGCTGTTCTATTTTTCACTATTAAAATACTGAATAAAGTGTAATTGTGTCTCGTACGCAAAGAGATTACGTTAATTTATCAAACAGAAAAGGTTTCACCAAACGAAAAACATTCCTTCTATAATAATTTTTTAACTGTGTGAAAACACCTGTAATGGTAAAGGAAATAATTATTGCATTATCCTTCGATCATATAAAGTGGTATAGGACACGTCATGAGTTAATGATATACAGTACAGTAGAATATTAGTACATAATTCAAGTAGATATCAATACACAATATCTCCATTTGCTTACTTTCCAGTCATAGAAAAAAATCCCTGATTTTGTAGCACATTTTGTCTAGCAGCAGAGACCTTAACTGATTTTTAAAGACGTTGATGCTGTCTAAAGCTTTTAAGACGCTGGGTAAATGATTCACTAAAAGGCATCAAATCCGCTAGAATATTTCCGAACATAAGCTTATCTAACAATGACAGAGAAACACCAACATCACAATGTGGAAATTTTAGCAAAGAATTCAACATGATCTTTAACAATAATCCTCTCTCGTCATACTCATTCTCTAATGGTATACCCCTTCTTAAAATTCCTTATGCCTAAGTCCATCAAATGAATAGGAAATAATCAGTATAATATCCGACCTTAATCATAATTGTTCAATAGGACTAGATGACATTCCAGCACTCGTATTAAAATATAGCTATCCCATGATCATTACATCTCTTCTTCTCCTCATCAATGACTCACTTAGACATGGAACCTTTCCCTCTAAACTATATTAATCCTAAGTCAAACGAGTCCTCTTCTCCTCATCAATGACTCACTTAGACTTGAAACCTTTCCTTCTAAACTGAATTAATCCTAAGTCATACGAGTCCAAAAAGAAAACGGTGACTTAAACAACTTCAACAACTATAGACCTATTGCTATTCAAAGTGTTTTTTATAAAATTTTTGAAAGAAAATTCCATAAAGGTCTAGAAAACTCTATTTATGCAAATGGTATATTCCCTTCGCGACACGAATAAAAAAAATCAAAAACTACTGCCGCATACGAAGTGATTAACTTCATTACAAATTCAATTAACGTTAATAAACAAACACTTGACATATTCTTTGATTTATCAAAAGCCTTCGACACCGTTGGCTACGAAATGCTTCTTAAGGAGCTTGAAAGATATGGCATACTAGGATGCACCAATGTCTGGTTAAGATACTAACTCTGCGACAGAAATCTAAAGGTTTTCCTTGAATATAAAGGAGCCAAATATATATTTAACATCAGCACTCCATCCTCAGGAGTTTCACAGGACTCGATTCTTGGATCATTTTTATTCTCTCTTTATATAAATGATCTTCCTTCTGTTGTCAATTGCAAAAATTACACTATAGCAACAGTCTTTGCTGAGGACACCAACTTATTAATTTTCTCTGATTATCTACCTTCATTAATAGATTCTGGTAACAGTCACAAGTGAAATAAACAAATGGTGTAATCTTACCATAAACTGTGTTAAAACAAATATGATTTAGTTTATCAAAAAGAAGGAAATTGATAAAAGTCTACTCATTAGGATAAGTAACAAGTCATAAGTCATCACTGGAACAAGTTAGTCATACTCAAATTTCCTGGGATTAAAATATCACAAAATTTATCTTTGGATATTCATATAGACAACATACTAATAAAACTTAACAGTGTATGCTTCACGATAAGAACTATCAAAGGTACTGTAACTGTGAAAATTCCAAAAAGCACATAATATAGTGAATTCTACTAACGGGCATTTTTGTGTTGCATCAAAATTTTGATGACTTCCTCGCACACTGTGGTGCAAACGAATGCTACATATATTGTTGATGATCTGTCCAGAAATACGTCATTCAATATAAACTACAGAAATAATAGCAGTTTATTTATGAAGCTCCACTGCGCTTTTCGTCGGCGTATGTGCAGTGAAATTTGATGGATTTTGATTATTCAGTAGCTGTTCATACATCGAGGAAATATTTTTAAGAATTGTAAAAAAATATTTATGCATTTTAGGAGAAGAAGAGGTGGATGGTTTCCATTCATATTGCTTTCAAGTTTGAGACCGCATTAAAAGTAAATAATGATTATTATGATGTAAACATTTCTTATTGGATCATCGAAACCATAATTCGTGCTTTACTTAAGACGCATTATAACCTTATTCAATCGTAAATACTCCCACATTCTTATTTGCGATGGCTAAAGTGGTCCGGTCGGCCTTTGCAAAAGGATGTTTTACATGTATGGCTCTCTATTGACATGGGTGCGATTCTTACCATGAAAATAATTATACTTGTTTAAATATATAATTTGGAAAGTCCTGCTTTAATTTTTTTTGCACATTTATGTTTATGAGCTATGTATAAATAAAGAGTTTAATTTTATTTTAATCAATAAAAACAAAACTACGTTCTGACATCTTTGAGACAGTCTTGCAGAGCAACGATATCGATGCCACGGATATTATGCAACATTTCATAAACCAAACAAAAGATAATATTTTATTTGTATGAGTTGAATCTGAGGAACTCAAACCATAAAGCCAAATTTTTACTATGAAGAATGCTAACCAGGTACTAGTTTGACATATTTTTAATTCTGATATTTAATTTGATCTGCAGAAGGGTATTGTTAAGCATTAGTTTCATGAATTGTTGCAATAGATCTTAGAAAATAAAACATAGGATGAGTTACTTCTGTCGATTTCCCTAGAATGTACGAAAAAATTTCAAATCGACCATGTTAGTTATTATTAAGATAGCATAATGAAAATAATTAGAGAATCTCTAATTTTTAAAACATCAATGAGAAAGTTTTTTATTCGATTAAAATCTATTACAAGTTTACCTTGCCGATAAAATAATAAAGCAAAAAAATATACCAGAAAATTCATGAGTCGGATCAAAAAATCCTGGGGAGGATACGATGAATAACAATTCTAAAATGAGCAGCTTGGCGAAAAGGGTGAACTGTATCGTGCAATAGCTTAAAAAATAACTCTCTCTGCGTCATTTAGCTTATCAAATTATCAAAAATTAATGAGAAAAAATGCAGTCCGTGGTCAGATGAACGCCGAAAAAACTGTAGTAAGATCCAAACCAATGGTATAAAATATAGAGAATTTCTGTATGTTGTTGCAATAAAATTATACTTATAATATATAATTTTACCTTTAAAAACCTTAAATTGTACCTAACAAACAATATTTTCATTCCCTAAAGACGCTCACAGTTCTTTAGGAACCAATAAAAGTAGCTTGAAATAGTTTCCTCCCTTGAAGTCTCAAAAAAATATATCAATGTTAAATTTTAATTTAGCAACACAATGAAAGAGATTATTTTACACTAATGCAGGTTATAATTTCTCAATTCACGAAAACTGGGTTTTAATGCCATTTTAATATCAGAAGATTCGAGACCTGAATTTCAATCTAAAAAAATCGATTTTATCATTCACAAAAGTACTTAGAAATGACTATTATTGTTGCCAAACCTTGTTTATTGCAATTTACTGGGGAAAATGAGGTATTATTCAAAATTTATACTATGCAGAAATGAAAATCATAGAGCACAAAATTAGACCAAGATGCCACTTAAAGAGATCACGAGAACGTATGGTTGGAAACATGGGCTACCTCCTAACATCACGACGACTGCTAATGCGAATCACGAGCGAGAGGCGCTAGAAGTTGCTCCGAGGGGAACACGGGAGAGGTGGCTCCGAGGGGAGCGGCGATGGAAGAGCCTTGCGCGACGAGCCGTAACCGGAGTAAGTTTCCCGCCAAAGGCAGACCCGGTCCTCCGGGAGCCTCGGTGACCGGCACCAGGTCGCCCCGCGAAGTATCCCTCGCGTCACGGCGTCTTTAAACCACGCGGTGAACGACATTGGACGAGCATCCCGGTCTCTTATCTCCTCATCGCTTTGTCTCCTCAACAACTATGTATTTCAGAGCACTTCGGAAGCACGATATTCTATCACTTGTTGCAAAAAACATTTTATTTTTTAGCGTACCTACATATACGGGGATGCTGTTTATAGACAATTTGCCGATATTTTCATTCCTATACCCTTCCGCCTTTCTATGACAATTGCTTGATGAAAATGGTGAGATAGGTGAAGACGGAACTATCATATCCAACAAATCATTCAAAATGCATAATGCCCGATCAATATTACTTCATCAATTATTAGGCTTGGTAAAATTCGAGGTTTATTTTTTTGAAAATAGACGATTTAAATCGACGTTTATTTTCCGTAGAGATTTTTGACGAATATCGAATCTTAAAATTACTACTTTGTAGAATTCGACGTTTATTTTTTTGAAAACCGACGTTATTTTCAATTTTCAATTCGATGATTTCAATTTATTTTTTATTTCGAAATTCTTAAAATTTTAAATGTTAATATTAAAGACAACACTCAATATGAAATTTACTAAAATATCATTTTACCTTTTACTTACAGTAAAAAGAAGTATACAAAGTAAGAAGTATATTTAAATCGTTAAATTGATCTTTTACTAATTAAATCGTGATATTAACCAAGAAAATCACCACATTTGAGCCGGCCAGGAGATTTTGCGTGCTTTTTTTTTTGGGTTTATGAGAAAATATCCAGGAACTGGGTGTAGTACGTGATTCTCAATCCCGTACACAACGTTTTAATGCGATGTATGGTCAGAGTACAATTATATATATATATATATATATATATATATAACAAAAAATAGTTAATGTAGAAAAAAGTTCATTGTGCGAACACGAAACTTTATTTATTGTTCTTTTATTTACACTTCTTTCTATATAAATGTTGCCAAACGTGATGATTTCGTCAACCAACCAATATGAGATAACATAATAGATAATTCACGCCTTTTACTAACTGAATCTTGACGATTAAACCAAATTACCACCTTTCATATCGGTCACTAGAATATTATTATAGTATTGCGAAAAAAGTAAACAGAATAGACTTTAATATAATTCAGAATAAAATTGGTTTTTATACACATACGTTTCCATCTTGCTGGAAAATCGCTTATCGACGACTATGCATTTTCATTGACTGAAAATTTTTAAAAATCGACTGTTATCGAAGTTTTTCGATTTAAATTGAATCCTACCAAGCCTACTTATTACCAGTCAAAATTTAGCCTTTATAATTTTCAAGGTGAAACAACGGTATTTCCGCTGGTCCTTTATTTTTAAAATTTGCTTCAGAGTAACACGGAAATTAATACCTAATCCTTAAAAGTATCGGAATATTTTCTATAAAGTTATATTTTGGTTTATTTAAAAATAAATATATTTTGTAGCTGGAGTGATTCTAAGTCAAGGTTATTATTTTTATAAATAAATATTTGTGCACTAAAAAAATTTTGGTTGTATTTGTGCCAGGGTATCTGAAGAAATTCACCGGATTCTGTAAAGAATACAAACTTTTTCTTCAGATCGGTAATAAATGTTTGATTATACAAAACAGGTAACCCGAAAGCATGCAGTATCAATTGGAAAACTTTTACTAGTGATATTTTTCCGATCATAACTTTTGTAAGAGTAAATTACACACAGTTTCTAACTAGTTCTTACAAATTTCAAGAAGAAATTATCCAACTCCGTTAGTAGTAAACAAGAATTTCGTAATGATCGATTTTGAGGATTGATCGCTCATATGCGCTAACTTTTCCCTATTAACTTAACATTTCAATCCTTCGATACAAATTTTCACATATCCTATTCAGACGATATTTATACTCTAATTTAGTGGTTCTCAAACTTAAATTGTCGCGATCCCCTTGAATATCATGCTGCCCACTTTGAATTAAAAATAGTTAAAATAAGAAACGTTATTGCAAAATTCTTCATTTCTTTATTATTAATAATTTTTATCACATCGTTTTTCCAAAAATTCCTTGATAAAATTGTGTTATTTGTGAAAACTTTATTTTTCGACATTTCACCTTGCATTCAAAATAATTTCAACTAATAACTGTGTCCTATTACTTCCCATTATAGTTTCAAGATTTCCTTCAACAACGATATGCATTTTATTACATGAAATTGAATACCTCCTTGAGTAAAACAGGGCTCTTATGTATCCCCTGCACAATTTCTAAGAAACTGGCCATTTCCATGCTTAACATTTAATTTGAAAATATTCCATATTATTTGTGCTTGACCGTAGGTAATCATATTAAGAAAGCTACATTAAATATCTTATTTAATTTCTAGTGAAGTTATGAATTTTAATGAAGAGAAAGCAATACATTATTCATTGAATAATATGATGAAATATACTTTATAGGAAAACTTAGAGTGGTTAGTCAATTATGATAAATGACAAGCTGTTTAGCTGTTGTACAGGTGTGACCATGTCCATTGTTTCCCGAAATGTTTTCAAAATTATGACGTAGGTACACTTTATTTCCACAACAAAAAATATTTCTCATCTATGCATTATATTACCCTTCTTGTTGTTATTTGATGTACCGATTCCAAAGTGATGTCTAAACTCGCCTGAAAAGTACTTCAATCAAGAATAATAATCAGTATTTTCCATATCCATCCATTTGTGGATATTACTTAAATTGGTATATCCAAAAATATAATTTAGAAAACATGGTAAATTGCCTCTGAAAGGGAATTTTGAGAAAAATACTTCGCGCCCACTAACTTCTTCGATTAGTCATATTCTTCATTTTTTAAGAATTGTTCCCAAAACTGGCATATCAATTCATGTACGAGACCAGGAAAAGTGGGAAAAAATCACCAGATGTGAATGACCGTTATTTTTAAGGCCTTTATTTATATTGAGGGCTACTTTTTTCATCTTGCATCACCCATCTATGCTCCACGCTATCTTAATTTGTGTGTTACATCCAAATAACTGCTTAATGTGTACGCTAGTTATTTTTTTGACCAATAAAAACTAAATAAAGTTAATGCCACCATTTTATTCTACTTTTTTCTTAGTGTCAAGTGAGACTCTAATCTTACTCAATTTTCTGATAGTCACAGCACCTCTAAAAGTGTATATTTCTAAAAAATTTCAGCAAAAACACCTGATTATCATTGAACTAAAATTAAATAGTAAAAACTCGTCAACAATTTTATTATTTTTTAAATTTGAAGTGATTCTATGGTATTACGGTAGCAACAGTGTTAAGAATTCAGTCTCTTCTGAGGATATGACGAGTTGCATTGCGTTACTGTTAATCTACGCTAACAAACAATTAGCATAATTTTTAAAGAGTATTTATATATACTGACAGCTTGGTTTCGGCAGCAAAGTCTGTTACAATTACAATGACTAACAAGAATAGCGTAGATTTGATCCCGCAATTCTTTTAGAAAAATTACGATTAGAACTGTAGTTCAAAGACAAACAACTATTCAATCATGCATTTGAAGAACGTAATATGAATACCTAAATGCGAAAAATTAATTACTCCAAACGGGTTGCCACTGTTATGTACTTCTATAAAGATTACTGTTGAAGTGCAATACGTATAAATATTCAATTTAGAATGCTTATGAAAAATTCAATAAATATTTTAGCGTCGAAGTTTCTGAACATATTTTTTGTAATAAGTTCACATAAACATCTTGTATATCCATTTAGTTCCATTCCCTCGCCTGAAAAGAGTCCCATATTTTTTTACAGTTACTTTCCAGCAATATATTAGATTTTTTGAAGCAATTACACAATTTATTTTAAAAATTACCGATTAAAAAATAAATTAAAGATGTAGTGTTATGAAAGATTCATAATTACCAAAGACTTCTATATCGGAAGGGTTTTTTTGCCTGATGATTTGCACCAAATTCTTCATTAGCATTTTATACGACTATTAAGGCACATAAATGTACCTCCATTAATTATAATTAATTAATAATTAATACTATGGTGTAAAATATTCTCAACGTTAACCAATCAAATATTTCCAATACAGCCACTAGCCATGCAAACAATACTAGCTAACCTATTTTACGGAAATCGCCGTAGCAAGGAGTCTCTTTGCATACGGTGAGTGAAGTTGAGTGCCAATATAACTTGCAACAAGTCATATTTTATGTAGCAACTGAGTATGCAGACAAACGCTATAATAACACAGAATTGAAAACTTATATCACGAGCTGATCGTTACTGGTATAGCCTTTTTCTCAAAACTGATACTTAGGAGATGAACAAATATATTTGCCATTTTGGGATTAGGATTAGGAAAAGATTGGAGATATTCATCAAGCGCTACAAGGTTTAATATGGATGGAAATGTAAAAGTACAGTCAAATACCTATATTGAATTTACATTTAAAAGAAATTGATAAAATTAAGAATATGGCTCACGAGCTATAGTATTTCGTCCCGTCTTACATTATAAATTATTTAACGGCTCTTTTATTTATCTTTTAATATTAGTAATATAATATATCATCGTCTTTAAATCGCTGTTCATAAAACTATATACCTAGTTACTCATGAATAAATATCAAACCCTTGGACTAAAATTTTTTTTATGCGAATAAAAAGTGCGACTCAAAGAAATACGAGGAAGCTGAACTGTTTTTATAAAATATTATTTAAAACACTGAAACACTGAATTGGTCTACTAAATAAATCTCAGAATAATTTTTGGATCGATTTAAAAAATTATTCAAATAAAACTTCAAATAAATATTACTTAGCTGTAAGTTAAGTTCTTTATATGAGACAAAAACACATTGAAAATCATTAAATGCATCTAAATTATAAAAAAGATTCAAATAAAGATTTGGGAGGATCTCGCGATGTCCAAAGGAAAGACCTTTATATCACTCATCTCAAAAACTCAAAGGAAGACAACACTTGGGCATTTCTATGAAATCGAATCCATTTACTATGTCTTCATTGTGTTCTGACTGTTTTCAAATATTCAACACAGTTTATTCCCAAACATGTGCTTGAAAATAATGTTTGTAATAAATTGAAACTAAAAATCCAATTATTTCTTAACATTTATGCAAAGCATTCCATTTAAATGTAACATTTTTCGTCATTCCTCAATTAATATTTACTATTTGTGAACAGGTTTATGATTATCTTTTATATCTAACACGGAAACTTTTTCGACCTCGCGTATTTCCAAAAGATAACTATTTGGGTATTTTAGAGCAGTTTCCCAACCTTTTTGGGGCCGTGGACCACATCTTCATGCGAAATTTATACATATTTCATTCATTGTATCGTTTTATCACTTTGAAATATACACCAGAACTGTGGACGGGATCAAACTAGTTATAGATGCCGATATACGTCTTGTCTTACTCAAATCGCGGACCCCCGAGAACTCAGTTTTAGAGCACTGGTAAATATAGTCTTTTCGCCTGGTACACTATGCAATTCTGCAGCAACCATGACCGCAAGACTAGTTAAATTTTGTTCGTTAAATGCCCAATAAATTACATAAAATAATAAATTTGAAAGAAAATTAAATTACCCCTAAGGATGTAGAACCACACTTTTTTAAAATTCATCATTCCATGATTATACAATTTACAATATGATCGAAAATTTGAGCCAATTAAAATCAAAATAAAATATCAATGCAGAAAATAAAAATCATGAATAGTATGTTTACAAAGTATGTTTTTAGTGAAAGATATTCTTATGTTTACTGGCGAAAATGTTCTGTAACATGTAATAGTTTTTCAGATATATTCTTTGTGTCTTGGTTGTACATCATCATATTCGTAGGTGAATATAAAAATTAAAACGCAATCTACAAGTTTAATCGCATGGTGTTCATATGCGTCACTGTTTGCCTCTGCCTTTAAAGTAAGATTAAAAATTAATTTATGCAATAATTACGACTTTTCTGAACCGAAGAAAGTAAGAAAAGCCGAAAGGCAAGTATAATAACTTCAAATTCGTTTTTTACTCAGGATAAATTATTGATTCCAAAAAATATCGGTTATTAATTTATACCAGTTACAACACAAAACATAACTACTGATAGGTATTTTTTTCTAGATCTATATAACAGGATGACAATGCAAACATACCATGGCATAAAAATAGCCTTATCAGGAGTGACTTCGTTGAAGTGATAAATCTTCCAATATATAAAAATGAATGTGTGTATATATGTATGTTTATATGTTCCTTATACGTTTTTACACCGTGGAAGCTATCGAATTCAAAAGTTTCATGGGCCATCCTATTGACAAAAGGAAGAACTTGGTCTAGGTTTGCAGACAGTGGAGTCTCGTATAACCCATGGGGTCAACAAAAAACTATTTCCATAAGAATGCATGGGAAATGGTAAGGAGAAACCACAAAATGCCATGAAATCCTTCACTGATGTGGATATAAATATACCTAAATATTAACTTACGATCACGGTAAATAGATTGTTTTACGCACGAAAAACTGAATATTTTAGTTCGGTTCATTTTTAGTCGCATTACATGTTAAATTGATGGAAATTGTCCTTTAAGCACAAAATTCATTAAAATTTTTCAGGTGGCAACAAAGCTAAATTTCTTTAATGTTGTCCTCCTCAAAGGGAGATAGCCACGTAAAGATTAATGCAAGAAAAGTCCACGCCGTGGCGTGTCGTAGAGAAAGAATAGCCAAATCCACGATAAAGGGTACAAATGGATTAAATATAGTGTATGAATACTTATAAAGTGAGTCAAATGATTTTTAAGGAATATAAGAAATTGTTATTGTTTATCATTAACAATGAAAAATATATCGCAACATAAATCGATACATCTACTTACATTTGTTCCGAAACCAAGATGTGGTTTATTGATTACGTTTTGGCTAATAGTATTGACAAACTCCACATAATTTTATTGCTGCTTTAAAGGCTTCGGTGCATCTATCCATGTGGATATTAAGCAAGACGTCATTGCGTAAATATATTAATGGTAAAACTTTACTATATAATAGATAAAGTATTAAATGTTAATGTATGTATACATCGCTTGCGTAATTAAGGAATGGGGAACGAAAATTCAGGGCTTATGGTGCACTCGGAGTAATTTCTATTTTAATAAAACTGCTCGATTATGCGAAATATTCTTGGAAAAGCAGTCTGCCTTGATTATATGATGGATTCGCCATTGAGATACACCCACGAGCACAAGCCTGACTAAAAATTTTCAATGGTTTCTTTAGGTGGTAGTTAAAATTCCGTGTGAACGTCTTCTCCGAATAACACATTTGAGAAATTTGGGGGCACCGACAGCGCGGGGCTCCGAGAAATAAAAATCATTTGCTACTTAAAAGTAAATCTTTTCCCGAGCGAAGTCGGATAACTCCAGCTAGTATGTTATAAATATTTTAGTGTGTGTGTATGTATGTATGTATGTTCCTTATACGTTTTTACACCGCTGAAGATACCGAATTTCAAAGGTTCATGGACCATCCTATGGACCAAAGGAAGAACTTGCAGAGCCCATCGGATCAACAAAATACTATTTCCATAAGAATGCATGGGAAATGATGTGGAGAAACCCCAAAATGCCATGCAGCCCTTCAATTATATGGATATAAATATACCTAAACATTAACTTACGATCACAAGAAATGGCTTATTTTACGCACGAAAGATTGAATATTTTAATTGTTTCATGTTTTGTCATATTACTTGCTAAATCGCTCTAAAAGTTTTTTTAAGCAAAAGATTTATCAGTTTAGATGGTCTTTTTCCAGGCGGCAACAAAGATAAATTTCTTAATTGTTTTCCTCTTCAAAGGGAGATAGTCACCTAAATATTAATGCAAGGAAAATCCACGCCGTGACGCGCTATAGAGAAAGAACAGCCAACGCCAAGATAAAAGGTATAAATGGATTCATGCCTAAATATGGTCTATGAATACTTTTAAAGCGAGTCAAATGATTTTCAGGAATATTAGAACATTGTTATCTTTTACCGTTAACATTAAAAGATTTATCGCAAAATAAATCGATACATCTACTTACATTTGTTCGGTAACCAAGATGTTGTTTATTGATTACGTGTTGGTTAATAGTAATGTCATAATCCACATAATTTTATTGCTGCTTTAAAGGCTTCAGTGCATCTATCCATGTGAATATTAATTAAGACGTAATGCATAATTATATTAATGGCAAAACTTTACAATACAATACATACAATAGTAAATGTTAATGTAAACATCACCTGCGTGGGCAACGTCCGGTAAAGTTTGGATCCAGAACCAGCAATTCAAAACTTTGTGTACCCAACACCAAAAGTACTTATGTAAATTTAAAAATTTGATGTATTAATTTTATTGTAATTTGAAATCAAAAGTGATATATCAATAAAAAAAATAAAAATCGTTTGATGCTTAAAAGAAAACTCTTTCCCTAGCGAAACCGGGCCTTTGAGCTAGTTCATAATAAAACAAAAATATATTGTGGAAAAGTGCGATTTTTCTTTTATAATGAATACCATAGCATTATAACGCTATAAAATTAAAGTTTCATGATTATTTCCTAATTCCTTTTAACATTTACTATCACATCTTAACCATCGCCAATTTCATGAATAAAAATAAGAAGATAGGCATGCTTTATCTTCAAATGTCGCCGACCAAGAAGTTAATCACTAGTTCCCAATGCAAGGAAAACGAGTTCGAATCCTCACGAAACCTGCCAAGGACTAGTTCATATACCTTGGTCTTTGTTAAAGTTGTTGCGATCATTACAAAACGCCGTAGAGTATTGTTAATGAGCTACTTATAATAAACAAACAGAAAAAGTGTATAGAATTAATATGCGATTCACAACAGACATTTACCTTAACTTTCTGTATCTCCTTGTGTGCAATGCTTGGAATTTCATGTTTACGTAAAAGTAGCAATCTTTCAGTCTATGGGCGAGAGAAAAATAATTAGAAAATTTCTACCGTAAATATATATTAATGGTTACGATTGGTTTTAATGCATTGTAATTGTATTTACATTTGCACAATAACGTATGCTTTATTGGAAAACAAAGGAATCTACTACGAGAGTGTGTTAACGTAAAAGTGGTAATTATTCAGTATATGCTTGCTTTTGGTAAGAGAGAGCAAAATAATTAGAAATTTTCTATTGTAAAAGTATGTTAAAAGTTAGGATTGGTTTAATGCATTGAAATTATATTAACATTTGCACAATAATATACATTTTACTGAAAAACAGAGGAATCTACCACAAGCGTTTTTTATATTTCGCTGTGGTTTACAAGACTATCTTCTTTGGTTTTTAGGAGACTATAAGGCTCACTTAACCACTTTAAAATTTATTTTTAAAAAGTTTAGGATTAAATATTTATGCTAGAATTGAAAATTATTTCAATATCAAGTATGAACATTTTTTTGTTTAATCTGGATGAAACCGTTTTCACTTCATGGAAAGGCATTTGTCCTAATAATGTGAAACCTCGTATTCATACAATTAAAATATATACACAATTAACATATTTTCTTGCTTTAGAAAATGAACCTTCAGAAGACAAGAAAGCCATCCAATAGAAATAGCCATTTCACAATGACAATTGTAAAAGTAAATAGATTAGAATATTCACACGATTAAATAAGATGAAGTTTTGGAAAAAACAAGCCCTCGAATAATTACCAAGAAGCGAATGAAATGAAATATATTAACCCATAAAAGGTAACATTGGGTACTGAGGTGCTCCATGGAATTTTTCTACTTCCATTTCTTTTAGTCTGTAGCAATGGAAGGTTTCCGAGTTTGTTATTTTTAATTTGAACAAGAGGGGTGTATTATGTCGGTGATTGCATCAAGAACAGACAAGGTCTTCCTTAGTAAACGGTGAGTTGGGGTATCTTAGGAGTCTACATTACCCTTTGTCAGATTGTTTTGAAATGTGCTCCAGCAGAAGGATCTACGAGGGTTATTTCAGAAGTAATGAACAATTTACTCGACTTCCAATTTTAAAAAAAATCACAAAAATATTTTATAGGTCTTCAATATAAAGACGATCCTGTCTTTAGACCGCCTCAAAACGCTTCGGTGAGATTGCACAACCGCCAGTAGGACCTCAGTGTCGATGCGACGAATAGCTCTGGTCACTTATTGTTTTGTGGCACAATAAACAAGCAGCAGGTGGTAACTGAGTTTCACGCAACGAATACCTACTCCTTAAATTCGGAAGAACAACTTATGCGGCCATTCACAGAACCCAGAACGAAATTTGTTACCATTCGTAGGTCAGTACGATCGAAAAAGCATTTACTGAACCATTTCTCATGGAGAAACGAAGGCAGGTGCTATATTTGTCCTTAATCAGGCGCTAAAAAACTAAAATTTTTGTTTGATCTATAACAAAAATATCTGTTGTCAACATAGGATTGTAACTTACCCAATATGTAAGAAATGTAGTGTAATGTAAATGCAAAGGAAAAGTGAAATTTTAGTTTAATATGCTTTTTGCAACTTTTTCGTAATAAATAAATTTGTAATGCCAAAAACACATAAAAATAAAAAATATGCATTATTTTGCAAAATTAAAAAGTTACGCGGGGTGTCTTAGGACACAGGTTCTTAAACTGTGGGTCGCGACCCCTCCGGGGTTCGCAAAAATGATTCTGGGGGTCGCAGCAAACATTGATAAACGTGAGTAAATTAAATATTTATTATAGAACTATTGAAATTATTATACGCTACAACCTTTCATTCTATATTTGTTTAGTTTATTGCAGAAATAATCGACGTCAAGCATGATTACACGAATTATACTAGAGTATAAAAAACCTAACTTAACTTAAATAGCACTGCCAGGGGTTGCTAATAAATTCGTCTAATGAAAAGTGGTCGCGGATAAAAAAGGTTAAGAACCTGTGCCTTAGGACACTACGTTGCCCTTTCGTTACAAAATTCAGAAGTTAACTTTTAAGAGCATAGCTACAAAGGAGATTCGATTAGCTTAGTCAAAAATTAATCACGCTAATTACTTATAGCAATAAATGACTAAAATAAAGTTTGTATAAGAATAGAGAGTTAAATAATAAAAATTCAGATTGTTGCAATTTGGTGAAGATAATAGTATTATTTAAAAATACTTTACTGAAGTTATCTATAAATTTTGGATTAGCAATTACGAGAGATTTATATTAACATTTTTTAAACGATAAAATTTGGGAGGTTATTCGCGATATCTTGTCAAAATCATTATATTTTCCGGATCAATCTTGATGAATAAAAATTAAATGACCGTAATCTCTTAACTCTTTCTCACGCACATCTGTTGAAAATGTAATCATAAGTCCTTTCGTACTGAAAGATATAGTAAGTTCTTTCAAACTCCAATCTTCTTAACAATTGTTTTAATAATTTAATAAATTAAATGTTCAACGTAGAATTTTTCCAAAAATTGTGGTTTAAACGAACAGCTTGATTTTATAATTCCAAAAGCGTCGGGCAAAATATTAATGTACGAATTATATTTGTAGGTATGAATGGACAGAGAAGGCGCCGAGGGAGGCAAATTCGCGGAGTTTACAATACCTCTCTCAATCGACAGTTCTTGCCACGAGGCCATTTGTGTCGAATAAGGCGTTGCCTTTCTTAACCCTAGGATGCAGAAAGAGGGCCTCTGAGGCCCTATGTTGCATATCTTCGCATGATGTGATTTTTTTTTCGATTAAGATTTTTCGCCTTCTATGTATTCTTCAGATTAACCTTAAGCTATATTTCTGTGATATAAGTATCTTTTTTCTCAAAATAATATTTATTTAATTTTAGTTTTTGCATAAATTTAACTAGAAAGAGCACAGCGCAGAGCAGCCAGATTTGTAAAACAAAAGTACCAACATAAGGAAAGCGTCACCTCTTTATTGAGCGATTTGAACTGGGTATCACTGGAGGACCGTAGATTGGACTCAAGGTTGAAACTTCTGGAGAAATATAGGTCGGAATGTCTAAAAGAGGAGGTAGTGGGAATAATTGTGGAACCAACGTATATAGGTAGAAATGATCGAGACGATAAAATACGTGAGATCGATTGTAGGACGGAGCGTTATCTAGGCTGGTTCTTTCCGAGGACAATACGAGATCACAATAGGAAATTTCGAATTGCGTTAGACAATCTTTAGGTAGGATTTGGTGCATTGCACTCCCTGCCACCCACCAACTTGGTAAATTGCAGGGTAACTTGTAGATGTAGATGTAGATGAGTACCCCTTCAATGCATAGGCAGGGCTTCCAAGGCCCTATGAAGAAATCTCTTTGAATTGAGTTCCTGTAGTCCAGAAAAGTTGCTCATGTAACTACATTGTTGGTGCTGAACTTCAACAAAGTAGAGCAGGCTTTGTGAACGCATGTGTAATTCAGCTTAGCTCCAATTGGCGAAGTTAGCGTATAGTAGACAGCCGTACATTTATTTACTCCTTACAGTAGTTCGAGTAAAGCTTGTTCTTGTGTCGGTTGTCATACTGTGCTCATGCATATTCGTAGATATATTATGCTGGCCACTGCTTCTTTCAAAAATTCTTCTTCTAGATGAACACCTCGAAAAATTACTGTTAGTGACATAGGTTTACCGTGATCAAAAGAACATTTTGGGTGCACAGTGGGTGTGGCCTAATCCCTCCCTCCACTTGGCACCCTCTCCTCTCGCCCTTCCTTACCGCACGGGCTATCGCTGTCTTGGTCATTTTCTAACTACACTGTTGCCAAATATTCGCAAAATTTAGTCTAGGCAGCAACTGTAAATAGTGAGATCTGACAACCTAAGGAGGAGAAGGATAGGCTAGTAGTGGGGTGGGGGAAGTCAAGATGACCGTGGGAATTTCCCCTCCGTGACGGAGAACCTTCCCTTCCGTGCGCGGCCGAAATCCGCGCATGTTCTTATCCTTGCGGCATACCTGTAGTAGTTTCGCCAGTGTTGTTAGCGAATGGTTAGACGATGACAATGCGGCGGGGAAAGGTAGTAATGAAGATTCTGACATTGAAGATCCAGATGTGAATTTCAATGAAATGAGTGAGAGTGATGAAGATATCTCGACATCAAAGAAGTCTGAAGACAGTAGTGACAATGGAAACGATCATGGGTTATATAATGTTCGCCCAGCCAGCTCATGGACTTACGTCAGCCAAAACACTAATATTTTAACTATAGATCCTCCTTCTTCACGTACTCCAACGCTTAGTATAATAAGAAAGGCTCCAGGAACTGCAGAAGGAATCAAATTAACTTCTCCGAAAGATGCATGGAATTACTTCATTTAAAAAGACATAATGGATAAAATTTTGCTGTTCACAAATATAGAAGGAAGAAGAGTAGCTACTGAAAGAGGAAAATTACGGAAGAATATATCTGCTGAAGAAATAAATGCATTTTTTGGCATTTTACTTATTAGCTGGTGTTGAAAAAGCAGGGATGTTCCAATTAGGGGAGTTGATTTTAGATGAAAAGGCAAATCCGCTTTTCAAGGCAACATTGTCTGCCATTAGATTCGAGGGCATCAGAAGAGTTATTATGTTTGATGAAAGAATACAAGACAGTTTCGTGCTGAAACTGATAAGTTGGAGCCATTCTGTTTCATCTGGAAAAAGTTCCTTGAAAAATGCAGAAAGATGAGGATATCAAATGAATCTCTTGCTGGAGATGAGCAATTAGTACGTTATCGAGGGAGATGCAGTTTCACAGAGTATATGCCGAGCAAGCCATCTAGATACGAAATCAAAATCTTCTGGACATGCGAATCTAAAACAACATATGCTCTCGATGGAACTGTGTACGTCGGGTAAAAGCTGAATGAATCAGTTCAAAGAAATCTAGGCATGAATATAGTGAAGGAGTTGGCTAAAGCCGTCAAGGAAAAATATGTAAACATAATGATGGATAACGTCTTCACTAGTTTACCTTTAGCAGAGAATATGTTTAAACGTGGAATCAAGATAGTAGGAAAATTGAGGGACAGCAAAGCTGACATTCCAACTGAAATTAAACCTTCTAGAGAAGTGAATTCATCAATTTTTGGTTTCAAAGGCAATGTTACTATGTCCCTAAAAAGATAAAAGCTGTCATTTTTATCAGTACTATGCACTATATATATATATATATATATATATATATATATATATATATATATATATATATTGTTTCCACCCTCATCACTACCTTTTCATTTCCTTAAGTCTATATATATATATATATTTTTTTTTTTAAATTTTATTTTAGTTTTTTAAATTTCTGTTAAATTTTCTCCTAACTTTCTTTTTCATCTTTTATTTGTAATGCAAGCATTTATATTCGAAAGTATAAAATGAAAATTCTCCATATTTATAATTATTCAAAATTGTCTCTGTTGTACTTATCTACATATGTATAAGAGAATGTATATGTATATTGCTCTCGTGGTAACCATTTTTTGTGAATTAAGATTGTAAATTTAAAAAAAAATTGTTAATATGTAAATCTTGATGTAACCAAATTGTAATGGTTAGCCTCAACCTCGCCAATAAAGACATTTTTCTTTCTTTCTTTCTTTATATATATATATATATATATATATATATATATATATATATATATATATATATATATATATATATATATATATATATATAACAACTCACGGAAAAGGAAAGGTAAAATGAATATATGGATGTCAACAAGGTGTTGGGATGAGGAAACCCAGTGAGCACTCACCAATCAGACGACTTCAGGTTGGCGAGGCCCCGGGGATGTCGAAGCGACACACGTAAAATAACACAAAAACACAGAAACATCACAAACGTAAGTATATATATACTATAGAGCTATTGACAAAAAAACAACCCCAAAAATAAACCAAAAATCATAAAATTTTATAACAAAACCAAAAGTGGTGTGAATCAAATGGCCCAAGAAATTCGAAATGACACCTGTAAGCGGAAAAATAGAAGATGACTGTGATGGATGTTGCATCGATGAATATTCATATTTTGGATTGTGTCCAGAATCGAGAATGCAACTTCAATACTTGAAGGACTTTCAAAATAGTTAAACCACCAATTGAGTTTAGAACTCGAACAAATAATCTGCCAAAATGAACCATAGATGCTATGAGAAGACGTGGCATTAAATTAACCACAGTAGAACAAATTAAGGAAAATCTAATGCCAAAAAGAAGATGCGAATTTTGTCCATATAATATCCACAGAAAGAGCATTCTGACTTGTACCAAATGTAGCAAAAGCGTTTGTAAGGAACACAAAGAATTGATATTAAAGTCCTGCTTAAAATAAAGGCACAGTATTGTGAAGTTTGAGATATAGGTGGTTTACGTACACATTTTTTAAACCCTAGTCATTGATTTTATTACCATACAGAATCCACAGGAAAATCGACGTGACTTGTATCAACTGCAGCAACAGTGCTTGTAAGAGAGAGCGAGGTGATATGCAAGTTACTCCGGCAGTAGAAGATTTTTTTGATAATAGCTCTTTTTGCTGTTTATAATAGAACTTTTCTGATTTCATGTAGTTTCCTTCATTTGCATATTTTGCTTTATGTATTTGAAACATAAGCTTGCATTTTCATAAAAGAGCCATAAATATAATATATTTCCTGCATATAATGCGAAAAATATTTCTGATGTACTCCTCAAAGTGATATAAAGTTCAAACATACTACAGCAGAAAATCTTTCTGAGGCAACTGTGTATTTCATTATGCATTAGAAATATAAAATGAAATGAAAAATAAATTCCAGAAAATACTATTTCTTCTATTCAGCAGCCAAGTTAAACGTCTAATTGTGCTGATTCTGAGTCCAACATATGAATTCGTGTACATTCCCTGGAGCATGCATCCTAGGGTTAAAGATATATTCTCCTACTTTAATTATTTTAGAGCTAATTTATAGACAATCTCAGTTTATGAGTGAGAGAAAAATAATTACAAAATTTTTATAGTAAAAATACATTAATTATTGGTTTTAATGCATTTACATTTGCACAATAACATATGCTTTATTGGAAAACAGAGGAATCGACTACGAGAATGTGTTTACGTAAAAGTGGTAATTATTCAGTCTATGCTAGCTTTTGGTAAGAAAGAGCAAAATAATTAGACGTTTTCTACAGTAAAAGTATGTTAAGGGTTAGGATTGGTTTTACTGAATTGAAATTATATTAACACCCGAACAATAATATATTTTATTGTAAACAAATGAAACGAATAAGAGCTTGTCTTTTAAATTACGCTATGGTTTAAAAAAACTATCTCCTTTGGTTTTAGGAAGACTATAATGCTCACTTAAGCGCTGTAAAATTCATTATTAAGAAAATTCTAGGATTAAATATCTCTGCTTGAATTGAAAATTATTTCAATTTTAAGTATGGAAATTTTTTAGTTTACTCAAAATAGCGAACGCGTAATGGAATGAATTAAAAGGATTGGTGCCTCTATTTCCGCGAGAGGCCGAGAGAGGCATTTCCCTCACAGCCATTGTGGCCCGGTGCCGTAATTTGGCCGCGAACAACGGCCGCGGCGCATGATGGGTTCACACTTGGGCGACGGGCGATGGACCGCCAACTGACCGACGCCGCGCGCCCACTCAAGTGCACTCTCTCGGCAGAAATGGCGCCCGGTGATGGTTCGAACCTAAACTGTTAGGCCAAGCTAATTTTGGATGATCATCGAAGGTATGGGACGAGCAAATTGGAAAGAGATTCGAAATATCTCCAGGAAATATTGGCGTCAAAAACTGATTTTAAATTTTTCGTACAACTTTGGAAACTTCTGGAATTCTACGGCATAAACAATTCCTTTTTTCAGTATAACAATAGTTTCTTTTTGCGATAGGTCTCAAAAGTATAATATCTAAATTTAGCAAATTAATATAATGACCTCATAAAAAACTTGTGATTTTAGTGAATGGTACTAGAATTATGCATGTTAAATAAAAATTTCACACTTATGACGTACATTAACTGGAATTTCTGAAATATTTTTAAATTAATAATTATAATAATTATTTAGCTAACTGTAAAATAATAACAAAGTAAGTTTTCTCTTCAATTGATAAATATATCTTACTTCCAATGGATTTACTGCCACGTTAAACCAGATATTAGAAGTTTGTATTATTGTTGCTGTAATTATTTTATATAAGGCACAAGGCTTGAAAGGGAAAGAGAGTTATCGAGACATGAAGAAGATTGCGTAAAGTAGAAGTATGCGGAGGACCACTTTTAACCAAGAATAATCACGGACCTGTCCGCGGACTTTCGATGATGATGATGATGATACGGCACAGAGTATTTCCCGTGCCCGTGGGCGATAACGGGCCATCGCAAAGATATTTTGCTTGATTTTTTATTCCAGTCCATTCCCTTTGTTGTCAGCAATAAACTTCTGAGCAATATGCATGTATTTGGAATAAATACTGCTTTGCAGCTGTATTTTTGGCATATCCACTGCTTGAAGATTCAGGTGCAACGATTTTTCTATGCCTGTCATTGATATTATAATTGGTATAATTCCACATTTGTCTAATTTTAAATCGATATATCTATGCCTTTTGTAATTTATCAGCCAAATTTTGTTATATTATGCGTGTTTGGAATGACTGTATTTATGTATTGCGAATGCCGTCTTTAGTTTTTTGACAACTAGTACAATATATGATATACATCTGTCAGCAATTACTGATCAATCATAGTAAATTAAATTTGTGTAGTTTTCAAGCACTGGCAGTGGGATGTATTTGTAATAAGGTATTTCTAGCAGCTTATGTTTTTAGCCGTTCTTTACCAGCGAAGCGGTAGTAGCAGATCGCCTTATGGGTACGTCTCGTCCGTCCGTCCGTCTGTCGTAACTTTCATCACCTAAACCGCTGGACTGATTTTAATTAAATTAAGTATAAGTGATTTTTATTAGAATTTATCACCCAATTTTTAATTTTAACTGTATCCGTCAATTAGAACTTTCACTTTACATATATACTTTAATAAATGTATACTCGTATCTCGTTAAATGGCATCCGTCAATCGACAATTAAATACCATAATTTTTTTTCTCTAACTCTTTATAAGATCGGTAAGGTATAGATTAAGAAAATTATTCGAGAAGATGACTTCATTTCCCGCAAAGAATTCCCCACGACCACCTAATTACGATTTATAGCTTCGGAGACAAAAATTCGAGAAAATCTCGAGAAAAACATTGCATGTTTTGTATACACCGATCTCCAAGACGGTTCTCTTGGCAAGTAACAATTAAATACAACATTTTTCTCTTCCTAGCTCTTATATGATCTCTAAGCTATATACTAAAAACGTTATTCGGATAGATAACAACATTTTCCACAAAACAGTCTGCTAGACTACATAATTACGACTTTAATCTCGAGTATTAAATTTTAAGAGACGCCCAATTTTTCTATACCGTTTTGTACGTATTTTCTATAAAGAACGCCTTTGAAATATCTGTGTGTTCCATTTATGGAGTATACTTTTCCATCTTGTTAGATTGAGTTGCACTAGCACTGTTTGGGTCCATTGGACAATTATGAATGTACAGGTTTGGTCAAAAGTTAGGAAGCACGTTTCAACGCTAACATGACAAATATTGGAAAGAAAAATAACGATAGAATTAAATTTAAAATTATTAAAACCCGACAATTATTATTGAAGTATTGAAATAAAGAATCCGAAGGCCGCTTTTTCACCGAGGTGTATCGAACTAAACGTGTTCCCTTACTTTTGGCCCACCTTGTACATGTCAGAGTGGGTATTCCATACATATATTATCAATTGCTTTCACGTTGTTTTTGATATTAATTTAATTTTTAGCAATTTATCAATTCTTCAAGTACTCTTGTTTTGGTATATTGTAAATTCTGTTGCGCTCAGAGTGCTGCCTGTTGGGAGCCAAGATATTTGCATATTTCCCATTCTTCCATGGATTCAATCCTTCCTCCGTATTTTGCAGAGATATTATGTAGTATTTTAAATTTATTCCGGTAAAATTTCATTTGAATAACTTGTCAAGATTAATTAGTTATATTAAGTAATTGGCGTAATTTGTATAAGCATAGAGATTAACATCGTCTATATATATATATATATATATATATATATATATATATATATATATATATATATATCTATCGAATGTTATATTAAGTAATTGGTGTAATCTGTATAAGCATAGAGATTAACATCGTCTATATATATATATATATATATATATATATATATATATATATATATATATATATATCGAATGTTATTAGGTGCATTCTGATTTTTTATATCATTTTATCTTAAATGCATATTATGTATTGTTTATCATATTGGAGAGAGTTGACTTAAGGCAAGGGAAAACCATAATGGGCACCGAGAATCATCCGTGTTACTGGAGGACCGTATGTATCTGATTTATGCCAATTGATAAAAGGAGTAATGTGCTATTGAAATAAACAGGATATTGCATTTACTAGGATGCTGACGTCATCATGTTTATGTCATTTAATCAAATGAATGGTATTATTGTTTAGTCTACAAATTATTATTAAATGCTTTAACCAGATACTATTATAACTTAGGTTATATATTCCAATTTAAAAACGTTGGTCTCGTTGTCATGGTAGTTGATTCAAGAACAAGCACTTAAATAATAGTCGTCTCTCGGTTATAAATACATGTCTTCAGTGGTAATTTTTATAACCTTGTTGTGGCTATTGGAGATACCTGAGTCAAGTATATTTTAAGTTCTTGTTCTTTATTTTTTTTCAGTCAAATAAGACGAGCTCGATAATTTACTGTTGAATGAATGGTAATTGATATTTATCGTTGTTAAAAATGTAATTTTTTATGATTATAAACAAATTTTTACAATAATTCAGCAGGGATTTGAATTAAGTTTTTAAAAATATCTAAAATTCGTTCTTTCAGCTAGAGAATTATTTACGATTTGAGCTTATCTCAATTTCAACTAATTTAAAAATGCAATTTTATGAAGTCCTTCGCCGATTTTCATGCTTTTCCTGTGGGAGGTAAAAATGAAACAATGTGATCGGATAAACTATCCTCCAATTTTTTAAATTTCGAATATATCCGTCAGTTGTCCTCAATGTCCTATCATCACGCAAAATTTCAGATCTGTAACTCTTCTAGAAGTATCTTAAGTCTTAAGTCTTCCTCCTCCTAAGACAGGTGCGGGATATTGAACGAAGGCCATCTAGTAACCTATGTACACAACATATAGGTGCCTTTTTGCATTGTGTTTGTTGTAGTAAGGCAGCAATTGTTCTTTAGATCTCATATAATATTTACGAAATTTTATTTGCTTTTCAGTGAGAATATTGTTCTGTTCGATGTGTGCATATATTTTATTTGTGGAACATGATGTAAATATTCCAAATAAGTTAGATAAGGATGTGACCTGCCTATACTGTTCTGAGTTAATATTATTGTTGCTTATTGGCTTTGGGTAAGTGATACCCTATGTAAGAAATACTGGTGTATCGGACGGATTGTTAAGGATGTGTGTCACAATGGCTATCATAAGCTCGTAAGTATTTAGTATAACAAAGTTTTTGGACACTGTCTGCATCCGAGACCTTCCAGTTATTTGTTTTTTTATAATTTGTAAGAATTCGTCAGAAGTTACGTCGTTATATTCTACCGTGAGTGTATTTTAATAGATTCAATTTCCTCCCTGAATAAGCTACTTTCTGGATTATGTACGGCCGGTTGTGACAATCCAGAGGACTAGTAGATCAAAACGTCCTCTTTCATTACTATCCGATTATTTGGTTCCTGAATTTTATTTTTTAGCTTCTTCGTAATTGATAAAGTGGAAATTTTGTTGTTTTCTAAGTGATCTGCTAGTGTAGCTCCTAAGAAGTTGTGTTTATGCCGCAAGTTGTTGCTCGAGTGTATGAATGTATTATGTGATATGCGTTTGCTTTTTTCGTGTTTTGTATCTATTTTGATCCTTTTGTAATTTTAATTGTCCATGAGTTAAGATAATCAGTTAATGTTAGCGGATTGATTTAGTTTAACAATGTTCAACGTATTTCTGCTATTTTTTTCTTCAACTCATCTTTTCCTTGCCGGTTTATTTTTGTAATTAGATACGAAGAGGAAAGCTATAAAGTAGGGTGCATTAAAAGAACAGTATTGATGTAAGAAGATGACCAAAAAGGTCTTTAGTGTTACAGATTGTGTTGGGTGAGCCAAATGTAACCGATAGGTAGAATTACTACGAATGAATGAAGGAATGTCCACTATGTTGTGACCGGAAGTTTGCATTAAATCCAAGGTACTTTACTCTGATGGCACTAGCATATATTGAGGTATGTAAAATATTGGTATTAAAGCACTCTATGGATTACACCCTAAGAAGTTTTCATTGTACATCACCCTATCAAGCATTCCTCAACTTCATTCAAACCCCGTCGATTCCAATGCCTATTGGATAGCTATTGCCATCATATACATATATTAATAATTACCAGTTTTCTTAACCAATTAATCATAGTAATGCAGCTCCATCGCTCCTCGGAGAGGAAGAAGTCCTACAGACAATTTGTTCCATTCTTCCGCGGTTCTGTCGATAGAGGAATGTTTACCCACATTTTTTTCTTTGAAATTTAGTACATATATTCCATACGCCCTTTCGATGAAATTTGGACTTAATAGCTTTTCCTCTAGCCAGACATATGAAACTGGCGGCCTGCGGGACACACGCAGCCATTTCCGCTTTTAGTGCTGTCTGAATGCGAATTTTTGTCTCGAATAAATCGTTCAATATTTAAAATGTTATTTTCTGTAAAAATAAGTTTTTTTTGTTATTTAGGTCAAGTAGTATACAAGTTCTAAACTGGAGTTTTGTAAAACAGGCGTCCAAATCTTCTAGAAAAGTCTATTTTTTCCAACTCTGTCACTTATTAAAATACTTGCAATCATAATGTGGCCCGTACATAACATCCATTAAATTAATGCGGCCCTGGTGTCTCTTCGAGTTTGGCATGCCTACAGTAGATCCTTCCCGGACGAGTTCTCTGTATTGTTATGTGCGATAAAAGCTTATGAGCATTTTCTTTCAACCAGTTTTCCAGTGATTCCCATACTAATTCCTTTAAAATGTACATTATTTTATCCCTAAGCGGTCTAGCGATCAACCTGTGTTGTGACTCTACCTTTGATAAAATACGGAAACCTGTTCTTTTCGCTCCTGAAAATAACGACGTACTTACGTTTGTTTTTATTAATTTTACTTCTATTCATCCAAAATACAACTGTATCCACGTCATTCTGAAGCAGTTCCGGGTCTTGATCGCATCTAATAAATCTATCTATTCTTTACTGAAGGCACACTGTTATAATATTTTCGAATTATTCAGATTTCTGACTATCCAGGCCGCCCTTAGTCTAAATTTTTCCCGATAATCTGAGTTCCCCTGTAATTATTGTACTATCTCTATTTTCCCCTTAGGTCAATTGCATACATATTTCAACCAAAGAAATTATCTCTTGGTTTCCCATATGCATCAATTAACCTTAGTGATTCATAAATACCCTTTCCGAATCATTAAAATTTTGCATTTTTAGAGTTTTAGAGTTACCGGATATTACGTCCTTACGCATAAAAAGTCCCCTCCATCTTGGAAATTGCATTATGTAAACAATGAATTCTTCTGGAAACATTTCTTTAGAATGAATAATTTTCTCTAACCAAGGCTCAGTTCCTACCATTACATCCACTTTGAAGGCAACAATACTTCACATTAGCGTTATTGCTCTTCAGAAATTATGGGTATTCGTGACTTACGTTTTACCTTAAAATGTAAATAAAACTTATTGAACCCAACTTTTATATGCACTAAAAGTAAGCAATAAGCATAAAATTAATAAAATTGAAAGATAGCAAAATAGTTTTGGGCAAATATAAGTTTCCCGTCAAAAAAATGTTAATGAAAATTTATTTGTTAATCAAAACGCTACTGGTATATGTCCAAAACTATTTTAACTTTCTGGAACATTCAATTATGTAAATTTTAGATTTATTTTTGAGGTTTAGTGTATACAAAACGTGATTTCATTAGAGTGAATATTTGTAAATATTATTTTTCTGTTTTAGTCAAAAATTAAAGACTTTAAACACTTCAAAAAAGTTCCTAAATACCTAGAAAAATTCAGCAGTTTTTAATCTCCCTATCTGAATTCATCGATACACTTTCAATGAATAACTGAATATTTGTTGATTTGGTTCGTATTATTTATCGGAACCAAGGTATTGTTTAAACTAGAAAAGGTTTCGGAAATTCTTGAGCATTATCAGAGCCATCTAGTGGAAGAAAGCTTTACTATTGAGCACTATATCAGACAGACCGCGGAAACGACATATATATATATATATATATATATATATATATATATATATATATAATTCCTAAGGTTTATCTAAGGCACTCCGACAATTTATTTGAAGGACAATTCAAACTTTACTTGCACCTGCAATATTTCGGCGTAATCCTGGCGGAACCTCTAAGTCCTTGTCATCCATGCCTTTCACCAGCCGCACAATTCCACCCCGTCCTTCTATTTCTTATAGTTTCCTTGCTTTACGTGAAATTATACTACCTGCCTAAGTAGCAGTCTATTCTTCCATTCAATATGTTTCGTCACCTACGCAAATACCCTTCACAAAGCCAACGGTTCGTATCCACAAAGAACGCAATCTGTTTTCTACCTAGCTAATGTTCTCTTTTATTTAGTCAATCCTTTTATTGTTTACAACAATTTTACGCATTGTGTCATTGATTAAAATGTCGGAATTTCGTTTTTGCCATAACGCATAGGACTCACTTTAGCCCTACAGCATGGTCTTTGGATTTTACTTTCTTCGACTACCTCATCCGATCTCTCTCTCTCTCTCTCTGCTCAGCTCCTTGACTTTTCTCTCCAATAGCCCTGTCCTTATCCCTGGGAAACAATCAACCGTCTCGCCATTACTTTTAAGCAATTCGCAACTAAACCACAGCATTAAATCTCCCACAATACTTACACGCGGTTTCACCTCCTTCTCCGGCTTTACAGCACACACCCTTTTTTCCAAGTCCTTTTTAGCACGTATTCTTAAAAGCAGAGATCACTCGGTCTGTCCTTCAGTTTGTCATTTTGTCTGTGGGAAATCATATTTTTAAGGTGGTATAAGAAAAATTATTTTCGAACCAGATACATCTTATCAATCTATGAATTTTCCACTGGTTGGATTTCTCCAGTAATTCATCAATATTCTGCTAGGTGGCTTCAGAGTCAAAAAATCAAAACTTTGAAACGGTATTGTAGGAAAAATATTGGAGCTAGAGAAGTGGAATATTCACGGGTGGGAAGGTCGTTGAGAATCTGCAATCCAACGGTGCGGGTTGCTCTCTTTCCAAAAGGACGGGGCATAATTTTCGTAGAAAAACTTTTGCTCCCTTTGAAATTCGATCCAAGGAAACTTGGTTTTCGAAACAGCCATCTTATACCCTAAAACAACTCGTCTTGTAACAATGTGTGATGTGACATAGCTATTTATTTTAGCAAAGCGGAAATTTTGCTTGTAAAGTGTTTTAGCTAAGAATTTAAAATTGTGCTATTCTATGGGCAATGAAGTAGTAGATTTTTAAGTATTAATAAAAACTTAGTTTTTATAACTATCATTCGTTCCTACCTTTACCCATTCGCCACTCTATTATACAAACTGTCATTTTCACTAGTAAGCGCTTTGATTTTTGAGGGGTTTGCTGTCTCTTGCTCCATACGTATCTTAGTATTTATAACTTCCTTTCCTGCCAACTGGTTCTGCTCCCGCACGATTCAACACCTGCTGCATTCCCAACTATCTGGAGACATTTTTCCAATTTGCTTTCTTTATATTTCAAACGATTAGAAATATCACAGAAATTACACTAAGCACCATTAGGCAGTGCAACCGAAATTTTACACAAAAGCCACATTCATCGAGAGGATGATCATAAGCTATGTTTGCGTCCAATTTTAAGGTCCCAAGTTCGCTTCCCGTAGCTTTCCTTCTTTCCATTAAAATGGAATAGGAGTGAATGCACCGCATTTTTGTCTCGCATTTTAAAATTGCTTAGAATCACCGTATAAACTCGAGACTTGAGTCCGAAAACGTATAAAAGAATAAATTTTTACATTCAAAAAGTACATTTTTGAAGAAGCGTCACATCGATACGCTAATTTGTTTTGAACGCAAAAATTTAAAATTTTTTAGCTGAAAATATTTGACGCTCCCGATAACCACCGAATACGCGAAGAGTTTGCATTATTTTCTTATTCTTTTCGAGCTAAAAAGGCATTACATTTTCTTGGAAGCATCTTAGTGTCGTCCTATGTAGACAAAATACGTAATGGCGGGTACTACACTTTTTTCTTTCTGTCTTTGAAATAATTAGTTGTAATTTTGAGCTTTTAGTTACTTTTTCTGGCAAATGTTGTACTTTTCTGAATATATTTTCTAATCTATGCTTCTAAAGATCATGTAAGAGCTAGGGAGAAGAATAAATGGTTTCTTAAACGGTGTACACGTAAACAATCTTTGTAGTAACCGATATAAGCAATAAGAACTTTTTCGCGGCATTCTAATGAAATAAACTCTCTTGGATTGAACCCATGCACTTCTGATGGGAATTAAAAATTAAGAAACACGGATGAAATGAAGAAACACAGTAGCACTTGGGTAAAAGATGATACCAAAAGATGCGTTCGGAGCAATTGAGAGAACGGTTAAAAATCTACGGAAAACGAACTGAATAACTTATCGAGAGCAACATTGGAGTTCCTTGGCGTGGATAGGATTTCACTTTTTTAAAATACGTAAAATATTCGTGTTCTAACATGTGTAGTAATTCTGTATTCCCGGAGATATGAAGGAGCGGGACTGGAATGAATTTGAGAATGCTCGTTTTCTCAATTTTTTCATTTGCCACCTTTATGTTGCGTGTTCAAGAGTTCGAATTGGAAGAAATCTGTATTTGCAATAGATAACAGATTAAATACTAAATATAATGAAAGGAAAATCATTTCAACTAAAACTGTATTAAAATGCAAACTGAATGAAGCAACATAAAAAAGGAATAAATTAATACCATAAAATTATAAAACCCCAAATGAATTTGAAAAGCGAAAAGCGTTCAAGAAATCTAGGCGACACGCAAGATAGGCGATTTATACGAAATCATAAAAATAAAGCTCCTCAATTTTCATTCATCATGTATTGGATTTACCCGGGTAACGCAAGGTACTCCAGGTAGTAATGAAACTACGATATCTGCTAAATATACTTTCTCATATCCTGCAACGTTTTTACGGATGAACTAAAGTGAATTCGGTATTTAAAATTCCCAATGAATTGTTCCCGAAAATAATACATGGCTAATTTTATCTGTTCTTAGAAATATCTTAGATTTATCTCACTTAGCATTCATTAAAATAGCACTAATAAATATAAATAAAAGCAAAAAATGAGGAAAAAGAAATTAGTTCGATTCCTGTAGATGACACAGCCGCATGTGTTCTCCTTCGTTATCATACATTAACTCTTCTTAAAAAGTAATTAATACCTATTTATCAGCTAATTTAAAATAAAATGAAAATGAATAAAGGATACTAAGCGTCTGCCCGCCGCATCTCCGATTGCAACAAAAGGCAAACAAGACAGAAGGAATGAAATAAAAGTTAAACACATGGCAGAGAGTTATAGATCTTATTATGAAAGTAATTATATAGCTCTACTCTTTTGCTTACGTCTTTGTCGAAGAAGATTGTTTTAGTGAACACCTATTAAAAAACATTTTTCTCTACCTGATTTGTGAGGCATAGATTAACAAATTAAATAGTCAGCGAGAGCACGAAAATACTACTAATTTTTCGGAGTTAAAAATTCGAGAGAGAGAGTCCCGAGAATTTTTTACAAGTATATTCCAAGTGCAAAGGACAAACTACCTCGGTATCCAAACCCAGACACTTTTGAGAAAAGTTCAAAAAGAAGAAAAAATCATTTCAAAACTTAGCCGATTTAAGCCGCGAGCGTGTGGACGCATTTCTCCTGGAACCTCGCCCATTATCCATTTCAAAGCACTACACCATTTAAAAAGCATTCGTCTTTTTCAGTGACATTCTGGTCGTAAAAATCCTGAAAAATCATACGATTTCCGGTTCTCTCTTCGAGAAAAATATACTAAGTTCTTTCGGCCGTACTACTGTCCATGTCTCAACTTTGTATCTCAATTCGAAATAATTTAAAAAAATCAATGTTATGAGCATTAATGGAAAATTTTTATTTGAAAAACTAACTAACTAACTAACTATTCCACATTTCAAGGTCTTTATATTTTTCTTGTGCTTTCACGTTTATATCTACATATCTGACAAGTGTCTCAATCTCAACTATTTTGGATCGACCACTTCCACACAGGTCTGACTCAGGCAGAAAACTTACTAAACTAATAAATAGGATAATAAACTTTAGTTGAGGGATATCATTATATATAGACGCTTCTTACAGAGGAGGATTAATATATAACATAAAGGAGGATACTAATGTTTAGGCACTTCCAGATAAGAGGGAGATTCAAAATTTTTTCGTAGGTAGGATTATGTGAAAGGCCCACTAGAAAAAGTGAAAATCTTTAAAAAGTTCAACAATATCGCCGCAAAAAATTCGCGATTGTTTAAACAAATTTTCAAGGCTTATGTATTTCCAAATGTGCTACGTAGCTGAAATTTTTGTAAAGGCAGAACTTGTAAAAAAAACGAAATTGGGATTATAGAAATTTTGATATATTAATTTGTTTGGCTGTTAAAAATTCTCAAAATGTAAACAAATAGGTAAATGTTTAGGTACTACGGTGCAAGCTACGAAGCTGAAATTTTAAAGTTATTTATCTTAGTGCATATGCACAAACAAATTATTGAATATTTTTAAATTTTTTAAACGACGCTTTTCCTGAGCGTTGGACAAGTAGAGGACCTAAAATAGCCTTCTCATTCACCCGATTTAACCCTTTTGTACTTCTATTTTTTTGGATCTTTAAAAACAAAAGTCTACTATGAAAGTCCAAAGGATCTTGAGAAACTAAAGCTTACAATTTGTGATGCTCTCTTATCCATTCCTACAGCTGCACTGGAAGATGTTTTTTGATTTTGAAGGCAAAATTAAAATGATTATAGTTATTAATGAAATGCATGTAGAAACATCAATTACATAAAACTTACAAGCTTTCAAAAGAAATTTAATTTTTAATTTTACTGTTTTCTTAAATAATAAAAAAGGTTTTTCAAATTTCTTTTTGGTAAGGTGAGAATATTTTCTGGTAAGATTATCCTTCAGCCAATGACAGAAAATAACTTAAGAAATACCTTACCAAGAAAGATTCTCACACTACGTCTCTTCATAAGCGACTCTTCGACATCACCAACGGCTCTACAACTACAATGTCTATTGGGCATCCTACAACACCTTGTTGCCACCGTCATCACTAACTTTCCTCTTCTTCAAGTACAAATATATAAAATTGGATAAAAGGAAAATGTGATGAAATAGAACAAATGGAGAAATTAGGATGGTATGATATGATGTACACTAGAGCACTCGAGTTAGAAGATAACAAATCTAATGGAATTCATGGTGTGGGAATTATGAATACGGATGGGAAGATAGTCTCAGAAACAAAGGATGTAGCACAGGTATGGGAAGATTACATTAAGGATTTATACAGCAAACAGACGGGAGCGGCAAAAATAGAACTGGAAGATGAGAAAAACATTGAAGAAGGCAACTTAGAACAAAGTATTATGAAGAGCGAAGTAGAAAAAGCGATAGTGGAACTAAAGAAGGGGAAAGCCACGGGCAGCGATGGAATGCCGGCTGAGATAATTTAAGTCATAGGATCAGAAGGACTAAAAGTGATAACGAAATTAATTAATAAGATTTACGACACGGGAGAGTGGCCTCAGGATTTCCTAGAAGTAACAATGATCCCTCTAAAGAAGAAGCCAAAGGCAATGCAGTGTAAAGACTACAGAACGATAAACCTTCTGTCACACACTCCGAAGATCATCACGAGGATACTTAATAAAAGGCTGGATAAAAAGGCATAAGAAATGGTAGGGGAAGATCAATTTCGTTTCAGAAAAGGACGAGGAACTAGAGATGCTATAAGAGTAGTTAGAATCATATCAGAAAGGGAAATAGAGTACAGTTAAGATATCTGCGCATGTTTCGTAGACTGGCAGAAGGCCTTTGTTAGAGTAAAATTGGGTAAAGTTGATGAAGATATTAATGGATATAGGTGTAGACTGGAAAGACAGGAGACTGATTAGGAATCTAAATGTGAATCAAATTGTAAAGGTCAGGTTTGAGAATGTGGACACCTGCGGAATAAATATCGGTAGAGGAGTAAGACAAGGCTGTTGCCTATCGCCAACCCTATTCAATATATACGGAGAAAGTCTAATGTAAGAAGCTTTAGAAAGCACAGGAGATTTCAAAATTGGAGGAAGGATTATAAGAACAGTAAAATACGCAGATGATCAAGTACTTCTAGCAAGAAAAGAAGAGGAGCTACAAAAAATGATAACTAGACTAGTGATAACAGGTAGAAAATGCGGTATGGAAATAAATACAGAAAAATCCAAGGTCATTCAAATATCAGGCAAAGAAGAGAATCTAAACATAAGTATTGGGGAAAGCCTTTAGAACAAGTTTCAGAATAAAATTACCTTGGAAGCATCATAACACGAGAAGCAAAATGTACGGATGAGATCAGGACTAGAATAGAAAAAGCAAAAGCGGCTTTCAGGAGAAAGAAACAAGTACTTACAGGGAATATAAGGGAAGATATCCGCAAGAAGTTGATAAAATGCTACGTATGGAGTATAGCATTGTATGGGGCAGAAACATGGACGCTAAGGAAAAATGACATCAAATACATGGAAAGCTTTGAAATGTGGACTTGGAGGAGAATGTTGAAGATAAAATGGGCAGATAGGATGAAAAACAATGAAGTGCTACAAAGAATAGGAGAGAAGCGAATGATTATACAGACCATCAGAAAGAGGAAGGCTAACTGGGTTGGAAATTACATGAGGAGAGAGAGTATGAATAAAGATGTGTTAGAAGGAAAACTAGATGGGAAAGAGGTAGGAAAAGGTTTCAGCTGATAGACGATTTGAAAGGGAAAGAGAGTAATCAAGATATGAAGAGGACAGCGGAAAATAGGAGTATATGGAGAACCAGGTTTAACCAAGAATAATCACGAACCTGCCTACGGACAGACTACATATGATGATGATGATAATGATAACCGCAAGTCATTTTAAGAAATTCATTTTAAATTTTAAGTGCACAAATAAGTGAGATTTTGATCGTTTTGTTTACGAGTTTCATCTAAAAATATATTCTTAGATACATAAACACACAGTTACCATAGCTACAGAAAAAATTAAAATTATAATTAACCTGGACCAACAAAATTCATTTGCAATTAAATTAAAATTTAGTTTTCATGAGGGTATGGGTTGTGATTACAACAAGTTTCATTCTATATTAATGAAAATATTATCATTTATTATTCTATGCTCGAACAATCAGTTATATATATTTGTAAAATTATATTGAAAATCGAAACTTATATTTCACAAAAGTTTGAGAAAATATCTGAAGAATTTCATCCAAGCAGAACAGAGCAAATTGAAAGCGTGCTTAAGCATAATAAATAAGAAAATGTTATAAATATGAATAGTAATATAAGGGTATATTTTACACATAAAATTGAAGAAAAGAGAGAATCGTGAGGAGAATTGTTTTGTAAAAGGAGCCATAGATTTTCGAAATAAGTAAAATGTCTGCATATGTGTGTAATATATTTCACGTAAAAACTAATTTGCACTCGCGGTAATACACATTTTGCATAGTAATTCCTCTTGTTTTCACGTTACAGGTTTTTTCTTGTACATGTTGACATTTTCTAAACGGCATGAGAATAAATTGGCGATAGGATTTTACGGGGAAGCATAGATCGTGTATCGAAATTTTTAGCTGGATTGGTGGATTATTTTAACACACAGCTAATCAAAATATCTCTTCTTATAGAAAAATATGAACAATCTTGAATAATAATTATGTTTCCATCAGAGTAATTAGTTTATCATAAGTGTTTTTAGATTAGAAGATATTACGTTCTTGAATAATGTGCGTTGGTGGGCATTATTTTATAAATGGAGAAGAGTATCTCTATTGGGGGAAATAAGAAGATTATTTAATTAAGCTGGTGTAACATTTAAATTAACAAAATTAATAAAATCATACCTCATGAACGTGCATCTCTATAACAATTGCATATTTAGGCAGGAAAATACATGAAAATACGTCGACCTGTTGACAATTTGCATTAGGTAAGCACAAAAGCCTCCGAACCAAACGATTATTGATAAGATTTTTTTATTTTATGAACAGTTCTAAATAAAAGGGAAAATCACAGCAATAGACACCTTGTACAACATTTGTGAGGGAATTTATTACTAATACACAACAGAAAGACTGGAACTTGACGTGGAGGAATGAATAATATTTATTGATGTTGGTATTGGAAGAAAAAGAGAGTTCAAAACCAGATATTCGCTCGTAATTGACAGAAAATCGTATAACAGACACAAATATCTTTTTTTGGAAGAAATGACATTCAAATAATGCATTATGCCAAACGCTTGCGATACATTAATTGTTTCCTAGCTTGAAAAGGTAAAGTCTCTATCATATTAATCTCTGCATAAACATAGGATTAAGGTTTGAAATTAATTCAGATAGTAGTTTTTACAAATAGTGTAAAATTATTTCCCTTTTTAAAAGAAAAATTATGATGTAAATTCCGAATGAAATTATACAACAGCTGGAAATTGAATTATTGAATCAAAAATTCGAAAAAAGAGTTTTTCTAACTTAATTCTTTGTTTTATACTACGTGAAAGCTAATTTTCATTGGTAAGTTGGATACACTTGAATGAAAACAATTCGAGATTTTATATAATACCTTTACAGGAAAACCTCGTTAATTCAAAAGTCAAGAGACCAAAAATTCATAGCTTTGAATTAATCGGGCTCACATTATCCGATGTATTTTATTTTGGCGTATCACACTTTTTCAACCAGCCGCAATGATTACGAGAGCTTTTCTAACTTACGTCTTATTAACTCTGCTCCTCCAGTCTCAGAATTTGAGTATACTTTCTGTTCTCCCTTCTAATGCATTGTTTTATATTGAAAAAATTGTTCCCTCGTAGAGGATTCGCTTATAGCAAATTTTTCCGAGAAACAACTATTGTGATAAGTGAGGACTTACCTTATTAATTTTACTATGATTTGAGACTGCCTTGTGCACGATGAATTGACATAGAACCCTTCAGAAGCGATTAAAGCATAGCAATCTTTCTTGCGTGTAGGTCGTGTAGATTCAAGGAGGCTCACCTCTTCATTCTCATCTCTCTTACTTCTGTACTTTTACAAGAATATCGATTGAGTTCCTACATCATCAAGAAGTACCGACCATCGTACCAACCGCTTATAGTGTGACCTTTTAAGGAAGTATATAGTTCCCACGTCTAGGAGTTGTTTTTAACCCATTGTGATAGCGGACAGATACAACATACTTAAGTGCTTCAAATTCACGCCCACACGATTGAGTGCTGTATGGTGGTTCATTTGGAAAGCTTTTGTCTCTCAAGCAGCAGATGCCACTCTCTGAAGATATTTTCCGTCATCAAAGCATTTGCGTTGGCCACTTAGCCACAAGGAATATGTGTTATCGACATTATTCGTACGTGCCAAGAATGTGTGATTTTAATTTTACACTTCCATCAGAGATGCAAGCTATTAACACGGGCAGTCGTTCTCTGCATTTTTTCCATCCGTGGCAAGTTTCACATTTCAACGCGGGTGTTCGTTCTGCTCGCAAATTATAAAATAATCCAGTATCGCCTCAGTTGCATATATCGTTTAACTTGTAAGTTTTATAAAAATTGTTTAAATACTTTATCGCAGCTAAGTTGTTAACAAATGATATGTGGCCACACATGCACAACCACACTTCGATCTCTGTTTCAAAACTAACTATAACTTAAGCAGTCCATTGTACCAAATAATGAGTTCGAATTAAAAACTAACCGTATTTTGAAATAAACCTATTAAAAACCACAATATACCCTATTCGGTTGGCGAGGGAATACTTCTAAGCATCCGATATCGATTTAACTAAGATTTTCCGTATGTGTAAAATCACTTTCAAAACCAAATATATCTTTGATGCAAAAAAATTTCTTAACTAGAATAAATAACTCTTTATTCTATGAAATACGGAATTATACTACATTACTTTCTAAAAATATTAATATGCAATTTTGAAAAGAGGATTCCACTAAGATATTTTATTTCTGCCAATAAGAGATAGCAACTGCCGACAATATGCATTATAATTTTCTTAGGATAAAGGCATCTCAGGAGCCACAGTGTATAAATGAAAATTTTTCAATATGGATACAGGATGACAAAATGGCATCTAATGTAGGTACATATATCTGATCTAAATTTCACTGGTTTTAAGAGATTTTCAAATTATGAAGCGCTTTTGACGTCCCCAATATTGTCGGAAAATTACGCTTACAGATTTGAAATTTTAAAATCATCATCACAGAATAATAATAATTAACTCAACAAATAGTAGACTATGAAATTGAGTACAATCAGGAAGTGTCTTCGAATTATGTAAACAATTTAAATGTACACGTCTGAGAAAGGCTATTCTTGTAAACTTATGTTCCGTATGATTCAATGTGTATTAGCTGTCTCAAACGACACAAAAATCAAAAACACTTGAAGACAATATAAAAAAACAGTTGAAATGCTCTAAAATGCAAATTATGTATTTTAAAAGTGTAAAATTATCCTTCTTTTACCCCAGGAAAACAATTCTGAAAAAATTACAATTTGGTGCCTTGGCTAATTTATGGTAATCAATCTGATTTTTTCTTTTCCTTTAAAGCATTTAGCTGAAATCACTGAAAGTTTTATTTATTTTAATATACGCATCCACTCATCTGTCAATTCTTTATGAAAGTGCATATTTAAAAATAAACCTGCAAACTTGTGATACCACTACTGAACTAAGCAGCTTCCTATGCAATCCTGATATCGGAGAGCCTCGCGTTCTCTCAACCCAGTCTATCGAGGGATGGATGCCACTAATCGATTAACTGCCCCAGTAGGATTCGAATCTGCGTTCATTGCTAATAAATCTGGTCTTTCACCCACGGCAACAGTCAATGCTCGCATGGCTCCTCGCCAATAATTACAATGCCACTGTGACAATTCTTGAGGGACACTTTGTGGTCCTAAGGATTTTTCGTGTACTTACTGATAATTTCGTACGAAGAGTTTGTTATTTCGCCACTGCATACAATTTATTATGGTACTCTTTTATGTTTATTTTTGTTATAAAGTCTATTTCCTATAACTAGGAATCGCTTTCTGCATTATAGCACAGGAAGCATGGTAAATAAACTTTTGAAAAACTACTCGTATTAATTACAAAAGAGACAAGCCATTTACTATATAGTAAGTAAAGTAAGGCACAGTGTAAAATTAAAATTGAAATTCAAATAATAAACCATTTAAAATTAACTCAGTAGTTTATGTACTTACGCAGCGCCATGCGGGAAATTCGTTCTACCTCTTCATGTTACTTATTAAGTAACAGATACATCCGATAAGTATCAACGCGCGGACCAAAACATTGAATTAAATACACATGCAGCCATATACTAGCGTCTAGCTACACTATTATATTTTTACTTCCTCTACGCCGCAGATTTTTCATCCTACTCATTATTGCATCAGCCACTCACCCCAATGGGCCGCATTCTGTCTTCTTCCGAACAATTCTTAGCATCATTCATCTGGCACGACTGGGAACACTAAACACTTATTTCTTGACAAATATTCTACTGACTTTCCTGGTATTTAATGTTTTGTCAAATATTTTTCAACGCCAATAATAAGTTGCCATTTACCGTTTATAACTAGGCTGAAACTCACCAATTACAAATGATTGAAATTCAAACAAGTAACCCTTATTTAAACGCTGGCAGTAACTATTTTTAATCATGCAATCCATTTTTCGATTTACTCCGGTGTCTTTGTTACATTTAACGCAAAATGAAATAATTATAGGCATACGAGATAACTTTCGTTGTCGTTCGTATTAATTCTGAGAAACTGTTGTGGAAAATTATGGAAAATATAATGCGCCCTTGTAAAATCTTTTAATGTTGTTCACTCGGATCTTCTCTCCCAACTGCATATCTCTAACTTCCATTCATCTTTAATTATTTATTAATAAAATCAGTTTTTAGATTAATTCCGATTGGAAATATTGAAACATGAATGCAATACAGAACCCAAGTGCCAAAAATATAATGGATATTAACAATAGGGTGGACCAAAAAAAGGCCAAAAAAGGCCGTTTTTAAATTTTTATTTTTTATTACTACGCACTAGTGCGAGAAAGGTGCCATATGGGTTCAGGAGTACGGGAAAAAAGCATTTTTGAGATCGGACAATATTTAGAGGTGCCACTGAGCCGTTAAATTGTAAAATTTACTTAAAAAATGTTCGGAATTGAATATTTTTTAATTTAATGATTTGACCACCGCACTATTTTTCAGTAGATTCCTATCAAGCTCATCACAAACGCTTTGGAATCAGACTGAAGTCAGACAATATCTTCAGATGCCACTGGGTCTCCGAAATTATACCAATTACATCAAAACGTACAGTATTCAGCCAATCTCAGATTCTTGCTTATTTCGATTGGGGGAGTGTCAGTGAGTGAAACGTAAATAAGGGCCATATTTTGTTTTTTTGGGAGGCAATGGAAATATGAAAGCTGCTCTTGAATTGTTAAGAAGGGCTGCAACAATGAAGCAGCACCTCTGACCCCACTAGTTGCCATGCGAGGAGCGCCCTCACTGAGCCGCAACTGAGCCTCTGCTGTATACTTGCTGCGCATTTGCAGAGCCATTGCTTCGGGCCATTGCCCACCTGACTTAACAGAACATAATCCGGGAAAGTTATCACACTCACGATGGTTAACTACAGCAAAAAGAGTCTTACGACTTTATTTCGCTACTTCTGACTAATCTGATAATCTCCGCATTTTAGTACCTTCATAATGAGAGTGTATGCCGTTATGTGGTTCAAGATCAAGGAAAACTCTTTGTGCCACGAGTATGTCCGTCACCTTTAGACCTCAATCAAGTTAACACGATACCTTCTAGAAGATCTCAGAGAAGTTGTGGATAAAACTATTAAGAAATACACCTACGTTGCTCATCCAGAGGGCATACTCCTCGCGATGCTCACAGATTACCGTCCGCACATACGACAACTTGGTCTGCGGCGAATTTTCCGTGCGAGGGAAGAGAAAAACGCCAGTTACAGTACTCAGCTGCGGCGGTACAAAATTCCTGATCTGAACTTTGACGATAAAGATTATTCAAATAATTGAATGGCAAAAAAATGCCATCAGTGAACCGCTCCTGATAAAGAACATCACAGTGGAGGGAATCCGTTTCATGATTAAGGGCGAGATGGTCTTGGACATTTCCATACCAAGATTCCCATGCCTTACACAGGCAGTGGAGAGAGCCGTCCGTCTAGTAAATGAAGACTCGGTAGCAGTGCATGGGGAAGAGGCCAGAGATGGTTACATGAGTGCAGGAATCACCTCGAGACAAGTTATGCCTCATTTTAGGCACAAGGCATAATTCGTGCCATTGACTTTCAAGAAGCAATAAACGTGCCCTTAAAGGTCGGGTGATATGGCTGGGCAGTCCCCAGTGGGCATGGGATGAACTTGACGTGCAGTCATCTCCATGTGGTGAGTTCTGGGTTGTTTCGAAGATTCGCTTCAGATCTAAACAAGCAAAGAGCTGCACACCAAATACTTCAAAATGTAGAGAAATTGGTACTATGTGCATTGCCCAATGGCACCTGAAAATATTGTCTGACTTCAGTCTGAGTCGAAAGGGTTCGTGATGGGGACGATGGGGATTCCTTGTATGGTAGTGTGATGCTCAAAAGATAAAATTAAAAAATAATGAATTTTATTAATTTTTATATAAATTAAAAACTTCAATTTCCCAGTGGCACAGTGCCACTGGCCATCTGGCCCTTCTGGCAAATTCTAGAAGGGCCGGTGCTCAAATGGACCGGTGGGCCAGCCAAACACAATAGTAATATTGAAAAATATATTTTTGGTTCGTAAATAAAAAAAAATAATAAAATGAAATGACATTCTATTATGATTACGTTCTATTGCACGCTATAGTCTACGTATAGATAGCCGGTGGCCGCTATGCTTTCCAGCGACTGCCGGCAGTTGCTTATTTGTAACATGGTCGGCAGCAACCTTCGTCGCTGCGTTTGCGCCCCGCAGTCAATGAATCAACATGCACTCAGCAATAACTATACGAACTAGATGTTTTGTCAGTGTTCTAGTTTTAGCGTCAGTACCCGTAAGAGAAATGTCTTTGGCCAGACTTTTCATCTGCTAAACCCAGTGAGAGCGCTTATTTTGATAGACTTTAACTAAGAAACGCGTTTTGTCGTAGTCTTATTACTGGTTTATTTTTAAAGTAACAATTTTAAAACAAATATTTTCTTAAAATAAACATACAATCTGGGTAAGAATCTTTCTGAGTATTCATTTTGTCGCCATATAACACAATAACATTAAGCCAAACTTTTGTTTAAAATAGCATTTTGGTAATTTATTATTTGTAAAGTATTTATAATAAGACAATTTTGCAAATATACTTACCTCCATTAATCCTTTATCTAACATATTTCTTAGAGAAATCTGAAAATTCCTTATAGATTTTGTGTAATTTGACTACGATTGTAACATTTTTACATGTAAAATTTCAGTCCGGAGATGTTACATTCTTCGGGAAGGAAAAGGTAGAGGTACATTAGTAACATTGTTTTCTAAAACAACAGTTAATAATGTAATAGAAATAATTCAACAGCTTCTCCAGAATACTTTTGCTAGTGTGGTAAGAGCAGCTCGGATGTTCTAATTACAGATAGATACAACTCAAGATATCACACCGAAATATTAGTGTTCTGTTATTGTACGGTAAGTATCAGATTGCATTCACGAGAAGATACAGTATTAGCCTGTGAATTTTCAACTGGAGAATATGTTTCAAACTGCATTAACAGTTCTACTGACAGAGTTGCAAATACGCAGGGAATGTATAATGGTTTTTCTGCGTGGATTTCAAAAGAGGATCCAAAGCAAGTACATGTCTGGTGCTATGCACACATACTCAATTTAGTACTTTCGGATACTACAAAGGTGGTTATTGCAAGTGCATTACTATTCAGTTTAATGAATGACGTTGCAGTATTCATTCGAGATACATATCAACGAATGAATACATGGTAAAATGCCAGTTAGGACGTTCATCATCGAAAAACATCAATGACCGGCGATACTCGCTGGTGGTCTGAGGATGTGGCTCTGAGAAAAGTATTTGGATTATTTTCAAAAGCAGATTCTGCTTTTTATATTGACTTTGTTGTTACATTATCAATAATTCAAGAGAACGCGAGATCTAAACCTGAAGTACGTGTAAAAGCTAAAGCATATGCAGAATCACTGCTTAAATATGAAACAGTTCTTACAGCTAAAATTTTCCTACGGTTATTTGAACTTACACCATCGTTGCCAAGATATCTACAAACAATCGGAATGGATATCTTAAAAGCTTATCGCATGGTATCTAGAACACTTGAGGAACTCACAAAGTTTGCAAGAGATTTTGGTATTTTTCAGAGGACTGCAAACAATTTTGTGCACTGGGCAAATAACAAACTGCAAGAATTAGAAAACTGTGAGCTTGAAGTTCAAACTGCTCTTCCTGAAAAAAGATTAAAGAAGAAAAAAATGATGGCAGACGAATCTGCTCAAGATGAAGCTGTTGTTGACGCTATTGCAGTCTATAGGATACAGGTCCAGAACATAATTCTTTATCTGATCATCAGAAGCATGAAACGCCGTTTTCTTGCCAGCGGTACACTCTACGCGGATTTTGCTTGTCTGGATCATAGAAACTTCCCTGACTTAAGAGATCGAGGGCTTGAGTTATCAGCGTTGTACGAATTAAGCAAACGTTTAGTTAAATTTGACGAAAGAGCTACTGCGGAAATTTTATTTTGAGAACTGACAAATCTATCTTTACTTGGAATGAGTTAAGAATATCAGCACTAGAATACTACATAATTAGGGTATACAAGGTATATACGCAAGAAGAAAAAGGTAAAGAATGTGATGACACTGATAAAAAGGATATGGAACTGATGACAGCATGTAAAAACTATAGTATTTGTTGCTATCTAATTCTACGACGGTATAATATACTAACTGACGCTTAAAACATAATTGTTCTAGCCGATAAGTTCCTACTAACACTCTCTTTTACCAAAGTTGCTTGTGAGAGATGCTTTTCTACTCTGAAGTTCATCAAGAGCCGTCTGAGGAGCACTGTATCGCAGGATAATTTGGCATCTTTCATGTTGATAGCAACAGAAAAAGACATTCTGATGAATCTGGATTTGGATGAACTGGTAGAGAAAAATGCAGAAACGATCAAGCTTCTGCGACGTCTTATTATCCCATAAGGTAAAATAAAAATTATTGGGTATATAACTCATAGATCTCATTCATTGTAATTTTTAGTGTGTACATAATTACAGATTTATTATTATATGTAAACATCAACCAAAGGGCAAAAAACACTTGATGAAGCTGACATAAAGAATATCCCAAAGGCAGCTTTCAAAAAATGATGATACTAAGTCGATAAATGGAAATGAAAGTGATCCAACCGCTGGTGGTGGGAATTAAAATCACGAACTTGTGCTCAGAAAGTAGGGTCTACCCTTGAGCTACGAAGGCTGGCGCACAATTTAGTTATAATATATATTATTTGTGATGGATATTACATGTAACACAATCTTGTATATTTATTATTAATTTTGAATTTTGAAATGCTTAATTAATGGATTATTATTATTAGTGATTCAGTTTTATGTATTTTATTAATATATTTTGAGGGAAACGTATTATTATATATTATATGTACAAAGAACTATATAGTTTATTAACAAAAAAGTGTATTTTATATTTTAATATTACGAATTTATTTCTAAAAAACGTTATGCAGCAGAAGGTGAGTCGGTGTATTTGAAAATACCAGGGCCGAATTCATGTCCCAGTCCGCCCCTGGTGGCACCTCTACATATTGTCCGATATCAAGAAAGAAAATTCCCCTTACATACAAGCCCAAATTGCACCTTTTCCACACTAGTGCGTTAAGATCAGAAATAATTTTTTTTTTCGGTCCACCCGAATGAACAATTATTTTTAATTTCTCAAAGAAAAGTAAGGGTGAGAAAAGCAACGTGCTGACGAAATATAAGCATAGAAAATGACTCTCACGTTCTAGTGTACTAAAATGATAATTTGATAGGAGTTGTTTCCTTCCTCTATATATTTCTATTACATAAAACGGCCATAATAAATAAATATAACCCAGTTGACGCTGTGATAAATAAAAAAGAATATGTTCAGAATTTTGCTATAAAAGAAGTGCAAAAATGTTTGTCCGACAAAGAATTAAATTTTAGGCAAGATTTATTTTCCAAAAATAATCTTTCATAATTTGTCATATTTAATTAACTATATTGGTAACAAAGGTGAAATACTCCTTTAGCCAAAACAACTAGAGGGCTACAAAACCCAATGCATATCGCCCACAAGGTGGGCATCGTCAGGGGTAAAACCTATTTCAACAGTGACTGAAAGCCAACTTTTGTAGCCCTCTAGTTGTTTTGGCTAAAGGAGTATTTCACCTTTGTTAGTTTTGGCCAAAGTTATTGAGCTACTATCAATTACCTATATTGGTAGTGAAAAAATTCTTAGATTAATAAATAAAGAGACATTCTGAAGAAAGTTCTAACTTCCGATGCATAGAAAATACCCCAAATTATAAGTAAGCACGGGTAAGTTTTGTATCCATCTGTTAATTTATACTTTATTTACAAGTTATATTTATACATATTGCACTGATTCCAAAGCTGTTCCTATACAGATCATTTACGATATGTAACAAGCTAGTTTTATCAACAAACCGAAGATTAATTTTTGTGAATTTTCGCCACGAAAACGCCGATTCTTTCATCTGGCGTAGGGCGGAAAAAACACTTGGTGAGCACCGACGGCCGCCGCAACCCTTTGCCGCGTAACTCCTTTCGCGATATCAGCAGAAAAAAATTACCGCGGTGCACCAGTCGGAGCGGCGGGTGTCGCTACATTTGAGTTGAACTTCTTCGCTGCCTTTTAATCGCTACGAAAACAATGGAACTCGTTGCGCGTAGGTGTATTCAACTGTGAGCTATGCTCGATACCACAGCAAAAATAAACCACCAATGTGCAAGAAAATATGGCCGGCGATAATAAAATTTTAGAAAAGTAAATATTTTCTTATAATTGAAAAAAAATATTATGCACAGAAGCTTCGAAATATTACTCAGAATCGACTGAAGAAAATTGAAACTTTTCTAATAACGAAATTGACTCTACAGTAATACCTGCGCATAAAAAATGATAGAAAATGAAGTTTTTAATATATTTTGGGATAGAGTCGTATGAATGTATGTAATTACAACTATTATATTTACAAATCAAAATAATTGATTTAATTAAAGAAAACTTATCGACACCACAACTTAATTTTGACTTGGAAGGAATTCTTCTAAACTGCTATTTGTGATGCTTACAGTAAATAAACTATGTGTTAATGAGAAAAACAGAAAAAATATCAAACTAAAAAAAACTTTTGATAAAATAATAGGGAATATAATCGTGGTAGCATTGTGCGGTTAGCTGAAGTAGATTGCATTTTACCGAACAAATAAAATATGGAACGTGTTATTGAGACGCTGTTACTCCAATTTATATATGTTTACTTAATTCTATGAGCAAGATTTTACATAATACGTCTACTTTCTATTAGTAAAAGTTTGCTTGATCCAAAAATTTGTTATTTATTCTCATAATTTTGGGTGTAACTGTATTATCCAAAATTTCAACTGTCATACGTATATATAAATAGAACATAGCTATTAAAACATGTATTTATAATGGAAGAAAAAATAATAAAAAATGAAATAAAAGTTAGTTAATAACAATTATAAATGCATTTATGAATTTAGAACTGAATCGGTGTTTGAGTCAAATATTTACGACGATATTAAAAATTGCACCATTGAAATATATGTTAAGCATCATTTATGTTCTACCTTGAAAATAGTTTTTCGATCAATTATGCGGCGAAACGTGTTAGATATTAACATGTTGTTCTGAAAGATTTAAAAATGACCCACGAAAAAATGAATTGAACATGTTTCCTTCGTATTCGGTTAAAATATAGTTTTATAATCACCTTTACTCGAATGATCACAACGTCCTCATCAATAGCAGAGGTGCAAACCTTATGGCCTAATTGAAAATTTCAGCCGATTTAAAATAAATTTATTTAATCATAGGAATAAAACGTAAAATCATATAATAAAAATAGATGGCAAACCTTTTTCCGATGACTTACCTAAGGATGATAATAATAACGACGTAATATGTAATGGTTTTTGAAATGTCTTTCAGTAAGCAATATTATGATGCATTAATGTAATTAATTGCTTACATATATGGTTTAGGAATAAGAATTTGTTCCTAGTATTATTTTTATTTTATGATTTTGAGATATAACCATATTATCTCTTCGGTTATATACTCAAAAACTTATTAAAACATTATGTGATATAAAATACACCCAGAAAGCTACAATTTTATAATAAGGGGAATTATCCACCACCGAGACTTTACTTATGGTACTACTAAGACGAATATTTAGTTAACTTTATGCGCACCTGGCCTCATCTATTTAGAACATATCGAACGTTAAATATCTCAGTGCCAAATATGTTTACTGTCTAATCCTCCATTTTAATAATTAACCTTCTAAAGTACCAGAAAGCAAAATCATTCAGAGGGGGAACTCTAAAATCAAAACGAGAAACTACATTATAATATTACTCGAATATTTTATTCCCTCTTCTAAGAGGACCGTTCCATTCGGCTCACTTTTGCGCATTAATTTCGAGAGGTGGACGCCTTTGATTTTCAAACGCAACGCCTTTTCCTAGCAACGGCCGCCTTGGCGACGAAAATACTCTTATAAGGGTCGGATCGATAGAGAGTGGTGGCGCCAGGTGACGGAGACGCTCGAAAACGGCGCCCGCCATTAAAAGAATATTCCTTACTCGCTTTGAGGAGATCGCTAACTACGAAAGAGACACGTTTCATATAATATATATAGCATATAACTTATTAGCACATCTTATTTATAACTTACGACTTCTTGTGATAATCAATTGAGTGCGTATCGATTTACGGGTTTCTTTTGAAAACAAAAGAAACTAAATGCGTAGTAATTATTCCTTAAAATTCAGTTGTATTATGAGAAAATCGCGTAACATAAATTTGATTTTTTTATTTTTAATTAAAAACATTAATTTTAATGATCACATTTCCTGAGGTTACTTATTCGTAGATGAATGATGACTAAATATTTAGCCACTTCATATTAGGTAGAATATTGAACATTTAGTGGTGAAATATTTAGCCACCTAAACATATTCTTTTAACTATGCAAAGGATTGGTCAAAAATTTCTTCTGTGCAATGAATTAAACGTTATGTACGAGTCCTACAAGAAACTTATCCAATTTAGCTGAAAAAGTATGTGAGCACTGAGAGAAAAAGATGGTGGGTAACTATTTAATCAACGAGCGTTAAAGGGTTAAGACACTTAAAAGTAATATTCTTTTAGGCACCATTAGAAAAAAATATTTTAGAATTAGGTAACATTACTGTTTGGTGGAATTGATCCTTGGTGGCACTCCTGGTACGCGGGATGGATGCAGCGCAGCAACGGACTTCTACGCCAGGTAAACGCAGAAAGTGCCTTTTTCGTCACGATGCCACTATCATCTTGGGAATAAATGGAGGACGAAAGCAGGAAATAACGACAGGAGTCCAAACAGTGAACAAAAGATATCCTGAAATGAAAATTCACCCTTCTTTTAGGACAACTAGTGCACATTTTGTATGACAACTTTATGAAAAGTAATCAACTAAAATATTGAAAGTAGAACTATGCAAGTACTATGCAAATATGTTCAAATCAAAAGGATACTTTTTCTCTCGCTCATTATTAAATAGATTTTAGAAATTTATTATCAATGAGAGGAATACGTTTTAAAAAAAATGAAAAGTAAAATAATTCCGTGATAATGTATGACTAATTATTATTTTTTCAAATAAAAATATCATGTATTAAAATTCCAATGAAAATGAAATAGATACTTCAAAGCACTAATTGAAATAATGTATCATTTCCCATTGGAGATTATTTTTTAAGTACAATTATACTAGAAGTATTATCAAGTAGTAAAAATTAAAAAGAACACAATATATCGTTATTAAAACAAACAAAATGTTATTATCAGTAGGGATTGTTCTGAGTTCATCCTATAAAGCTAATGCAACAGCTTTTTTTTTCAAAAATTGATCTTGAGTTATAAATAATTGACAGTTGGAAACATCGACGAATGATATTACCGAATATACTGGTATAATCTTAGCCCTTGCATGACCCTTGCACCATATATTTTAGAGATAAAAATGTTAAAATTATTAATTCTAGCGTAATGATCGCAGCCATTTTTTCTTTTGTAAGAGAGTTTACTAAGGAACCAACTCCGATGAAGAAGAAATTCTGAATATGAGAAGCTTGGTAACAGGACTGCAGGTAGGGAATTCACAGTGCCAGGTTTCAATCTATAAAAAGATTTGAAAAATATCTCCTCTCGTATTTTGACATTACGAAAATTCGAATGCGCTTCTCTATAATGCAGAAGTTTGCTGCTAGATGTCACTAAAATTGAGAATTTTTGGCGTTAGTATGGAATAATGTTTTCTTTATTCACAAAGACATTTCTTACACATATTATTTTAAGTAGCCGAAAATTGCAATATTTTATGCTGAATATATGATTCGAAAGTGACTTTTCTCTACTGAGAGAAAGTATCTCTATTACAATCAGTTTCCAATAAAATATTCATTTTGTCGTCCCGTCTCTTAGGTTTTAGCAGTGGCATAATTAGGGTATTGCCATAACAGCCGCTAGAAAAAGGCCTCAAAACATTCCCGAAAAAAGGCTAAAATTAATTTCCCCATAGTTAAATTTCAATTTAACACACAAACGTCAAAGTTCTTATTAACAAAATTGCTTTATTCATTATAAAATCGCAGAAAAATTATATTCTATACTAGAGGCTCTGCCCCTACGCGATACGCGCGTCAACTTAGTGCCTCGCTCCGCGAGGTGAATTTGTCTGCTGCCCTTGAGCAACCCTGAACCTTCTCATTTCGGCATATATTTAAGGTAGAAAATTATATTTAGCCCTATTTTCGGGCTTCGCTCTCCCTTCCTCCAATTACCCTCCATATCTCTCCCTTCCTCCAATTCCCCTCCCTATCTCTCCCTTCCTCCCATTCCCCTCCCTCTCTCCCTATCTCTCCCTCTCTCCCTATCTCTCCCTCTCTCTACCTCCCTCTCTCTACCTCCCTATCTACTTTCCTATATCCCTACCTCCCACCAAACCTCATTCTCTCCCTCTCTCCCTCCCCCTTTCCCTCTTTCTCTTCTCTCTCTCCTTCCGTCTGTCGTTCACTCTTTCTTTTCCCCACACTCCCGTCTTCCTCCGTTTTTCCAATAAGTCCTATATAATTTTATGAGTATAACAATGCTGGTTGTTCTTGGCAACGAAATGTTTTATTCATGAAGAATTTAAAAGTTTCGTCTTCAAAACAATTTTCTGAGTTAATTCGAATAATATTTGAAAATATAAAGTAGAATAATAAATTTGCGTTTTTTTATACGTACTGTGGTTCATGTTTGTAATTTCTAGGACAATTTTAAATAATTTTAAAAAGCAAATGAAAGATGTCTTACACTCATTTACGTCTTATGCTTTCGATGCGGACATTATAGCAACAATCCTCCAATGTTTATCTCGTGGAATTTTCTTGAATAAAAACGTATTTTTTGGGATCTGGAACTTAAAAACTTCCCGTTTTCGCAATTCTCCCCTTTCTTTGTAAGTCACTAATAATCAGTCTGAATTTTTTCAGCATTCTAGCTTATATAGAAGTAAGAAGTAGTCTCTGTAACACACATTAGTGCGGTTATAATATAGAGAGATAATACAAGGTGTTTCCTAAAAATTTTGCCATAGGATTCTAGCACTATACGATAATGTTTGCAGTCGCAAGATTCTAAAAAAAGGGTGAGGGATCATGTTATACTTTTTAGATAATCATACACTGATAAAATGTTGTATTTTATAGGTGTAATTTTCTTCATATCACTGAACTTAATTTCATGTAGCATATTAAAATAATTTTATCGTTTTTCCGCATAAATATTGCTTCAAACTTGTGACGATTTATTTGACCTTTGGCATACTCTTCTCTCGCACCGTGGAACCTAAGTATATGTATATTCCAGTTTACTGAAGAAGTGATGACTGACTAGCTTAGAATCTCCACACGTCAAATATTTTTATTTTCTACTCGAGGTAAAAGCCTCAACTTACAGAACTGAGATAATGTAATAAAATTCCGTAGAAAATTAAATAAGTGAAATTGGTAATATAAATTTTTATTCACTCTTCATAACCTCCAGAAACATAAAATACTTAAAACATTTATAGGACTGCCATTTGCATGAAACTGAATAGACTTCGCCATAAATTCGGTAACGCTACATTTCATAGCTATTTAGTTGTTAATATCCAGTATAAACATTATTCTGTCTTAGACAAACCTAACACACCTGCAAAAGCAACTGTTAAAATGGGGATAATTTCTTCGTGTGTATCAGGTTTACGAAAAATAAGGAGTTAGTAATTTAGGAGAATGTTAAAAGAGTTGAAACCACTTAATCAATAAGAAGAAAATTAATAAGGTTTGAGGCACGGTTAACCGAAAGTAATAATATTTTCGAAGATGTGTAAATAGTAGCCTAAAGCAATTGGAGGCTGAGGGAGATCAGAATAGGCGGACAAGCAATTAAGACTGAAATCTGAATGAGGAAGTCTGACGAATATCAGAAATGAAATATTAATAGCAGAAGAATCTTTGGAACAGGGAAAGACCTAACTACATCAATTCGTAGTATTTGAATTTATCGATTTGACACTTGAGAAATGTAATAAATGCACAGATGAAACGATTAACAGACGAAAGGGTGTAATAAGTGGAGAATATTAGTAGGAAAGAGAAGAAAGCAATGAAGCAAAGAATGTACACGAAAAATAGGAGCAAAAGAGAGAAGAAAATTTCTGAAAATATGTAGATGGAAGACAAAGGACATGAAGAGAGAGTAAAAAGGCGAATTCGGAATTTTAAAAGAAGGAAATACTTACGTTTGAAGGATTTGAAGAGCTATGAATAGTTATGACCATAGGAGCGGGTAAATCGAATATATTTAATATAATATAAAAAATTTATTTTGTAGCATTTCATTTTTGTGGGTAAACTCTATGAATGACGTAGTAAATTAGTTGAGTGTAGTGAAATAAACATGTTATCCTCAATTAATACCACACCTCTTCACAAGTTCTCATCAATCAACCTTAGAAATGACCGAGATTAACACACTCCTCATTGTGGAACGAACGAGACACGGTTGTGGTTCTTAAGTAAAATGTCGGCAAATTCTAAAGCTGCAAAATTATTTGGAAAATGTGGACACAATCCAGTTACAAAGAAACCAAACTCATCGGTGTGCATTATTGCAATTGCCAGAGGATTCTACCTGTCTGTGCTTAGCAAAGATCAAAAGTGTAGTGATTAGAAAAAATCGCTTCAAAACCATTGAAATGAATAACAAGAATAAATGCATGTTTAATCTAAATTACATGAAAAATATTTCTCTTTGACGCGAATGGAAGCCATTTTGCACTTTTGCCTATTTAGTAATTACGGATAGCATAAAAAATAGCTATGCTACTTAAGCGATTATTTTTTGATGAAAATATCAAACGAAATAAAAGTTGTAAAAATACGGATTACATCATTAAAACATATCAGGGAAATAATCATTTATTAGAAATTATTTGGGCTTAATGAAATCACAAGTTGCGAAAAGAATTCCTAAAAAGCGCACGATGTTAAACTTGATGGCGATATCATTGAAGAATATGTAGTAGCTCTTATACAATAAAAGTAGCAGAGAAGTTGCCTAAATTTGAAAAAGGATGTCTCAGACTCCGGTTGCAGCCGAGCTCAAAACTTTGCGAAAAATATCGCGGAGATGATGCAAGGCACGTTAATGAAACTAATGCGATTCTCCATGGCAATTCAAGGAGACGACTCCTCAAAATATTTTTTATCATAGGCGTTCGTATTAACTTCAGAAAGAGAAAATATAAAAAATATAAACGTTACCTTTCAGGGCGGATATCTCGTATTTAGTGAAAAACATAAGATTTTCAAATTAGGCCACGAAAAACAGAAATTTCAGTTCTGAAGGTGCTCCTCCGGTGACAAGAAAATATTCCAAACGCATGCGTGAAAGAATTCATAGCGAGCCATACTCTCGTGCAACATGAACATCGCTATGCAAATTCTCGGGAAAAGCAGCACGTCACGATGGGCGCAATTATAGACTCAGTGAACTTAATTAGGTCGCGTGATCTGAATCCTCGAAGGTATTGGCAATTCCGTCGATACATTGACGTACACTTCATTAATTAATGCTAGTTTCGTGATTAGAATAAGGAAGATGCAGAAGCGATACTTAAATGTGATGTAGAAGTTAATAATTTTTCTTCACATGAAGAGTACACCTGTGCATGAGGAATTTGTTTCTGGTATGCAGGCCATCTTGTTTTTATCGAATGTAATAATTACTCAGTCAATTAAATTTTAATCTTTAAGTTATCTCTAGTTTTCCTTAAAAATTTTATTAAGATTAATGACAAAATCTACAATTATGTATTCACGGTGTCCAAAGATATAAGAGCATAGATATACAAACATTTTCATAGTATACAAATAAACCATACAGTCTGTAACTAAATAAGGAGGAATACATTTGCGAGTTGAGGGAAATATTTTTTGTCATTTGCGCCAATGATGGTTTTTCCAAAATTTCCATATATTTGTAGCACTTAAGTTATACTGAATTATATATATATATATATATATATATATATATATATATATATATATATATATATATATATATATATATATATATATATATGCCAGTTTTTTTAATCCCGCAATTTTCTATCCATACTAAAAATCACATCGCGATTGAGAAATTTGAACCGTCTCAAATTATTTTACAAGATACTTTATTTTGTCCGACAGCAAACAGGCGATTTTTCCACATACTTAATAAAATGTTATAGTTTAAACGTAATTATGGAAATAATTAAGCAAAAAATGAAAGTCTGGAAAATATGCTAATATTATTCAATTATGATCACAGAAAAACTGCCAAGAATAATTTAGAAAATTAATATTAGGAGAACCTGGTTATTATATGGGAAAGTTGTTTTGAAAAAAACCAGACAAACATTGTAAAAGGATCCGGCTGACACTTATAAAAAGCTTTGATAACGTAGAAATAATAAGCGCCGATAGAAATTATAACTAACTGAAGAATATTGGTAAAGAGTTAGTAGATTTTTTAGTTGATTATTGCTTGTTTCCTTTCTCCTGATGTTTGTTTTCTAGACATAATATCTAATTTTGTTAATTGGTTATTTTCTTTTCTTAACCAAAGATTGCTCTTTTAAAATAGAAATAGAATTGCAAAGATAAGGCGACGACAGTATTTCATTCTGTTTAGATTAAAATACTTAAAATCATATATGATTAACTCAGACGATTTATGGATACAAGTGTTAAATTGATGATGCAATTCTCTTTGCCGAAGAGAACAAAAAACTGGTTGTCTTATCGCTTAAATGGGTGGATTAAAATCTGAAAAATAACGTATTAGATTAATTTACTCGTAGTATTAAGCAATTCTAACAGTTTTTGAAGGATTACAGTAAAATCAAGAAAAGAAATTAAAGAAAAGTTCTAATTATTGTATGGAAAAAAAGATAACGATGGCTACCAAGTATCGCTTACCTGAGAGATAAAAACTAGATTTTTCCGAATTTACAAATTTCTTTCACCGCTAAAAACGAGCCCAATAAAGGTTAATGAATGGTTAAATTTAGTTCAGAGGTTATTCTTAAAACATCAAATAAAATTAAATATGTTTCAGAGTAACTGACACCAACAATGTGGAAAGAAATTATAAGCATTCCAGAGTACAGTGAATTCAATAAAATACCAGCATGGCCATTGCAGAATGCTTACAAATAATTTTTAGTCAGAATTTACCAAATTGTGGTAGTGGCGATCTAGAAAGTGAGAATTCTGTCAAGTTGGAAGTATGAGAGAAGAGAGGGGACAAGGTCTGTGAGAAAAAATTGAAAAAATTTACTGTAAATAATAATAAATAATTCATTGTCATTGATAAGTATATCCGTCGTTGTGCTTCCATATTACATACGTATAAATGTCGTATCAAAAATTAACATAATTTCAAGTCTTGCATTAAAAACTTGATCAATACTTACATAAAATATATTTTGGAGCTGCATTATGCATTCCATCACTTTAGCTTCGGTAAACCGACCTATCTCTAAACTATATATGCTCAGTGTTATACCACTACAATGATAAGATATTTTCAACAATTTTTCAAAACAGTGGCAATAAATAAAGTCAATTTAATTACAAAGTAATAATATCACGAATTCCAATTTTATATTTTTGTCATTTAGCCAGTATTATTAAATATTTATTGTACGAGATTTCGGTGCTTGCATGCTACGAGCGCTTAAAAAATCACCATAGGTCAAGATCAAACTCGTAAATAAACCAAACGCGACAGCGTTTGAACTATCCATTTAAATAAGAAAATAGTTTTCGTTTTCTGCGAAATTAAGACACCTCTCCGGAATTTATAAATTCTCTGGCAATCGGCTCTCATCCAAGTTCTTGAATTTCAAGTTTCATGGCTCAGTTGGCCGTTTCAGGAATGACAATAATCGTCATTATGACAATAGCCTATGCGTTAAACTTAAATTTATGCAAAAATTAGGATATTTTGTGTGTTAGGATTATAGCGTCATCATCCGTGCCTTTTAGTACGTATCCGGATAAAAAAGTTAATTTAAAATTATCAGATCATCATATGTAAACGTATTTGGCTGAAATCAAATAGATTATAATTCAGTCTAAACATAAAATCAATGATCTTGAAGTTCGGAAAATTAATCAATGGTAATTAATATTTTTCATTGTTGAAAACAGAATTTTTTTTTAATTTTAAGATTAAAATCAACTTTTTACGTAAATTCTGCAAGGATTTGCATTTAGTCTTCAATAAAAATAAACTTCATTCTTTCTTCCAGAGTACAGTGCATATCCCAACTTTGTATCTTAGTTATAAATAATTAAAAAATCAATTTTATATAGCCCTGCACCGTTTTCAATGCTTTTCTTATGGGTGATAAATTGGACCTTGGGGTAAAAATACTCCTTAAATATAATATTTCAGGAATTTCTTTTTTCCAGAGAATATACTTATATCCTATCTTCAAGCAAAACTTCAGCTCTGTAGCACTTCTAAAAGTACCTTATGTTATATTTGATATATCCTATATATGTAAGAAGCAGCTATTTATAATGACAAAGTAGTTACGGCATTATCTACAGAAGCAGTATAAAACAATATAAAACTTTACTACTTTAGTAAGAGAGACTTCGAATTTCGTATGTGATCAAGTTTATTAAAAAAAATCTGCAACAACGGCAATTTGGAGTAAGGAAATATCAGTACTATACAAGGGAGATGCTAAACGCAAGTCATGCCGACATTCAATATAACGAACGTAACTTTAATTTCAAACAATTGCAAAGGAACGTTTACTCAACCGAATACGTAATAATTCTTCTCGCTTTTGTTTCTTTACCCGATTTATCGGATGATAATCATTCGAATTTTTTGTCGTATTACCAAATCATTTATATCTATATTCAAAATGGAGACGCTGCACTAGTACCGCGATTAATGATTGTAAAATATATTTTTAGTTTTATTTGTATTGTTTACTCGTTTGAGAATGCAAATTATGTTAATCGTTTACTGTAAGGATTTACTTTATAACCTTCTTATCTTATTCAAAAAAGTCTTCGTATTTAAATGCGCTGAAACTTGCACTTGTAGTCTCATTTTACGTGACAGAAAACGGAAGCTTCATACGCGGTTACAATACGTTATTTAATTTATGCAATATTATTTATAGAGAGAGAAGGAAAAGGCTGTCCCGCGATACAAGGAAAAATAAACTTTGAACAAAATTACAGGAAATTGCAAACAATAGGTGTTTCACATCTCTAATGAGAATCAGTCCCATTGAAGTGCATCTCTTAATTTCTGTCATATGTGCCGATCATTTGGAATCATTGTTCAAGTATTCACATTTTTATAATAAATGACATTGACAGCATCGGGTACGGTATTCAGCAATGTTTAGTATTGCTGTCTAAAAAGATTAAATTTAGGCGAATGTGTTTGCGATTAAAAATATCATGTACAATTTATACTCAAAGAGTTCTAGGAGCTACTCGTACATCGCGAAAGATGCAATTTCATGAGGGTTTAGGAGTCTACTCGTAATGAGAAATTAACAGACAGTACGAAAGTAACAAATGAATTAGAATGCAGAACTTTCTCAATATTAATAATGGAATACGCACAAGTGACTTGATACATTAAAATACACAATCAAGCGTATAAATTAAGCTGCTAAGTTCAAATGAAAAGAGGTTATGTACACATTAATAATTTTAAACACGGAAAATGGACTGAACTGCTAAAAAGATATTCTTAGTAGCTTCCAAATAGGTAAAAAGATCATTATTAAAACAGATTTAAAAAATTCGGGTCATAGAACATAATTCGCCGTGTATTATAAGTAATATATACATTAGTGGCAGTCCGGAAAATATAGGCAATATAGGATGGAAATAATTTGCAGAATTTCTCCATACCTGAATTAAAAAATAACTATCGTTTTTTGTAATTTTATACTTTAGTAAATTATCAATATGATATGCATGAAATACTGCTAGTTATACGAGGGAATGCTTAGTAGGGCCGTGTGTGGTGGTGACTAAACCTGGATTGTGACCTCTTCGACAGCCGTGAATCCTGAAGACGTCTCAATTTTAGTATTATATTTTGTGTTAAAATTTAAATGCGATTATGTATACTGTAACGTCATCGCTTGGTTCAAATGGTTTCCGTCAAATAATTTATCGAATAATAAGTATAAAGGTCTTTCAATTTATTGTGACGGTAATAAATGTAATTGCGATGCGAATAATTTGAAATCAGGAGAAAAATTCTGCCATGACCGAAAAACGTATCCGGGCATTCCAACGCCGGATGAATATTCTGAAACTGAACTATAGTAGAAGGTTAATTCTCCCGTTTTAAACTGCTAATATTTGTTAGCTTTGAAAGTACAATCAACCACCATACCAATATAAGATTTCCATAAGAATCCAAAAAGAATGAGATATAAATTTAGCAGTGCTGAAGAACTCGGGCAAACTATTGAAAATATAAATCATTAATATATGAATCTCTGTTCTCTATAAATTCAGACACCGCGAGAGCCAGTGCAAACAACAATTTGCATGAAATCCACATTTCTCTAGGGAAAGGGCGTAATCTATGTTTGCATCCAATTTTAAGGTCCCAAGTTCGGCTCTCGTGGCTTTCCTTTTTCCATTAAAATGGAATAGGAGTGAATGCACCGCATTTTTGACTCGAATTTTAAAATTGCTTAGAATCATTGTAGAAACTCGAGACTTAAACTCAAAATTGCCTAAAAGAATAGATTTTTATATTCATACAATCGACTTTTGAAGACACGTCAAATCGATGTGTTAATTTGTTTTGAACGCAAAAACTTGAAGTTTTTAGCTGAAAATATGTGGCGCTCAAGACAGCCACCGAATACCGAAGATTTTTGCACTGTTTTCGTGTTTTATTAGAGCTGAAAAGAGCATGGCATTCCATTTTCTTGGAGGCATATTAGTGTCAATTGATATAGACAAATTATGTAATGGCAGGTGTGGAACATTCTCGAATTTCTGTCTCCTAAACTTTTAGTGGTAATTATGAGTTTTTGTTTATTTTTTTGTGGAAAATGTTGTAACTTCTCTAAATATATTTTCTAATCGGTATCTCAAAAGATCGTGTAAATGCTAGGGAGAAGAATACATGGTTTCTTAAACGTTGTACACGTAAAAAATCTTTGTAACAACCGATATAAGCAATATACTTTCTCGCGGTATTCTAAAGAAATGAACTCTTGCATTGATCCCATGCACTACTGATGGGAATTAAAAATTGAGAAAAACGGGTGAAACGAAGAAATAAAGTATCATTTGGGTAAACGAGTAATAATCTGATGGAAACGTACTTGACGGCTTATCGAGAACAACATTGGAGTTCCTTGCCGTGGATAGGATTTAACTTTAAAAAAATACGTAAAATATTCGTGCTCAAAACAAGTATGGTAATTCTGTATTCTCGTCGAGATGAAGGAGCGGGACGGGAAAGAATTTGGGAATGCTCATTTTCTCATGGTTATCTTTATGTTGCGTGTTCAATAGTTCGAATTGGAAAGAAACTGTATGCCTTTGCTTCTAATGAGAAACAAAAAACTTCTTTTATAAATCATCTTTACAAAAAAAATATTTACAAATTAAATGAAAGGCATTTCGACGAAAATTGTATTAAAATGCAAACGTTACATTTCTAACTAAAGGAACATAAAATGGAGAAAAAGCCATCTATCATCACAGAAATTATAAATTTGAAAAATATGTCATAAAACATCGAAAGGGGTCCGAAAACACTTGGCGACACTAAAGATAAGTGACATACGAAATCATAAAGATAAAAGCTCCTCAGTTTCTCATACATTATGTAATGGATTTACTCGGACAACGCCAGTTTCTTCAGCTAGTATTTTTTATATAAAGCGGTCTTTTGCTGAGAATATAAGTATGTTGACACCGATGGAGTGAGTAAGAATGGATAAATGTTATTTATGTGTTATAATACATTATTTTTATACATAGTGAAGCCGCAATAATTCGACATTGTCTTTAGAGATCACAGTTAGACATATCTGCACAGTAAATTTAAAGTGAAGCGAAGCAAATAAACAAATTGGAAATCATTGCGACTAATGCAAAAATCATCAATAAAAATAAATGAAAAACGGGAGAAAAATTATCAGTTATTATAATCATAACCTTAGGTTATTTGTTTTTGTTTTATTCAGGAATTCATTTAACACGCCAAGCAGAATGACATATTTTGCGCGATAGGATTCATGACAAGTTTCTTCGATTCTAATTTTAGAGAAAAGCTAAACCAAGAGATAGATCGAGTCCATAGATAGATGTGTATGCATTCTTCTGCCGCAGTGTGTCAACCATCTTTTTTCTAGCATATTACTTGTAAAATAAATGTGTAATCTGTTATGTAGACAACATTATCAAACTACGTTTTCAGTCATCAGGTGTATAGAGAATAAGAATAAGAAATAAGCATGAATATGCCAGAACATTAAGGCTAAATTAATTAAAGTTTATTTTGAATAACAAAGTTTACAAATCTCAACATCCCTTTTCAAATCCATTTTTGCTACATATATTTCAAACGAAAAATGAATACAAATCGCCAGCTTTAGCAATATTACATAGAAATATATGTTATTCCGACAATATAAAAACCAATTGAATAGAAAAGCATTGAGTTACAAAGAGACCCAAGCACGCATTCTGTTATGCTTAACATTTGTTCCAGTCACATGGAGAAACTTATTGGTTTACATCAATCAAAATTCCAAATCTGTTAAATTACGATTATAAATTAATAATTATTGCAAAATAATACGTTTATTTATAAGGAAATAGAAAATATTTAAGAAATGCGGCGCAAATTTAATATTGATTCATAATTTACGAAGTTTCAATTAAGATAGACGGTCGCAAAATTCATTCTAAAAATAAAATCTACCATCGGTATATCGCTATCGAGGACGTCTCCACTAGAGCCGAAATGCACATCTGGTTTTCCCAATCTATTCATGGCCACTGGGGCTGTGTAGATTACTGGCGAACTCGGTTATAATCTGTCGAATGGAACCACGACTGAAAAATATATCATTGCTGATTATGCTATACGGATGCATAATTTTTATTCATAGTGATTTTTTTATTTTAAATAATTTCAGTAATTCTACATTATTTAGGGATAATGCGATGGCTGTGACCTATTACACAGACCGATTTTTATTTGAATCGAAGAGTATAACAGTAAATAAAACAAAAATAACAGGAAGTTATTTAATCGTCAGTTAATCTTGGTCGGTTAAGCGCCAAGCCAAAACTCTTTCGAACCACAGTCTTTTTTAAGGCTGTTGTTTGACATATCTGTAAAAACTGAAGTTTCGCATAATTTTTCAACAACTTGATGACAGTTGCTGAAGACTTCACGGAGGAAATATGTGGAATTACATGTTTATAATTAATAACTGGAAATATAATATAATTCAATTAAAAATACCTCCGTAAAATTCTTAATCAAACAGGAATACTCAAGATGTACACATCATTCAATAAATACTTGTCTCAGGTATCTCCAATAGCTGCAACATGGTTATAAAAAACCGGATGCGCATTTCGGCTACAAAGCAGCCGTCTTCATTGGTTATTTACCGTATATAGATTCTAAAAGAAATTTAAAAATCGAAAATAAAAGTAGAATAACCACCGAAGACGGGTGCTTTGTTGCCAAAATGCGAGTACTTTTTTATAATCGTGTTGTGGCAATTGGAGATGCCTGAGAAGTATTTTTAAGTGCTTTTTTGAATTTTATACGCCATAAGACAAGCTCGATTATTCCCTCTTGAAGCAGGACTGTGTTTGAAACATTTGTTAATTTAAAACAATAGTAGTGTTTGCTTAAAAAATATATCATGGAATAGAGAATTTTTAAGAAATTTTATTTTAAATTGTAGACTTTTTTATGTGGTATACATTCAGTTACTGAGAAATATGCTTGGTTTATATATCTTTACAACTTTATCAGCCGCAGATATTCTCGCATTTCCTCCCCAATTCTGCTATGATAAAAAAATTACTCAGACTTCCATTTCTTTATTACAGTCAGGCTTTCAGATTATATTGCTGGTTATTCAAGATGATAATATGTCAATTAAATTATTATTGACTAATATTTTCCGTTCCCAAATAAGAGATATCCAGTGTTAATATTAAAAAAACAAGATAAGTAATATCTTAAAATTGGTTAATTAATTTACAACATTATGTTAAATTATCGATTATTTTATGTTTATGAAGGACTAATAGTTCAAACACTGCATGCCAAGGAAATACATTAAATCCACACCATGATAATTTTGAGAGAATTTATGTATCTTATATTCAACGCAGAATTAACGAGTTCGTCTAATGGCTGAAAAAATCAAGAACGATCGCTTAAAAATAAAATATTTATAAAAGTACTCAGATATCTCCCATAGCCACAACAAGGTTATGAAAAACCAGATGCTCATTTCGGCTACAATGTCTTCAGTGGTAGTTCACCGAAAGTAGATTCCATCTTTTAGAATCTACTTTCGGTGAATCACCGCTGAAGACGGCTGCAGTGTAGCCAAAATGCGCATCCTGGTTTTTCATAACCTTGTTGTGGCTATGGGAGATATCTGAGGAAGTAAATTTTTAATCTTTTGATTTTTAGCGCGTATCATTATATATAGACGTTCCTTACAGAGGAGGAGGAGGATATAACATACATATAACATATAGGAGGATACTAATGTTTAGGCACTTTCAGATGAGCTGGAGATTTGAAATTTTTTTCTTAGGTAGCATTTTGAGCAAAACTGACTATAAAAAACGAAAATCTTGAAAAAGTGCAGCAATGCGGACGCTAAAAATTCGCAATTGTTTGAACAAATTTTCAAGGTTTATGCATTTCCAAATGTGCTCCGGCGCTGAACTTTTTTTAGAGGTAGAATTTGTAAAAAACGAAATAGGGATTATAGAAATTTTGATATTTTAATTTGTTGGGCAGTTAAAAATTCTTAAAGTTTAAACAAATAGGTAACTGTTTAGACAATACGCGTTGAGTTAGTGAGCTAAAATTTTTAAATTATTTAGAATTTAGTCTATGTAAACGAATAAATATTTCAATGTATCCATGAAATCGTTATTGCGGCCAATAAAAATTATTTAATTTTTAACAATTAGATAAATATTATTTCACTTCTAATTGTGCTATAAATTTAAAAATTTGCAGAAATGTGTGGTATTATTAACCTAATGTGGGAAAAGTATAATATTCCTAAAATTTCAAAAACTAGTGTTTGTTTTACTCCATTATTTTTCCATAATGACAAAACGAAAACCGGTCTAGACGTGAAATCTTTAGAAATAAAGAAATATTTCTCATGATGAAATATCTCTCTGAAAAATTAATGTTTTTTCAAGGCGAGATGATATGCTTGTAGAATGCAAGCACCTTTTACTAGTTATTTTATAAAAGCGCTTGTTTTAGCTGTCTGTCCGTCTGTGCAATCAATTAAATTAAAATAACATGTAAATGGTGAAAGATATAAGACTTATCACACTTGCAGTGTGTATATGATCTATGATCACATTTAATACACTGCCAAAGAATTGTTTTGGATAAATTGGTGGGAGGGGGGGGAATCAAAATTTTTAAAATTAAGAGAGCGCATATTTTCACTCAGAAAGTTTGCTTCGTGTGGTTACATCTTTTAAAAATGTGAAGAATTAATAGTTTCATATAATTATTGCTGGAAATGATAAGACTATAATGGCCTCAGCATTTTATTTTTTAATCCTTTTCATCACCTGGAATGCTTCCTTCCGCTCAGATAAAATTTTCTAAAGTAAACATCTAAAGTTATTTTAAGGCAGGGATCTCAAACTTGCATGTGGCCCTCATGGTGCACTTATGTGGCCCGCGAAGTAAGTTAACTTATAGCTACTACGCGGCTCAAACTCAAACGAATTTCTCATAAAATATTTCATGTGAATATTTATAAGTAAACGAAGAAATTTAAGAAATTTATGAGTGAGCACTTTTAAAATATACCCGATTTATTGATCATTCCTAGTTATATAGAACTCCTGCGCAGTTTGGGTATGTATGAACTCTTTTCCACAGGACCAGACCAACGACGTCGATTGTAGAGTAATCTTGTGGAAGAGTCGAGTGAATGCGCAAAGAATACGAAACAGTGTGAGAACTGGGAAAGTTTGAAATGCAGCCCGCGTCATTGGTATGATGCCTAAATTTGGTGGAGGGCCTTACCTTAATGCAACCCGCACACTAATGTGACCTTTGAGAGTCCTGTTCTAAGAGAAAATAAATTAATTGAAAAATTCATAGAAAATGTATTAAAAATTAGGGATGTACAAGAGTTTATTAAATTATTTACTAAAACAAATACATGTATAAAGAAAAATTATTTTTCCTTTTATTTTGGTAGCCCTGCTTCTTATATCCGTTTTAAACATTCAATAGGAAACAATCGAGCTCGTTTTATGGCTGTGAAATTTCAAGAACAAGCAATTAAAAATGTACTTGCCTTAGGTATCTCCAATAGCCACAATAAGATTTAAAAACCATATGCGCATTCCGGCTACGAAGCAGCCGTCTTCAGTGGTAATTCACCGAAAATAGATTCTAAAAGAATATGTGCTAGCACTGCAATTTATTTTATATGGGGGAGGGGATGACTGAGTGTGGAATGTCTATTGATGTTCATTTCGTTTTGCCATTCTATACAAACCCTACAAACGAAATTTATTTGAAATCGGTTCAACCAACACCTTCCAAATTCATAATTACAGAACAGTTCTAACCTTGATATTGTGGTAGTCATGTTTAGTCAATATGGTTGAAATATGCAATTTTGGTTATTTATATTATATATATTTCATTTGGTATGAAGATTATATATAACATATTTTGTTAAAACAATTGCCGTCAGTTCTCCGTGTAAAATAAATATTATTTTATCTTTTACTGTGGTTACCCTGCTCTTTATCTTCACTTTAAAAATCTTATTTCATTATGGTATGTTTTGCAAATGTTATAGGGAAATTTTATTTGAAATCTGTTCATCCAATTCCTTCCAAATCCATAATTACTCTGAGAGTTTAATTTTAATTGTGTTATCCCTGTTTGGCCGGTCAGATCCAAATATGCTATCATTGTTTTGTATATACATTTATGTACTTTATAAATATTACATTTGGTTAAAATTGATGAGGCCATTTCAACACAAATACGTGTAAAAAGAAATTTATTTTTCCTTGTATTGTGGCAACCCTGCTTTCTATATCTACACTAAACATCACGATTTTATTTTTTTATGTTGCACGTCTCCTTCACACAAAATTTCGTTGATGTCGGTTACGCTAATTTCTTCCAAATTAATAATTACCGAAATGTTTTATTTTGCAATTGTGGCACCCCTGCTGAGTCGATTCGGTCTTAATATTATGTCATTTTGGTTGTGTATTATGTGAAGGTTATATATATCAAATTTGGTTTAAATTGGTTTAATCAACTCTTCTTTGATTTATATGCATACGGACGAACATCACTATAAGGTAGTGTATTTGAGCAATGACTAAAAGCACAAAAAACCTATGATATGCTTAATTATGGATGATAATCCTGTTTTTCTTTTTGTTAATACTCTTGTTTCATAATTATTTGCCGTCACCTTAAGTATATTATTCCGGATACTATTTCTTTCTACGTTCTAATCCTGATTTAACGATTAAAATTTCAACGAATGTTGATATACTATACAATATGTTGAAGAGAAGTATTTGAAATTAATACTAATTTTTTATTATAACTTATTATAATATGCTAAATTTCGTGACAATTTTCAACAATATAAAATAAAATTTTCTGATATGCTTAGAATATTGATTTCATCCCAGATTTCGCTTTTTAAAAATTATATTGTGCTAGCTGAACAAAAACTATGGATGACCGAAGGCTGACGCATAAGATAGGATATTGTTTGTATAATAGAATTTTTTTAATTTCTGAACATCAACTATTCTTTGGCCCATCAGATTCGCATAGAAAGCCCAAAAATATGTCAAAACCCATCCTAAATTCATTTGTACAATTTTTTAAAATAAATAATTCTTAAGTATAAAATCTTCTTATTTTATATGCAGATCTTTTATTAGTATTATTTATCTCACTTGTGCTCATCTAAAGGTACGGGAAAAATTGTATTATTATGACATTATTATAATTTATATTGTATATAATATGACCATTTTTATGAAATCGATTGTAGCGTTTAGTAGTTTAAGTCAAAACATTAATTTAATTTTACCTGATTATGCACTTGACATGAAATAGTTTTTTAAACTCAATATAAAATTAAGAGCGTATAAAACAATCATTCTCTCCTTAAATGTACTTATTACTACCACTGCGCAGACGAGAGCAAAAAATATGCATGATAAAAGTACCTAAGCGACATTTTATTTATAATTAACATTTTTACACTGGATATATTAAATGATGAAATTTCCACAAATATCTATCAACTTCTTAATGTTGCTACGTGAATTTTTTATTCACGATATCGTCAGCCAATAAAAGTTATTTAAGCAATTACATTAATCCAAATTACAAGGCAGTTCTAAATATAACGTCATCTTTTTAGAAATGCACAGCGTTCGTAAAGATGTGAAAACCACAAGGACGAATCGAGTGGAATAAACGGCGTTGACCGGAATGAATCTGAAATGATTGACTACTAATCTGAGTAAATAAGCAGATGAAGGTGTTATTCAAAAATGAATTTTAATCTTGCGAATACATGAGATAAATAATTAGCAATCGTAATCAAAAATTCTAAACTAAAGATAAATAATTTAAAATTTTTTAATTATATAAAACGTTGAAGATAACTAATAAGATGAAAAAGTATACTCCAAAAATGGAATACACAGAGATTTCAAAGGCGTTCTTAATGGGAAATACGTATGGAACGGTATCAAAAGTTTAGGCGATTCTAGAATTATGATCCCCGAAACTATAGTCTCGGGACTATCTTTTGGTAAATTTTTTTCGCTGTCCGAATAAAATTTTTAATCTATACCTTGCAGATCATATAAGACAATGGGATAGAAATATATGGACTTTGAATTGTTGTTTGCTGAGAGAACCGTCTTTGCGATCGATGTAAACAAAATATGTGATGTTTTGCTAAGGATTGTCTCAAATTTTTATCTCCAAAATTATAAGTCATAATTATGTGGTCTTAGGACCTTCTTGTAGTAAATGTTGTTCTCTATCCGGATAATTTTTTTAATCTATACCTTACAGATCATATACGAGAATGGGAGATAAAAGTTTGATATTTCATTGTTGCTTGAAGGAAGCCATGTCATGAGATATGAGTATAAGTTTATTAAAGTAATTAAGTAAAGTGGAAGTTCTAATTGACGGATTCTGTTGAAAATAAAAATTTTAATAAAGATCACTCATACCTAATTTAATTAAAATCCGTTCAGCGGTTTAGGGGATGAAAGTTACGACAGACGGACGGACGGATCAGACGTGACCATAAGGCGTTCCGCTATTATCGCTTCGTTGTAAAGAACGCCTAAAAACAAAAAAGTTATTTTGTTATCCGTAACTTTCTAGTGTTCTATTTCTTAAAATGAAAGAGAAAAAATAACGTATGCTCTCATTGACAGTTTATCGCCAAATGTTTTATATATATACCAAATCACAGCGATATTTTGTACCTGAATATGACGTTTAATCGTTGATGCCTGAATCGTATCTCTTTCTAATAAAGTGGTGTTTTTATAAAGTTATTTTTCCTTTCATTCATTTTAATTAATAAATAACGGTTAACACTATATCCGAATGTCTAAAGACCAACCTGAAATCTATTTGCAACGTCATTGATTCTAACAAAACGAATAATGGTTCCAGAGTAAAAGTTCAACTACCTTTAAATAAGAAATATTTCAATTGGCTAAAACAAATTAAAACCAAACTTTTGCATCTCCTTTCTCCTTTGCAAGAATATAAATTATAAAAGAATTATCGACTTCGTTATATGACGGGATTCCATTTCATTATCTAGATTATTAAGACGTAAACCTCAAGAGCAGTCTTTTCAGACTGAATGCCGCGGCATAATCGGGTGCAGCAGCAAATTAAGAATAGTGCCACAAAAAGCTTTGCTATTTAACTAAACGAACATTCTATAAATGTCGATGGGGCATTAAGGCAGTAACTTTTCCGCTAATAAATTTATTATGGAGTAGTACCAATAAATGAACGCGTCCAAACTTTTGTGTTTTGAGGTGAAAGTTCCGCGAAATTCTGTTTTTCTTTGAAAGGATACCACAAATAGTTTGGGAACAAATGCTCTCGAGCATTTCATCTGTAAAGCGTACGTTCTCGTAGGTAATTTGCGGATCAGTGATTGTAGGAAGAACGCCAGAGATTTATCGATGATGCAAACCAAAACCAAACCAAACCGTTTTATTGTTTAGGAATTAATGTTTATCACCATTCCCTCTGCAATAATTGATAACACATTTCTAAATAGCTGAAAATCGATTAATCTTTGAACGCTAGTGCAAATTTTCAAGAAAGTTTTCGGTATGGTTGGATCCATACGGACCTCCAAGTTTTTAATTAATTAAAAACAATTACAAATAAATATTACCATGAAAAAATTAACAATTTATAGGATACCTCTATGAATAATTAGAAAAGAGTAAAATAGTTAAATAAATATAGCCAATTAATCAGAAAAATGTAAAATTATTGTGAAAAATCAAATCCGAGTAATTTAACCATTAAACGCTAAGGAGAGCTCCTTTCGGACCCTGATAGTATTAAGTTTTCAGATGCTTCGCTAAAGCAATCAAAAATCCTTCCCTCTTGTCACTTAAAATAATTTAGCACTTTTATGATGCAAAGAAAAATATACTAAAACAATAACGAACAAAGACAAACCAGTAAAAGAACCGCACTATTACGATTCTGCTACATCGGGGTCCTTGTGGACCCCAAGCAACTTAAAACTTACCAATAACGAGCGCAAAATCTCAGTATTGCACATCAACATGTACACAAATATGAGGAAAGGTCATGGAATATGAGCTTCATAGATGGCGATCCAAGACCCCAAGTGGGGTCCGCACGGGCCCCACCCAATCGTTCCGGGGTTAATATTTGTGTAGATTTCATTGAATAAAATTCAATTGCTGATCAGAAAGAAGGAATTTTATATGGTCCATTCGTCGACACCGCTGGAAAGAGAATTTATTCGGCGAATAAATAAAAGTAAAGGATCACTAGTGATTTCAACTAAAACAACACATCCGCGATAATCATAAATGTAGTAATAAAATAAGATAGTTACAAAAATCCTTCTTAAAAATGATTTAAACGAAATTAATTTATTGGTTATACTCTTCGACTGACACTATTTAAAACTCGAGCAATTCGGTCTATTTCCATATATTCCGTTATTTTGATTAGTTAAACAAAGTAAAAATTTTTAACTTACTAAATGTAACGCTACAGCTTACAAAAAAAGCAGTTAAATCTTTCTGTTCTTTTGTATTTTAGTATTGGCGCAAATGTGATATAAAATGCATTTAAAACTCAAAGTTCTTTACGTCTAATTTTCAGCGACATTATATTAAGAAATGTCGTATATCGGTGGCTCAAACTTTTGCATTCCATCGGCTATCTATTTGATCATTTAGCTCAAGGGGGAATAAAATTTAAAAATGAACAGTATATATGTACATACACATGAATCAATCGTTAAGCACATTTCATATAAGATTTTAACAAATCAGACAACATTCGTCACCAACATCTTCTCGTGAAAATTAAATATATTTATAAAAATTATTTCAATTATAAATATCAATAGTTAATTTATTCCTACAAGAAATAGGGGTCTTATTACGATATATAAACTGGATATTACTAAGAAGTATAAATTAATATTTAATTGCCGATAATTTGACCATTAACAGCTCTGTTACTATGAGAGCCAATATTTCGATGAATTTTAAAAATTTTTGAAGGGAATAAGTTGGTAGGATATTTTTTACATTAATTCGATCAATAATTGAGCATACTTAAAATTAATTCCTTTTGAAGAAAACACACTGCGAATTGTAAATTTCTTATGTGCATTTAATATGGTATTACTGATGAATACACTGGAGGAAATATTCTCACATAAAATATTAAAAATTTTCCTTAAAAGTGAAGAAAAATTTCTGTTTTTTAAGCACATTAGGCAAAGTAGAGAGACAAATAATTCGTCCTTTAAAACCTACTGCAATGAATGCATTTATTTTTTTTATCTATTGCATAATAATATGCAATTTACGTCTCCCTATTATACACAGGAATTGTTGAGAGGTTCTTCCGCACGGGCTTTTCCCAATGAATACAGAATAGCCCAAGGGAGTGCAACAAAACACGGCGGCTGTATCACTAGCCGCGAAGAGGGAGAAGGGCATTCCCTAATGGTGTGCTCTCAGGTATACATTTTTTACGACAGAAAGGAAAAGGGCGTCATGCTGGCACACACGCACCCAAGCGCATGTATATGCAACATCTCCACCGTAAAGCAGCAGCATCGGCCACCGTATAGAGAAGGGAGATCCGAAAAAAGAAAGCTTTTTCCAAGGGAAACCGAGGGTTAAAATCCTCCCGCTTTTATGCCCCGCAACACTAGTTCGCGTGTCTCTCTACACGCATACTTGCACACGCGCCCACAATTTGGTAGAAAAAGAGTCCAAAAGCCCCTCTTTAGAATAGATCAAAAAACGGGGTGCATACGTAAAAAGATGCGGAGAAGATGGAAATTAAGGTAAGGCGACGAAGGGTCTCAAGAGGGCTCTAGCACCACGCGACCTTCGCTCAGGTAGCCCAAAGGGGGAATCCGCCATCGGAAGGGTTGCGCGCGAGGGCCATTGTCATGTCGATGCCTCTCCCATTGCCCTCGCGACCCTTCTCAGACCCTCGCGGGGCCCTTCTCGCGAAGGGGATGAATGAGAAAAAAAGGTTTCCTTTTTCTGTCCCTCTTCCCCGAACGATAAGGCTAAGCGGGGAATATGAAAGGGTTTTTCACGCCTTTTTTCACCCTGGTGCCTTAGGATTCCTTTTTCTCCGGGGTTGCGCGTGTCGAGTATCGTCGCACGCGACCAAGTGTTGCCTCTCGAGTGGGAAAAACCCCAAAACTAAAAAGATGCGACACGCGACGGGCGAGAAGAATGGCCATCTCCGTTTTTGGTGGGAAAAAAGGATGGGAGTTGGTTCGGCAGCGGCACCTTCTTAGCATAGTCCGAATGGATGGAAGGATGGCGCGTGGCGCAGCGTGAATGAAGAGACCCTCCTTTTGGGCAAAACGTTTGGATTCGTTTTGTGGCGGCATAAAAGGAGACTGTTTTTGTTACGCATTCCCTTCGCGGCCACGAAAAAGGGTTTTTGTACTTGTGGCAGGGAAGAGGACTCGCGAGGATGACGCTTATATATTTGCTGCTGAATTATTAATGTATTTTTAGGGGATTTTATAAATTCACTAGAGGTCGGCTCTCCTTTCATTTTTAAATTTATGCTAATCGTATAGTACTTGGAAAGTATTCGCGCGATTTTGTGAATGTGTGTTTACCCAAATGAAATTCCATACGGGATGCGATAGATACTACGACGCGCATCAGTTATTCGCTTTTCTTAGTGGTTCAACCACAATGAGGCAAATCTCGAATTGATACGTTGGAATTTTGCAGAGCACTTTACAACTTTATTTCTTGGGATTATTAAAAGCTTATAATATTGGAAATTCATAAAATGGGATCATTGCATTTCATTAGAAAATTTAAAGGTTTGGTTGTTTTTCTCAGTCAATATAAAATACGAAAAATGATTAAGAATGACACTAAAAATAAATGAAAATGTATGTAAGTATCACGCTTCATTTCAAACAGTTAAAGATGTTACACTGTACGTGCAACATCTCCGGTCCTGCCACCTACTATTCAAGATTTTAATTCTGTAACATAACGAAAACTAAACACTCAATTTAAACACCAATAATTGAACCACAATACTACTTTTATACATATTTAAGATTTTGAAACTGAAAAAGTATTCCGTGAAAAATCGAGCAAAATGGCGGATGTGAAAATGAACGGGTTGAGAAATGAGAGAAGCTGGTGGATATTAGGAAGAGGAAACCACTACTCGCGAACACTATGGACGTTCTAGAATGGTTCTGGGATTTTAATTCAACATAAAAACTTATTGAAGGAGCCATAAATTTCAAGCTACGTTAAAATTTTCCAATTAAATTATAAATGGATAATTCTTCCGCTTGAAAGAAATACTAGTAATAGAAATCAAGTACGAATTTGTATCGCAATTAGAACAATTTCTCAAATAAAAAATTGTCGAAATTTACTTAAGAAAGGGATGTTGCAGGTCAAAAACTTTGAAGAATGATAGGATAACTTCTTACGAATTTAAACTAGAATTTTTTTAAAGTTGTGTTACTGAGAAATCTTATTTCGTGTAAGCACAGATACTCATAGTTCTCTAGTTCAAAAGTTCTATAAAATATTTGATTTGATGACTTAATTGTAAATTAATTTAAATTCACAACATAAGTACCTTTGCTTAGTTTACGATTCCAGTATAAGCATAATGAAATAATTGCCTATGCGGATATAGAGTGGAAAAATCAATATCGGAACGGTGTACAAAGTGCTCGTTGGCAATCGTTCCTGAAACTTGTGGAAGCATTTAAAAAAATTTTATGGCGATATAGGTGACAAATGCATTACACACTCTTTTCGTAAAACAGAACAGGTACTGCGATAACAGGAAATGGAAAATTAAAGCACTGAAAAATCCCGATCGAATTTCGAGTTCTTATATTCACTTGGATTATTCGACCCGATTCACTCATAAATCTACGCACTGATGTCTGAGGATGCTGCGAGAACTGAATCCGCGCTGCGCTGCGAGAAGGAGGAGCAAGGTGCCACATAGAACCATTATTCTTCATAAATCCATCCATGATGGACAATAACTCCGTCACGCTCAACCGTTCCCACCCTCTTTGGATCATTTTCAACGGTCTGAGAACGCAAAAGATTGAGTAAAAATTGACTGAATGTCACGCACGGTTTTAAACGAATACGGACATGAGTAATGGACTTTCTGGACATACAAAGGCCATAGGGATCAAAGCAAGAAATGTTTTATATTTTATTGGAGATACAAAGCATTTTCATGACAGCATCTACATTCTGGCACATAGACTGAAATTGTAAGGAACGTTCTGATGACGTTACGAAAAGACTATTTTAGAAATTTCATTCAACTAATGCGAAGCGACTTTTTACTCGGCGTTCAAACCTATAAAATTGCCGCTCAACCTTAATTTATGAAACCTGAATTATATAGTAAATGCAATAAAGCTAAGGTTTTGGATTTCGTTATATGTAATCGCTTGAACAAAATATAGAAAACATAATTTGTCAAAATAAGAAATTTGGTAAAGAACACGAAGGCTAAATTGCAAACTTAAATTGTATTTAAGTATTTGTCTATGAATTCCTATTCTAAAAAGGTCCGCTACTATCATTACTACAGTTGGTATATATATATATATATATATATATATATATATATATATATTCATTCTATCAGGATTTTATGTTTGTACCACCTCTGACGCACATCAAGTGATTGAGAAAAGCTTATCGTGTTAGTATATGAAAAATACTATCAGTTGGATTTAATTTAACCACTAAGATTATATGTTGAGCTTACATATTGTATTAATAATATGTGTCGAGATGGGATTTTATCACGTCCAACTCGTTTCCTATTTCGCGCAACAATGCAAAATTTTTATTCAAGTAATGATAGCAAAAATCGCAGGAAGAATCTACTGTATGTATGTATATATGTGTATGTGTATGTATATATATATATATATATATCATTATATAATGACGTTCCTTATAGAGGAGAATATAACATATATATAGGAGGATACAAATGTCCAGCCCAAACTACAAGAGGCTGAAAGTTTCAGCGTTTGTAGAGGTCATGATGAAACCTCCAGAATAAATTCCGAAAGTTGTGTTTTTCCCCATAAGAAAAGCATTGCGTCATTTTTTAAATTAATTTCGGGCACTTGCCAATAAGCAAGAGAAATAAAATTTTGAGCATTGCTAGATAGCCAAATACCTATTAGGAATTAGTGTCCTTTTTGCTTACAATGTCCTGAGTTCGACTCCAGATGCCCCAGAATATCTCCCATAAGTTTGCTTGGGAAAGAATTCTTCCAGTGTATATAGTGCTAGAATTTCCGATTGCTATACGTATTTTTTACGATTATTACGTATTAACAATTTTTATCACGAAAACTATTAATCGTAAGTACGTGGTATCTCGACCTTTATTGTAGCAAATATTGTCCTCTAAGAAAATTTTTAATCTATACCTTACAGAACATATAATTTATAATAATTTAGCTATTTAAACACGCCAAGGTCGCTAAATGCGGTAGTGAGGAGGCCTCCACCAATTGAAAAGAAGCGCTCCACTCTCCTCCTCTACCCTACCCTTCGTCACATCCGTCATTTCCACCACGTCTCCACGACGGTTTTTCGCGTTGCATATTTCGGCGCGAAATTTGAAGGTGCTTCCGTTATTCTATAACTGTGTTTTAAAGGTGATTATAAAAAGCGTGTTATTTCCCGTTGCGTTGTTATTTATTGATGTGTTATTAGTTGTCCTTGGTTCAGAGGTGCAAACTTTTGTATGAAAAATATATCTAATAATGAAATATCAGCCTGAAAAATTGTTTTCAAGGTGAGATGAAATGCTTGCAGAATGCAAGCACCAAATACTTGTATTTATATTGAAGCTTCTTACTTATGATATATCATCATTATTAATACATAGGAGGATACTAATGTTTAGGCACTTCCAGTTGATCTACTGTCATGAAATTTGGCACGATTATAGGTTTTTAGTCACAACTAACCAGATAAATTGAAAATTCAAAAAAGTTCATATTTAAGGGTTTTTTAACCCTGTTTCATTTAAATACAGCATAATAAGAGCATGGGATTCAGTTCAAGGCTTTCTAAAAATTTATTTTTAAATTACTTAAAATTAGAATATGAACTCGAAAAAATAACATAATAAAAGAAAGGAGTTCTTAAATCTTTAAGGCAGAGTTGAAATGTATACCTAATTAGCGTAAATATCTGCTTTAATTCGGAAAATGTGTGAATTTTTTCCTCTTTTCAACAATGAAAATCTTTAAATACTATGGCAACGACCTCAATGCTTTTAAAGGGATCTGATATCTGATTGCAGTGATTTAATGCTTTTAACCCTTAACTATGCGCGTCCCGGCACGCAGTACCGCATTTTAGCCAAAATGTACATAATTCATGGAAATTAACTCGAATCGCCTCCGCTCACCTAAATACCCTATCAGTAAGATATCATCCGTCCCTGGGGAATGTTTCGATTCTCTGATTCTTTTTACGTCTGTATTGCAAGTATTAATTTTGAACTCCGCTGTCTATCCGGAACGCAGTACAGCTCGCTCGTAATTATGTCAGTGAAACAATCGTATTTTCTGCAATATAAAAGATGAAAATGGCATTTGTATGCAATTTTTTATGTATATGCATGTAAATTAAATGCATGTACAATGTTTTATGGAATATGCATGTGATTTCTAGAAGAAAGATCAAATGTTTTTCGAGTTTGGAAATTGTTTGAGTTAGAGCACAACAACATAAGGGAGGATGCGGCATCTGATGGTGTGTCAAGCGATGACTATTTGTTGACAACAAATGACTTATGCGGCTCATTCCACCAAAACTAAACGGAATTATAATAAAAACCCTTTACTTTATGCATTTCAGCCACCGGGTTAGTTATTCGTAGAGCCATGAAGCTTTGAGCCCACGTGGAGTTGACCTATTTCACTTCATCCCTCATTGGATCTTCTGAATCTTATATTGTGTCAAAATATAGTGTTAACAATACTTATGTTTAAAAATAAACATATTTTCCCTTTAACTAGTTCTATTTATCGTATAAATCAACAAAATTCTAAACCGGTACTCAGTGCCGCATAAATAAATAAAGTCTTGAAATGAGACTCGCATAGTTAAGGGTTAATGGAAATTACTGCTGTCATAACGAACTTCCATAACGCGAATCTCAAGATAAAGTAAAAATCATTCGAGTATTAGAAAACTCAAGTTATGGAAATATATTTTTAAATATTTGTATATACACAGTGGAACTGCTATAACTCGAATCCCAAGGGAAAGTAAAAATTATTCGTGTTACGGAAATATATTTTTTCATTTTTCTTTATTCGAATTAAATACAGTTTATTCCCATAAGTATATAACTTAACTTATCCTAATTTTAAATAACATGCATATTATGAAAACATCATCATCAATATTTTCTTCAGATAATATGTAACATTTTACTGTATCCAAAACACTAATTGCATCACGCACTGTGATTGAGGTTATCATAGATAATTGTAATTCTCACGTACTACTGAAAGCACAAACACGACGATTAAATTTGAGATATCAACTATAGGAAGGAACGAATTGATTTCTTTTTCTTTATGACTATAAGAGATCACAATCTGAGAAGCATCCCTGATAGCAGTGGAGGTAAAACGTAAAAAGTATTTTAAGGTTGTGCTTCGAGAAATTTAAACTCATTTCAATTGTTAAATATAATGGCTTTATGCCTGTTTCTCTATATTTTTTATCCAAATGCGTGCAAAAGGCATGATGATGATGCCATAATAAGTTTGTAAATTGCCACGGTCCAAGAAAAGCATTGTGGAAAGCAATTTTGAAGCGTTTTGTAACAGCAGAAAGCAATCAGAGAACACAAGTGAACGACAGCAATTGAACGATGACGGTACCAGAGAACCAGCGAAAAAACGAAGATTAATACTGGCGTCTACAGACTCTTGACTCTTCAGATGATGTACCATATACACAGGCACGCGTGGGAGTATCAGGACTGTCTCGCTACATAGAGGAAGATCGGATTCTGGAAACTGAGAATCCTCTCAAATGGTGGAAACTGAATCAACATCGTCTCCCTACGTTAGCTATTTTTGCAAAGACCATTCTATGTGTCCCAGCGACATCTATACCGTGCGAACGACGGTTTAGTTCGTCTGGGTATATTGTTGATAAAATGCGAGCGTCTTTACTCGCGGTATATGTGACTATGTTTGTTTGTCTCCTAGAATGGCTAGGATAAATAACTAATACTTACAAATTGAAATTGAGTCTTTGACACAATTATTAAATTTTTCAGTACTATTTATTGTTTTCTGCTTGAATGCAAGAGAATTTGCTATGTAAAGGGTTTATGATATGGAATTTGACAAGTATGGTTAATAATTACAAATTGTTTGGTTTTAACTTTTTCAATATTTTCATTAATTTCATTATATTTTCAGGACAATATAACGTTATTAAAAGTAACATTAAAAAGTCCTCTGTGGTTTAAAAATAATACATATGATTTTTGATAATTTGTAAAATTGTTCGAATTGAAAGATTAATTTTTGATTTAAAAAATTTGTTTAATCGAATAATTTCTTTTAATCAATCGCAGCCCTTATATCATCATCATAGGTAGTCTGTCCGTAGACAGGTCCGTGATTATTCTTGATTAAACCTGGTTCTCCATATACTCCTATTTTCCGCTGTCCTCTTCATATCTTGTTAACTCTCTTTCCCTTTCAAATCGCCTATCAGCTGAAACCTTTTCCTACCTCTTTCCCATCTAGTTTTCCTTCTAACACATCTTTATTCATACTCTCTCTCCTCATGTAATGTCCAACCCAGTTAGCCTTCCTCTTTCTGATGGTCTGTATAATCATTCGCTTCTCTCCTATTCTTTGTAGCACTTCATCGTTTTTCATCCTATCTGCCCATTTTATCTTCAACATTCTCCTCCAAGTCCACATTTCAAAGCTTTCCAAGTATTTGATGTCATTTTTCCTTAGCGTCCATGTTTCTGCCCCATACAATGCTATACTCCATACGTAGCATTTTATCAACTTCTTGCGGATATCTTCCCTTATATTCCCTGTAAGTACTTGTTTCTTTCTCCTGAAAGCCGCTTTTGCTTTTTCTATTCTAGTCCTGATCTCATCCGTACATTTTGCTTCTCGTGTTATGATGCTTCCAAGGTAATTTTATTCTGAAACTTGTTCTAAAGGCTTTCCCCAATACTTATGTTTAGATTCTCTTCTTTGCCTGATATTTGAATGACCTTGGATTTTTCTGTATTTATTTCCATACCGCATTTTCTACCTGTTATCACTAGTCTAGTTATCATTTTTTGTAGCTCCTCTTCTTTTCTTGCTAGAAGTACTTGATCATCTGCGTATTTTACTGTTCTTATAATCCTTCCTCCAATTTTGAAATCCCCTGTGCCTTCTAAAGCTTCTTGCATTAGACTTTCTCCATATAAGTTGAATAGAGTTGGCGATAGGCAGCAACCTTGTCTTACTCCTCTACCGATATTTATTCCGCAGTTGTCCACATTCTCAAACCTGACCTTTACAACTTGATTCTCATATTGATTCCTAATCAGTCTCCTGTCTTTCCAGTCTACACCTATATCTATTAATATCTTCATCAACTTTACCCAATTTACTCTATCAAAGGCCTTCTGCCAGTCTACGAAACATGTGCAGATATCTTGACTGTATTCTATTGCCCTTATATACATATATATTTATATATGTATATATATATATATATATATATATATATATATATATTCTCTTTACTTAGATTTGTTATTTTAATTTATAGTAAGAGTAAAACGTGAAACGACTAGTTTCTTTCATATTAAAATAGTGATTGTACAGATATTAAAATTTTCTATGTTAAGTGGATATAGTGTGGCAGTAGAGTATTTGAGAAAAGCAAATAATTGGAAATTACATAATTAGAGCAATTAATAAACCACCTAAAATATATTTCATTTTTGTATTACCTATTATATATAGACGTTCCTTACAGAGCAGGATTAACATATAACATACAAGTAGTTGGTGCTTGCATTCTGCAATTAAACAATTCCGAATTTTTAGCGGTAGCATAGTTAAACTTTTTAAAGATTTTCGTTTTTTCTAGTTATTTTTGCATATAATCCTACCGTCGTATGAAATTTCGAATCTCAAGCTCTTTTGGAAGTGCCCAAACATTAGTATCCTCCTATGTATATCATCATCATTTGTGTTCTGTCTTACGACAGGTCCTACCAATTAACTAATTAATTGGCTTTGACTAGGGAATATACATACACGGTGTGGTGGTTTCCCGTTGCCTTCCACACCGGACACACACACAGAAGGGAGGAGGGAAACCCGGTGCCGGCATTTGCCTGCTCTTGCGAAGAACACCAGGGGGGCCAACGGCTTAACGTCCCTTCCGAAGGACGGAACAGCTGAATTTGCGCGGTCTCCTCAAACCACGCAAACAGGGGGCCGGATGACCTTGAGAAAAAATCCTACTCGCGCAGGATTCGTACCCGATGACTTTCAAGCATCGGGCGAGTAGCAGCCAGCGTCCTAACCACTACACCACCGGCACCCCTATGTATATATCATCTATTATATATAGACGTTCTTTACAGAAGAGCACATCATTATTTATAAACGTTCCTAACAGAGGAGGAGTAACATATAACATATATGAGGAGGATATAAATGTTTAGGCACTTCCAGAACAGCGGCAGACTCGAAATTATTTTGTCGGTAGGATTATGTGCAAAACCGACTAGACAAAACGAAAATCTTGAAAAAGTTCTACAATGCGGCCGCTAAAAATTCGCAATTTTTTAAACAAATTTTCAAGGTTTATGTATTTTCGAATGTGCTACGGGACTGAAATTTTTTATAGGTAGAATTTGTAAAAAAAAAACAAAATAGGGACTATATAAATTTTGATATTTTAATTTGTTTGGTAGTAAAAAATTCTTAAAATTTAAACAAATAGGTAAATGTTTAGACACTGCGGGGCGAATTAGGGAGATAAAATTTTAAAGATATTTAAATCTTAGTCCATATAAACGAATAAACATTTCATTGTATCCATGAAATTGTTATTGTGGCCGTTAAAATAATTTAAATTTAAACAAATAGATAAATGTTATTTCATATCTAAATGTGTTACAATTTTAAAATTTGAAAGAAATGTGTTGCATTATTTACCCAATGTGGAAAAGTATAACGATCCTAAAATTACAAATATTAGTGATTGTTTTACGCCATTATTGTTCCATAAGGAAAAAACGAAAATCGGTGCTAAGGAGAAATATTTCCCATTATGAAATATCTTTTCGAAAAAATAATGTTTTTTCAAGATGAGATGAAATGCTTGTAGAATGCAAGCCCCTTCTACTAGTAGAACATATATATAATATATATATAGGTGAATACTAATATTTAGGCACTTCCACAAGATGTGGAGATTCGAATTTTTTTACATAAGTAGGATTTTTCTTGAAAACCGACTAGAAAAAACGAAAATCTTGAAAAAATTCAACAATGTGGCCGCTAAAAATTCGCAATTGTTTATACAAATTTTCAAGATTTAGGTATTCCGAATGTGTAACTGAGCTGAAATTTTTTCTAGGTAGAATTTGTAAAAACACTAAATAGGGATTATACAATTTTTGATATTGTAATTTGGTCAGCAGTTAAATATTCTTAAAGTTTAAACAAATAGGTAAATATTTAGATAATACGGGGCGAGCTAGGGAGCTGAAAAATTAAAGTTATTTAGAACATATGGTAATTGAACGAATAAACATTTAAATATCTCCATAAAATTGTTATCGCGGCTGTTAAAAAGTTTTTAAATTTAAACAATTAGATAAATTTTATTTCACTTCTAAATGTGCTACAACTTTAAAATATATCAGAAATGCCAATGTAGAAAAATTATAATATTCTTAAGATTTCAAATTTTAGTGATTGTTTTTCTCCATTATTGTTCTATAAGGAAGAAACGAAAATCGGTACAGAGGAAAAATATTTTGAATTAAAAAAATGTTTACAATGATGAACTATCTCTCTGAAAAATTAATGTTTTTTCAAGATGAGATGAAATGCTTACAGAATGCAAGCACTTTCTACTAGTAAATAAATAAGGATGGAGACTACGGTGAAAATTATATTAAAGTAAAATTTTAATTTCACAGTTAGAAGTCAATTTTATTTTAATATTTGTCGATTACTTCTACCTGAAGGAATATTATCCTTCGAGTGATATCTTTGTGGCCCAAACTGATTAAAGAGACTTCACATTAAGTCAATATGTAATTTAATGCGATTTAAATAGGCATACAAGTCTTTCATTGGAACAGTTGAGTATATAAATATAATTTGCAACAATTATAAATGCACTTTTAAAATGTTCATAAATGGTGGTTTTAATTTTTTTTAATTTATGCCCACACACCGTTGTATGATATTTAACGCAAATAACGTATTTCACCAACAGATGGGAAATGAAAAAATTATTATCTAAATGAGAACCGACTAATTTCTTCGTGTTAAAATGACCGCTACTCATTTTAATTGACACTTCTTCAATGGAAAGTATCCCTATTTGTAACGCATCATTTTTGAGTAAATTGGTCCAATTTCCTGTGCTAATCTTATAGAATTATCCGGTCGTTCAAGGGCGCTTGCATAATCAAATTTGTATTCATAGTGCTGTAACACAGGCGCGTAACTGAAAAGGCCCGCCGAAGTTCGGCAACTGTATATACCAGCAGCGTTATAAAAGGAAAAGTATTGGGACTATAGATCACCTATAGTAAAATAAGAATAATGATGCAATATTTTTTATTATTTATTTGTATGATTGATGAATATTGGATTCGGTAAGAATGTTGTTTTCATAGTGTCTCTCCATTCTTCGCCAATTTCAGTGCACTAAAAATTAGTAATACATTGATTGAGAACATTTTTCAGAACTAAATGCAACGGTACGAATAAAAGTCATCAGAAAACCAAGAGAACAGATATTGTCCGTTACAGTGGTTGCCTCGTCAAAATTTGACCGAGAGTCAGTTAAAAGCAGATCCGAAAGTCCAATTAATAAACAGACTCAATCTGCCTTGTTTCCAAACCCAATTCGCAATAGCCATCATCATAGAACTATACATTTTGAGGACAAAACGATCAAAGTTTCAAAGTAAAGCCGCAGAACGTAAAGCAAAAGGGTTCCTATCTGGTCTCCCTTTCAAAAGTGCAATTTGTACAAAAATTTGAATGCAAATCCGAAATATCTTTGAAGCATGTTTACAGGTCACAACAGTCACATTCTATGCTTCTTTAGCAGAACGGGGAAAATGCCATGTACGAACAGGTCGCTTTATGGGTTTGTTAAGGCGTGATTCACATTTTAATTGATGATTCGGAAAATTTCCCAGAATCATCACTAATTGTCACATAGTTTTGTTGATCGTTTAATCGTATTAAAATTTACCGTCAAAAAGAAAGCATTACGATAAATTCTTTTACCATTTGCACTTTCAGAAACTATTTCTTGCAGAACAAAATAGCAATAAATTAAACTGAAATTTTGATATAGTAGTACATACGTACTAAATTTAATGGCAGTCATTTCCACTTTTCTCTATTGTGATCAACATTTCATTACCGCAATCAACTTTTTGCAGTCTCAAAAGTGCATCAACTGAATGGGAAAATGGTTTCAATTCAACAATAAATTAAATTGATAAGTTAAAGTACAGGATAAAAATCATATAACCTAAAACAGGTTTAAAATGTTATATCCATAAAAAATAGGATAATGTGAGCCTCATGCACGATGCAGAGATTGAGAAATAAGTTATTGAAAAGATATTACTTTCTTATTTCTAATTTCTTGGGTCTATAATAAAAGATTACCATTGCAAGAATCTAGAATCACTATTAAATAATTGTACCCTTTGTTTCATTTATGAAAAAAGGGATGCGGTGTAAAAATCCTGAGGCGACAAACCGAAATTACGCCCAAGATCGCCAATAAAGTTTAGATATAATGCGAAAAAACATTGTTGCATCTTGAATTTTCAGCCTGAAGCTATTGCATCTTTATCTAACCTCACGCCATTGTTCTACTTAAAAATATCATCTTTTACAAATATTTCTACATGTACAATACAAGGAAAGGCAAAACCGATGCATTCGTAACGCTTGGCATATCGCCTTGACGTATTCCTTTTTGATCGGAACAAAGAGTTGTTCTTTGATGTAATGAGAAAGAAGCAGTTGTTCAAACAAATGGAAGGCTTAAACATACATTTTTTAGTCGTCGGCAACTTTTGACAGGCGCAAAGAAATGGGAAAGAGGGCTTTTATCATCTGAAGAAGGCATCGCAAAGGACAATAAAGTCTTTGGCAAGAAATTAATAGAATACTAGAATTCGAAGAAGATGTGTTAAAGGATCTCAATAGTTATCAAGAGCATAAAAATGCCAATGTAATTGACAATCGAGATCAATCGATTGCAGAGAACTCATAAAATTCTGTCATCGGCGGAATATTTTAACTGTTCAGAATTGTGTTAGATTTCAGTAACTAATTAAATGTTATTCAAGACTCTATAAGATTGAAGTTCTTTAATCAAATCTGTTAATATTATGCCTAAAAATTAGTTAGAAAATTTTGTTGTTAACGATAAAGATCCAGATTATTTGCTAAACGATGGAAAAACTATTAGATACGAGATTATTTAAAAAGTATAGTTTTAAATTTGTTACAATTAACTAATTTTGTTAATAGTTTAATTTTATATACACATTAAATGAGTTTGTTTTCTATTGGGAATATTTTTTTAACAAATACACCATGAAACATAAAAAAATCACAGCTCCAAATTGTCAAGTTATATTTCGCAATTTTCTAAGGCTATCGGAGATTTTTGATGAACTAATAATAACAAAAATATTTTCCAACTGAGGAGTATCCAAGAAAATATCTATGCTAGCCAAATACTGTTATTTCGGTCCTGTGACCTTTTCAAGCCGAAAAATATCTTCCTCTGCGTACATCTTCAACCGCGCAAGGCAATATTCCATTTTTATCCAAGGATCTGCGCACTAACAGCGAGGGACGAAACTTTCATTGATCGTGAAGCAGTTTCGTGATAATGCTTACAGTGCAGCGATGAAAGTGGCCGGACTTATCACTATCACTTAAAAAAAAGCCGTGCTTCATAACGCAAGAGACATAATTATGTTTACCGTTATTCGAGAAAGCATCGCTGATTAGGATGTGAAAAACGTTGCCGTTATATCGGAGAGGCTTGAGTTTATCGACGCAGGTATTTCGCAAGCGGGAAGTAATGGACCGCGCGTTTCTTTGTGAATTTGCCGTTATCATTCGATAGGAGAACATTAAAAATATTTACTCCTTTTTGGAATCATTATTATACCAATGATTAACAAAACTACGACGGCGAAGGTTTTCAGCTGATACTTTTGCAAAACCGAGGGTATTTATTATAATTTATGAAACTTCCGGCAAATAGATTCAAACTGAAAATAAGTTATAAAATGATAATATTTCTTTTAGACATTTGCACAGATTTATTCCATGCTAAATTAAAATTCCGATAGCTAAAAATTTTTATATAAGAAGGAAATCAAAAATACAAGAATACCTTAGTGACAAAAAACTAACTAAATTTATAAAATAATGAAAATGGCCCTCTAGCCAGCAAAAACTTATGAAATATCAAATAATTTCTGCTATATCATAAGGAATTCTAAAACGGAAATTTCAATCCTTAACGACCTAAAATATTCTAAGAAAAGTCTTTATCACTGCCAATATAAAACCATATGAAACAAAGTGCACAAAATTGTTATAGACCATTGTTTTTTTGTGTGGAGAATTCAGGTTACCATCACGAATTTAAAAACTGTCTTATAAAACATTTATTGATAAACAAAACTTTCACTTTATTTGGTGATTAGTTTATCATTAATATTTTTGCGTAGGCTTTGGAAAGTATTATTTCCCTTTCAATATTGTCAAAAACCAACACCAGAGCAAAGTAATTGAGTGGAAATTTAAAAAATTAAAGAAAATTTTGCGCGAAATAAAAAACATTAGAACGGCTCTATGGGAAGCAGACTGTTGTTTTTAAAAATTTGTTAAGAAAACACGATTCCCAATAATCTACCTTATCCATCAACACTTTTTTTGCGCCGTCGATCAAATGAAAAAATTATTCGCGGAAAAAAATGCATAAAATTTATCACGTGAAATTTGAAATTCACCGTTGGATCTATACACCGTGAACCTTTATGGCACTCCCGCCTCAGCCCCTCAAGGGTTTTCACCCAAGGGTACAACAGGATACGCGATGCCAAACTCGCTTTCCCTTCCACCCCCTCGCGGTAAGAGCACCAATAGCACCCCGGCGGCCGACGCCACCCTCCCATGCGTCCCCAAACGCCACCCCTTTCCCCACTGCGCCACTTCCTCTTCGCGGGTCCTCTTCACCCCTCAGCAGACTCTGGATCAGTTTCGTAGACGTCTACGACAAAATTCACGATCGGAGGTGTGGGAGGGGGGGGGGGAGAGGAGTAGAGAAAGGGACAGGGAAAAGGGAAGGAAATAGTTAAACATACGCAAGAGTACTTTAAACTCCGCTTGCATCGCTTTATTTAAATTTACTAAAAAATTGACAAGTATGGGTTTTGAAGTTATGAAAATGGAAGTGAAGAAATAAAACCTTGGGGAGATATTACCAAACTGATGGGAGTTGGCTGTCCGGGGAAGAAAATGGCATTTTAATCATTTGAAAAAAGAACTCCAAAGCAATTTTTTATTTCAATCAATTTTATTATTTTTGATTTTAATGGGTTTTTGAATATATTATTGGTTACTTTACACTATTCGGAAATCTTTTTTAATCAGGTAAGGCAATTTTAAGACAATTAAACTGATAAAATATGAATAATTTTTTAGGAGGAATATAAATATAAACAATAATACGCGACAATGCTAAGTGGAATTTCATTCTTTAGAAATTTCTTTGCATTTTCATGCAAATAACTCTATGCACATAAAAATAAATAACGGCTTAACTTATATTCTTTAATGAAGTTACTACTTTCTTTATCTGATTCCTTTGCTACAGCTTTTCTCAAAACTAGATACAAAAAACTATAATTACCACAATGAAGTAAACAAATCCCTCAGGGAAAAGAAATTTTTATAATTCTTCTGAACAGTGGCAACAAATATAACTATATTTTAAGACGTGATCATTTATTCCTCTAAAAACTCCAATATAAACTATGAGGTATATGTAAATAACTAACAATATGCCATGGTTCAAAAATGTTAATTCTGTTTAATTTATTAATAACTGTCAACGAACATTCAACGGCCACTCACAAAAAGCATAATAATAGCATAAAAGCTACTACCAAGCATCCAAGATCACGGCATCATTGGAATACTGGAATCTAGCACTAGGAAGCCATCTAACCCTCCTCCATCAAATTTGTCACAATTTAATAAGTATTACCTATATATATACCATTTAGTGTAAAATCTTTAGGTATGTGGGAAAGAACTGGGATTAAAAGCTAATACTAAATCATTTATTATTACGTAGCAATTCCTTTGTTTTAATCCTTTTCCCGGTTCAATCCCTTTCTACTTACTATCTTATCGATATATCCTCGGCAAAATCACACGGCAATTCTTCCAAGATTTCAAACTTAAATCTCCAGTATGAAAACGTAAACATAAGAGGTGGAAATTAATCAATAAATTTAAGCGTCTTTATATTTATTACTTTTACTAAAGACATTTTGTACATTACATTCTCTATCGACAGATTTTTAAACGTCGATTTATGTTACGATTTAAATTACGTATTTTCAGCAAATGAAAAACGCATTTAAGGATATATTATGCATTTACACCAATTGTTGCAGTAATTACTTCATTAGCCAACTGTTATATGTGAACAATTTCTTTATTTTAGAGTTTCGACCAAAAGCTCGTAATTTTCCTTTATTTTATCTTTAATATGTTGCTAGCATTAAGGGTTTTACTCTAAATTCGTTTAATGAAACAGTATATAGCGAAGAAAATTGTTATAAATGTCGGTTGCATGTGGCAGGAGTTTACTCATAACTTTGTTTCGGGTCCACCGTTTATGGAAAAAAGAATAAATGCTTGTTCCACGGCATCATTTAAATATAGCTTCCACTTAGTGAGCCTATAATACAAAATAGCCGGCTACACTCCGTTTACTTTATGAAAGCGTATATTTCTCTCATAAATAATACGTTTATTATGCAAAAAATAAGTCATTTTGAAAGAAGTGGGGTGGGAATAACGAAAGCTGTTACCCTTTCCTTAGAGTTTGAATAACATTGAAGATAAATGAATTTAAACTTCAAATTAATATTTGCAAGGTTTAATTGCCCGGAGAACACAATATCCTCCCCGTTGTGTCCGTATGTATACCCGTATGTGCATATATATATTTTTTCAAGTCTTTCTCCCCAATTCCACCATTACCATTACGAAATTAATTATTACGAATGACCCGAGAAGGACTCGGCTATTCTGTCTGCACGGCTAAAAGATGAAACGCGGACTAACGCTTAACCAACCCCTCCCCAAAACACATACCCGGCACACACACACACACACACCGAAAACCACACATTCCCAAATCCTACTCTTTATTTTCATTTCGCATTCCGCATTTCACCTGAGCCACCGCACATTCTCGGCGCTAGATGGAAGCACCGTGCTCGGAAGAGAGGAAGCAAATTTTTCCTACTCTCTCAAGCGCGCTGACTGTTTAGCGCCGCGCACATAAAAAACCTCACCCCATCCTCCCGCCGCAACCTCTTCGCCACCCCCTCCCTCCCTTCCAGCACGCCCTCGCGAGACCCAGTCCTCCGGAACAGAAAACTCCATCCTGGAAGAAGAAACGCGCTCCCAGACGAAGCGGACGCCGGTTGGTTCCAAGCATGATCGAAAAAAGGATACAATTCCTAGCAACTCGATCTCTCTCTCTCTTGATATTTTTTTTAATTCTGGCCATCTCAGCGGACAAGCAAACACGGAGGAAAAGGGCGGAGTGAGGAAAACTCAAAGGTGGGTGGGATAGGAGAAGAGAGATCGGCTGTCACGATTCAAAATAAAATATATCCCCCTCCTTCCCTCTCTCGCTCCCTTCGCCCTTTCCCAGTCTTTTTTTCCCACTTCCACAGTGCGACCCCCCAAAAATCGCGCTTCTTTTTTCCGTACGTAATTCTGCGAGGAGGGATCCCTCCCCTCGCTCGCCCTTTCGAGGGGGAAGGAGAAGAGGAGAGGAAAAGAGAGGTGGGAAAGGGGAGATGGGAAAGATGGGAGGTGAAAGAGGGGAGGGGAAGGGGAGGGAGGGGTTGGGGGGGAGGATGCAGGCTTCCTGGAGATGGAGAGGAAGAAGCGAGTAAATAAGGGAAAGCAGGAATCGTGAAAGAAGGGGGAGGAGAGAGGAGGAAGGGAGAGAGAGAGAAAGAGGGAAAGGAGAGGATAGAGAGGTAAGAGTGGTTCTGCAGGGAAAGGGAGAGGAGAGGGGATAGAAATATGAGGAAAGGAGAGAGAGAGAGAGAGAATAGGGGGAGGGGGAGCCAGAGGGATGAGGTGAGGGGGGAATTCGAAAGATAGGAGGGTTGAAGAGACGTAGGAATGCCATTGGACGAAGATATAGATTGCGAGTGCTTTGGGATGGAGTCGGCAGAGAGGGCGAGCGTCGACTAGGAGCAGAGGCGGAGAGAGGGGTCGATGCTAAACATAATATATGAAAGAGATGGAATCGCACACAAGTCACGAGAGAAGAAAAAAATAGCAGGGAGGAATAAGGAGATAAGAGGAGGAGAAAAACCAGAAAAGGAGCATTCATGCAGCGATACAAAAACTATATAAAATACGCAAGGAAACATAATAATAGATGGTTAAATAAGTGGCATGCAGACAGTGAAATGATGGTCTTTTTATTTTAATAAATAAAAGGTAATAAAATATCGTTAAAAGTGTACCAATTTTCTGTATCTCCATTTCTAGAACCCACTCTTTTCCTATTTAATGCACAATTACAATGCCGTCTTTCCTAATAGTTTTTATATTTAACGTTTTACAGGAATGCCGGCTTTTAAGAATTTTCAATGTAGGATTCATAGTCCACCTTATTTCAGTAGACAGGACCACAAATATAAAATCAGCTACCTAACACAAAAAAATCTAACGTTTGCATCTTCTCTTTTCTGAATAGTGCCATAGAGGAATGGAACAATTTACCTGAGGAAGTGTTTGAGCCTTTCCCTCTTAACAAAAATAATTTTTTAAATAAAGTAAAATACTGTCAACAATGACTAAGGATGGAAAATAATGTTGTTTAATATGTTAAGATTCCAGTAAATAATAATGTATAATATCTTAAATGCTTGCGTATATCGTTTTATTGTAAATGACACAATTGTAATTCAATTAGATCTAAACCTCTGTTTAAATCAGGGGTCGGAAACATACGGCCCGCGGGCCGGATGCGGCCCCCGAGGGCGCTTTATGCGGCCTGCGAAGCCATAATGAAAAAGTGATCGGTACAATTTAACCGAAAATTTCGTATATTTTCAGTAAAATTTTGGTCTCGAAACCTTTTCTGATGAATATTTATCGCTGGTAAATTATTTATATATGATTTTTGCTAATGTGAGACCACAGAATCTCTTGATAACTTCGGAAGTAAGTACTCAACCGGCCCGCTGAAGCTCTCGTGACTTTCAATGCGGCCCTCCGAAGCATTCATATTATGAATGCGGCCCGTCATGCAGAAAAGGTTGCCGATACCTGGTTTAAATAGTCAGGACAAAAGACGATTGAGTTGGGAGGAAGTAGTAGGATTGCTTGGTAGGGTGATGTATGGTGGGGACTTTGAGGGCCCCGTTGCCACTACGGTAGCTGCGAAGGCCTACCTTGAACCTCAAAAACTCTAAACTCAGGAATCTAATTGTACTTTGTGCTTAGAAGTTGACCCTGTATTTTATTCAAGATATCTATACAAATATCGCTTTATATCCTTATTATTTATTGACGTTTCCACCTGGCTTAGAGCAAAATTGATTGTATATTTTAATTAAAATAATAATTTTCAAATTATATCTAAACTGCTCAAGCAATAACACCTTGACGTATATTACACCGATGGCAAACGAATCGGTCAAAACGGAACAAAGAATTGAGGTTTGAAGGCAAGGCACAGATCAAATGGAATGTTATTGGTTGATCTCTGAATGAGCGTTGTTTAAGATTACATTAAGAAGTTATAAAATTGGAAAAAAAATGATGATAAAGGTGATACTAATAAATCGGATAATTTGCAATGTAAAGGAGCACGGCCAGACCAAAATTAACTTGCACATAATTCAAAATAAGATAAGTAATATAAATAAAATATAAGTATAATTTTCAACGTATATTCTGGTATGAATATGTATCGATGAGAATAGATTTGTTAATAAAAGAAAAATATAAAATATGAGGGTCATATGCTCATTTAAAAGTATAAAAATTCAACTACGTCTCATCAAGTACTTTAGATATTTTCCTTTAACATATATCTTTTAATAATTTATTGCTTGAATCATAGCAATTTAGCATCATTACCACGATGTGTAACTTTCATTCTACTGCTTTTCTATGGCGACAAATTCAACATTTCGTGATCGAACGAACACCCTATATTTCGTTTTTTAAGCAAGACAAAAAATTGGCTATTAAAATTTATTAACACGTATTCAACATTAAATAAAATTTCTACCATCTCTCAGACAGTAACCAATTATTTCATTAAGGTGGGATTTTCAATAATTAGTTTAGAGCCATAAGACTTTCTTGATTATTCTTTAGTGTAGTGTTTACCAAACGTTGTGCCGCGGCACTGTGGTGTGCCACCAGAAATGAACTAGTGTGCCGCGGATTTATGAGAGAAATGGAAGAATTACACTAAAAATGGGGGGCGGAGTGCTATCTTTATTTTGCGTGTTCCGCGGTACGAAAATGTTTGAGAAACGCTATTCCAGTGAATAAACCATTTAATAGCGAATTCTGAGTCTTAAGGGAGATAAAAATATCAAGAAATTTATCATGAACAAAAATATGAAATATAATTTCTATTTATTTTGTTAAAATTCCTTATTATTTTTCTATTTACAGACCATCTTAGTTTATTAATATATTTTGGAGATTGTAAAAATAAAAATAACTTTCATTAAAACAGTATTTGATGCGATTAAATATTTAAGCATAATTCGTCATGGGGAATAGAAATTCAGGAATGGTAAATTTAAATAAAAATGTTGCTCCACGTTTGAATTTTTTAAATGAAAATTTATGAAAAGATTTTTAATTTTAAGATTTTAAATCCATTTTATACATTTCCTGATGAATGATTACCTACCAGTTTATTCATCTGTTTCCTAATCTTTAAAATTGGGCGAGGAACTTTTGAATCAAAAAATGATAAATACTAGTAATTATTCCTTGAAGTCCGACGTTTATTACACAATCTTCACTTAAAAGCACTCTTCTATCAATTGAGTCTGATTTGATAGTACAGATTTCATTATAAATCTTGAAATTGTGATTTACTTTGTTTTGATTTTTTAGCAAAAATATATTTTTCGCCTTTTTTGTAAAAACTTCTTAATTTCTAGATTTTGTTGTAAACCCTGAAATTTTCTCTCTTATAAAAATGATCAATGTTTGAATGCCCATTTACCTCTACACGTACGTATTTGTATGATATAAATAAAACGTCGAACGATAAATTAGCTAAATATTTTTCGAAAAAAGATGAGCCATACAAAAAAGAGGTGGGGACGAAGAAATTTTTTAGAGGAAGAATGGCATGTGATTGAAATTAGAAAATTGGAATGGTTTTGTTTCAACTGTTAAGTACAAATCCTAATAATAAGCTCGTAAAAAACTGGCAGAGGAAGAATGGACCCAAAGTCCACCAAAATATTGTTATAAATGATTTTTGTATTGTGTAGGTCCTTATTCATGCTGACATACAATGTCCAGTCCCACTTTAGTGTTATTGCAGAAATTTCATCTCTCGGTTAAATCTTTACGGATATTTCAAAAATTAATCTTTTAAATCTTCTTGCTTTGATAATATGTTTAGAGGCCAACAATGGGTAATATTATGGTATTTATTATACCTCCATACAAACGATAAAAAAGGATTTAACAAGCTGATTATATCTAAACCTTGCTATGATTGATGAACAGCGAGATATGAAATCAGCGTTTTTCAAAAGTATACTACAAATATAATTGCCGCCCTTTTGCTTCCCGGAAAAAAAGATGAATTTTCATAATTTCCAAAATGCGTTTCTTCTACAACTTACAAGATGTGAATATCGAACATCATACTGACAGGATAGTGGAAAAGGTAAAATAATGGCTGGAGAACCCTTCGCAAATGAAATTAAATAATTCCATTAGATTCTGAAGAAATTATGGATGTTCTTGCATTTAAATAAATAAGAAATAAAAATACTTGGTAATTAACTGGAAAACACGTCAATTTCAAAATCATAATTTTCTTAAAATATAAGTACTGAAATGTTAACGAGATATCGTCATAAAAATATTGATACTGCAAATAAATAATAAAAGTTTTTAAAAATAGTCAGTTATATTAACGGAAACCTTTTCATAAACCAGCAATAACGAGCACTTCTGATAAGTTGAATCGAATGCAATTTGAACGTACTAAACTTTAACCATATTTATAATAACCATATAGTATATCATAACGTTTGGTACGAATTATTGTGAAATGCATCTTATAAATTTGCTATAATGCTCAACTGAGTTTATTGAGTTATTAATTTAAATTTTATAAATTAAAATTTATGTTGCTTAGATTCTTCTAAAGATACTAGAGGAAATTTTGTATATTTAAAATCGTTCGAAATAAGTACTTTCTCTGTTTATTGGAGTTATCTAATTTATAAAACAATGGAATGATATCATTAAAAACAAAAACCCAGTGCGTGGCGCTAATTATTGTGGAATGGATGTATTAATTATAAGTAGAGCCAAAATGTTCATTTCCGCATTATTCATATCATTACCGCAAGATTTTAAAATTTACGAAAAATCGGGAAATGTATATAACCCGAGGAGAATAGTAAAATTCAATACAATGAAAACACACTAAAGAAAGAGAGAATTGATTAATTAGGTGGCTCAAATATCCATTTTAATAATTCTTACAATAATGTTAGCTCGTTAGGAAAAATAAAACAATAAATTTCACTTTTTCCATAAAAGCAACTTTTCTCATTATATAAGTCGGCCGAAATAATTCTTTGAGTGGGAGCTAATACGAATTTAGAATTAAATATCAATACGTGAGCAAATAACATACGATTATATAAAATTACAAAAAAAACTATTTTTGAAATGTTTTCCATTTTGTACATTAATAACAGTAACGAAATATCTATTTATAAATAAAATTTAAAATAATTCTTGGATAAAAACGAAATTTAAGAACAAGGTACATAAGACTGTTTTTTTTATTTTTCAGTTGCGTTTTGCTATAATTGGTAGAATAATGTTTAAATCAAATGTATAAAATTGCGTTAATGAGCAAATTGAAAGAGAAAATAAGGTTGCCCTCGGATTTATAATTAATTCAAAAAGAAGCAGGTAATGATTTAAATGGTATCGATTCTCTAAACTCTAAAAAATGCAGCCATTTTAAAAATTGAAGAAATACCAATGTATGTATGTAATTGTAGTAATTTCAAAACTATAGCGGAAGATTCTGGGTAAGATTTTTTAGCTCACTATCCAGAATAGAAATAGGATTATAGTTTCTTCGTTGTGTCCGTCCGTCCGACTGTCTATCTGTCCGTCCGTTCCCCCTTATAATTTGTGAACCAGTCGACCGATTTTCATTAAACTTTGTGGAAATCTCTTGCTATTGGGACCGAGCTCTCGAGGATAGTTTTTGTTGCGAAGATTGTACCGGGTTCGATTCCAGGAGCTATCCTTCCCATCCGATTTCCATGGGAAATCTGAAATCCATCGTGCAGGGTAATACTCTCTTGCATATTAAAATATTTTAGAATTGTAATATTGAAGCGTAATTTGTACTATTCTCTAAGTAAAGAAATGTAAATTCAGATTTTATTGTATAATTTTGCTTATCGGTCACATTTCTTCGAATTTCGCGTTTTTGCAGTTTTTATCACACATTATGAGATTGTAGCCATTGCAACGACTATTGTTCTCATAATATTGATAGCTAACAAATGAGAGACCTTTAGTACAGACACTAATCAATTCTATGCTAATCAATCTGTAAAACATATTATAATCTGTAAGTTATTGGAGCATACAAACATCTGATTTTAAAAAGTATTGAATTTACATTCATTTAATTTAAACTAATTATGTAGAAAGTAGACATCATAAGTTCCGTTTGGGTCTTCTTGTTAAATTAATATTGTTAACCCTGATCGAAATACGTTTTAACCACGGATTTAAATAAAAGTTACTGAATTTTACTAGCGGGCAATTTAATTTACTCGTTTATCTTATTCATATAGGGGATGCGGTTCCTCCTCTACTCCTGATTCCATCGCATTCACTTTGCATGATGGAGAAATGACAATGATCAAATCTAAATATAATCATTAATATTTTTATGACAAAATGTAGCTAACAAAAAAAATTGCCAAAACTATTAACACATATGTTCAGGGAAAAGCAAAGTATTGGAGATGGCTATAATGCGGGACACAAAACACATAACTCATCGACTGATATTGAGTCTTGTATTAGAGAATGAAAATTGTCTTGTAACGAGAATGCAGTAAGTTCTTGCCGTATCATCACTATCACTCGCGTAACGTGTATAAAATGTACATATAAAATTAAATACAACAGTAAAGACAAAAAGGAAGCAGCTCAAATGTAAATAATCTACCATAGGAAAAGTCGCGTTGCGCATTCCCTGCCAATTTTACAATTACTTCACACCAAGATTAAAAGCATTTGTCGAAATGATAGCTCCCGCAGTTACACTAATAAACATATTTTAAAATATGGTGACTAGGTATGAATAATTGACTTAAGATTTAAAATTTCTTCAAGAAAAATACGCGACTCAATAAACGAAAGATCGAATGGAGTGAGACTGCGTCTACGTTGGCGGAATTCTCTTTTGAAATCGACGCGTTGCGTCCATCTTGCTTAAAAAGGTTGATGCTTTATGGCGCTTCAATCGCAGAGGCTCCTACCGAATAAAACTCGTTCTGTCTCTCAAATATATAAACAGGACTGCACAATTGACTATTTTTAAATATCACTATGCATCAAAGTTCGACGATTCATTTTCATATAAGAAGCAAAACTAAGAACAATTGCACTTTCACCTGTTTGCAACGGTTTATGATTCATAATTGCTGTTTTGTAATGAAAAGTTTCTATTTTTTTAAACCGCAATCACATTTAGGTATGAATATGTATCAATAATTCACTCTATCGGAGTCAACTTATCCAGAAAGATCGGCATATTTTCATTGAGTGGTTTCACTAGCAACATACTCTTATAAAAATCGAGTTTTTTCTGGAGAGAAAAACTAGATCAATACGATTAGGAATGAGTGAAGATAAGAGAGCTAAGAAAAGATTGGAAAATTTATTAATACAATAAATAAATGATATTATGGACGAATAATTTCCAAATACTTAACAAAATAAACGGAAAGTATGACTAGAATAGTGCCAAAGTGTAAAAATGCTAGCAAATTACGTAAAATTAAGAATAATAAGAATAACGTTTCAGCATTAAAAAATTAAAATAATCATAAATAATGTTAAGAATGAGTATTTTATGTACTGTATACAAATACACATACAAATGCATACGAATAGATAAGAACACAATTGGCTCTAAAGCAATGAGAAATAAATGACATATTTTTGTTTTTTCGTATAAACTGCTTACTTTACACAATTATTCCATATTATTGTGAATAAATTAAAATTTCTTTCAATAATTCTGGTTAAAGGATCTGACTTAACATTTGACAATACATCGAGAATTTAATAGTGAAAGAATAATGCACAAAACAGATGACACAATAGACTAATGAAAATGTCATTATTTTATTTTCAACGTTTTACACATAAAAATGTCCCTGATTTCCACGAGGTTCTGTTATTATTATTATTATAACACGATGTTACAGTTTGGTCATAGGCCCAGTAGGCAAAAACATAACGCAAATAATACTTTGTATAAATATATATGAAAAATACCACACTTATCTACATTTATATACAAACTAACTTCCAGTGGTGGTTTTTTACTCCAATATCAGGAAAATCTATAACAATGACTACCGTCTTACATCTTCCGAATGCTAAACAGAATGATAACCTAACAGATAATTCCAATTCATGGAAAATGCCTTTAATAGTGTCTCATTTAAGCAATATATTTCAGGGCATATAAGAAACCAAGAGGGAAGTGGAGGGTCGACAAAGGAAAGGAGCAAAGAACGAGAGACGACTGCAAGAGAAAAACGTGCGAAAGAACGGCATCAGATGGCAGAATGAGGCCGGTTTAGACGGAGAGGAAACCGGATGGGAGGGACATGGAGGTGGAGGTGAGGAAGAAAGAAGGGATAGAGGAGGGAGAGAATTTTTGAAGGAGGCAGCAGCTAAGAGGAGAGGAAGCGAATGAAAAAAACCAGTAGCATGGAGCTTTGTTCCGCCCAAGCGAGCAGGAAGGAAGGAAGATTCGTACGCCGTATACCTCGAGTAGGTGGCGGAGAGTGTGTGGAGAGAGAGAGAGAGAGAGAGAGAGAGGTGGACTCTAAGGGGAGAGAGAGACAAAAAAGGAGGAGGGGATTTCGCGAAAGGTATTCCTCTCTCTCACTCTGTCCGCCATGGCTGGTGGAAAACTCTGGCGCGCATGCACTCTCAAACACAGAGCTGCGGACTCTCTGGTTGGTCTCCCCCATCCAACCACCCATTGAGGATATAAAAAAAATTGGAAAGGAGGTAATGATAAAAAAAGAGGAAGAATATAATAAAAAAGACGATGAAGGGGGAGAGAGGGGATTTTCTCTCGCTGCCCACCCTCCTTCCTCTCCCTTTCCATCCGCCTCCCATTGGGGGAGGGGGAGAAAGGTTCCTTCCTCTCCCCATCCCTCTCTCTCTCTCTATCTCTCCCCCCTTGCCGCACATCCCACGGTGAAAGGAATGAGGGGGTGCTGAGGAGGAAAGAGGAGAAAGCACAGGAGGAGAGTGAGGTCAGCGGAAAGGCTCTGTCCCTCTCTTCCCCACTCTCCCCCTCCCCTCCCCCTTCTTTCTCTCTCTCTCTCTAGCCCCACTCATCCCACCGCCCTACAAACATTTCTGTGCTCGAGGAAAAAAATAACGCAAACATGTCTCGCAGAAGAAGGATCCCCGCCTCCTTCCTCCTCGCCTACCCTCTCACCCACCCGTTTCCCGCTTTCCTCCCAATCTCTCTGATATGTGTTCGGGAACAAAGAAATTGGAAAGTATAAAAGAAAAATTGTTACCGAACGGAGTGACAGGTGGGTAGAGAATAATTCTCTTTTTTCCCCGGTAGGTGGAGGGGGGCTATCCTTCCTCGCCAAAAAAATGGGCAAAAAAACGGGAATTTGACAAAAAGAAATATAGCATAGGGAGTAAAATAATGAAAGTATCTCGGCGCAGATACCGTGTGACTATTCCTTCGCCGCAAGTGCTCACGATCCATTTTAAAAAGCGAGTATGCGTCGCGTAATCGGTCGCGGGGAGAGCACTTAAAACGAAAAAAATACGCAAAGAGCGAATGAAGATAAACGCGCCGTTGGGTTTATGGTCGGAAAAAGAGCGCGCGCCAATTATAATTGAGTTATTATTTATTTTATTTGCGAAAGACTTTCATCTCCCGTCCGCTTTTCGACTGCTCGAGAAAATTCGAGATAATCACGAAAATTTAATGAATATATGCTGATTACAATTATTGCATGTGGCAGCGACTTTAAGATACAGATTATAAGACGTAAATATCGGACGTTCACCAGATGAGTCGTGAAATCTCATTTTACTTGTAGGTAATTCTAACGTGGTGTGTAGTGATAGAATTGATAAAAGAAAGAAGAAATAATGAATTGAAATTTCAGTAATATAATCACGAGTAAAAACACTGTTGAAATGTTGAGAAAGGAATGGGAATTCACAAGAAATCATAGATTACTCACTTGCTTAACATTGGATATGAATTCTTTCATTCTGAGCAGGAGAATTTTCAGCAAATCGATTCAGAACGATATTTTGCTAAAACTCAATATAAAACTTTGAGCAACGATAACCAACAAGGCAAAATTAAATAGGACCTTCCGTACTTCATTAATTGATGTACTTTCGATACAAACCCATATAAGTGGATAAACGTGCTTATCCTCCGGTTATTCAAATAGATAATCTAAAATTGCACTTTACAAAATGATCCGAACAATTATTTGGCGAGAACATTGAGAATATTACAAAAAAACAGTACTGTGAATACAAGTAACATTATTCCGAACAAAATAAAAACAAAAAGTATTTAAAAAGGAGTTTTTCATTAAAAATTATTAAATAAATGAGATGATCGCGCGCAAACTATCAGGATTTTTAAAAGTTTTAAAATTGATTGTCAAAAAGAAAGTGAGGGTCAAGTACAAATACTTCATTTTTGTTTTTGATTTCACGAAGTATTTCGTTTGATTGGGTTCAATATCACCAATAATACAAATGCTCTGTCGTTTTGTCTCGTAAAGTAAACATGACTTACAACGACCACTCTATAATTTTATTCGGACGGCGAGTGTGATTTTTATTTTAGCCCAAAACACTTAGATGAGTACAAATTTTCCATACTAAATACATATACAGAATGTTCTATAAATAACAATTGATTATATGAAGCAAAAATGAAAAAAATCAAAGTAACTTTTAAAAATAATTTTAGAAATACTTATAAACTGATTATTCAAAGTGCAAAACACAACCACCTCAATAAAAATATTTCTAAACTTATTTTTCAAATTTTACTTCCATTGTTTTCATACACATAACCCAGGAGTCTCCAAACATCTTTACAAGTGGGCCACTTGTTAATAAATTTTATCCTCGGGGGCCAGAGTATCAATATGAAATACTTTTCAAAATTATAGGCGCAAAATATACAAATGTAAGCTATTTTCGTATTAATACGTGATTTAGTGAATTGGGTAAATTATGATTTTTCCAGAAAATTTTTCGACACGTCTCACAGTAGAAGCGTAAACATAACGAAATAACGATTTTTTCGTTTTAGTTACGTTTTTCATTCGAGTACTTTGAAAATTTCGTTAACGTTTTTCGTTACGTTATTCAAAAATAATTTCGTTCGTTACGTTACGCATAACGTTTTATAACACTGCTTGATTGTTACATCTAGTAAAAAATGGCCATGACTTATTACATGCTCAAGATTCACGTGTGGCCCGCAGGACATAGTTTGGAGAGCCCTGATATAACCAATTGCGACTTAAAGTTCACTCCGTAAATTAACTCACTATATATTAAGTATCACCTTTGAATTTCAATTTAAAATTATCGAGCTATTATTATAGGTAAAAAAGAACCCAATAAATAAGCCCTTAAAAATCAAGCATTTAAAAAAGTAAGTACTAATCTTAGGTATCTCCAATAGCCATAAAAATGTTATGAATAACCGTATTTGCATTTTGGCTACAATGCAGCCATCCTCAGTGGTTTTTCCAACTTTGATCTATTTGTGCTTGTATTTTGAACTCTCGATTTTGTAAAAATGAGAAAGCAACTTCATCGTAAATAGACAGTGTTCCAAAATGTGTCTCATCATAATTCATTGTGCAAATTCAGAAGGTCAAATCAATGCAAAAAGTTACTACATATCAAAATGGATCAACAAACTCGTCCTAGCCAAGCTATCGACACTTTGCGTTGCCGATGCTACTGTCAAAAATGATTACCAATGTCAATCGATCGAACTGTTTATTCATATCCATGTGTTACAGCAGATGTCTACGTTACCCCTACACCACACGTTTTTGCGTGACGAATTAAAGACTGGCCCACACGCTGAAAAATACCTGGATAAACTCAGTCTGTTTCAAAAGAGTCTTGTAGATTTTGCCATATCAGCGTAGACAACTCAAAGTAGCAGTGGCTCGGCTAGGGGAGCTTATGTAGACCCATGTTGATAGGAATGTTTTCATTCAGTTTAACCTCTTAAATTCGCACCAAAAATTATGCAACATATTTTCGAAACATAATGTAAACCCAATGCGATGAAATGTGTTCCAAATTAGGACAGAATTTACTCCCATATAAGCAACTCTTAAAAATTTTCACTAAATGTTTTAATTTTGTTTAAAAGCCCAATTTAAATACGAAAAAACATAAAAAATTATTTTTAAAAAGACAAATTTGATTTCCCTTGCTATATGCCTGACACAATATTTTATGTGTTAACTCTCCGACTGTACGACATTTCCTGAAATCAGTAACACTGAAAATATGTGATATTTTTTACGCCAATTTTGATAATGTAGTTTAATATAAAAAAGAAACACTCTAGACTACTAATATTTTCCCAATATAAAAATAAATAATTAGATAAAGTGGTAAAGACAAAATAGCCCGATGGCCAAGATTAATTAGGATACTAAAAATATTGTTTGTTTCAATAATTGCAATATTTTAGTGGAACGAGAGTGTCAGCTGAAATTATAAGATTTCCTTTGCGTAATATTTAATAGAGCAGTCCAACATTAGGGCAGACAAAATCAGGGGATGAATCAGAGGAGAAAGAGTAGAATGGCTGGTGGTAAAAACTTTATTTGGTGAGCTGTTCCAAAGCTGCAGTAAAAATAAAAAATAACGCATTTTAGCTTTGATTTTACCAAATACTCATTAAATTTTCGAGGAACTATTTACCTAAGTAATGGTAGTCTCAGGTTGGTGGCAAATATAATGAAATTCCGAGTAATATTTAACTTTTATTAAATATTTATCTAACATTTTATCTCATTAAAAATGTCCATACAATTTGCTGGAGCATATTCGCATAAAAATAAAATGTATACTTTCATCGCATCTTAATAACTGTTCAATAATTCTACAGCGTATTTATAATAAATCAAACACTTTTGATAGAATTAACTTAAAAATAATGGAATTTCTGTTTCACATTGACCGTATATCAACTGAATGTATACACATCGAATCCTCAGTCATTCGAGGAAAGCATTTGTTGAAGAGCAGTCTCCTGTTATAACGGAAATGACACGTCCGTCACTTGAAATTTCTTTAAGTTAAAATTTCACATCCATAACTTTATGACTCGAATAAACAATTTACTGACTAAGGCATATATTGACTCCGAACTTTTTACCCATGTCATACGATGCAACTTATCTTTATAAGAGGATGATAACTCCTAAGAATACATTTATAGCTATATCATTAATCGCAGCTACTATCTTCTTCGACAACTTCTAGTTGATAGACTTTAATGTTTATAAATTAACGTTTACTTTACTTAAACAAGAGAGGGAAGATGCAAAAATTATGCGTGCATACACGCGAGGCAGAGGGGTTCTTTACGATTTATGCAAGCATGTAAAAAAGATAAATATTAATGATAAGTGATGCCTAGAAAATATCGAATTTTTTATTAACCGATTTATTTCCTAATCGATTGTAATTAATAAAACAATAGAAAATTATTTAAAACATACCTCACTCGAATAGTAATAGTAAGAAATATAATATTTATGCTCACGTTTATTCCTTCGTCGTAACTTAGCCATTCATTTTCACTTACAAACGCTGTGTAAACATAAAGAAAATTGAAATTTTCCTTCATTTACCAAATGTTTCATGCACAAAAAAGAAAATTAGGCATTACAGCAAATATTGTTTACTTCAGTTGCCACGAAGATTGTTTTGGTTGAGAACAATTAAAAAACACGGATAAAATTTTAAAGTTCAAGGAAAATTACGAATTTCTTGTGTGATTTTCTTGACATCGGCTACTCGTTCGATAAAAATTTACTGAACAAAACAGATGTACCGTTTTTGGTTGAAGATATTTTTATTATAAGTGATATTTTACGAGATATAAATAAAAGTTAATTTTATTTCACCGGTAAAGTAGAACTCCCGATTAGACTATGTGAACCATTTATATCATTTTCCTGGCCCTTATATCCTAAATAGCATATTTCGTGAATATCCGCCAAGCAGTTTCGGAGTTGAAATATGCGGACGAACAGACGGACGGACATGGCGGGACCATAAGGCGGTCTTTTTTACTTTTCGTAAAGAACGCCTAAAAATTACATTTTATATTTCCATACAGAAATAAATATTATTCGCAGAACTATACGCCACCCTTGGTGGCGTACTGCGTTACGTACCATGGTAAATTTCACGTGAATAGATGCTGCATCTATTTATCGAGAAGGCGGCATAAAAACTTATCAGTAATTACCAAAGACTCAGTAAGAATTATAATCGTTTCGGATAAATATGAGAGCAATGTTTGAACAAGTTATGCTGCGGACGGCAATTGCCAAAATAGGAAATCATGGTGTTATGCAAGGTCCAAGTAACTCTGAGATTTTGGAGCTATAATTCTGACGCTAAAGCGAGCCTTAGTTACGGATCCGTCGCGTAAATTGGGATCCGAGAGACGATAAACAACGGCCTCTCGCGAATTTCTCGCAAAATGCGAGGACAGGAAGGAAGGATTCCGAACACGAACGAGACCATTAAGTGCCGCCTTTGCGTCTGTTCTCACAAATATTTCAAGAAACGGATAAAAGGAAATCTGATATAATTAATCGACACTTTTGCGTCTAATATATTTCAGCTAACTTCAATTTTCTCTTTTCAACGTTTTATTCAAATAAAATAAAAGCGAAAATAGTAAATACAGGGAAATGCGGATCGAGTAGATAGTAACGGACATTATATCTACTAATTTTCTCTTTAAACGCACTGTTAATATGGCCTTTATGTTGAGATGACTTAATTCAAAGCTAAGATAACTAGCTAGAATCTAAACATGAGTATATGCGTCTTCAAACTTCACAAATTCCGAAGAAATTTGCCCTCTTTCAATTCAAAAATTCACAATAGATCGATCTTTTGAAAATTTAAAATAGATCTCGTAATAAAAATAATGTTATCGCCATTTAACTTTTACTTGTTTTGAAGATACATAGCATGTCAATTTCAATGAATACCGTCGAAAGGTCAAAAGAGGGAAATGCATGTTTCACGTTAAGGATAAAACAATGATCTTGAAGATTATTTTAGTCAGTCTTCAAAGAAATAAATCGCAAGGGCCCATAAGGTAAAAATTGCTCATCTGTTGGCAAGAGGAGAAATTGAATAGCAATGCTTGCTAGGAATTTTTTCCTAGCACAACACGTACTTAACCTCACTTGCTTCAAAATAAATCTCAATGAACAAACAAGATATTTTTAGGAGCTAATACTGCACATTGTCGTCGTTAATAGAATCACATCTCTTCTATTATCAGGATAAATTCAACGAAAATAGTTATTAACAATTATATTCCTCCATACTAACATGCAAACTTCCCTAAATCATGGAAATTAATTATTTTTATATCATAACTATCAAGATCGATTTGAAAAAATATTGAAGAACAATTTTCTTTTCGTTAAGTGTACCGAGTAAATGTCTGAATATAATTTTTTCCTATATTTCTAACGAAACGTAAATTCATGAAGGAATGATAGAACTCACAATGGAAGAAAATATTTTGCTCCATAAATCATAAAAATGCTGGGGAAAGCAAATGCGTATTTCGGCTACAAAACAGTCATAATCTACAATCACATAAGTTCTGAACTCAAAGATTAAATTTCATTAAAATATTTTCCAATTTAAAAAATTAATATCTTGCTCAATTTATCACTTGGCTCATTTTAAGAATCAACCTTCAGTGTGTCAACTTTGATGACGGGATCTAGATTGTTGTTCCGATTTCGGTTGTTGGAGTAAAATTTATCATCAATTGTTTCATCATTCTTCCACTTGGATATATTAAGAAAATAAATCTTACCTTCCGTACATGATCTCTTACGTTTGAGAGATAAACAGTTTATTTTACGTATAATTTCGATAATTTTGTAGAATGGCATTCCTTAAAATAATCGTATATCGCAAATCGACTGACGTCCTTCCCTAATCTTAATCCATTAACCAATTATAAGACACGACTGATTAATATATATCCATAAATTCTGCGCTCCGAATACTGCACTGTTGATAACAACGATCGGTTATAAAAGATAAAACGGGCTAAATCATGCACTACAATCAGATACCTAGGGGTCGTGAGATGGCCGCGCATTCCCTTGGAAACCATCTCTTCCAGTACGGTTCAAAATTTTGCAACCTGATACTTTTGTTTATGCAAAAACACGCAGGGCATTAAAACAGAAAATTTCCAATACAGCCAATTTTTAAGGTACACCGAGGGAAAGTTTACACGGGACCACCGTAAACAATGATATCGGATGACCAAAGAATCAGAGCCCGATTTCGGACAGCGGCTTCCAGAAACAGGATATACCCTGCGGACGCCTCGCTCGGGGATCCAGGGTACTTTCCAACCCACCGCCACCCTCCATTCCAAACGCCACCCCGCGGCGAAATAGAGAGTTAAGGATGCACGGAGCCGGAGTGGAACTCCATGTACCCCATTCCGCGTTATGGCCGCGCATCTTGGCCCGGCACGGCCTCCTGGCCATTAGGTATAGCAATCGGCTGGGGACGGAAGGAGAGGCGGGGGGAGGGAGGGGGACATACCTCTCTCCCACCCCCCCGCGAGTGAGGGTGAAAACTACAGTCCGGATTAAAAAATGTGTGCGCCCTCTCCGCGCAAAGAGGAGTGTGGGTGGAAACTAATTTCGCCGAGGATAAGAACCGTGCAATTTCCTCGCAACAGTGGGAACATACTAATCCACGCCTTCCCCTCTCTCCCCCCCTCCCCACAGAGCTCTGGCCCCACCTTCCATTACCCTTCGGACGGTATGAAAACAAGGGAGAAAAAAAGGGAGGAGGCGAGCCAAGCCCCGCGGTCCTAAATTTCATAGTTCTCATCCCCCGTGCACTCCTCTCGGACACTTGCGTTCACGGGAATTGAAAAAAAAATTGAAGGGAGCGGGGCGGAGAGATAGAGTGCGAAAGAGAGAGAGAGTGGACGTCAATATCAATTGTGACAGCGTAGGTGATGAAAGATGGAGTGAGGGAGAGGCAGAGAGGTCGAGAGGAGAGATAGAGAGAGAGCGAGGGAGCCAGGAGAAACGGAGCGGAGAAAAGGGAAGGAAGTTAAGAAAGTGCTACGCCATTAAGGATAGAACCAATGCGAGCGTGAGAGAGTGCAGGGTTCTGTCACACGGAAGCCGTTTATATCAGGCTTCAATAAAGAAATAAGAAAATCAAAATTCGAACCATACCAGAACGGTCAAAATAAGCGGAATTGAAAATGACCATATTTTTATCATTAATAAAAACCTGAAATACTTACTCGAGGAACTTGATGAAATATATTTGGGAGCAAATTAGTGGTTAAATAACCAAAAACCAAAGATATTAAATCAATACAGGACCATAATATCCGATCAAGATCAATCAAATGGTTCCAACATATGACTCCGATATACGTCGTTGACGCTATGGTTATTTCGAAGCTGATTTTCCCGCGGCATCGTAAAAGTGAGCGTTTACCAGCCACCGTTCTTGATCAATTCATTTGTCGGCCGCGGAGAGAATAAGCTGGCTCCGTTTTGTTTTCATATTTCAGCATTAATCCGATAATTTTATTTTCGTGAGGTTTTTGTGCAAAAATGACTCCTCACAACGCAGAGAAATGGTAAATGTAATAAATACGTATGATTCGCGCATCCTCAGACCTGTCAAACTACCGGCTCGTGATTCAATAATTAGTACTTTATTTTTTTGAAAGCGAGATGAATTTTTTATCTTTTTTATGTTTTAAGAATAGATTTTCTCATAATGAATAATTAATGCTTTAGTCACATAAACGAAGTCAAGTATTTCTACGAAGATTAAGTTTATAAAATATTAATTTATACCCTCTAAAAGTCTTTCACCTTGATGGATCGTCGACTTCGTTGCTTTCGATAATTGTAAACGTACGGCTATATTTGAGATAAAATATAATTCAAAGGTCAATGATCGCATTCCAAAACGAGACCCCTCTTCATACGTTTCAACTGGCTATCTCACCGTCGATGCAAATAAGAGAGCTTTAGAGAATCCAGCATTAAGTGTGTGATTGCTTGGAGTAGTTTAGGTAAATAGGTGTGCCGTAGTAATGGAATGGACACCAAAAGTCATACCGTGGAACGAAATTAATTAAAGGCAAAGTATCTAAAAAAGAATGCGCCAATCTGTTGCCGGCTAAAGAATGCATTAACAATCAAAAACTGTATAGCAAAAAATTTATTGGATGTTAAGACAATGCGAAGAATTTATAATGAGTGAGTACAGAATAAAGCGCTAGATAATACGTTTCCTTTTAACAATATCTTCTACATTTTCTCAAAGATGAAACTTATAATAATGAATTGTCCATGATATCAGACAATTCAAAATTATATACTAAAATTGTTATTACTTTAATGAGAACAATGCAAATGCTCAGCGTCATAGCTAGCTATTTTGGCACCCGGGGCATACTACCAAATATGCGCCCTCTCCATACAAAATTCTCTAATACCTATATTTTTTACTATATGGATTTTGGCTGAACAATTAATAAATAAAAATAAACTATAAATGATATAATTTCTCACTATAAGTGTACATAATTTAAATACATAATTATAAATATACCTACATACATATATAATTTAATTAAAGAAAGAACAAATATTTTAATATTAAAGAGTTATTCAACGTGATTTTAATGCAACAAACTCATCAATAACATCATCGAAATTTATAGTTTCTGCTATGCGTAATGTCTAGAACGAGTATAGTAGTGAAAACGCCCCTGTTTTTGTGCCATGCAACCTCGCACAACTTGCCATTAACAATTTTTGCGCCCGGGGCAGATGCCCCGCTTACCCTGCCCTAGTTACGGCACTGAAAATGTTCTTATTCCTTTATGGAAACTAAATTTCGTACATGTATCAGAAGGAAACATGCGATTATTCCAAGTAATTTGGCGAGTATTAACTTTTAATATAACTTCCTCAGTGTGCGCTTAGTTACAAAGTTGAAGGAAGAAAATAATTAATGAGATAGAATAAATACTATAATATATAGTCTCACAGCATCTTATCATATTTTCTTGCTCAGAATATATATTTGATGGTTTTATGTCAAAAGGCATTTTATTGAGATGCACCTTTCTCTGCAAAAAACATATCAATTAAGAATCAGGAAATTGTTTTAGTTTTTCTCCTCTTAATATCAAATTTCATCATAGATTGGTGTAAACAAAATGGTCGCCTCAAGAAGAATGTTTTAAGATGACGAAGAATGCATCTTAATAGTTTTATAGGTAATTTTCTCCGTTAGCAATTTAATGTACATTTTAATGAATAATTTTTTAAGTTAAAAACGTTTAAAATGTAAACCAGAACCGCAAATATAAATGCGGTATTAATCTTAAAAATAAATCAGTTGCAGTTTTTGCATTTAAAAACAATTTTGCTTAAATTAATCAACTAAATAGTGTATAACAATATACGAAATATCACCAGAATTGCTGGCAATTGACGTTATGGAGTTAATTAACTACAAAAATATCGATCTCATGTAATGGGTAATTCATTCATTGGGAAGAATTACACAGGACGTTATTGTGCTTAGAAAACTTGTCAATGGGAAATACGCCCAATTTGTTTCCATTCATATAGGAAATGGAAGAAGAAATGAGAAGCGATACTTTTTTACCTAAGAGCTAAAACGCTTAAAATTTCAATGCCAACATCCCGGAATGCATGCGAACACGTTTCCTCTTCGAAGAGCCCACCGATCTTTTTCTTCTCTTAGGATGATAGAAAAGAGCGTGGAGGCGGCGGTAGGAAGGCCCCTTCTCCTCCATCTCACCCGCCCCACGATAAAGCCTCGCGCCTCCACCTCTGCCCCCGCCTACGATGGCGCCCTTCTCCGTCCACAGTGATTTTTCCCCACTCCGAAGGGAGCAAACAAAGAATAATTCGATAGAGAGCTCACCTAACCCGATAAGATTATTTGTCGCACTTATCAAAACAAGGGGCGCGAAGGAAAAAAGTCATTCAAATCAATTGATGGGTCACAACCCCCTCTCTCTCCCACCGCTCTTTCCTTCCCTCCCCACTTCCCCACTCCTTCCTCCACATTCTCCCTCCGCTTCTCCTCACCGCCTCCTCCTACATCCCACCCTCCCAACGACCCACTCCGATTTCTCCACCATCCAATCCTCCTTCCATCCCTCAAATCCTCCCTCCCTCAAATTCTCCCTCCCACATATCCTCCCTCACACCGATCCGCCGAGTACCCTGACCTCCTCTCTCCACTCCTTTTTCCGTACCTCTCGTAAACCCCTACCGCTTCTCCGAAATAAAACAAAAAATAAAAATAAAATAAAAACGAATCCATCCCGCCAGCAGAACTGGGAGCTATCCGAATGAAAGTCGGAGAAGCCATACGCGGGGCGTAGTGTAAACACCGGTAATTTGGCACCAAGCGCTTGAAAACTTTCAAAATATTGTTCTTTGCGTGCCGCTCTATGACTGCTTAAATAAACGTTTTTTGCGAGAGAGAGAGAGAGAGAGAGAGAGAGAGAGAGAGAGAGAGAGAGAGAAAGAGAGGAGAGAGGGGTAAAAGAAAGAGAAAGAGGAGGGCACAGACCTGCGGCTGTTAGTCGCGCTCGAAAAAAATTATACACATCCTCCCTCTTTCTCTATGTTTGTGGGCGTGACCATTTATGGAATGATACGGAAAGAGCGGGAATGGACGGGGGAGGAGTAGGCGAGGGAAAGAGAGGCGGAGGGTGGCTGGATGGTTCGGGGGATTCTTTTTTTTTGTCTCCTCTTCCGCCTCTCGCCGCCTCCGACTCCCCGGGGTGATGGCGCCACAAGCACCTCCTTTCCCCGTGGGTCACCGCATATTCACCGCTGAAGTCGGCGCGACGCAAACCTTGACACGCACGTATAGAGGCGCGCGCGCGGAGAGGGTGAATGGGGAGGCGGAGAGAGGGTGAATGGGGAGGCGGAGAGAGGGTGAATGGGGAGGCGGAGAGAGGGTGAATGGGGAGGCGGAGAGAGGGTGGCGAGGCGCCACGCGGCGAACGTTCCAGTGGCACACCGACGGGACGCGAGAAGGCGCCTAGAAAGACGAGAGGACGCCCGTGACGCGGGAAACGATAGTAGCAACAACCGAATGTGCGCGACATGAAGGGAAATTCTGTAATAAGATGCGTTGCTTGGAGGACTTGACATATATGAGAAGAAAAGATCAAAAATTTATAATCCAGAGATCTGTTGAAGCAAAATTTATGAGCAAGAACTGCCCGGGTTTGTCTTAAACCAGTATGCTACATGAAGGAAAATAATGAAAAATAGATTGCTCAAAGCAAACCTGGATTTATAACGTCGAATCAATGAGACAAAGACATTTCGAAGAGGTCAGGTAATATATCGCTAAGAAAACGACGAACGCCCGTTGCTTCAATATTTTAATATAAAACGCATATCTAGTTCGATGTATGTATAACTGAATAAATAAACATAAAACAAAATTAAACATTTGCGCTACTGATAACATTTACAAGCTATTATCAAAATTGATCTACGAAATAACGCTGTAACACATATAAAGTCATTTTTCTGCTAAATGATTGCAGAATATATAATCGAAACAAATCAGTACTGATATGTAAGCATACATGAGCCTATAGAAAGGCCAATACAGCAATTCTATAAGAAATAAACGGTGCATATTAATTAAAAACAAAGAAGACAAGTATATTAAAACAAGTTTAAATAAAGTTCCAAATTAAAAATCTTACATAAACAATCAATAAAAATCACCAAATATGTGACAAATTAAAACGAATCATTTACAAGGAAAACAATATATGAATAGTTAAACAAGAAAATCTCGAACAAAAAATAATGGAAAGCGGCGCGCTTGAAAAAAGAATAATATGTGACAACATATGCAAGTATTTACAACAGAATTTTCGTACACCGAAAATGAATGCGGAGCACATTAGGGACGGATTGTGACGTGAGGTGGAAATACTCACCGGCCGATATTAAAATATCCAAGGTATTTTCTTCCAAATCCCACTCTGCGTCGGCGGAAAATCTCGCGAAACAAAAGAGGACGACGCATTGCGAACGGTCGCACACATTTCGCGAAGGAAGGAAAACCAAAGAGGTAGTATAGAGTAGGACGCTTATGCAAAGCACGGCCTACTATCTCTCTCTCTCTCTCTCTCTCTCTCTCTCAACACACTCAAGGGCGCCGGGACAAAAGCAGAACGACATCCACACGAGGCACGCACCGAAAAACCAGAAATAATTTTCGCACCAAATCGAGGAAAGAGGAGGATTAGCGGCTAGAAAAACTCAAAAGGGAAGAAAACGGGAACAACGAGAGGGAAGCACTAATCCACAGGTAGGAAGGAACAACTCGGACGATCCTTCCGAGAGGGTCCAAGAATCGAGAAATAGTTTCCGCTCGATTGAAATGCAAAGTATTCGACACGAGAAAAGGACATTTTTCTTCACCTCCGGTTCCGATAATCCTCCTCCGCCTCCCTCCGAGGTGACCTCCCCCTCCCATCCTCTTCCTCCCCTCCCCCCACCCTCCCTCTCTCCCCCTCCCCCCACCCCCGCACCGAACTAAGATGGCCGGCCACAAAGACGGCGGATGCGGCCTTCGCGACGGCCTCGCTCGCACGCCGGAGTCGCATCGCAAGGACGACTTCGGATCAACAGGCTGTGCCCGAGCGGCACCGAGAAGACTGGCCTCCAGAGGAGGACGTAAGGAAAGCGAAAGGCCTAGGACGGGAGAAGGGGGGGTTAGGTGAGGACGGGAGGGGGGCAGAGGAAGCAGTATAGTGAGCGAATAGGAAGGGTGGGGCACGGGACGGGGCAGATGCGGCCTGCCATGGAAGAGCGGGACGGTGGGGAAGGGGGTTGCGATTCGTAGCGAAGGTCCGAGGGGGTGGGTAGGGGGAGGAGGAGGGTGCATGCGGTGCACTTCGGATGCAATGATCGAGGGGCAAGCGTGAGTCACGCCCGCGGGGGATGAGCGATCGGTGGGGGAGGAAGTGATTTGAGCATTTCATTTTTGCGATCTTGGCAGCCTCCCCCCACCGCAGGGTGTTCCCCCCTCCCTTCCGCCCCCTCCGTTCTTTCTGTACCGCCACTAGAGAAGCGACTTCCTTTTTTGGATGTAATCCTGTGACTGCTTTGCGTTGCCCGGGGTGACGCTTCGTGACTCGTCAAATGTAAGGGGGTTCTTCGACGGGACGCATCGGTTGGTCCGTCGACTGCGTGACGGAGGGGCGACCGGGGCCGAGGGGTGGGGCGGGACGGGGTAGGGGGCGATAGGGACGGGCGGATTGAAGGGGTTAGGTTTTGTTCGGTCGCTATGCTTCCGAATGAATGCGGTTCTCTAGTCTCCCCGGTAGGACACTGCAGCGGACGGGACCTGCATCCGGATAGTCGACGTGACGATTTGAAAAAATAGCCGGTTTGTTCACCTTAGCCTCCTTAATCTAAGGCGTTGGCCGTTTCATTTATTTGCTCGGAGTGAAGTGGTGAGAGGGATCGCTACCAACGGATTTCTTCCCGTGGAGTGCTGCTTTCCCACACTAGATACGCAAGGCAGCTACTTTCAACTCCATTCTATTCTCATTGGGAAAATTTATTTCGTATTAGGCCTCTTCCAACTAGTCACCCTATTGGCCGTAGCGATTTTATACACAGATAAAATTAATGTTCGTGTCACACAGCTTCTGTAGAAAAATTAACGGGTATTATACAGAAGAATTCACCTTCTTAAAATATCTTCGGCGGGGATTGTCGATTAAATGTATCGCTATCGATAATTCACTAAAAAAAACCCCTATCTTGAAACTCGGGTGAGATACCCAAACTTAAAATCCAAACTTTTCTGCTTGAAGCATGAAGTAGAAAAGAAAAATGAAACAATATATTATCGAAATTGGAATTGGACGAGCAAAAATAGTAATGGGGAAATATTTACAGTTGTCGAAAATTAATTTATTGGAGGTTTTACCGTGATTCTTCCACTTCCTAGCAGATAACGAGAAAGTCAACACGCGCAATAACTCATCGGGCAGTGATTGCTAAATTAGTTCCATGTGTGCGCAATGATTTTGCAGAAATGGACCCGGAATCTATCACATTGGACACCGCCTCCACATCTTACGACTGTTTCAAATATCTAAATACGGCTTTGAATTGTGTTTACTTCAAAGCAGTTATAGAAGTTTTTTTAATAACGCGGGATTTGATTTCACCGATATTCGAGTTTGCAATCCGCGGAACGAAAATCTGTTTGTGTGTCTTCGAACACACTGCAGGTATCGGCATGCTGGCTGGAACTCGGACAATCAGCCCACTAGTTGCTCTACTGGATGGGTTAGGGATTATGGGTAGCTGACGTTGACCCTTCAGGTCAAAACAGTTCCGACTCCGACCAATTTTTTTCTTCAACGAACGCAAGAGTCATGCTTCATTTATAAGACCGTAAAATTCAATTCAAGACTTGAAGAAGAGTTTTTCCAAAAATTACAACGACCTCATTTGCATTACCACCGATTCTAAGAACATTGTCAGCCAGAAAAATAAAAAAATATTTCAAGTCATCTCATTAGGTTAACATCCTTTCTTAATAGATTTTTACTGGATATAAGGACGCCACTTTTGCTATAATGAGGAGTGATAACAAAAAACCGACTAATCGAATGAAAAATATTCCGGGACTGAAGTACGCGAAGGCCATCGGCCTGCAAAAGCAATCAACAATAAGGTGTAGGGCTTCCAGATCGGTTATTACCGTACCCGGTTAATCGTTGACTGTTATCACTATTCATTAACCGGGTAATTTCACCCGACTAACCGTCTTCTGGATACGAAAAAAATTCTTCCCAAAATCGCTATGAAAAATCAAAGGTAATAAACAATTTTTTAAAAATGAATAACTATAAAAATCTATTCGGCTAAATAGTGCAGGGTAGAGTGAAATCGTTCACATTTCCATTGGCAGTGGTGGTGTTGGGGGAGGCAGAAAAGTGAATGGAAAACAAAAGGAACCAAGGAAGCGAGATCTAATTAGCTGGAAATTACGACCGACAAGTTTACGGAGCAATTCTCTTATTTTTTTCAATTTGATAAAACTAGTACCATGGAGTCCAGTTCCGAAATATTTGAATTTTTTAGTACCACATCCAAGTCAATACGGTACATAGTACATAAAGGGAAAAATATGTTATGAATACCACATACGTGATACGTCTGGCAACACTGCTGGAGAGGCATTATACTCGCCATGATGTCTAGGCAGTTAGGTACCCTCCACTCTTGTCCTTCCTAATCTTTAGCCCTTTTTGATTTGCACTATCAACTCAACATATGTTGCAATTCTAAAATCGCAGTATTTGGAAAGAACCTCATGTAATAATTTAAGCTACATTGTCGCTTTTCTTAATTTTTACATATGCAGAAAATAACGGAATCGTCGTCAAATCACGACCGAGATTCGCAATCGACAGTACAAAAGAGGGCCGACCGTATATTACTGAATACATAGTTTATTTTTTTACCGGCTAATTACCGGTTAACCGGTAAGCTGATGGAACTTATACCGTAACCCCGGTTAGTGAAAATTCCGGTTAATTGGAAGCCCTAATCAGGTGTCAATTACGATGGGACGGTGATGACTGGCTACACAAAAGCGTGAGTGAATCGCTCAGGAGATTGAAGGCTTAGACCATTGGTATCGGTAGAAAACAAGAGTAGGAATTCCTTAAAAGGAGGTGGGGTTCACGATCATATCCCGCGATGACGATCAGGAGACGGAATATCCTGACTCGCGCGCCGATCGGCCGTGAGTTGTCACACGCTAGTCGGGTGAGACTCGATCAACAGGTAGGTATGAGTGAATGTTTGCGCGTCATTAATTTGAGGCTGCTTGATGAGTTGGCGCTAATACGGATATCAAGCACGTAAAAAACATTGTACCCTGCTATTGTAGGTGACGGGAGATTTACAGCCGTGGGTTCGGAAAGTCTTGAGTTTGATGAAGCGATTTAGGAAGAAATAAAAAACTTCAGTTTTGCAATGAAATGTAAACATAAAGTTATATGTATTTTTCTCCACTCAGCAACTTTATATTAATCCACGGAATGGGATATTATAGATTTAAGACCCATCACTAGCACGCCTTTGGATGATTAAAGCATCAGTAACGTAAAGTTAATACAAATACAGATATGTTTGAGAAGTAAATACAAATTAAATGAAGCTAAAAAATAAACTATTCACGTGAAACGCCATTTTAAATTTTCAGTTAGTAGATCAAAATTCGTTACTGTGCTTTATATTTTTGATTCAGCTTAATATAAGTTAAATTTACTACTCGAGTAAGCCCGGTTGCAGCAAACAGCAAGTTGTCCCGTTGCGCTACGACCGTTAAGCCATCAAACCGTTGGAATTCCTCATAAAATCCTCCGTTGAAAGCGCGTTATAAAAATAGCGATAGAAAATCATTTCTAGCGAGATCACGTAACAAAAGCGAATCGCGAGGAAAAACCCATAGGCCTCGATAACAAAAACCACGCATGAGAAATGGATGAATAATGGTTCTGTATGCTAAGATTCAAAATGAATCACGCTCCTCAAAATGCAGTCCGAAGCGAAATAGCCGAAGATAAAAAACCTCCGTAGAGATTCAGCACACAATGTATCTCGCTTGCACCCCATGGAATAGACTCTTGTATAAGTGCGAGAGAGAGAGATAGGGAGGAGAGGAGGGTGGGGAGGAGAAGGAGGGAGGAAGGAGAGATTGATGTCCCTCCGTGAGAGCCATCGGTGGCGAGGACAGCAATCGCGGAGACCGGGCAGCAAAAGGTAACTCGTTAAGGCGGAGGAGGGGGAGAGGGAAAATGGGAGAAGGAAGAGGAACGGGGAAGGAGGGAGGGCAGATAGAGATGCGGGTCGGGGGCAGGGGTGGGCACGGACGAGGTGACCCATGCGGGTCGAACCGGTCGGCCTCTCTCAACCTCCGCGGGGACCGCTTCCTCCCCCCTCCCACCACGCCCGACACCCCGCACGAACCCTCCCCCACGCCCTTCCGCGACCACACCCTTCTGGCGACCCCCCCTTAGTTCACCGCATCATTAGGGAGACTTCCCTGGCAAAAGCTCAGCTGCCGTCCGAGTCTCTCACGGGTTCTCGTGATGCGTAGGAGAAGTAGATGGGAAAGGAGACGGGGTGTGAGGAAAGGGATGTAACAATGGCAAGGGTGCGAGGTGGTCGAGAGAAGTGCATCACCTAATGATTGTACAGGTTTTGAGAGTAACTTGTAAGGGTCCTCTTTCGTAAAGGGTAAGAGTGCTCAGGAGGCGCGGCGAGGAACTTTTTCCTATAGGTCAGGATTAAGAAAAGGATTATAGGCGCAGGTTACTCGATAATTATGTATTTTATTCAGATGGATAACTCATTTGCAACTTTTTTGTGTGATAAATCATTACGTAATCCGCGTTTACCAAGCGTATATCTGCTCTCTTAAGAAGGTGAAACTTAATGTAACACCATTGAAAGAAAAACATAAAGAATAAGCATTTTGATGCACAATAGTTCAATATTTTACCTGTATAAGAAGGCATAAAACAAGGTCAGCGGTGTCATTATTTTACCCCGAGTAATCTCTTTGAGGAAAAATAAGTCGAAAAATCGAATAAAAATGAAAAGGAAATTACCAAGCAGGACGTCAAAAATCTATACTATTAGTTTAATATTTGTAAGAATTAGATGACAAGAGATGCCTTTATCATCAATTAGAATATTTTTCGTAGAACGTTTCCATCCGAGCAAAGGACGTCTTCAAATTAACGACGGCAACAGACTTCACGCACAACGGTATCGATTCGGTTGTCTCAACTTAAAACCAGTGCGTGCGTTTCAGAAAAATACATACATTATTTTGATACGAAACTCGGACCACGCATTTAAATTATAACCCACGTATTTATAACTAAAGATAAATTTTGGCAGTCTTAAACTATGTGCGCTCATTAGTTTAATTTAGATTGTTAATTGGACAAAAAATAACGGTGGCATTAATATGTACCCGAGACTTAAGTATCGGCCGTTAAAGTCCCGAAATGAAACAAGCAAACCGAAACATAGATACGCGCACACACTCTTGTGGCCATAAAAGGAAGCAGAAGAAAACCGACGACGCCATTAAACGAATTATCGCGCGAATTAATAACATAAATTAAACTATAGAGGGAGGGAGCAGCGGTCAATTTTCAAAGCGAGGCAGCGAATGGGAGGAGAAAGGAAGGGAGAAAGGGTGGACGGACGAGGAGCCGTTATCGTAACGAATCACAAAATAAAAAGAGCTAGTCGAAATCGCCGATCTCCCCCGATCGAAAGGGGAAAAAACAAAAACTTAACGGATTCCGTGCGGCGCAATGAAACACGGTGCGAGGGAAGAGATGGAGGAGAGAGAAGAAAAGGAGGGGAAGAAAGGGATGCGCGACGGAGAGAAAGTTTACCAAAATATTTCCCCAGATGCATAACTTTCACTCTTTCCTCAGATGGATAATTCGCGCGTTAAAATTCCCATCTCTCCTTCCGCGCATAACATCGGACGATCGCTCTCTGTCTAAGGCGAACTGGAAAGAGATTCAAACGCATCCCTATGGCAACGAACATCGGAACGGATTTGTTCATCTCTCTCGCTGTGGAAGAACTTCACGGGCGAAAAGAGAATGGTCGGCTCGGACGCTAAACAGAGAGACATAAAGAGAGAGAAACAGACAGAGAGGGAAGTTAAAAAAAACTCGCCGATGATAATGGGAAATCGTTCCGTGGGAGAATTTCTCCGAAAGAGAGAACGAAGGTAATAGTTGAGGGGAAGGGGGAGAGGGCCAAAGTGAGATTTGATGGAGGAAGAGGAATGAGACGGGGCTTAGAGAAAGAAAAAAACGACGTAACAATGAGACGAAAGTTCGTAGGATGCAACGCTCGGAGGATGAAGATAAAAGAATCGAATGACCTTTGGTCCGCCACCCCGCCCAACCCCGCCACCCCACTCCGGTCCATCCCTCAGGAGTCCGAGGGGAGAGATGGCTCCGCGGCCTGGTCACTCGTCGGACGTGTGAAGACGCGGGGCCCATTACCGGATGGGGCCGCCTCGAGGGTCACAGCGAAGGAGGGAAAAAATTAAAACCTGTAGTGTCTCAATGGAGAGCGAGGGAAGGAGAGATGATGGAATGACTTCTCCTAGAACGCGGATCTAAAACCACCAGCAGACGAGCTCGCAGTCAACTCTTATTTGCATATCCGAGTTTTAAAAATGCATTAGCATACTGCGTGCACATCGCGAGACGTAAGATGCCGTCCGGCGGTGGGAGGGGTGGAATTAATAAATGGATCGTTTCCTCTAGCGGTTTTTTATTCCGGAGTAGCAAGTTCTGCTTCTGCTAACGACATTCTGACGAAGTTTGAACGTTAAGTGCGCGTCTAATTTACGGGGCGGAGGGAAGAAGAAAAATGGGTTTGTGAAATTCCCTCGGAGAATATTTTGTGATTAGAAAATTGTAAATGAAAATTAAATATAGGAATTTCAATGCGATTCCTTAGAGAAACCCGTTCTTTTCTTACGTAGAGAAATGATGTAAGGAAGGAGGTAGTATTTCTTCAGTTTAAATTTATAACGAGTTATACACGAACGCAAGAGATACGCAAACAAAACTTCCGCGACAAAAAATTATGTAGTGAAACTCTCTCTTACTACTACTCAGGAAATTCAATTTCACAAGTCTTATTTTATATAAATGGCAAATGATAAACAACAGTGAGGAGGGAGTCGTATTTCTAATGGTAAGATTCTAAAGTATTACTTTGCCTGAAAAAGACCTCAAAATAAAACTTCAGTTTCCAAGTCATATTCTCAAGCGGAGAAATTTCAGAAAAATTATGTTAAATCTTTTGGAATTTTTCCACCGTTTAGAAAAAGCTATACAAAGAACATGCATTAACATGGGCACATATTAACTCTAATCAAACGTTATAGTACGATTGCGGCAAATTCCATAGAATACATTTGCGAAATCATATATAGGATGGAAATTATAGTGAGAATAGAAGTCAATGAGCGGCTGTTATCCGAGAATTTTTCTCAAGCGGGACCTTTAGAATAATTTGGCTGTCTTGTTAAACGGAAACAATTAAATTAATACCCAGCATCGCATACATCTAAAACTGCCGTAGAAGACATGCATTTACCGAAATGCTCGTATATTCTTAATATCTTCTCTACTACATAATTCCACCACTAGAAGTTTTCTTAGTAGCATTGTAATACTGATTTTAAGCTGAAACTAATGGGTTTTATTTTTTAAAAACATTTTGGAATTTAAAGGAGAACCATTTCATTGCTATTTCACATACTGTTGGCGCCATTCTAAAACATAATAAATAAGGCGTCACAAATATTATTCTCTTAAAGCTAAATAATTTTATTTTATCATATTAATAACTCTTAACTTTCGTAAAATGCATTCCGAGAATAACATGGCGTTGTATTTTATAGGAACTGAGTTATCGCGCATGAACGTGAGAAAAACAGGTCGCGACACATTAAAAGTGAATTTCGTATTTTATCGAAAGCACGATAAAAAGTTGAATCGATGCATTCATAAAAACGTAAATTTATCTCAAAATGTGAGACACATTTATAAAAATATTTCGGCGGAATAATGTTTTTTAAAATTTCCAGATGAGAAATACCTTGGTTTCATAACGAGGGAAGGAATCCGAATTCATCTGAAGGAAGACGAAAAGTATCGAAATTTACTTTGATAATGCATCCAATTACGTTTAGAGGTCAGCATTATAGCTTACCGTGAGGAGTCACGACGTTTCAAATTTATTTAATTCTTTCCTAAAAACAAAATTTGTTTCAAAGCGGCTTCAATAAAATTTATAACACTTTATTATCTTTATCTTTACGCTATTTTATTAATATAATATTTTGGCATCACCAGTATGGCAACAAACTCATGGTTTGACAATATTTCCTTTACGACTGAAAATAAGATAAAAACAAATTCATGATTGATGAATACAGAGGAAAAGTCAAAGGTGACCACGTTGTTAATTTATTGAAACGTTTACAAACTTGCCATAAATTCAACTTTCTGGAGAAAATTTTTCCTGTGGGTATGAGAGCGAAGCTCCTTCTTTCCCTTCGGATACCAATATCCCTCAATCCCCACTCCATTACTTCTCACCTCAGCTCGAGGCACGTTCTGAGAAAATTGGCGATTAAAGCACCCTCAACAAGGGACTCACTCCAGGCAATTGGATCGACGTTCATGACTACGTATCTCCCTCCACGAAGATAGCCACAGTACTCGTATAAGCAAAAATCACGAATCGCGGAGTCAAGGCAAAAGAACATATATATTTAGGAAGATCGAAAATAATAATATCAATGCATTCAAATTAATTTATTTGCATCAGGCCATCAAATTATATAGCAATTCCAAATTAGATATAAAATAACTTTTGATACGAGAAAACACTCGGATGTTTATCTAGAGTTGAAGTAATAGTTATGTTGGTGAAATTAAAAAAATTCTGTTATGCAATGCCATCATACCCATTCTTCCAAATGTAAAATGGTTACTTAAAACTTTTAGCTACGTATACCATGTATGAAATATTTGAACTCGATATATGTATTTCCTAAACAAATATGATGGTTGCTTCTGAAGAACGAGGAGCTTTGTCCGTACTTGATGATGCAGGAATAATGTTTTTAAGCGAAAAATATTTCTCTACAAAAATTTCGACACTATATATGAAATAAAAGTATTTAGTAAATTTTATGAATTTAAATATCGCTCAATTAAATGAAAACTCGAATCGCGGGAAAAGTGCTGATAATCAGATAATTTTATTACCAACAAAAAAGTTGCGAAATCTTTAGCACTGTCATAAAAGCTTTAATATATTAATTCACTCAAAAAATCGAATCATGGAGTTCAGCAAGATACTTAGTATCTGCAGATGAACTCAGCAAAATGAATTTAATTCAACATTGGTGATATTCAATTTATTGGTGATATCGATGAATCATTTTCGCATTTTTATTCTCGAAAACTAATTAGTTTCCCGACCTAACTAAAAAGTAACCCATGACCTTTCCTCAGTTCAACCGCGGAGGCTATTTTATTATTTCCTTTGAGAAGGGCAGTTGCTTCGCTATCTTTGATTTGCCATTGTTTCTTCATATAAATCGTTATAAGCAAGATTTCAGTTTAACATTGTTCCTCTTATAAGAATCGAGAAAGGATAAACCGGAGCAACGGAATATGTGAGATCTATCGATAGCATAATTAGAATTATGATTCTGATTACTGAGTTAATAAATTACCGTTTCATATAGAGATCCCAGAAAGGGTTCCATTATTCACCCATTCTGTCATTCGACAGCATCTAATAGAAAACAGCAACCACACGGTCATAAAAGTGTACATCTCCTGGTGATAGCTTAAAGCAGTGGTGGGCAACCTATTCTATGCGGAGGGCCGTATTGATAGTTAAAAATTCCTCGGCGAGCCACATTTCAAATTGTAAATAGTTCGGCAGGCCATATTAGATTTAAATCGGAAGTTAACTAGAGATTTTGAAGTATCATATCAACAAAAATCAAGTCTAAATTAGTTTTCGGCGTTAATGTTAGGGTTAACACTTCAACATCAAGTGTTTTACTGTCGTAATTTGAATGTGAATGATATCAATTTGTGTTCAATCTCTTTTTATCACAGCTTTGCGGGCCGCATAAAATGCTCTCGAGGGCCGCCTGTGGCCCTCAAAACAAACATATCTAACTTAAGAATGAGGTCCACCACGTGAAAAGTTTGCATGCCCGAACTACGTATCTATTTCTGAGACAAATGGCTCAGTTAGTGTTGTTTCTAAAAAGCTTTATAAATTTTTGAATTATACTTAACATCCTTCCAGGTATTTTTCAGTGAATCGACATTTAGTAAAGCCCTATATTAATAAAAGATTTTATCAGATGTTGATGAATCGTTTAACGCTCGCAGCCACATATAGACGACAAACTTCAGACAGATGTAATTTCAAAAGCTATCTTTTCGGAGCCAAGGTCACCAAAAGCATAATATTAATTTAAAATTTGAATTTTCCACAAGAAAAATACTTTAGATACAAATACTGTAGATGCGGTTCCTAATTTAACTTTGGTGTATAACTTTTAGTCACTGCCGACATACATCTACATCTACATCTACATCTACATATTACCCTGCAAGTCACCTTGACGGTGGATGGCAGGGGGTGCCGCGCACCAAGTTCCTAACTAATTATTATTCACTGTTATCTATTGTGGTCACGTATTGTCCTAGGGAAAAAGGACTCCTTATACCTCTCCGTCCTACTATCTATTTCGCGAATCTTGTCGTCATTATCCCTCCGTCCGATATACGTTGGTTGTCGAATAATATCCTTCATTTCATTTACGAATATCTCCGACCTATATTTATCTAGAAGTTTAAGTCTCGCCTGTAATCTACGATCTTTCAACGATGGCCAACTCAACTCATCAATGAGTAACGAAACGCTCTGTTTTTTATCGTAATTCTTTTTCACGAATCTAGCTGCTCGCCGCTGTATTTTTTCTAAATCCTTTATGAGTCCCCTCTGATATGGATCCCAAACCGCTGCTGCGTATTCCATTTGAGGTCTAACCAACGATAAATAACAGGATTCTCTCACCTTTTCCGTGCTTTTCCTGACTATCCTACGCACAAAAGCCAACTTCTTATTTGCCGCACCTATCACTCGTCTTATGTGGGTGTCCCAAGACAGGTCACGATTCAAGGTTACCCCGAGGTATTTCACGGATTCCGAAACAGGAATGATCTCACCATCTATCGAGTAGGTAAACACGGACGATGGGCTTCTAGATTTCCAAAAGTTTAGAACGTTACTCTTTTTCTGATTGATTTCTAGCTGCCATTCCTTGCACCAAACAGATAACGCATCCAGATCATCCTGAAGCTGACGATGGTCGCTAGGACCACTAATTTCTCTATAGACTACGGTGTCATCCGCAAAAAGCCTGATATTACTTTTTACAACTGAGCTGATGTCGTTTATATAAAGCAAGAAAAGCATAGGTCCGATCACACTACCCTGCGGCACTCCAGAGACTACATCTGCCACACTCGAGGACTTACCATCGATGACTACTTTTTGTTTTCTATTCCAAAGGAAAGCGCGAACCCAGTTAATGACTTTAACATTAACGCCAAGATTTCCCAATTTTAATAACAACTTACGGTGGGGAACCTTGTCAAAAGCTTTTCTAAAATCAAGGAACACTGCATCGACCTGCTTATTATTTTCGCCGCATGATAAAACATCATTCACAAACAGACCGAGTTGGGTGTCACAGGATCTACCTTTTCTGAAGCCATGTTGACAGCTGACTAAGAGCGATCTACTCTCAAGATAACGCATTGTGTTGCTAACAATAATGTGCTCCAAAATCTTACATGATAATGATGTTAGAGAAATCGGCCTATAATTTTCGGGGTTTTCTTTGTCACCTCCCTTATGAATGGGTGTGACGTGTGCTAGTTTCCAATCATCAGGAACCTCACAGAGGGTAAGAGATTTCTCGAAAACTATCCGAAGGAAGGGAGCTATATCTTCTGCTAGTTCTTTTAATACACGCGCGGGAATTCCTTCTGGTCCAGGATTTTTGTTGGGCTTTATCGCACTCAGTTGCTTCGCTATTCCTGCCTCAGAGATTTTAATATTATCCATCCGAGTACATCCATCGGGAATAAGATTATCTTTAAGTATATTTCCACCTGCCGTGAACGCCTTCGCGAAGTAAACGTTTAGTAGATTAGCTTTATCCTCCCCATCGTGAAGGATGTCTCCGGAATCACATCGCAGGGAGGGTATTGAAGGACCCACTCCCTTGACTTCTCTTACATAGGACCAGAACGCTTTTGGATCCTCCTTCAATTTTGTATTTAATACCTCATTCCGGAAGGTGTTAAATGCGTTACGCATGGTTTTTCTCGCTAGTACGCGGGCACTGTTATACTCATGGACTATAGCTGTGCGATACTCATCGGAAGCGGTGGTAGGTATGTTTTTCAATTTTGCGTGGCTACGCCTCTGTCGTCTTAAGGCAATCCTGACTTCCTTATTAAACCAACGAGGTTCTTTCTTATCAGATTTTAACTTACTGGGGATAAATCTATTGATACCTCTTCCTAGTATATTCTTAAATAATAACCATGATGGCTCCATACCTAATCGTTCTGTCTTTTCACGATAACTGACAAAGGTACTTTTGAGATGTAAGCTGAAACTTTTAAAGTCGGCCTTGGCGAAAGCGTATACATTCCGAAGAGGCTTAGGATGTCTTTTGAGCTTTAATTCGCACTCCGCATACACAGCTCGATGGTCGCTAAGTCCCTCCTCTGTGGATACCTTAGTTATCCTATGCGGGATGTTAGAAGCAAGCAAGTCGAGAACATTGCCCGAACGAGTGGCTTTTTGTACCATCTGGATTAAGGAATATTCATGAAACGTGTCAATTAAGGCTTCACACGATTCGCGTTCTTTACCTCCCGTAACGAAACATAGGTTTTCCCAATCGATTGACGGTAAGTTAAAATCGCCTCCAATTATCACGTAACCGTCGTTCATAATAGATCTAAGCTCGGCTAATTGCCTCTCTAAACTTAAAATATAATCAACTTTGGCATTAGGTGGTCTGTAAAATGAGCATAAATATATCTTTTTCGAATTATCCTTACCTAGGCGGCACCACACGCTCTCGGTCGTTTCATCGATAATAGGGATCTGACAACTATCGTACTTTTCACTTATTGACTGCGTGTAAGAGATCAAAAATTGTGTTACAGAGATTCTGATATTAATTAATAAAAATTTTTCAGAAAATAAATAGTTCTAGTAAGCTTGAGTCTAGTAGTCTTAATCGGTTAGGATTCCAACACGGCTGCACTTGGCTTCGAACACACTTTCTGTGTAGCTGCATTCCAGAAGGGTTGCGACCACAAATAGGTTCTCCCCTAGTCAGTCTATTCGAGTTTTTTTTCGCCCCTTGGTCCGGTCGCAGCAAGGTCTTTCCCTCTCCCCCACCCTTTACGTCCGAATTCCAACCCTATCGAGGGCTAAATCGCCATCCAAACTCTATTATAGGGGAGCAGAGAGATATAAGTGCAGCGGTACAGCACACTACGTACTATGAGTCTTCAGAAGCCAAGATATCAAAAGGGCTCTTTTCTCGAATTGAAATGTAGAACTCAATACACTTCCGATTTAAGTTCTACGCGCTGGCTATTGTAGATTAGATTCTCCAATTATTCAAGGAAATAATTCTGCCATATGCAGGTGTTTGCTTCTTTACCTTGTGAGTTAAAAAAATAGACAATTGTTGCAGCAAAAGTAGCCTAGGATAAAAATGTATTGATCATTATCTTAAATGAGATATCGCATGGAAATGGGATTTTAGCGTAAAGACGAATGAAGGGCGAAAAGCAAAGATTTGGCGGGAAAGGTGGCCATCACTTTCGAGGATGAGCTAAAACTATTGTACCGTCGGAAAATGGAGATTCATACTAAAAAAAAATTATACTGAACTATTTAGATGCATTTTAAAACCCATCCATATATTATAACTAGGCTTGATAGTTTTCGAAGTTTATTTTTCTTGAAAATCGATGACTATAATTAACGTTTGTTTTTCCAAAAAAATTTAGTACATCTTACTAGGCTTGGTAGTTTATATAAATATCGACGTTTGTTTTTCCTAAAAATTGACGACAAATATCGAAGTATGATCCGATATATTAATCTTTTTACTTAGAAAAGTTTTAAATAGAATTCATTCTAATCAAATTTTATAAAAGGTGTAAGTATAAATATAAGACTTATATGCTGGTTTGCTTGTTTTTATCTAAATTTTGTTTAATGTATAGTTGTTGACTTCGGCCACGAAAAGATAATTTTTTGGAATAAATCATATTGAGTACTTGACTCCTTAATTCGCGCCCATCGCTCACGAAATATTAATTATACATTTAAAAAATTAATGTGACATGAATGTAATGCTCAATAATACGTATAAATGAATATTTTAACGATAAAAATCTTACCTTGTTGAGTAGCAAACGGCTATGAATATAGAAAACTAGATGGAAATATTATACTCAATAAATTGAGTACACAGATTTCAAAGGCTTTTTAATTAGAAATAGGTACAAAACGGTATCAAATGATTAGGCGGTTCTTGAATTTTCATCTTCAAAGCTATAAATTGTAAGTGTGTGGCCCCGCGGACTTTTTGGTACATTTTGTCCTCTAACCGAATAATTATTTTAAGCTACACCTAACAAATCATATAAGAGCTTGGGAGAGAAAAGTATGTTTTTCGCATGCATAATCGTCATATCAACCTATGTAAACGAAATATGTGATGTTATGCTTGGGATTTTCTCTAATTTTTATCTCCGAAACTATAAGTTGTAATTATGTGATCCCGAAGAGTATTTTGTAACAAATGTTATACTCTATCCGAAACATTTTTTAAATGTATACCTTACAGATCATATAAGGGCGAGAAAGAGAGAAAACTATGGTATTAAATTGTCCTTGACGGATGCCATTTACCGAGATACTATAGGTAGTAAAGTTTATTTAAGTGCTTATTATATAAAGCGGAATTTCTAATTGAAGGATGCGGTTCAAAATCACAACTGGACGATAAATTATAATTAGGATCACACACTTAATTTAATTAAAATCCGTCCCGCGATTTAGGAGATGAAAGTCACGACAGACGGACTAGACGTGCCCATACGGTTGTACAGGAAAGTAAATGAAAAAATAAAATTGTATTTCCACTAACATTTGCTAGTTGAAAAATATAATTTTCTATTTTTATTTAAATTATGGAATATTTCCACAAAGTTGAGCCTTCCCAAGTGGATTTTGCTGCTAAAGAGCGCCTAAAAACCAAAGTGCGTATACGGAAGGATGCTCCTTCGGCAGCAATGCAAAAGAAGCTAAACACGGAGGTCGCCTCACTCGGAGGATAGATTATATAAATTTTATGACAATGCGCCTTTCAAAATACCATCAGGACAACTAACCATCGGTACTCATATTTCAGTTTGGAAAAACCTTTCTTTTCGTTTCTTGGAGGAAGTCGTCAGATATTTCTGTACACAAGACACAATACACATTCCCAAATTTTCGGTAAATGGAGTCCAAAGTGCATAGGGATTATCGGATCTGGTCGAGGGTAAATACAGACGGCAATAAACCGATCATATTATTATTCACATTGTTTTGTACCTTACCTTTGGCTTTGGATCCAACAGCAGCTCAGGAAGTATATGTCCTTAATGCAGTGACATAAGCGACATCATAAAGTGTATTGAATTCCGAATGCTGAGTGGCCGTCTGATATATCAACTAACGACTTTCTCTTTCATTTTGGATGCTTAGTGCTGAAACAAATTAAATTTGAGTGTGATGCACCAAATTTAAAAATCATGGGTATAATTTCTTAAAAACTGTAGTGGGGAAAAATCGACCCTTATCTACGAAAATTCATTTTCGTCGAATTCAAAAGATTTACAAAGTCGGTGTTTATCGACATAATCAATTTCAATCGAATTCTACCAAAGCTAATTATAACTAAAACAAGACGACCCAAACGAAACATATGATGCCTACTTTCCAAATAAACATTTTAATTTAAATGAATGTTAATTAGCGCAAAATTGATCAGTGTCTGTCTTAAAAGTCTCTCGCTTGTTAGGTATAACTATTATGAAAAATTTCATCTAAACCTAAACCGAAACGATGTAAAATTATCAAATATTACAAATACATTCGAACGGAAAACTAAATTTATCACGCGCATTTTTGTGGCAAAAATAACGCGTGCCTACTAGACTATACCGAATTCGAGTCCAAAAATACTCGTTGCGACGGTAATACTCTCGTAGTGAGTGATTAAAACTGCAAAAATACCGGTATTTACGCAAAATTCTAAGCAATACGATCTAAAAGGAAAATTCTACGATAAAAATTAGAATCTTCATTCCTTTCCTCAGAGAATAGTACAAATCCCACTCCGATATTAAGATATTTGAATGTGCATGAGAAAATTACCCTGCACGATGGATTTCAGATTTCCCAAGTAAATCAAATGGGAAGGATAGTTCCTGAAATCGAACCCTGGACTTTTACTTTTCGCAACAAAAACCATCCCAGGACCTCCGCTTCGGTAGCAAGAGATTTCAACCAAGTCCCATGAAAATCGGTCTATTGGTTCAAATGTTGATAGGGGGGACGAACAGACAGACAGACACAACGATGAAACTATAAGCCTATTTCCATTCTGGAAAGTAAATTAAAAACAAGTAGGGACGGTTTTCCCGTGGTACAGTAGTACTTATCGTCAAATTCGCCGTAGTATAATTGTATACTAATGTACGTGCTTTGAAATCAGAAAATTATTCTTCCTTATATTGTGGTAGGCCTGCTTTTTAGATTCGTTCTAAACATGTTCATTTCGTTTTGCCATTCTATACTCGTCCTACGAACAAAATTTCTTTCAATCATTAACTTCCAAATTCATAATTACAGAAAGGTTCTAACCTTGATATTGTGGTATCTCTGTTTAGTCGGCCCGTTTGAAATATGCTATTTTGGTTATTTAGTTATGTACGAGGGTAAGTCAAAAAGTAAATGTACTCTTCAAAAAAAGTTCATTTATTTTAAATATACAGAAGAGAAACTAAGTTTACTTTAAAGTAATTTCCCTCGACTTCAATGCAATGGTTCCACAAGTTTTTTTAATTCCGTTAGAAATTTTTTTTTTGTTGCGTCTTTACCCAATTTTGCACCATCGGATGAACATCTTCTTTATCTAAGCGCTTCTTTCATTGGGCCAAACATATGGAAATCGCCGGAAGCGAGATATGGATTGTTTGGCGGGTGCTTAATCAATTCAAATCCCAACTCATTTACTGTTTCGACCGTTCGATTGACCGTATGAGGACGGGCGTTGTCAAGTAACAAGATACTTTCAAAGTTTTCCACGGCGTTTGGATCTGACCGCTGGCTTCAGTTTCATTCGTAACGCATCACAATAGTTCTGACTGTTAACGGTTTTACCCTTTGGAGTGAAATGAACCAAAATCGCACCTTCCATATCCCAAACAAGTGTAAACATAATCTTACCGGCTGATGGTTGACTTTTGAATTTCTTAACCATGGGCGATGACGGGTGTTTCCAAGCCATACTCTGAGCTTTACTCTCCAGTTCGTAATAATGCACCAAATTTTTACCTGTGGTGACAATTCGCTCTAAAAATTCATTTCTCTGATCGCGATAACGTGTCAAATGGATACGTGAGACTTCCAAACGTCGAGCCTTATGCTGCACGGACATATGTCTAAGGACCAGGGATGCCAGACGTCCCGCACAACAATGAATCGTTCCGCGTCCCGCACGAATTTTCATTCGTCCCGCCAAACCATTTCGAGGTATATTTAAATGTGCTCCTGATAATCATGTTAACGAATTGATGTATAATAACAATGGAAGCTTTCGAAACATTGTTGCGGGAAAGTCACCCGTTATAGGAGAAGACCTTTAAAAACAGAGATACCTGAAGGGAAGTGAAACATTGTTTCAATAGAGAACGACCAATCTCCTCGTCCTCGCGGCGCAAGGATCGCGCAGTCTCTTTTCGAAAATGGCTTTTCATAGTGTACAGTACTTTTAACCCGAGAATTCACGTGGTAATACAACTACTAAACAACGGGGAATAGAATCAAAACATAAATAATATTCAGTTTGCATTTGTTGAATTCCTGGTAAGCAGTCTGATTTTAAATACATATTCTTGACCATATAATTAAAACTGAACTTCTGATTTAGTGCTCATCAAATGGATTGGTATATCCAATTACCGCCATTAAACAATAAAAAAATGTATTTTACACAGCTAATTATTTAACTAATTTCTCGAGTTATATCGGAAGGTAAAAATTCATATTTTAATTTAGAAATTTAATATTGAAAATAAATGCAAAGTAACAAGGCCAATACTTTAAGCATACTTTATCGTATACAATTTTTATCAACATGTCGTTGCAAAAAACGAATTTTTGAAAATAACTTTTAATTTAGCTGCGTTTTTATTGACTACTTAAATAATTTAAAACAACATGAAGATTAAAGTATACAATTTTGTTCATATTTCTAATTTTATATAGTTATATATTTTTTATTTTTATATATTACGTATATATATAAACATATTTGTTTCTTTATTTTTGTTTTCATACTTTCCATTTATTTTTACTGCTATTTACATATCCTCGTATTATTGGTTTCTTTTTAGTTAATTTTACCATTTAAATACAAAGTTACCTAACTAGAAAGATACAAAGCTTTTTCTTTTCTATATATTCTAATAGTTTTTAAAATTTAAATTTCTATATTTTTTCACTATCGATTAACATTTTTTACTTAAAATTGCTATTCAGGTTGTGTACAAGTTCAAAACCAGCAAAATAAAATATAATCCTATTTAATTTTTCTAATGTCTTCCATTTTTTTTTCGAAATGACCAGTCAGATTGTTATTTCCAAAAATTGACCTATCAAATTGTGTAAAATTCAAACTAAAATAGTTATAAATGGGAAACTATTATAACTGTTATTAAAATAGGTAGTTCTCTATATATTGAAAAGGTATTTATGTAGTTAAATCTAATTTGTAGATGAAACTCTAAATACAATGTCAGCAAAGGAAGAAATTAGCAAAGGTCTAGATTCAGAATCTCAAACAGGAAGACCGAAAAAGAAATCGAAAAGAATAGTATGTTCCAATGAAGAATGGAAATTAAAATACAACTGGATTCAGTCTGGAAGAGATAAGTTTACGGCAAGATGCCTAATTTGCAATAACTTCACGTTCACAATAAGCCATGGTGGTGAAAACGATGTAGAGAGAGACTTAAAATCAGAAAAGCATATGGTAAATGTTAAAGCTGTTGCAGGTTCGTCAAATCTCTTACATTTTTTTAACAGGAAACATGGCACATTCGAGTATAATGTAGCTTTCGCAGAGGCATCCTTCAGTTATCCTTCGGTGATGCATTAACATAGTTACGTATCAGCTGGGTGTGCAAGTTCGTTGTTCCCCAGAATGTTTACAGATTCCACTATAGCTACTAAATACTCCTGTGAAAAAACAAAGACTTCTCTTATTCTAACAAAAGTTCTCGGCCCTGCATCCAAAGAACTAGTATTAAAGAAATTACTAAATGATCACCCATTTTCCATTTCCACTGACGCGTCAAACAAAGGAAATATAAAAATATTCCCACTTATATTGCGGTATTTCGATATCCACTAAGGAATCCAAAATGCATTAATATAGTTTTTTTCGTTAGGGGCAGAAGATTCTGTCACAATTTCCTGTGCATTAAACCAGCACATCTTTTGAAAATAAACTTTAGTGGAAAAATGTTTCGGCTTATAGCGCAGATAATGCGAACGTAAACTTTGGCAGTAAAAATAGTGTATATACTGCTTTGAAAAAATATAATGAGAACATCATTCCTGTTGGATGTAATCTACTCATTCTGCATAACGCCGCTAAAAAAGCATCTCATACACTAAGTATTGATGTGGAGGCAGTGGTCATAAAAGTATATAATGAATCCAGTTCTTCAACTAAAAGAACAACGGAACTCAAAGGATTCTTTGAATCGACAGAAAATGAGTGGTGTGAATTGCTCCCACATATACCAACAAGATGGTTGACACTTTTGCCAGCAACAGAGGGACTACTAAAATATTACGAACCAGTCAAATTATATTTTATGAGAAAAAAAGCATTTCACCTATTTTACGAAAGTTTTTTGAAGATGCATTAGGTACTGCGTACCTAGGATTCGTCATGAATGCATGTACTGTATTTTAGAAAGCACTAAAAAAGCTACAAGACTCATTGTAGAAGTTTATTCAATTATGGATACTGTCAGGCAAAGTTTAATTGAACGGAAAAAAGAAGAATTCTACGGAGCGATTGCTCGTCAAATTGTACAAATGTATGGTAATAGTGATGCTGTAAATAGGTTTAAAACGGAAGCCAATAATTTATTTGGTGTCGCCATTGCATATATTGAGAAGTGGTTCGATTTCAATGATACAAATATGAAAATTTTAAATAATTTAGGCTTACATTCAGTTCCACATTTTAAGAATTTATCAGATATTGCTTCAAACTTTAAAATAGAAATAAATGAAGATTTGTTGTTCGAAGAATATATTTCTCTGAGGAGCTTTATTAATGAATTGAAAGAAGAAGAGAAACAACAAACTTGCGATATGAAGTGGTCAATGTACTTCAGAAAGTTTAGATCTCCAAATTTACTAAAAATGATACAATATATATTTTCAATTCCTCAATCAAATGTATTACCCGAAAGAATTTTTAGTTTAATGAATACTGCTTGGCGCAAAGAGCGAAACAGGTTGCTGATAAAAAACTTAGAGGCGGAGTTAATGGTTAAGCAAAATTTCGGGATGAACTGTAAAGAATTTCAATCATTTTTAAAAAGTGAAGACACGGGAATCTTAGAAATGATTAAGTCAAGTGAATATGATGTCAAATAAAGGTTTAATTTGTTCTTTTCTTTAATTTTCTTGTATTTATACATGTTTATGATATGTAAAGTAAATTACTTATGGAATTCTGCTAATTGCGATTCCCAAAGAATGTGAGGATATAGAAATAGATATGTTTGCCTTTGTTTCGTTTAATGCCATTTGCCAAATTTTTTGATATTTCTAAAAAAGTATTATTGTCAAACCAATAGTATAATTATCACTTAAGCAATTAAAAGTTATCATTTCCAATGGTCGGAGTCTATCATTATTTATTTTTGTGGTGCCGGATTTCTCATGTAAATGTCCCGCGCAGAAATTTCCATGTTATAATGGCTAACTTTAAGAATGTCCCGCAGAGAATTTTGAAAAATCTGGCATCCCTAGTAGGGACCCACCTTGCATACACTTTTCGAAAATTTAGCGTGTCGTGCAAGATGGAATATGCTGAACCATGACTGATGTTTAAAGCCTCCACAATGTCGTCCACCTTCATTTGTCTGTTTTCTCATACTATTCTTTCAACGAGTTGAATAATGTTCTGTCCTTCACGTTGACGGCCTTCCTGATCTCTCCTCGTCACATACAGAAGTTCTTCCCTTTTTGAAGTGATCTATCCACTCATAAATTTTACTGCGCGATAAACAATTATCACCGTATTTAGCCTGCATTCGACGAATAATTTCCACAGGTTTAACACCTTCCGCAAACACTAATCGAATCACTCCCCGCATTTGTGCAAATCGACAATGGAGCTTCCATCTTTAACGGTTAACAAACAGAACAATAACAATACGAAGTGCTACATCACAATAACTGACGTTGACTACACTACACAAAACCAGCGGTATGAGTACGATTAGAGTTGCCACCCAACTGAGGAAGAAATTTAAAAAATCCCTGTATTTTTTGACTTACACTCCTATAAAGATTACATATGCCATATTTGGTTAAAATCCATGCGATCAGGTCTCTAGAAATACGCGTCAAAGAAATATTATTTTACTTTTTACTGTGTTAGCGCTGCTCTTTACCTCTGCTTTAAACATCTTGTTTTCATTATGGTATTTTGTACAAATCTTATCTACAAAATTTAGTTGCAATCCATAATTAGAGAAAGAGTTTAATTTGTAGGTGAGGCACCACTGTTTGGCCGATCCGGTCCAAATATGCCATTATGGATTTGTATATATGTGAATGTACATTATAAATATACAATTTGGTTAAAATTGATATGATAGTTAAAAAAAATACTTGTAAAATTAATTTTTTTATTACTTGTTTGTGGCAGCCCTGCTTTCTATATCTATTCTAAAAATATTGATTTTGTTTTTTTTTATGTTTTACACCTCCTTCATACAAAATATCGTTGAAATCAGTTGGGCCAATTCCTTCCAAATTTCAAATTTAACTTTGCAATTGTGGCACCGCTGCTTAGCCGATCCGGTCGAAATATGTTATTTTGGTTTTCTGTTTATGTGAAGTTTTTATGTACTAAGTTTGGTTGAAATCGGTTCTTCCCTGATACATGCGTACGGACGGACATCACGAAGAAGATAGTGTTTTTCAGCAATGACGGAAAGCACTAATGAGATGACTTAATATGAAGGCCTTTAGAAAAGTTGCTTTAGTATCTCTATTGCGATTTTAATTTTTGAAAACTTAGCAACCATGGAAACGCCCAGATCGACTGGTTCAAAAGAAATAGGAGAAGTGATATCGGGGCGATTGTGGCAAGTCACAGAGAAGAGTCGAGATGGTGTGGTGGTCTTGGGCGATTGAGAGGGTGGGAGGGGAAGGGGGAAGAGTGAGGGGGAAGAGGGAGGGGGAAGAGAGAGGGGAGGGGGAAGAGGGAGGGGAGGGTGAAGAAGGGGGGGAGGTAGGGGGAGGGGTAGAGGGATGGGGAGGCTCTATAGCGAATGGAAAGAGAGGTAAGCGGCAGAAGAGGACGACGGCTGAGGCAAAGAGGTCCGCCATTCCGCGAGGACTCCTAGAGGAACGCATTGATTAGACATGAAACAGAATGAAATGTTTCCTACGAATAAATTATCGATTTGAAACTTATTAAACAGCCTTATATTTAGCAAGCCCGAGGATTTATAGATTCGCATTCTGTTGTACCGGCACGTATTCGATTTGAAATAGGTATTTCCGGGGAAGCACGGGATGAAGGATACGAAATTGAACTGTCAATCATGTAACCTATATGACTGCTTTTTTTGTACGTAATATAAGAGATGGAATTATTTTTTAAGCTTTTTTACGCCAGTGTTTAAACGATTTTCTCTTACTGTTTATGTATCAAAACAAGCAGCTATGTAAGTAGTTCAAAAATTGTTAGGAAAATCAAAAAATTCTATTTGGAGTGCTTGTATTCAATGCTAATTCGTTAACCAGAGATTGTGAATATACGCCGTGCCCAATCCGTGACTCCCGTTCTCTATTCGTGCCGTTCAAAAAGGTTTCCATAATCAAGAGAGGATTAATCTCGTGGATCTGCCGCCTACGAATTTCGATGTAGAAGATTTAGCATTCGATCTTAATTTAAATACTGGATGCATATTTGTTTACCTATTTCTACAAACATTTTTCAATTACACGATGTTTCATGCATTTACGTACAATAAAAAGTAATAAATGATTTTTAATACCATGTCACTATCTCTCAATTAAATAATTTTCGAAAGTATCATCTCAATATAGCTAAATAAGTTGAAATATTATTTTTTTATCTTTACAAAAATATTTTTCTAGGAAGTTTTATTCTTATTTCTCAAATAATTCATTAGAGAAAATGACGTAAACATCGCAATCAACCGTTACTTTCGCTGTTTTTTACCTTTTTAGTGTAATGTATAAATTATTTTATTGAACTTCATTTATTATACCTATTTTCTATAAATTGTATCCGTACAGGTAATAGTTAATGTATTTCCAAAAGTATATACGTACATGACGCGATTCTGGATTTCTGGTTCATAGTAAAAAGAAGCGGCATGAAATAATAATTTATCTTTAATACAGCGAAAGGTTTTTCTTGCTAACATGATTCAAACACACTAGGAATTAATCTCTAATAGCAAAACATTATCAATCTATTTTCAGCAACGAAATAGTCACTCTCAGTCACCTAACGTATTTGTGACCTTAGATTATTTGCCGCTGAATCTGCTTCACTCTCATTATTATAATATATAGCGTTATATAAGAAAAATATTATTTTTGCTAAATAACCGACATCCTAACTCATTCAATCAAATTTTATCAAAAATATTTGATTTATTAATGACACAATTTGTTGAAATCAATGCAGGTGTATTGCCTTCAAGAAGGTTCTTTGTTGATTTTCCCATTAGCTTTATTTTCTTGTAAACATTCCATTCTTTTAATCTAGTTACAATATCTATCCTATTTTTTTACCTCTTTCCCTTTGTCTAGAAATGTCTCTTCCAAGAGCCTAATCAACAGTCCATTGAATCTTATAGATATTTTCATTTAATAGTAATTTTAATAATAATAATAATACTTATCTAATAGACATAGCTATCCCAAATACACACAATCTTCAGAAAACCATAGCAGTAAAGCACCACAGATATATAGAACTAAAAGAAGAAATTAAACGAATGTGGAACATGAATACTGTACACATTGTCCCAATAATTTTATCGACCACAGAAATTATCCCTACAGACTTACACAACAGTATAAAAATAATAGATTTACCTAAATTGCAATACACCCTCCTACAGAAAGCTGTCATACTAAATACAACCAGAATAGTATGTCAATTTTTAAGTTTCGAGTAATGAGAGTGCTTGGCAAAGCCCGTACCTCATTGAAATAACCGGCTCAAAAGCTGTGAAATACAAAAGTAAAATAATAATAATAATTTTTAATAATAAATTGCTCTCTCTCTCTCTCTGTGTCTCTCTTTCTGATGAATTAGATGCTCCTACCATCCCGAGTCATATAGCTTCCTAAATAAGTACAAATATCCAGGCGTTATCGTTATTTTCTGCTTGCTGTAACATTCTACGTTTATTTACTATCTCAGAAAACCTATTAATTCTTTCTATTTATTTAATGTTAAATATCTTTACTTTACTCATTTAAGGAGATGAGCAGTATCTTCAGACTCTTTTCTGAATTACTTGTGCTCAGTCATATTCAAATCTAATGTGGCTTAGTTACCTCCTGCGATTACTCATGAATCTGTACCTTCCCATGCCTATTTTACCATGGAATCTCTTGTCCGGATTTTTGTCTGTATCAACAGCGGTCACCTTACTTTTTTAGTAACTTCCCGTTGAAATTGATTTTTGAAATTTTGTAAACGCATAGACGGTTGTAGGTTATGCTGTAGAAAAAAAATCTCACAAAAGACCCTAGGGTTCGATCCCAGGAACCTTTTATTTCTACTGTTGATTAACATTGGAGCGAGTTTAGGACATTTTAAGTTTGTATTTTAAAAGTAGTTAGAATGAAGATTATTTTAATCTGAACCTAACTAGCTAAATTTAATATTGAATCAGAGGAATCTGGAAAATTTTCACGCTTTTGACAATGATAAATTTTTACTAATATGCCAACTCCAATTTCTATATTAGGAAATATTCGGCCTTCGGTTTCTGTACACAATTATGCTTATGTTTTGTTTAAATAACAAAAAATAAGATGTTGATTTTATTTTCAACCTTATTCTTGCATTGCGTTGAGTTCTCCAAAGGAGACGAATTGGGAACTTATTTTAACTGCAGTCACAAGATATCAAAGACAAGATGATCCAAACGCTACCTCTAACGCCTACTTTCCATTTAATAATTTATTTAATACTTGCATATATTGACTTTAATGGCTTTAAAATCACAGAGGATATGTTGCTCTTTTAGCTCCAAATTTAATAATTTAGCGTTATAAAATATTAAAAACATGTTCGAACTTTATATTAAATTGATCATGCGTATTTGTGCGGCAAAAATAACGTGCGTATATATTAGAATATACCAAATCTGAGTCCAACAATAGTCGTTGCTATGGCAACACTCTCGTAATGAGTGATAAAAACTGTAAAAACTCTAGTATTTACGCAAAATTCAAAGAAATACAATCGAAAACTAAATTTTCACGAAAGAATTTGGAACCTCCATTCCTCTCCTTAGAGAATGGTACAAATACCGCACCGTTATTACAATTCTAAGATATTTTAGGTGCAAGAGGAAATTATCCTCCACGATGGTTTTCAGATTTTCCATGTAAATCAAAAGGGATGGATAATTCCTGGAATAGAACCCGGAACTTTCAATATTCGCAACAAAAACTATCCTCGGTAGCTCGGCTTCAGTAGCAAGAGATTTCCACCGAATGTCATGAAAACTGGTCTATTGGTGCAAACGCTAATAGGGGGACGGACAGATAGACAGGCGGACAGGCAGGCAGACACAACGACAAAACTATAATCCTATTTTCATTATGGAATGTAGGCTAAAAAATAATAGCAGTTTAACATTTATATTCTTATATTAATTGTTTACAGCGAGACAAATTTGTTTACTCACGCTGCCATTATGAGTTAAATTTTAGTTTAGGTCTACATCTTGAAATATTTATTTTGATTGCAACAATAAAACTATTTATTCCCTACATAAAATTCAACTGTATTTTTGGATTAGTTCTATTGGAATGGCAGCAGCATATTATTTTCGTTTAAAAATAAGTTAGAGTTAAACTACGGACTCGGGACTTGAACATTCGAACGCCTGAAAATTTCCTTCACCTATGCCAACACTTGTGCCACCTTCTCTCCCTCCACCACTTTCTTTCCTTCGCTACTTTGGGAATTTATTTTAAATAAATAGGAAAAGATGGAGACATAGACTACTTAAATTTCTTAGCAGTGTATTATAAACCACTGGAAATTTCTGACCTGTTCTGTTTGCCCATTATTGGAATCAACGGCGAATATCATGAAACACATCACTCAATCACCCAGAAATAAAGAAATTGATATGATAAATACCACGATGTTGGATAAATGTCCTGAAATGAGTAGGATATATAAAAGTACACTTAGAATTAAAGATGCACCTTATTGTGATCTCTATCCACGTGAATTTTTGAACTGTTCTTATCCACCTGGGATATCTTAACATTGCTTTAACTTTAAAATTTTGAAGTTACAATAATGCTATTGAGAAATATTTCCAAATATTGAACTGCATAATGGGCTACGGTACTCAGCAAAGTTATTTCATACTAAAATAATAAAGGCATTCGCAGCAACCGGTACAAGTGCGAATAAAACGTTTAGGTGTATCACAGCCCCTGCCACCCACCATTTTGGAGAGTGGCAGAGTGATACGCATCAACCTACCATTCCCATACTTTTTCCTCGATTTACATGTTTATTGGGCTGCTAATACAGTTAATCAATGTATATATATATATATATATATATATATATATATATATATATATATATATATATAAACACATATACCAATAGTTATAAATATTTAAAGACAGTTTTTGATCCTATTTCTTAAAGCTCCTTCGCATTTTGTTCCATACTTCTGCAGTTCCATTAATGAAACACGTGTCACCACTTTTTCAGATGAAATTCGGTCTTAATAACTTTTTCCCTTAGATCTTTCCATGTTCCTTACTTGTAAATGCGGGATATAACAAAGGTCCTAAAACACTATCCAGCGTAACTCCTGGGATGGCTTTTATTTCATCAGTAATACAACCATCTATTATAACCCTTTGCTTTCTATCTAATAAGAAACCCTCTATCTATCATATTAACCGTTTTCATTGCTAGCCCGTTAACCTTCATTAGCAGGATATGATGGGACATAAGATCCCAAATTCCGACAAATCAAATACTATTCCCTCCACTTCCCCACCTTGGTCGAGCGTGTCCGTAATATCTTGGCATTACTCTAATAGGTGCAATTCCCTAGAATGACCATTCTTTTTACCATTTGCAAATTAACGACGTTAAGCTCACTGGTTTTCCATCTTTCCTCTATTCCCGTCCTTATGAATAGGAATAAATGTCGCCTCTCTCCGTTTTTTGGAGATGCAATAATTAGAGAAAGAGGAATAGTGAATAGTGATTGAGGTACGGTCTTATCATTTCATCTTTAATTTCAAAGCTACGATATTATGGTATCCTTTAGCTTTATACCAGCTGAGGCTGTTAAATTTTCAAAGATGTGATTACGTAATTTCAATTCGCGTTCCATTTTTGACTGATATTTTTAATTCACTTAAAACTGATTTACGTCTCTTAAACACTGATGAATACTATCATTCGTTAAATTTCTCTATTTCTTATAATTAATTTTAATTTATCTCCTTTGCAGAATTTTGTTTAATACTAGCTAATTACCCGGGTCTTGCCCCGGGTTTACGGTTTCGAATTCTTTACGCTCATTTCACGCGCCAATATTTTCATTCAAAGTCAACGTACTCTCCAGATAAGTGACCAATATCCCCCTTAATTGTTTTTATGATTCGCTGCCGCCTTCCTATACTAATAATATTATGGTCTAAAAATCAAGCATAAAATCGAATAGGCTAAGCGATGACTGAATATTTGTATATCAGAAATTATATGTTCTATCATCTTCAGATCTAACACAATACATACGTAGGTATTGATATTTTACAAATGGCTTCCAGAATTTGTTCAATCATTATCAAATTAAACATATTCAAATTTGATATTCTGATAGGAATATTCAAAATAAATTGTGTCATTTTACAAAAAAGTAACACCGGCCTATACTCAGGGTATGATTTGTATGGCTCCCCCCTCTCCCACCCCTCCAAAGGAAATCGAAATTCTGGCCCTGAGGTACACATCCTAAAGGTCTCCTTAGAAAGTTTACCAAGTTTAAAGTCTCTAAATTTCTTGGTTTTCGAGAAATACTTTCCAAACACGCACACACATACAGCTAGACAGATACACTCCGTCTTTCATTAATATAGATTTAGATTTCATTCTCTGTTGTCTCCTCTTCCATTTAAGTGCCCACTGAAATTATTACTATAATATGAGTCTAATATAATAAACAGGTATCTGTAGTCAGAGGCCTTTTATTTAACATCCATGTAAATAGTTTGTATATGTGCCTAAAATCATCGCCCTACTAAAGCCTCCTATGCGATATTCTAACCTTCTTTTCAATGTCCTGATTTTATATTATAGAATCTGCGTCGGGATATCTCATCATCATCATAGGTAGTCTGTCCGTAGACAGGTCAGTGATTATTCTTGGTTAAACCTGGTTCTCCATATATTCCTATTTTCCGCTCTTCTCTTCATATCTTGATACCTCTCGTTCCCTTTCAAATCGTCTATCAGCTGAAACCTTTTCCTACCTCTTTCCCTTTCCCATTTAGTTTTCCTTCTAACACATCTTTAATCATACTCTCTCTCCTCAGGTAATGTCCAACCCAGTTAGCCTTCCTCTTTCTGATAGTCTGTATAATCATTCGCTTCTCTCCTATTCTTCGTAGCACTTCATCGTTTTTCATCCTATCTGTTCATTTTATCTTCAACATTCTCCTCCAAGTCCACATTTCAAAGCTTTCTAAGTATTTTATGTCATTTTTCCTTAGCGTCCATGTTTCTGCCCCATACAATGCTCTACTCCATACATAGCATTTTATCAACTTCTTGCGGATATCTTCCCTTATATTCTCTGTAAGTAGATGTTTCTTTCTCCTGAAAGCCGCTTTTGCTTTTCCTATTCTAGTTCTGATCTCATCCGTACATTTTGCTTCTCGTGTTATCTCGGGATATCTATGAATGGTTTATTTAAGTATAAATTTCTCTAATCGTCTAAATGCAATTAGCTTTAACTGCTCCCATGCGCCGTTACCATTTCTTAACTATTTACATTAATTCTCTGCAACCTGCCAGAAGCGTTTGGCAGGAGGTTTTATTGCAGCAATATTAACTCAGGCTAAAGCCTCTATTGGCCTGTCTTATCGTCTCTGCGAAGAAATGATCTTGGTTCTAGCGACTTGAAAGTTTTTCGCAAAAATACATTGGCAACCTAACGTATGTTTATATGTTTATCTACCGTATCCACCCATCGTGAACGAGACAATATGTCTTTAGGTATCCTATATGCCTCCGATTATGTTTACCCTTTTCCAACATCTTTACACACAAAATTTCTCATTTTCAATCACGCCATTTATGCATGTGAAGATCCCTCCATCTCTAAAATATTGATCACTTCTATAACACATCCTGCCAAACACAACTGATGGCTTGAATGGTAGTTATGTAAATGCAAGAAAGGTTTCATAAGAACGAATATCCCTCTTTAGCCAAGACTCGATCCCAAAAATTACATCCACCTCAAAGGCCTAAATCAATAATTCATATTTCTTAGATTCATTCATGGTATTCCGACAGTTTACCTGAAGAACCATTAAGTCAACTGCTCCTGCATTACTTCGATTTATTCAAGGCGCGCCTCTGATTTCTTGTCATCACTGGCTTTCTTCAGTCGCATAGTCCCATTTCTCTTCTAGTATTCCTGATAGCATTCCGCGCTTTCGTGAACCATCTCTATTCAAATGTAACCCGATCCTCCTCAAATCCTCTCCACTGAACCAACAATTCGGATCCACGAAGAACTCACCCTGTTTGCTACAAAGCAATTAGTCCTCCATTCGTGTATTGAATCGTTTACATCTCTTTTATGCATTGCAGCACTAATTACAACGTTTACATTTTTTAATTCCTTTTTTGCTATAACACAGAGATTATTCGAATTTTGCTCTCATCGTTTCGTCTGTTACAATGAGAAGAACCATTCCCTTTTCCTTTCTGTCAATCCTCATCTATTGGATTTTTTTCATGGGTTTTGTCCTTAACCCAAGGTAGCAGACAATTGCTTAATTGAAATAATTACTGAAGTAACATATACTGGGGAGATGGGCATCATCATCTGCTTCTTCTAAATATTGTTCTTTCATCTGAAAATTCCACTCCCATAAGACAAAATGCGCTAGACATCAAAGGTTTGAGATGATGATTGTTGAAGAGCAGGATGAAATAGAACAGGAACTTGATGGTGAGGAGGACAACCATTCTAATTTTGGATAATTCAGATATGAGAAGAATCTTATAAGTGAATGAAGGCTAATCCAAAAATTATAATTAAAAACGGATAAATAATATAGAACCTAGAAGTAAATTATATGAATGCCATTTAAAAAATATTGTTTTCCTATATGGAGGGATTATAGTGGGTTTCATTAACTCCTGCCTTTTCACCTTCTGCCTTAGTCATTATAAACTCATTTAAATTGAGTGTGAGAAAAGGATACGAGTTTTGAGTGAAATAGCTAGTTCTTTCAGACTGAGATATACGGAAACGAATACTCCTAGAAACGCAATCCATGAAATATTAGGCGGGTAGAGAACATAGCTTTTTAAAGCACTATAAGGAAAACGTAAAAATATTTATCCAACTAGATATCTGATAGACGATGTTTTAATGTTTTTATTATCAAAATATTAAATCTAAAATTCAATATTTTAATAAAAAGAAATTATTTGACACTAAGAACCTCTTTACTTATTAAGAAATGGATTTTTTTAAAACAGCCTCAGATTTGGGCTCATATTTATTTTCTGGAACGGAGCAGCAAACCGACCGGGACAATCCCAGTCAAACCGGGACGTATGGTTAGCCTGTCTATAATTCACCTATATTAGATGTCGCAAATACTTTCAAACCCTTTCTCTAATTCTTTTGAGCCTCGCCCTCCTTGTTGCCGGGAAAAGAAAATTTCCTCACATTTGTTTCGAACAAGAAAATGTTTTCCTAAGTAAAACTCTATCGGCGGATAGGAACTGCAATGTTGCTCTCGATAAGCCGGCAAGTAGGTTTCTTCCTCCCACCAAATATTATTAGAAATACAAAGTTTGCAAGTATTTTAATAAGCAATTTTTATAATTATTTTAATAATAAAACCTAATTAATTTCCTGGAATTATAAATTATAAAACATTCTCTGAAGTTAATGCCTTAACTTCTGTCACATAGATCAGTTTAGGTCAAATAAATATCAGCAAAGAATTTATAAGGAAAAACGTAGTTTAAATATTTTCAACAAATTATTTAAAATTAAATTTCTGTTATGGTTTTATTAACTATCCTTGCTATCACGATCATGCTTAAGAACCAGGAACATAATGCTTCTCACTTCAAATAATACGCCATTTCCGTTGAAACAAACTGTGTTTTCAGGAGAAAGGAGTCAATTCACCCTTTCGCCCTCATTAGAATTATTTGGATTGGTTTTCCGCATTTCGCGATAGAAAACATTCCGAGACAATTGATGAATTCCTTTCCTCTTCATTGTTTCTTTACAAATTTACATTATAAATTTGCCTTTGCGAGGTTTATCGCACCAACAGAACTTTCACCGAGAGAAAAACATGTTGTTAAAAAATAATAAATATTTATTTTTTGATTTTTCATGGCTCCCTTCGCCTCTACACCTTGCTATGGGATTTTCGTAGCCGCGGGAAACGGCGCGTTATTTCCCACCCGCCGCCGCCTCCATTACTTCGCCTTTTCCGTGTGCCGACCTTTGTTCGAATGCGACCGTTTCATTACTGATAACATACTTGCACACTTAGATAATGCATTCAGTAAATGCACTAAGTTTTGCGTTTAATTTTCCCTTTTCAAATAAAAAATTTTACGATTCGGTTTAAATCTAAATACTTATTGTTTCAGATATTTTGGAAAACGCAGCCATGTTGCTTCACAGATAAAAGTGCGAATTAATGTATTTTTCGGATTCTAATCATGTTCGACAGGTAGCCAAATACGATAAAATTTAAAAAAAGAGCCTCAAACTGTAACTGAAGGTCAATATACTACAAACTCAGCTCTACATGTTTCTTTATTAGCGTGACAGTCAGTAAGAATCGCATTTCTTAAGTATGCGGATTCTTTTACAGAATGTATATCATCACCCGTCAAAAATTATGGTAAGTTATTAATGCACATTTCAGATCATTAAATGAAATTTATACTAGCAAAGTAACATTAAATCCACGGTAAAAGATGACGCACTTATATGAAGTTCTTCTTATTGTTAACGTCCGAAACTGGCAAATGTCCATATCATTTACTAAGGTCCAGATAGTTCCGAATCGACTAATATTGAGAAACATTTTCAAAGTATAATCAAACGCCAAAATTGCTACCTGTGTTAATAAAACTGCACAACTGAAGTTTATTTCATTGGCTAGACTTGGAAGGATGAGTCGCATTTTTAACACTAACAGTCTTCATTTAAATAAATAAAATTAATCCAAACTTTGACATTTCTACCACTTGAACGACATTATGAACTTAGTGCGTCTAATTCTAACATTATCCAAATATTGAATACTGTCAATAAAAGGTATGCTATAAAAAGCGGACTTTTTAAATTATATGTGAGAATAGCAGATAAGGAAAATGGATTCCGTTGAAGGAAGGAAGAGAGGAGTTAAGCAAGGTGGGACTCTGCATGAATTAGTTTCCCATGGTCAGCCAAATTTCTAAAATTATAACAGCTACAATGATTCCATAAGCATATACTGCAATGTTTTCAGAAGTGCTAGTATACTATACCTGATGCCAGATATTATAAATGGTTATCAAAATGAATTTAATGGAATCTGATTGAAATATATTTCAATTAATGATCGCATTTTTACAATTTTCTCTAAAACAGACATTTCTCCCTTTCATATTATCTTCCGCTATTCGTTAAATTGCAAATATAAAAAGCATTTCAGTAGAAGTGACTCATATTTTCAGTTAACTAAACGCTTTGTCAGCAATACGACCTAGTTTCATAATCTCATGACGCGTTAGTACTCGCTTAGACGAAGACAAAAATAATAATGAAATAAATAGGCTCTGATATAAGTAAAGAATTTTAAAAAATATTAATATGCTGATATAATTATGAAAGAGTTGAATGTTTCGATTAAAAAAGTAACGAATGTCGATCATGTCCGTATCTGAGGTGTTGTTATATGAAAAAGTCACTGAATAATACTTTACTATTGGATTTCGAAAAATTTCAGAAATCATCGTTTCAATGATGAAGTTGTTATCAGAAACATCGTCATTTTGCGATAACCTCGAGTCGAGTCCGGTACTAGACAAGCTGAGAATTCTCTCTCAGCTTCCTCTCTACCTCTCCTCTCTCTCTAGTTTGTGGTCCGTACCAGTTTTTGACACTACAATTGTGCCCGTGTGCACCTGATCATCCGCTATTGTGACGGCAGTTTTCGTCTAGGCAGAGCCAACATATCCCTCCCCCCTATTTCATCATGGCCGGGGGGAGGTCGGATTTCCACAGAAAAAAGTAAACTCAAGTCTGGCAAGTGTGTAAACTGTGTGTGCTCTGTATATTTTAAATGATATTTAATCCTATTTTTCTTATATATTTTAATTTGAGTGGTAAAAATTTAGAATTTCAGAAAAACAGCTTCTTACAGTCAAATTCAAATTGAACGATGAATCAAACACAAAGTAATCATCCCTTTCTTGAATTTGTTTATTTTAACTACCACATCGAGATGAGGTCACAGTTGCGATGAAAGCCAGTCTTACTCATTCAACAGCATAAAAATATGTTACAATGACACGTTGCTTACAATTTTATAGTAGCTTCCACATACATCACATAAGTAGGTTATATTCAGCCCAATAAGTGACGAAACATTTTGATAATTTAGAAAAGTGTCCTATAAAGTATAACATAAAATACACAAAAAATATTCTATTTATTTGAAAATTTCATGTCTAGGACAATGCGGAGGGTAGAAAACAATCCTAGCACTCTCTTTCTGGAGAACGAATAAACAATAATAAAATATATTTAAATAACTAGTCTAAATCATTAGCATTGTTTCAATCTTCTGGTATTTACCACTGTCACTGAGGGATTAAAGTCTAATTCTTACTTGCCAATGACTTGAAAACGGTATACAGAAGTAAAAAATTTACAACACTGCAAGAACAAGGAAGTAATAAACGACGCATTTTAAAAACACACGTACGTAATTTTTACATGTTAAGGAACATCATTCAGAAATTGAGAAGAGTTTATCTTACGCAAGAAAATTGATATTTGTAAAAGCATTTCGCTATATAGTAGACTTAATTTAAGTTCTAATGATTCATTAAAAGAAAATAATTATAATATTTCTAAAGAGGTGTTACGTAGTAAATAATATAAAATTTCTACCACTTTTTTGAGACGTGAAGTAAAATAGTATTTTCTGACCGAATGAAATTATAGATGTTCACCAAAATTTCAAAATTATCACAAAACAACAGCACTCTATGTTAAGATTTAACACGGAAAGCGATGATTTCATACATCTACATTGTACTCTTATTTGAAATTCGATCTTACAAGCCATGAATTCAAATGTGTGGCGAATTATATATATGCGTAAGAATGAAAGAATGAAAATGAAGTAAAATTATATTATTGATGCCCTTCTAGGATCAAAACGCGTTAATAATATTTGAGATTAACACATAAACTGCGATTTATGCTTAAAGATGTTCTCAAGAAATGCGATAGCCGAGGAAGACAAAAAATGATAAAACTTATTATAGTAGTACCTTCAAAACAATGCGGGATCTCGGAAATTATAAATCAGCTAACGCCTTTGATTCTATAGCTAAATTAAGAGCCCATAGGTTTTCCCAATTGGAAAGCCGACTCAATTGACGATTGGTGAAGATCTTCTTAGTTCCGCTAAATGGTGGTTGTGATAACAAGACAGACTGAAAGGATGCAAAAAATTTCCAACGAATAGAACATTAATACAGAGGCAAAAGAGAGATATATGTTAACATTGACAGAATATATTATGTAAATCTATACAATTTTCCATTACATTGATTTGATAGAGGATAATGTATTCCTTCGCATGTTTCTCTGATGTAATCAATATGCAATATGAACAAAGAAGTAATTAACATCTCAAACACTCCGTAAATGATTTTTAAAATCTTGGGAAGATTCATAAGCAATAGTACAAGAAGTCTACAAAAAAGTATGTTAAATGACAAAAAATAGGACAATATCGAATATTTAGATTATAATTTGTCTATAAAGGTTAACGAACATCATCCAAAAATAAGAAGAATTTAACATACATGATTCGAAAATAATTTCCAGATTCATTGAGAATTCAATTCAGAAGCATTATAATGCACTAGAAAATTTCTACTTAAAAAAAATTTCAATTTCAACATTTTATTATTTCTTCAAAATATTATCACATGGTTTTAATTTTAATGTACCCAAACTATAAGTTGTCAAATGCAATCGCAACGCTTAAGGTTTCTTTTTTCCAGACAAACTTTGTAGGAATCATTGCTGAATATATTTTGATTGTCCACTTTTATTCATTTTCTGAAAACTGTAATATTCCAATAGAATTTAGAGAATTTGAGGAGAAAATATGATATCCTTCAGCTTCCGTGCATTTCTCAGAGTACATGAAAATCTTAAAAATTATTAATTACACAAAAGATTGATTACAGTATTTTCCAATCTAAGCCATCTTATCAACTCATTGCATCAATTCAAAATATTCCAATTTACTCCTATTTAAGTAAGAGTTAAACTTAAAAATTCGGATTAACGCGTAGCCAGCAAGGTTGAGACAGCTTAAAAAGTTTTGGGAATATTAGTTAAAATTAAAACTTCAAGTACAAATGACGTATAGATAAGAGGAGGCCAAACCGCGTCTCGTAAGCCGAATCCGTTCTTTTTTGTTTAAATTAGTATGAGGCTCTTTCAAATTTCTATTCGGAGGCGTACCAGCGTTTTTCAGTGTGACTTGAGACGTGACGTGACGTAATGGACACGCATTATTTCTGAATTGCTTCTGATACTGTTTGTGTTTTACTGTTCGTAAATTCATTAGCAGAGAATGCGTGTCATGCGGCTCTCTTAAGCATTAAAACAAGAGAGGAAAGATGCACACGACATTTGCGCATGCATGCGAGGCAGAGGCGTTTTTTACGATTTATGCAATTATGTTCACCGACTAATTTCTTAGTCAGTTGTACTAAATAAAACAATCAACGGTTACTTAAAACATGCCTCACTCGAATAGCAGTAATATAATCTTTATATTCACGCTCATTCCTTCGTCGTAAATTACCAGTTTCCTTTCACTTACAATCTCTAAGCATACGTAAAAAATAGACGTATTTATGTTCATTTCTCTGTCGTAGGTAATCCATTTCCCTTAATTATCCAAATGCTTGGTGCGCCCGAAATAAAATTAAATTCATTAGATATTTGCAGCAGGTATTTTTTACTTAATTTGTCAGGAAGATTGTTTTCGTCGACAACAATAAAAAAACACGGGGAAATTTTTCTAAGTAAAAAGTTAATTACGACTTTCTTGTTTGATTTTCTTGAAATCGGCTACACCTTTGAACCAAAAATATGCTATTTTACTATTTCTACAATTGTGTGTGAAAACGTTTTTATTATAAGTAAGTGATATTTTACGAGTTATACAGAAAAGTTCATTTTTTGTCACCAGTTTAGTGAATCTCCTGATTCGGCTATGTAAACCATTTATGCCATTTTTTATTTTCTTTGTCCCAAATCCTGAATACCAAATTTCAACAACATCCGCCCAGTGGTTTCTGAGATGAAACATGCTGACGGATGGACACGACTCGACGATAAGGCGTTCTTTTTTTAATTATTGTAAAGAACGCCTAATAAAACCACATTATTTTAGGTATTTTCAGTACCGGTGCAGTATAATAATTTTTCATGAAAGCACTTACGAATTTCATTTAAGAATTCTTATGCACCTTTTTTCTACAACAGGAATCAGTAATTAAATCCTACTACTTTGCTGAAACTTTGTTATTCATATTTATAAGACGATAAAAGTCAATTGATTCAATGAATTAAATGGACGTAATCTCTGTCACTCGCAATAAAATTAATATTTTAATGTGGTGTTGTTTGAGAAATACTTTTCCTATGTATATTTTTAAATTTATCAATAAAGGATCTTAAGTGAATTTTACGTGGTGCAAATGTCAATATAAAATCAAAATATTCTTTCGACTGCAAAGTTATCGTTACAAGAAATGCACGAAAATATCATAAGAAACTTAATTTGATGCCAAATATAATAATTAAATAATAAAAATGAGTTCATCGACATTAGTGTTAAGCACAATTAACGGTAGCTGCGTTAAAGATATTTTCCGTTAAGATGTATTTAACACTTCTGGAAAATACCGAAAACTGTTTCTAAGTTATACTGGTCCCCTATGTTTTCTTATTTCTACTAAACTGAATCATATTCAAATCCTTCCGTTGATTTTATCAAAAGCAATGCTATCTCATTCTGAACGTTATTCTGAGATGAGAAGGAATTCCGTTTGCGTTTGAAGGAAATATTCGAGTATACCAAAACAAACGAAGCTTGCGTGGAACAGAACATAAGTGTGATCTTTTGAGAAATCGCGACGATAGTTGAATTTACCTATTATAACTTCTAAATTGATTCAATTCATGCGGATTCAGTTTGGAATACACCGTACCAAGGGGTGGCACGGAGAGACGCATGAGCGCGCGTACGCGGCAAATGATTTGACCGGATTCGGCCCGTGGGACGAGGCGGCGCTTCTCAAACCAGATATCGGGCGACAAACCTGCAGGGCGTAAAATGGGCGCCGCCAGCGCTAGCTGCGATGCAAAAAATGCGTTTGATAAAAGGTGTAACTACGATTCGTATATTACGAAGATAAATAATATACAATTCCTTTAGACTTGAGAATAATTAAAAACAACATTACACTATGACATCCCGCGGAATTACTTAATCCAGGGGATGAAATGCAATGGTGAGTTAGACATTCATCAAGTAAGGATATAAATATTTTGTTGTCAATTTTCGTATATTTATACCATTTCTAGATAAACATATTGCTAAAAATAACTGCGAATGTGGAAATAATGCATCTTATGACCCGTTCACTAAAATTTTTCACTTTTAGCCTGGATAATGAGATTCTTTTAACAAAAACAATAGTTTGAAAAAATAAACAAAAATGAAGGCATAAGTGTTCAAATAATTCCATCCAAACTTATAAATAAAAATTAACGAGAACAAATTAAACATACTGAATGCATTAAGCGGCATTACAAGACAAAAGGATTCGTTATCTAACGACCAAGGCTATGCTTAGAATTGCTTTCATCACATTCTTGCTCACGATGGCATAGATTTGGCGAATATAAACACAAAATATATCATGTTAATAAAATTATAACCCGCGCTTAAAACAACAATCTCGAATAATGATTTATAATGAGTGCCAGCTTCTTTATATTATAAGTAAACATTTACACAGTAATGTAAGAAATTCTTCCTTGTAAGTAACAGGTAGATTTTTCCTCAAGAAATTATCATTCGTGATAGAGCAAATTATAGCTTTGTAAAGGAACCGCATTCTTCTTTTTGAACCATGAGATAATCGTATGTAACGCCCAATAAACAAAATTCCATTACTTATTTAGCTTTGTATGGAAAAATTTTAATTGAATAGTATTTAAAGCATAAAATTTTGGACAGCTGACAGTTATTACAATTTTATAAGATGAAGAAATTAAAAATGTGTGTTTTGATTTTCATTTGCATTGTCATTAAAATAATAATCCGGAAACTTTTATTGCTGAATGTTTATTTGAGAAATTTAATATTTTAGTTTTAGAAAAAAATCTGCTAAGGAACCTGTAAAACAGTGTACTTTACCTCGCGGAATTGGCGCTCACTGCTATGAATTCAGCGTAAAAACAGTTTGTAAATACCCGTTACACTAATTACATAACAACCGGAAGCCAGAGCCGTCTTAGGACATTTGGAGGCCATGGGCCCTAACCTTTCTTAGGGCCCCTCCGATTTGCAGAACACGCCTTAGTTAGAAAATGTTTGCATTGATTGTAAAATGTTGCCACGGTTACTACCTATCTGATTTCATAGAGAATAACAACATACAGTATTACGCTATTTTGGGTGTGGGTGGCTGGGGTGTATAAAGAAATACCGGATAAATTAAAATATTAAATAAACAAAATGTATAAAGTAAACTCACGTTACCAATGGAACACTATCTATCTCGAAACTGAAATAAAAAACTTTCTTTCCTCTCATGTTTAATAGTTCATAAGTATTTCTGACCTTTGAGTCTCTGTTTTATTTCTCCTCTCTAAATTTTAGCCTCCCCTTTAAAGTGAGGCCCTGGGCCAAGGTCCATGTGGCCTCCCCCTTAAAAGGGCTATGCCGGAAGCACAAAATATGCATCATGAAATATTAAGAAATAACTAGAGTTAATGTTAACATTGTACTTCCGTTACGTGAAAGAATATCTTAAAAATATTCTAAGTATTTAAATACTCAATTTTCCAGAATAACATGAATACTGCATTGAATATTTTTCATTTCTAGTTTTTTTAAACTTCCCGTCCAATAAGACTGTTGCATTGACAGTGCATTTTAATAACTGTGCTGTAGACGTTTCTCGAAATAGAGTATATTTTTGGAGTACAACGGGCAACTCCAAAGAAGCTAAGACACAAGTTAATCAGACAAAATTTCAGTTATATGAATTATATCATTTCAGTGGAATTATAATTTATTTGAAATAGAAATATTTTCAAGTGTCGTCATATGTCAAATGAAACCGCAAATCTACAGAATGTACCTACTTCCAATTTAACGTCATATTAAGTCTATACACCTAGTACAACTTAAAATACGTTTTTTCTCGTTCAAATTTTTATAGTTTTTGGGGGGCTTTCAGAATGTGTGAGAGCGAATTAAAATGTAGAAAGCAATTTTTTCTTCTTCATCATAAGTTATTTATTTTTACTGATGATTACAATCTTTCTACACATCAACTGATTTCTTTTTTAATTTCTCGCGTAACATCTTTGCTAAAAGATATAGAATTATACTCGAAAGAGAGTTATTGTCTTTTGTACTTCTTTCTTTCGGAAGCTATGTATAATTGGAAAAGTTGTGATTATTTGTGCGGTTATAATGAATTAACATCCATGTTATTATGAATCGTAATTAAAATTCGATTTAAATGCTTTGTAATCCATTATTCCCAAATAATGAGAACCATGCGAATTTAAAGCTAGTGGCATTGCTATACTTATGCCCGAGCGTAATCCCATAGACCAGTGGCGGGACACCTTGTTTGCGTGGCGGGCTGCATTGGCAGTTGCGAAGTCTTCGGCGGGCCGCATTGTAAGTTGCCAATGCTTCGGTGGGCCAGATTAGAATTTAAATCGGACGTTAACTATAGATTCTGAGGTATCATGTCAGTGAAAATGAAGTCTAAATTATGGTTTTTAGGGATAAAATTTCAATATCACGTGTTTTATTGTCGTAATTTGAATGATCTATACGAATTTAATTTGTGCTTTTTTGATCATAACTTCGACGGCCGCATAAAGCAATATCGAGGGCCGCTTGCGGCCCGTGGGCCGTAACTTGCTCACCACTGTCATAGACGACATTTAAAATCTGAAAAAGTCATCAGTTTATCACCACATGTGCGCACACTTCCGAGGAACTAAATCGGATAAAGAAAGCATGGCGACTAATTCCGGTTTGCATCCAAAGGGACCACTTTTTTTCGGAACCCACTTGTCTGATGCTCGGATCGGCAATCCGCTCCACTCGGCGGATCCGACCCCGCAGAGCACCCTCAACCGGACGCGCCGTCGCTCGCAGAATTTTTTTCTGAATCATTCACGGAGAACTCCCTTCTCTCGCACATCACTCCTATATTTTGCAATACGCATTTAAAATGAGTATTTTATTTTTTAATGAGACTCTACATTAAAGTTTTGTTTGTGGCATTACTAAGCATTATTCGTGGATTACGTTGGGATTTATTTTACTCTAGGATATCGAATGGCTCCCTTGCCTGTCTAAACATTCATATGAATCTCCCAGTGCTCGCCGTAGTTCAAATAAATAACCGGGTTTAGCCATATAAATACAGTGTTTTAGTGGCGATTTTAAATAGTAAAAGCGGTGATAGAAAAAGAATGTCTATCTTTTTTTTACGAAAATTCTTATAATAATATAAATGGGGTTATGTTCAATACCTATCTTTATACAACTGAAGTCTATTAGGATATTTCAGGCCTAATCTAATAATGGTCCGCATTCTCCGTATTGAAATTTTTACTATGTATTTGCTAGTAACCTAAAGAACACAAATCATGGTCTCTTAAAAGGACAATATAGACAATTACAAAGACAAGCATGCCCTTGGAAAAATCAAAACTGCTACTTACTTTACGACTAAAACTTTTGCGAAGTCAGTCAGAAATCTGAATGTTTAAAAGAAATAATAACCTATTTCTGTTTATAAAATTAGACAACTGACATTTTGAATTTAATAATTGTTTTTATAATTCATATGTGCAATTTTAATTGCTTCTAACTTACGAAAAAGGTAAAATTCCAGTATTGAAATAAAGAAAGAAGATTATTTTCCTTTGGTCAATCATTTAAAATGCCCACAATCCACATGTAGTTTACTGAGCAACAATAATTTCCCTACTTCATAAAAATCGCGAAGCGAATAACGCAATGTTTTCGTCTATTTGAAGGCTTAATAAACGCTAATTGAATCTAAGGGAACAATGCCATGGCAACCAGAAAGAGTACAAAAAATTCATAAAATTTCAAAATGGAAGGTGTATTCCTGACAAATTCTTCCGTGTAACATCTAAAGATAGCAAGAATACGATATTTCATAGTTTTAGCCGTCGAATAATGCAAAACGGAGAAAATTGGTCCATATTTACGTAGTAAAATGAATGAAGGAAAGAAATCTTGCATATTGAGAAAACGAAAATCCCGAATAAACTTATGGGAAAATATAATCATCTCCTGGAATCGGACCTGGGACAATTCTGTAAACGAAATTAGTTTTCCCGAGGTCTTCTAGCTAAAAGAAACAAAATGGAGTTTACAGCATTTGTCTATGACAAACTGTTCAAGAGATAAAAGGGCGGACGGACAGACAGACGGACGATCAGACAGACTGATGGACGGACGAACAGACATTGAGTAATTATATATAAAACATACTCTAAATAAATTTGAATTTTGTATTTTTTTACGAAAACGTAAATAATTTGATTTATTTATATTATTAGCATTACCACTCATCTGAATCTGAATTTTTAGATGTTAATTTTCAATACGTCAGCTGCGATTGGCAGTAAAAGTGAAGATAGTTACTCCATACTCCATTTATTACATTTTTCCTCGTCTCTTCATTGGTTTCAATTGTCCGAAGATGGCGTATGCTTTCAATATTCTAACCCTGACCTCATTTGCGCATTTTACATCTATTGTAATTATTCTTTTAAAATTATAATATTATTTGCCCCTTGGCTTAAAATAAATTCTTGTATTCATATCTGCTTAACTCTTTTTTGGAATTCCCTTTCTTTTCTTGCCACGATTATTAGTGGTTCAAAATATGCGCACTGGCCAAGGAAAGATAATACGATCCCGTAAATCGTAACCGCCTTAACGAATATCGTCCCATCCATAGGAGCTGGACGCGGGCGAGTCACACGCTTGACCCCGATGCGACAAGCGGCGCGACGGCCCGGAGATGCCGAAAAACCGGAGATGACCAACCGGTCGGACGCAACCCGAAGATGCCGGCGAGTGGGGCTTGCGGCTGCCCGGGACGGAGCTGTCTGTTGCCTGGTACACCTTACGAGAACATCCTTCGCAATTTAAACTCAAATTGTTTTGTTCAATTCTCAACCAATTGAATGTATTATCAAAATTACATTAAAATGTGTACAAGGAGTCTACCAACGAGTCTTATATTATTTATCTCTCTTGGAGAAAACTTATTCGACCTCACATATTTGTCATAATACTATACCCCATAGATTTAATTATTTTATTTTGGTTTAAAATCAATACAATGAAATAAACGAATTGCTAGGTTTTATACATGTAATGGAATTTATATCGTACATGTTCATTTAAGTCATCGATAAAGCTCATCTAAGTATTCACTATTTATTAAATTACCATGGAAATATTTCTTCATGTGTGCAACACGAGAGCATTTTTCGCTTCCTTTCTGTTCTAATATGTCATCATTACTATAACGACCATATTAAGCGACGAAATGCTAAAGATTTTTTGAGCAATGAAATTTCTCCAACTTATAGCGCAGAATCGTAAATAAGAGTCGATTCTCGTATTGAATCGGATCGTGACATCGTGCGTAAATTAAATCGAAGCACTCGAGGCGAAGTCATCGTCTAGAGCAAAAGCTTTCAGATACTGGAAATTTCTAAAGCTGTAGTCCCTAATAGAAACAGAAAAATGGTTGTTTTTATGTTTCCTGTACAAAAATGAATTTTCAAATTTTAAGTGGTTTATCAGTCAACCGCAATGGTTTCAAATGTTTCTAGTTAACATTTTACAAATGGAATTGATTATGGTCTCCTAAGAGAAGTTTCAATAATTTTTCTAAGGTTCATAAAATATGTGTATTTTTACAGATGAGCGGGGCAACATATTTTAATTCGAGTTGTAAGTGCTTGTATACTGCAAAACAATCTCCACATACGAACATCTTACCTCGTAAATAAACCAACGCGATCCCCAAGGCAACGGCCACGAGAACCCCATATAAGAAATATGGCAAATTACAAGAGCTATCGCAGAATATTTCTCATTTTTCGCGAAATTAGGGAATCCATCCAGAATTTTCAAATTCTTTGGCAATCGACTCGCGTCTAAGTTTTGTACTTTACGTTTCGTGGCTCAGATCGCTTTGTATTAGTCACCATTAAGAAAATATTACCAGAACAAAAATTAAATCTTTTCCAATATTTCTTGCCATCCAAATAGAACTATAGAGTGTTTATTTGGATGTCATTCTTCATTGCTGATGTTTATTATACAGCCAACTGGAACTCATTTAAGCAAGCTATCCTAAAATTATCCCAATTATTTTTAACAGGTCAATAATTTATTAGTTTAAATTTATGTTAAGGAAAAATTACTCAATGGCTATAAGAGTTTTGTTGAATGCGAGAAGGAATAAATGAAAATATTAAGAACTTTGAGACTTAATGTTAAAAGCTAAAGGTGATGTTTGAAGAAAACGAAAATTCAATCTTATAACTACCTAACAAAAGTAGAATACTCCTTTAGCCTTTAGCTAAAGGAGTATTCTACTTTTGTTAGTTTTGGCCAAAGTTATTGAGCTACTATCAATTATAACTACCTGCGCACTCCGTTTTTTAGAAACGAATTATTTACATTTACCACGCGATTACACGTATGAATTGCATTATATTAACTACAACATAAGCAACTCGAACATATATTCTCTTAATTATAGTACTATATTGCAGAATGGAAAATTTGATAAATAAATAAAATTTGTGCATTATTAATTAACCTCTTTTATTGAGAATTATGGAGCTCATCTTATGGCTGAAAGAATTCTAGAACAAGCATTAAAAGATTTTAAAAAATACCTATCTCAAATATCTCCAATAAATAGCTACAAGAACGTTATGAAATCCAGATTTATGTCTATTGGAGATACTTGAGTTAAGTACTTTTTAATCTTTTGATTCTTGAACTCATGTAAGCAAAAATATTGTGAGAATAGAACCGCTCATTTCTACTGAAGTTTATGAATTTAATATCAATATAATAACATTTAATTCATTTTGGATTATCTGCTAATAAACTCCTTAAAACAAATTAATTTCTTAGAACATGTTTTTGGTTTTAATTCAAATCAATGAAAACACTATTCTCGTTAACTTACAAAACTTGCCATAACAGATAGTGGTGCAGTGTATAGCAGTAGTAGTGTATAGTGGTAGTTTATAAACGCATTGCTCAATACTAACAGAAAGTGTGTATCATAGATTTGAATCAAATTCTTTAAAAGCAATCTGAAATGTTATTGGAGTTGATAATAAACATTCAACGGTGAATTTTAGCGATTTCAAAGGAATATAATAACAATACAATACACCTATCCTTCAGGTAAAGGATAATATAAGTTATTAAGATTCGTAGAGTTAACATACTAATTCTTTTCTAAAAACCATATGCAATTTCTCAAAAAACGTTTTCATTATATGAAGCCTTAAACATCGGCATAGAATGTATTCAACGAATTTAAAATAAATTTCCGCTTTTAGGAAGACAATATCATTTAAAGACGTTTCAACATCACACATTGCGTGTCTTACACTGAACTCATTTTTAGCCTATTTTCCAGAATGGAAAATAGGATCATGGTTCCGTCGCTGTGTCTGCCAGTCCCTCCAATTAATTTTGAACCAATAGAATGAGTTTCATGAAAATTTGTGGAAATATCATGGTACATTGGTCAAGCTCCCAAGGATAGTTTTTGTTGTGAAGATTGAAAGTCCAGGGTTCGATTCCAGGAACTATCCTTCCCATTTTATTTACTTGGGAAATCTGAAATCCATCGTGCAGGGTAATTTTCTCATGCACATTAAAATATCTTGCGATTGTAATACCGGAGCGAGCTTTGTAATATTCTCTGAGAAAAGGAATAAAGATTAAAATTTTTATCATAGAGTTTTACTTATCGATCGTATTGCTTAGAATTTTGCATAAATACCGGCGTTTTTGCAGTTTTTATCACTCATTACGAGAGCGTTGCCATAACAACGATTATTGTTGGACTCTGATCCGGTTTATTCTAGCAAACACACGAGTTATTTTTGTCACAAAAATGCGCATGATCAATTTAGTTTTCCGTTCGAATGTATTTGTAATATTTTATAATTTTACATCGTTTCGGTTTAGATTTAGATGAAATTTTTCATAATAGTTATACCTAACAAGCGAGAGACTTTTAAGACAGACACTGATCAATTTTGCGCTAATCAACACTCATTTAACTTAAAATATTTATTTGGAAAGTAGGCATCATATGTTTTGTTTGGTTCATCTTGTTTTAGTTATAATTAGCTTTGGTAGAATTCGATTGAAATTGAATATGAAATTTTTCATAATAGTTATACCTAACAAGCGAGAGATTTTAAGACAGACACTGATCAATTTTGCGCTAATCAACACTCATTTAACTTAAAATATTTATTTGAAAAGTAGGAATCATATGTTTTGTTTGGGTCATCTTGTTTTAGTTATAATTAGCTTTGGTAGAATTTGATTGAAATTGATTATGCCGATAAACACCGACTTTGTAAAACTTTTGAATTCGACGAAAATGAATTTTCGTCGATAATGGTCGATTTTTCCCCACCACATTTCCTAAGAAATTATACCCATGATTTTTGAATTTGGTGTATCACACTCAAATTTAATATGTTTCAGCACTAAACATCCAAAATGGAAGAGAAAGTCGATAGTTGATATATCAGACGGCCACACAGCATTCGGAATTCAATACACTTTATGATGTCGCTTATGTCACTGCATTAAGGACATATACTTCCTGAGCTGCTGTTGGATCCAAAGCCAAAGGTAAGGTACAAAACAATGTGAATAATAATATGATCGGTTTATTGCCGTCTGTATTTACCCTCGACCAGATCCGATAATCCCTATGCACTTTAGACTCCATTTACCGAAAATTTGGGAATGTGTATTGTGTCTTGTGTACAGAAATATCTGACGACTTCCTCCAAGAAGCGAAAAGAAAGGTTTTTCCAAACTGAAATATGAGTACCGATGGTTAGTTGTCCTGATGGTATTTTGAAAGGCGCATTGTCATAAAATTTATGTAATCTATCCTCCGAGTGAGGCGACCTCCGTGTTTAGCTTCTTTTGCATTGCTGCCGAAGTAGTACCCTTCCATATATGCACTTTGGTATTTAGGCATTCTTTAGTTTCATTTTCGAATGTTTTTGCAACATTTTATAACGCTAAATTATTAAATTTGGGACCACAAAGAGGAACTCATCCGCGGTGATTTTAAAGCTAGTAAAGCCAGCATAAGTATTAAGTAAATGATTAAATGAAAAGTAGGCATCATAAGTTCCGTTAGGATTATCTTGTTTTTTAATCTTTCCCTCTCATTATCTTAAATCTAATATTCACTGCTCTGAGTTCCCAAGTTAGTATTATTCCTAGTCTCTCGGGCGATTTCCTCGGTTCTCTTCCTCGAGAGACTTGTTTTGCGACTAATCTCACGCATTATTCATTCAAAGTTAACACACCAGCCTTCTATATAAAGTCTTTTCCATTCGATTGGCGGGTTCTTTCTCATCCTTTCGGCGGACGTCCTCTCACCTGCCTCGGCCGGAGGTCGTCCCAACGCCCAGGTCCATTTTCGCCCGCCATGCGTACTCGTCTCTCGAATCAGGTTATTCCGTTCGAAGGAAAGGTTCGATGCACGACACACGTCTCGCGAGTGTCCTCTTATATTCGTACAAGTTGACACAAAAAGCAAGAAGATGCGTTCGACGGGCGGTCGATAATCCAGCTCTCCGGCTACGAGCGGCCGACCGAACATTCTTCACGTTTCCGATATCCCGCGAGTGGAACTCTGTTCGCCGCCTTCTGACGGTCGCGCCATTTTGCAAATCGGCTCCACTCGAAGAAGAATAATGAACACCCGATACGGGATCTCATGTGCTTAGATAGATTAAGTTAGAAATCGGGTGTGATGAAAAGGGTTCGCAGGAGTAATCGACGGTTTGATGAAATCGTTGGAGACACTGCACCACACACTAATACTAAAAGTGGTTTAAAATATAATTGGGATATAATATTTTTAACACTTAGTACAGAATTATTTTAAAGGGTATAATTAATTTTTCAACACAATTTACTGAAGATAAAAAAGTCGAAACGCATAGAGGGATAGATAAAGCCGAAACACTAGTAACCTAAAGGAAAAAAATGGTGCAAGGTAAGAACAAGCCAGGGATATACTTGTTTTCTTTGACAATATTATTCTCCATTTAGTTCTTTTTAAAAACATCCGGTAGCATAACTAAAAGACGCAGAATGGAGGAAAAACGTACGCTGAGTATAAATGAATTAAAGCCAAAATTATGCCCACGGATTATTGTGGAATTTTATCAGAGAACTCCATATTCTACCGTATAATATACATCAAGTAACACTAAAAGAATAATAATTAAATGGAATTTTGAATTTACTCATACTTTTATCGTCTTTATTTTAAACCACGTCAACTTCTCGTCATGTGTGAAATAATGTTGCCATTTCAGGATGCTTAATTACAGCTGAATATACTGTAGTACTTAGCTGTAGGTTCTTTTTCCTGTCCTGTGCTTAGGATATATTAAAAATCTTGAATTACTATCGTATGTGTAAATTAATTTTTCCAATTTACCGGTCTTGCGCTCTTCAACCAATGCTAAAACACATTCATTAACGTAACTGACCATCATAACTGGTGCTATAGCGTCAGTCTACGCTAAAATACATAATATACCTTATCGTGTAGTTCTTATGGAATGTAAGGATGCATTCAAATTCTTACCCTTGATCTCCAAAATATGACTTACAAATATACCCTTTTCCTCTCAGCGTTAGTCGAGGTAGTTGAGGTAAAAACCTAATAAATCGTTCAACAGAGAATTATTGAGCTTGTCTAATGAATAAAGATTTCAAGAATAAAAACTTAAAATTCAAAATATTGAAAAAATATTAGTCTCAGGCATCTCCAATAGCCTTAAAAAGGTTATAAATAATCAGATACGCATTTCGGCTACAATGCAGCCGTATTTAGTAGCAATACATCGAAAGTAGATTCTAAAATATTTTAAAAGTTCCTTTAGAATCTATTTTGAGCGAATTATATATAAAATGAGAAATACTTTGTGAATTTACACCCGTGATCACAAATAGTAAGGTTTAACTGAATAAAAAGCGCGAATAGATAAATAGTGAATATAGATGCTACATAGAAAATATGCTTATATGTCGGCCTTGGTAGACGGGTGGTTAGTGTATCTGATCAACGAATATTAAGGTCGCGGTTTCGAATCCCGCCTAGTACAGGGATTTACGTTTCTGTATTTGTGTTTACTGTATTATAGATTTTTCTTTAAATTGGCCCTTTCTGCGCTGTATGTGAAATATTAAAGGATTAATAAAAAAAAAATTATAATTTCACTTAAATTAGGCATTATTACAATTACATTTTCAATTGATTTTCTAATAATAATTAATGAAATATTTTATAAAGAGATCAAAAACCACAATTAACTTAAAACAAATTTATGATGATGACATTTGCTTACATGTCTATCCAATTAAATTCTATTCTTATGAATAGTTCAGTCGCCTAACTGATTCTATGATCAAGGCACTTGTGTCATTAGTGGCGTTCTTTATTTATAACTTTAATATTAACCTTAAAATTTATTATTTATTTACAAAATTAATGCATACACAGTTTTATATAACCATTATTTCTCTCATTTCTTCATTTATTGCTTATTCTTGAATATATTAAATCGGTCGAACATTCTAAGAAAAATTAAAAAAACTCGTGCAAGGATTTTGTAGATTTTATATAGATGTTACACAAGTTCAGTCCTCTTAGAGAGTTATGAGATCTAAGGTCTCATCACTTATATTTTAAATTATATTTTAAAGAATAAACCAATAAATAAATTATTCTATTCATATTCCATAAAGGATTTCTAGTGTTTATATTTTAAAGGGACATTGGTTTTGCATAAATTCAGTTCAAACGTTGTGAATTCACGTAAATGATGCATTGCGTTGGGAAAATATACCTCCATTTTGAAATAATCCTATGAAATTTGTAGTATTTTGTCTTACATAGAAAAGGACAGCAAAAAAATTAAAATATACGATATAGATAACCTCAAGTCAAGTAAACAAGATGCACAACTATAATTGCCATGATTACCTTTTGAATGGAAGCCCATTTTTTTAAATGACCATTTATGAAGAGAATGATTCCACCCAAAATAAGACTTATACGTAATTTCCTGCATTTTTCATAACTCATAACAGCATTATTCAATTCCAGAAAGAATTATTGAGTTCACCTAATAGTTAACATCAAAATTGAAAAAAACAGTGCTTCTCAACCTTTTAATGGCTATTGGAGAAACCATTTTTTAATTGCCATTCACGGTAATTCTTTGATAGCTGTGAGATTTGGAAAGCTTACCTTTTAATTGTATCATAACCTATATATTTCATTTCAATATTTGATAACAGATACATACTTACTAGAATAGTTTGTTTGAAAACAGCAGACGACTTCAAGAAAGAACATGTTCTGTTCATTTCTCCTACATCACTCATTAATTGAAAGTGTATCGAGGCATAAATTTCGAAATTAATTGCCAGTAAGAGTAAATTGGAAGACTGTATTACACACGATGCGAGTTACATTCGTCGGCAGAATAAACCAAAACAGAAATTGTACGCCGGTGGCGATATTCGAAGAATATGACACACGTACATTTTTCAAAAAAATTTATATAACGGAGTTTAAACCAAAAGGGATATGTTGGATAGTAAAATTTCCTTCAGAAAGTTTAAAATTAAAATGAAGGCAAGGATAAAATTTATGAATAAAATGTTCTCAATGGAATAAGGCATTGGAAAATAGAATCAAATTCGAAAACATCGATACATTGACTATGTAAAATATTTCTGCATATGTCGATAATTGTAATACACGATACTGCTATAGTTTATACGAAAAATGGTGGGTGTGCACTGATTTAGTAATGCAGAATAATTTCTTAAACAGGTTAGATAGGTAAAAAGAAACATCTACCCCAGAAGTTTTTCGAAACAAATATATAATGCGTTTAATTTAATAACTTAAATGCTCACCTTTGATGATTTAGAATTTTGATTGTTTGATAAACTCTTGCAACGTATACTCAATTTAAAAATTGTATAGCACTCTAATTTGCGTTAATTTTGTTCCAGAAAATATAAACTACCAGTGAATCCTCACTTCCTTTCTGAAACAGATTAAATAAATTGTATGCCAATCTAGCTTCATGACATACTTACCAATTAGAACTCCACATTTTGTCATAAGAATTCGTTGGGAATAATTTTGAAACGAGAAGAAATTCTGATATGACCGGGAATCGAACCCGGGTCTTCCAATTGCCGGGCGGATGTTTTACTACTGATCAATCGTTGCAGACTAATTATCTCGTTTCTGAACGCGTGTTTTTTCTTACTTGGGAACAAGCTAGTATCAACCAGCGCCCCAACGGACGTCTTCCAAGAAATACGTCGAATAAAACCTCTCCTTCTCAAATGGTGAGATTGCCAAGCTATCTTGAAACGGAAGAATTAATCTGCTACGGTAGTTCAGTGGTTAGAATATCCGCTTGGCAAGCGGAAGACCCTGGTTTGATTTCCGGTAACAGCAGAATTTTTTCTCATTTCAAAAATTTTAACAACTTTACAGCTAATTCCTGTCTGCTTAGGATCTTATAGTCATTTCATTTCTGCAATTTCATAAGAATACGTGGTAAGTTTTCAGTTAAAATTACATACATTTACATACATTTGATTTATTTTCTAAAAATAGAATTCTATTCATGATGCATGTAGTATTATTTATAAATGACCATAGGCTAAATAAGATCAATTTATATGCGTGGAGCTAAGTATATAGTATGTGAATTAAAATATATGCAATTTATATGGTCAGCAAAAATCAAAGACAATGAATAGTCCAAAGAATCAATTTTTTTATGACAAGAGGAAGTTTTAAAAAAATTACTGCTGTGTGACTTTTAAATGGACGAGAACAACGGGAGTTACGGCAACTGCATTTTCACTTAAGAGACCTATCTGGCAATAGGAGCATTACAAAAGATTCACTCTATCTTGGATAATGAAAATAATTTTATAAAGAATATGAAAGATTCTTGAAAAATTAAAATATTATATATTATTTAGTGATTCAATATGATAAATATCTGATTTAAAATAACTTATATCCCGACGATTTTTTCAACTCGACGTTCCCTAAAAAGGTCTCCAAATTGAGTCAAGTGCATCATTGATGGGCCAATAAAAAGAAAATACGAACAATATTTTCGAAAACATTTCCTGGTGCTAGAAAAAACTAAAACACTATAGTGAACTTCGTATCGTCAACAAATCGATTTTGACTTCTTAATATTTTCTCGGAAACGAACACTTGTTTGCGGAAAACCAAATTGGTCGCACCGTCTCACGAACAAAGAAAACCAATATTATTTTGCAATTACAAGCATCCAACTCTCAAACAAGTTTTGCCAGTCATTCATTAGATTTTATCAAGTCTGGAAAAGAGCAGTATTGGCTCAGGGTAATTATTATTTGAGTGGACAAAAAATATTATTTTATTATAAATATAGCTTATAAGACATATAAATCTTATTTAATAGATACTTAACCAATGCAAAATTGAAATGAAAATTTTCTATATGGTATTATTGAATACGAATCAGAAAATTTCTCTGAAAAAATGTTACTACATCTAGAACGACGATTAAATCCTTATTTTGTACTTCCTAAGGTAGTAATTTAACTAATTATAGCTTCTAAGGTAGTCCATTAGTTCAAGACGGTTTAATTAAGTAAAGCTACGAAAAAACTCATAGAAAATTTAAAAAATAAGTTTGGGAATAAAATTTTTAGTGTTTTTAATACAGCCATCTCAATAAATATTTCTTAATTTATTTTAAAACTTTACTACGATTATTTGCGTTTTAACTTCATTAAAATCGATTGAGACTTATAGGCTACTCTGCATATAAATATATAAAGTCATTTTATCTATGAATACTATTATATCATCTTATGGCATTAATGCCTCATATATCTTTAAGATTACTATCGATCACTTCCTATTGCCTCTCTTCAAAAAGGAATAAATGAGAGAATCCAAGAAAATCTCTTTCGCGAATTTATTTCCTGAATACATCATATTTTGCCGCAGAACCACTTACATAAGAATCATTAAATGAATAAAAGTAGTTTAAATATACATTTAAAATAAACAATTTCTTTATAAACGAATATGCCATATATATGCTTTTAGAAATGAATAAGCAAGAGAATCGCTACAAAACTGCGGTTCGTTCGCTTTTATAATCCTTTCTTTATTGGGTGAAAATAATTGTCTACTAATTTCATTTATGAGAAAAATTAATGTTGTCATTCAACAAGAAATCGTCGATGGTTTGCAAACGGCCCTCGGGGGCCACATTGGACTCGCGGACCCTTGACGAAAAAGCGATCTATTGAATTATGTTCGGTAAATTTTATATTTTTTACTAAATTATTACCATAAACCTTGTAGGGTAAATTTTAACGCTAAATTTTTTGGACTTGTTTTTCATTTCTACAATGATAGAATCTCTTGAGTAACTTGAGCTGTTATCCGACCTACAGAAGCAATAGCAACTACTATTTCATTCCGCCATGCACAAAGATTTGACTCCCTCTCCTTAACTACTTAAAAGATAAAATAATTTTTAAACAGGCTATTGACGGATTTCCTAGTTAATACTTTTAAAACAAGATTTATATAAACACAATTTATATAACAATTTGATACAGAACTTTCACTACTCCCTTGAATACGGTGAAGTCTGAAGTGATAATATGGCGTATTGTTGGAAGAAGTTTCTTTGGAAAATGTATTTTACTTTATCAGTCATAATGATTTTAGGGATTTTAAAATATTAAATAAGTAAAATAGTAGATATCGTCAAAATAATATTTTTTCATCTGGTCATAACTTAGAAAAACTCAATTTCTGGAGAGTATAAAATTTATTGCAATGCTTTTAATAATTCATGAATACCATATACAAAGACTTGGTTCGTAAATTAATTCAAATAACAAACAAACTCGCGCCTTTCCAATCTAGAGAAGTTCATCGATAAACTAATGATAATAACATAAAAATTGCGAGTAGAAGAAGGTGATTTTAAAATAGAAAGAAGAGAGGTTGGCATAAAAAAGACGCACATACTTAAAACTCTACGAAGTAAGCTTACGGAGTGAATCCAGAACGTTGAGGTTTTCATTCTTTGCTATCCAAACAACGAATGGGATTATCAAAATCAATATTCCTATCAAATATGAGTCTTTGTACTATTAATAGGAATCATTTAATTCATTCTATGTCATAATAGCCGACTAAGGTTAACAAAAATATGTATAGTATAGTAATTTCAATCAACGATATGGACTGCTCTTTGGTGGATTGATACCACTTTCTCGGCATTTCTAAGCAATTTTGTGACATCTGACAAAGGGGAATAGCTACCGCTACTACTGGTCAGCAGTCTTCCGTAAAGCGTTTTTGAACAATTCATTAAGTCCGAATCATAAACGCTGATTGCACTAAAAAGTTAATTAAATATCGTTGAGGGGTTTAAATTTTTAATAAACTTCGCCGCATCCGGCATCATGGTAAGAAATGGGCAGAGAAGGGCAAGATTCTATAGTTCGCCTCCACGGCAATGCTGAAACCGAGGTGGTCATAACGTTCGGCGGAGAATAGAAAAAGAAAATGCGGTCCAGATTTTGATTCTAAGGTTTCGCGAGAAGAGAAAGTGGAAGTTCTACTCAGAGACCAAAGAGCAGGAGAGTGGAAGAATCACAATAACTGACATGAGGAGTAATTTGATGTAAAACTATATTTAGTTGGAGCGCTAACCATGGAACTGCTTATCAAAATCGATGTAAATTTATGTAAGGATTGGCAAGCGGCACAATTTACGTACAAAATTTACCAACAAATAATTTCTACTGCAAAAATCCTTCTCAAATCCAACTAATTACACGCAGTGAAGGCGTTAAAAATAAATCTTACTTAAGAGGAGCGCAGCTACTCACAGGGGATCGACAGATATCCTCCTTTCTCGAGCTTTTATCACATTGTACGAGCGAGCACGTGTCTCAAATTCGGATCTGCTTATTCGTTTCGCAAAACCGTGATTTGAGTCGCAGAAAATCCAGAACAGAATCCCACTATACTTATAGCATGTTTTCCTCTATCGCCATTCTCTCATCTCTGGCCATTCATGACATCGCTTTATACCTGTCCTCGGGTGGCAGCGGCACCATCGCCCGCTTGCCATGGCGCCGCTGTCTTTTACTCTATTCTTTCGTTTTTGCTTACATTTCAACGATCACGTCTTTCACTTTGTTTCTCATTTTTTTAAACGAATGAGCCACAAGTCGGATATTTCGTCGGAGCCATTAGATACGCTATAAGGCTCACCAAATTGTATGCCAGAAAGTACTCCTGCGGAGGCCGTCGGAGGAGGACTTGTAGAACCTCTTTGCAACCCGTTTCTAAATTCTTCTAGGCTTCTATTGGCACTTCATGTTGGATATTTTTAAAAAGAATCATGATGATCATATTTTTTCGATTCGTATGCGCTGCTGAGGTCATCACAGCACCAAGTGCACCGTACCTCGCGCTTACCGAGGCTCAGCATTCTCTATAAATATTAATTGCAAATTATTCCTACTACATAAAGGTTACAAGTTGGCCAGGTGGCCAGTTGGCAACTTTACAGATTCTGCTACATATAAAAAGCAGTGTTTCAACATCCAGTATTTAAAATTATAATCTTCTAAACTCTTACAAAATATTACAGTAATATATAACTTCCAAATTTACAATAATAGTAAATAAAAAAATTCCTTCACTGTAAACAGGAAGAGAATACTCGCATTCACCCTGCAGGTTACTGGTAAAAACTGTCGCAGGACCTAAGTCAAAAGGAGACTGAAAATGACTGCTTAGCTGTCGAAACATCGATATCCAATTAAGCTTTGGCTAGAGCAGTGGTGCGCAAACTAGGGATCGCGAAAGAAGTTCTGGAGTCGCAAATAGTTCGAGAATTAAAAATAAATCCCGAAGAAATTAAGGATGGATGTTTTTATTTTAGAAATTCACACTAAAAAAACATTTAACAACTGGAAGCAATTCGGAGAGTTCTTCTTAATAGCTGCATTAAAAATCAGTCCCAACCGACATGGGATGTAACTAATTCTCGGACACTTTCTTTTCCGGCGGAATATTATATAAAAAACAATAACAATAACGAAATAACAACAATATATATCTATAATTAAAAACGGGTAATTGGCTCAAAATAATAACTCCGAATGAGAAATAACTGATTGAGAAATGGGAGAAAAACTCGAACTTAATACGTTAGATCAATTAACAAGAAATTAGAGTTTAATAATCATTGATTGGAGGAGAAATTAGTTTATTCATAGGGATACCAGATCTCCATAGTCGAAGAAGAGGGCAAATGTAGTAAATTAAGAGTTAAAAGTGTACAAAAGAGTTCATCAGAATTTATGTAATTAATAATTATATAATTATAATGGTTTAGGTATTTATTGTTAAATTATTTGTAACACATAGCATGTATAAATATTTAGAAAGCATGCTGGCAAATATTTCAAAGGTGATTCATAAAAGTATCCCGACATGATTAATAAAGAAGAATCCTTCTTTAAAAGGCACGCTGACAAGATCATAGTTCAAAAATCTTCCATAACAAAGCATTGTAAAGTTCCGCAAAAAGCATTGAGGACATCATTCAAAGTTTCTCAGTTAATAGGAAAATCCATGAAAGCTTACACTACTGGAGAATCTTTGATTCTCCCTGCAGCGATTAAAATGGTTTCTTTTAAGCATGGAGAAAAATTCAGCAATGATTTAAAATGCATGCCATTATCGAGAGACACCGTTTCACGGCGTATTGAAACATTATCAAATAATATAGAATCAATTTTAATAAAGCGATTAAAGGAAAGTCCATAATTCGAAATACAATTGGATGAATCGACGGATATTTCTAATCTTTTTCAACTTCTTGTATATGTGAAATACTGCTATAATGGAGATATATTTGATGATTTCTTATTTTACAAGTCTTTGGAAGGAAGAACTACTGGCGAAAATTTTTTTAAACATCTAGATAATTTTTTTCAAGATAATAGTATCACGTGGTCGAACAATTTACACCGAAGGCGTGGCTGCGTTAAGTGGACGAAATATTTCTTTAAAAGGTAGAATAAAAGTAACTAATCCAAATATAGTATTTCATCACTGCATGATACACAGAGAGGCCTTGATAGCAAAAAAATGGAAGAAAATATGGACAGAATATTAAAAGATGCTGTGAGTGTCGTCAATTTTATTAAAAGTAATAGTTTGAACAGGAGGCTTTTCGTACTTCTCTGCAATGAAATGGGATCCGCATATGAATCACTTTTCTGCATACAGAAATAAGATTGCTCTCGCGAGGTAGAGTATTAAATGGTCTTTTTGATGTTAAAAATGAAGTATTGATATTTTTATCAGATAAAAATTCACACTTTGCTCAGTTATTTTTGAACGAATAATGGCTCGCAAAAAATAGTTACCTTATTGACATTTTTGAAAAACTCAACATCTTAAATTTGAATCTGCAAGGAGAAGGAACGAACATATTTTAAGTGAGTGACAAAATACAGGCATTTATAAAAAAAAACATTTAGAAAACAGAATTCAATTGTGGGAATTCTGAAATGTTTCCGTGTTTTTCAGGATTTATTAAAGATAACGGCAACAACGTCAATTTTACACAGTTTAAAGATATAATTATAGTTCATCTTAACAAGCTCATTGGAAATTTTTCAAAACGGGTTGATAAATTCCCAGAAAAAAAACTAGATTTAATGCAATCCATTTTCGTTCGAAATTTCTGTATGACCAGAAATGAGCATAGTACTAAAGGAGCAGTTAATCGAGCTACCATTCGATGAGACGAAATTGATGGAGTGATACGATCTAAAGATCCTATGCAGATAGGCATAAGCTGTCATTTGGGAAATAATTTTGAGACAGAAGTTCATTGGAAGACTCTGGTTCGATTCCCGGCCATAGCAGAGTTTTTTCCTGTTTCAAAATTATTCCCAAATTACAGCTTGTGTCTATATGCATAGGATCATGAGATTGTATCACTCCATCAATTTATAGCTTTGGCAACCTCACCTTTTGAGAGGGATGGGTTTTCTTCGACGTATCTCTTGGAGGACGTCCGTTGGGGATGGTTGATACCCTTGGCTAGCCCGGACCCAACTAAGAAAAACACCCGCATTCAGAAACGGGAAAAATTATCTGCTACGGTAGTTCAGTGGTAGAATATCCGCCCGGCAAGTGAAAGACCAGGGTTCGATTCCCGGTCATAGCAGAATGTATTTGTTCCAAAATCCGATGAGACGTTGAGAGATCATTTCAAATAATTAATTATTAAAAATATCTGGTTTTCTGTAGAGAAAGAGTATCCAGATTTATTTAAAACGGCAATAAACACATTATTGCCTTTGTTTCAACTTATTGATGTGAAATTGGTTTTTATAATTTGACAAACATTAAAACTAAACAAAGAGAACGATTGAATCCCGAGGATGAAATGAAAGTGGCAGTTTCCAATACTACACTAAACATGGATGACATATTATGTGCCACCCAATATAACATAACAATAAAGTTGAAGATGGAGAGAGAGGGTGGCAGAAAGTTAACATTTGAGAAGTGTGGTCGCGGTCAAAAAAAGTTTACGCACCTCTGAATCAGAGTATACTGTGCCTTTCGACAGAATTTGTATGTTTCTACGTATGGGTTTTTCTCTTTTTGACTTAGGTCCTGCGACGGTGTTTACCAATAACCTGCATCGTGAATGTGGGTATTCTCTTCCTGTTTACGGTGATGAAGTTTTTGTTTATTTACTATTGTATTGTTTTGCCGTGTCTCGCAGCCCCCCCTTTTCAAATGTACAATAACCAAAAGTAAATCCACGTTTATAACATGTACAATGAAACTACAGACTAAAATAATGATTACGTAACGCAAAAATTTCCATGATTCCTGGAAGGCCTTCACGGCTACCGAAGCGGTGCCGTGGCCCACGATGTTCACACCGCACAACACCCCTTCTTCTCCACACAAGCGTAAATATCCTTAATTACTGTTAGCCAATCAAATTATTTGTTATACTTGCCTTTATGAGGTCTACATGCTGAGGAAAAGGCTCCGTCACCTCTGTAGGAAGCTTGTTCCAGTCTCCCATCCCACTATTCAGAAATGAATATTTCCCCAATTTTCCCTTTGTCTGGCTGACACTATCTTAAATGTATGATCCCGACGACCTAAGTACACTGGTTTGCCATTATGACACTTTAGTCCCTTAATGATGGTTTATTGACGTAAACCATCATGGAGGGACATAAGTATGAATGAAATTTTAAAAAATTGGAAAAAATATCGAACACTCGTATTGAGAGGAAATGATGCTCTATTTATTAAAATTTACTATTTAAAAACTTAAAATCGCAAGAGGGCTCACGCGCCCAATTATCACCGGGTCCCGCGGTTTTCCAAATCGGCTCTGATTAACTATTACCAATATTCATAAATGACATTATTAATATTAAAGAAAACGCAACGAACTGTGTAAAACGGTCAGGTGGTAACGACTCAGTTATACAATTTTTTTAAATGTAACAATTATAACCAAGTGAGTCACGTTTTGGGATTTTCAGAATTCATGGCTGGCCTTAACGACGAACGAAACTGTCACGGGAACCACGATATTCCCAGTGCATATTCTCTTTTCACTTCTTCCACAACCAGTCATTCGAACGTTCATTCATTGGAAATGCTACTACTATCTATGTTAAATGTTTTGCATACTACAATACATACATTAGTGTACTAGAAATAACAAATTTTTCAGTCAGATTCTAAAACCCTTTCTTCTCATTTACTTCTTTATTTTATTTTATTTTCCCTTAAAATATAAAACAATTATAGGTCGTTTTCTAATGAAACAGAGAAATAAATTAAGGAGTACATGATATTTTCTTGACAAACATTTTAGCACCTAATTTTTATTTTGCTATTGCTAATTCTAATGCATTCATTAATAAGATATTCACATGAACCCTGCACAGAGATCGGCATAATACAGAATGGCAATATCAATTCCAAGTTTCAAGTTCCGTGAGGCGGCCCAGGTCAATTTATGCGCAACTGCTGACTTTGTGGATGACATTTCATTTTTACCAAAGTGCGATTTGGCCGAGACAAAGTTGGGACGTGAACTTGGAATTCCCCAAGACCATGCTATGTTCGGTCTTAATCGGTAGTCATAAAATCTAATTTAAATGCATTTATAAAGGAAGTAAAAATATACATATCCGTAAATTACAATAGTTGTTTGTGCAGTTAATCTCAAGAACATCAACTTGTTTAAATAGCTCAAAATATTTCAATTAGTAAACAAAATGCAATATGTTTTACGAATGCACTTTTATATGAAGCCAATGCTTCTAATACAGCGGTTATGATATACTAGGGGCTCTGTCCCTACGCGCCACGCGCGTCAACCTAGTGCCTCGCTCCGCGAGGCGAATTCGTAAGCTGCCAGTTTTCAACCATGAACCTCCTCATTTCGGCATATCTATAAGGTAGAAAATTATATTTTGCCCTATTTTCGGGCTTCTCTTTCCCTTTTTCCCATTCCCATCCCTCTCTCTATATGCCCTCACTCCCATCAAATCTCCCGCTTTCCCAAACTTCCACTTTCCCTCATTGTATCCCTCCCCTTTCCCTCTCTTTCATTCTATCTTTTTCTCATACTCCCGTCTTCCTCCGTTTTCCCAACTTGGTCCTTTATAATTTTATGGGTACGACAACAACGCTAGGTGTTCTTGGCAACGAAATATTTTTTTCATAAAAAAACTTAAAAGTTTCGTCTACAAAACAGTTTTATTAGTCAATTAGAATACTATTTGAAAATCTATGGTAGCAAAATAAATATGCGTTCTTTTGCACGTATCATGGTTTAAGTTTCTAATTTATAAGACAATTATAAGTAATTTTAAAAAGTAAACGAAAGATGTCTTACACTCTTTTACGTGTAAATCAAGTGGATAATGGAAACGTTCCTGGCATCGAACCCATCAATTTATTTTAGACAACCGCACATTTGTCACATGCAGAAACTCACGCCGAGTATTATAATTAAAGTTTCGTCAAAATCGGACTTACCTATTGCGATTTATTTACCCCGTGATCTACCGCGTACATGCCGAGTTGGAACGCCAAATTGCATCTGAAAGTCCTCTTTAGAAGCGTGCTTGGCAGAAACAACGCTCCAATGTTCATCTTATGGGAATTTTTAGAATTAAAAAAAAACATTTTTGGGGCACTTAAACTTTAAAATGTTCCGTTTTCGCAATTTTTCCTTTATTTATAAGTCATGAATAATAAGTCTGAAATTTTTCTGCATTCTAGCTCATACGGAAGTAAGAAATAGTTTCTGTAACACACACTAGTTTGGTTATAATATAGAGAGTGGTTAAGAAGACTTTAAATAAAGCAGTAAAACGAAAGAAAAATTGATATTGGTGAGGAATACGGAGTTAAGCACCCTACATTAGTGGTAGTCAAACTTTTCTGCATGGCGAGCCAAATTCGTAGTTGCGAAACCTTCGGAGGGCCGCATTGAAAGTCACGAGAGCCGGATGGTCGTTTAAATCAGACGTTACCTAGAGATTCTGTGGTCTCATATTAGTGAAAATCAATTCTAATTAGTTTATTAGTTTACTGGTGTTAAAACATCACCAGGAAATTTCAGAAACGATAATTTTACTGAAAAAATATGGAATTGTCTATACTAAATTTTCCCCATCACCTTTTCATCATAGCTTTGCGGACCACATAAAGCGCTCTCGGGGACCACATGCGGCCCGCGAGCCGTAGGTTACCTACCACTGCCGTACAGCGTAAGAGAAATCGGTGGAATTTCTGAAGAAAGGAAGAAATGTATTGCTCGAATCCAAAAGATATAAGTAGAGACATTACTTAAAAAAAAGGCTGATTTTGCCTTTCTTCCACTTCCGCTTGCTCTAGGAAAGTCGATTGGACAGTCGATAGCCCGAAGCGTAAAAACCGGTCCCCCTTTCACGCGCACGCTGTTGGCTTAAATTACATAGAAGGAGTGTCTCGATATTGTGCATTTCCTCGAAGAGGCATAGTTTGAGCAAAAATCTCTTGAGTGAAAAAGAAGGAAAGCGCGATGCACGCCAATGGCGCCGAGGAGACCCTCCGTGAGCGACTCCCAGCGGCGCTTCGAGGAACCCGCAGCGAACGCTCCGATCGAATCCGCGAACGGCGGCGAGGTGCCGTCGCAAATCTAAAAAGAAACGAATTGGGCGCGCGAAACGCGGTTGCGATTCCATTGGCACAGCGAGCCATTTGCTTTATTTTAAGTGGAGTTATATTATCACGATTGCGATAGGACATTGAATGGTAAAAGTTTTACTCCTTTAGTCTATGAGGGCATACTTGCAACAACTCCATATTTTGTATGCGGTGTTGTAACCTGTAAAAACTTTCGAGTAAACTGATTTTCTTGACTATTCATAATATTAATATCTTGCAAGTAGTAACATCAAAATATTGCTCGATAAGAATTTCAAAATTGAGGTGTAAAATTAAGTATTTCGATTGAGAATGAACATATTTAGTTAATCAAAAATACAATGAGAATGATGATGATGAGGTATTTATTGAGAGAAATTTCTGTCAATTTATATCTCAAATCGTGAAAATAGTGCTTCTGTGATAGGCCCAAATTTAAATAATAAAGCACAGGCACGTCAGGAAAGCGTGCCGATACTCCACTTGTTTTCGGCGTTTATATTTTTCAATAGACTACTAAATTCTATATTAATATATTTGTGTTTGTTTCTACAGATAAAATTTAATACATTTTTATTTGGCATAACCTATATTTTTTAATTTGCTGCTCAGTGAGATAATATAGGAATAAATTAAATTTCACATAATTTTGGTTTTCCACGAACGTAATTTTTATGTGCATTTATAATTTTCTTTCTTCAAAATTTACCTCAAATGGCAAACGACTGAGTATAAGAAGCAACAGAACCGATGTACTGTATCGTTTAAAAAGTACCAATTTAATAATTAAAGTATCCATAATTTGAAATTTCGCAAAGTAATGCGATGCAATGATGTTGATCGGTTGTAGTTTTCCCTAGCATTTAGTTTTGTTCTAATGTTAAAGAAGGCGTGATTGCGTCATTTAGATGTAAATATCGGCCTCTATTCTTTGGCTTATTTCGTACCAGTTAAGAAGTCTTTGAGTGCAATTTAATTTACAGTGACCATGTAGCGTAACATGTTTCAACTATTTCAAATTCTCAACATCACCGTTTCTTGACCGGATAATTTGATACAACAGTGTCCATATCTCAAATTTTTAATAATTTTATAATTACTGTTTCAATTAACTCGCTTCTACGTCTTTCAAAGCTTCAAAATATCTTTCACCGGCATTTATTTACGATTTGTTATAGATACTGGGAATTAATTTACTTTCAGAGATAATTCAAAAAGGTATTAAGTAAAATAAAATATATTCCTTGAAATTTAATCGAACATATGAAAAAAACACTTTTGTTAAAATCATGCTAGACCACAGAATTCTATCGCAACCATTTTAGCTTGACGAAATAATCATACACAATGGAATCTTACTTGTAAATGAATGTACATTAATGTGTGGTATTACAAATAGTTTTGGTATCTACAAAAAGCGTAGCCTTCTAGAAGAAACAACTTCCGGATAATTTTGCCGATAATGTAGCGATGGCCATAAAGTGTACCTACAATGTATCACAAATTGGCGAGTTTCGTATGATGGAGTATTTTAAACTGAAACAAAAGAAACGCGACTATAAATACCAACGGACAACAATTTAGGCCGAATTTTTAATTTTCAGTAATTCGATATTCATCGACATTCAGATATAAATTGAGCACAACCTGCATTAATCATAACTTATGAATTTCTCAAACTTTATTTCGTGAAATCCAAGGATTCTTCGAAATCTTATTGGGATTCCGTGAGAGGCTTAGGGTTGAGTGTGTTTCCATGTAAATTAGTGTTTTCCGAGTCTCGATGATTTCACATATTTACAATTAATATTTTATTCGATGATATTCATAAAAACTTGTTTATTCGACACTTTCCTAACCTGCAAAAGTTACAGAACATTTTCCGCCTTCAACAGAATCATTGGATTGCCTTGGATATATATATATATGAATTATCATTTAAAAAAAATTGATATTTGCACTTATTTCACATTAAAATCTAAGTCTGATAAAATGAAAATTACATATTTCTGGATTTGGCTTTAAAAGAATATCCTGACATTACCATTTGTGCTTTGCCTTTTGAAACAATATATCTCTGTGATAGATTCTTCTCTCTCTATCTGGGGGGGAAGCATAAAACAAATGCAAAAGATGTGCGCCTGCAATTAAAAACAGTTGCTCCTAATATCGAATTGGTGTCCAGGGAAAAGCACTTAAGTATTATTTGTTAAAATGTCAAAATTCTTCTATAAATGTGGACTTAAAATAAGAATATTTATTTTTTATTGAGTTCTAAGCTGTGAATTTCTTTTGTGAATTCTAAATAACTGTATACTGTAAAATACATAAATTACAAAGATAAGAATTACAATGAGTATAGTATATTTTATCGACATATTGCTTGCCAACTCTTGGTTAGCATTCCGGGAGAAAAAAATATATAAATATTGGATTCATAAAGTTTGGGAAACCATGGCGTAAGACATTCACCATTAAAACATAGGTCTCAAAAAACAACAAAAATAGGTTATTTATTTTTATTTGTTATTGCTCTAAATAAGACCAAAATCATTGTTAATTGAGCGTAAAGAGACAATCCTAGATATCTAATATACATGCTGTTATTTCAACATATATCTTCGTTATTCTCCTGCTACTAGATCCGGCTGATGGAGTATTCAATGTATTCTGTCTATAAGAACTCTTCTGATAAGAAAGGGTCCCAAAAATAGGATTTGTACTTTTCCATCATCGCTTTTGATAACTTGCAAATATAAATACTGTGACTGCAATGAAATCACTTTCATTTCTCATTAACCCATTTGTGCCTGAATTACTTTTTTTATTAAAAATAATTTTTTTAGTATACATTTGTTTATAAAGAACCAATAAACATATTTTACCCATTAAGCAAGAATTGCACAATTCCATTTACCATATAGAGGATGTGACATATATGTCACACACTCAAATAACCACATCAAACCAGCATTTATTAAGTTTATTAGTGCTTAAAATTGTTAACTAGGATTGAAATAATATTTCTTTTGCCACAAAGATATAATTTTTATCAAAATTTAAACAAATAATCTTGAAAAAAACATGCTTTTACTCGTTCCATTGCTTTCATAGAACCGCTGCACGAGTTAGTTCAAACATTAACCAGTACAGTTAATAAAGGTAAAATACTCCTTTAGCCAAACAATTAGAGGGTTACAACACCCCCCAGTGTTGTAACCCTCTAATTGTTTGGCTAAAGGAGTATTTTACCTTTATTAATCTTAGCCAAAGTTATTGAGCTACTATCAATTATCAGTACAGTTAAGTTAACTATAGCAATGACATAACAGCTGAAACATCAAATGCAATGGACATAGTTGAAAAATTCGTAGTCTGAACCTAATTTATTATGTTACCTTTCTTCTAGTATCGAGAAATATAAAACGTAACATATATGTCACGCTAGATAGAAATGGGTTAAGAGACGCTATGGTATAAACAGTTGTATAAAACTCCTTAAGCCAAAAATATTGTAGGGTAAGCCCTATGCATTTCGCCCACTAAGTGGGCATCTTCAGGGGAGAACCTGCCTTGGCAGTGAACAAGGTTCAACCTTGTTCACTGCCAAGGCAGGTTCTCCCCTGAAGATGCCCACTTAGTGGGCGAAATGCATAGGGCTTACCCTACAATATTTTTGGCTTAAGGAGTTTTATACAACTGTTCAACTTGGAGCCAAAGTGATTACGAGCTACCATCTACTACGCTATGGTATGTTTCATCAGTCCATTACGCTATAGTAATGTAAAACTCTTCGTGGCTATTTTCTTTTTTTATGACAACTCGTGTCACTAAATTGATGTAAAAACTAAGAGCCCAATCAGCAACATAACCTCTAGCAGCACTTGAAGTTTGAAAGCCTACTTTTCTTTTAAAATATCAAAGGGACCCAATCTTTTTACGCGGATTCCTAAAATTATCAGACTGCTCCATTCTATTACGTTCATTGCAGTCAAACCTTTTTGATAAACCCCAAATCGTAAAGACCCTGTCATCTACTAAAATTCTAGTACCTCACCAAACTAATACTGGTAATAACTACCCGTCACATGCTTTACTCGGAAATCCTTTGAAGAGTTTTTTTTTTTAGAAAATAGAGGAGTATTTTTTAAGTCGGGAATACCAGGTTCCAAAGCTGTATAATTGCCACAAGAAATATTGTTAGTAAATGTTAGTCAAGCAGATTCATAAAAATTATATTCACTGCTCAATTCTGTGGTATAGGCATCAGATGCTTTGAATAAATTAACAACAACAACAATTAACAACACAAATAATGTGGGCTCGGCTTAATGTTATTTCCTAGGAAAAAAAATCACCAATACATTTATAAAACGCATCATGATTTTTTCATAGATATTTTAAGTGCCCATTATGCGATTCGTTCCCACAGCGAAATTTGAATTAAAGAACTGAAAGTACAATTATAGCTTTGATCTGGCTCTAAGACATCTCATTATTGAGTCTGTGTTCAGTTATTCGATTAAAACAATTTTTATATGTTTCAAAAAGTTTCCTGAATATTTTTCAATTCTTATTTTTAAATAAACACAAAATCATTTGAGTAAGTATTGATCATGTTTTTGTTTGCCGAAGTTCAAAAGTTTTATCACCCTTGTAAGTCAATGAAGTTAAACCCTTTTATAGATCGCTAAGATCTCAAAATTATCTGAATATGGTTTCTTCGTGTAAAAAATACGTATCGTTACTTAAAAGGCCCTTAAGATAATGGCTGAGCTTTTGTTATTAACTCTCCTCAGAACACATATACGATAAATAGTCTTTCCATGCCGTTCTTAAATGCCATTTTTATTAAACATTAGAGAACATAAAAGACAGCAATCGAAGCAAATCATAATTCAATGCTTGCATTGTAAGAAAGCAATATTATTGGCATTAATCTGAACTGAATGACCTGCGTATACCAGGTGATATATTAATTTATGATAATAATCTAGATTTAAAATATATTACCAACTAAAATATCGCTTCTGTTCAATTTTAGAAGGATATTCAGTGATAATACTATCTTTATTCTTGTAGAAAACCATCATTACATATTTAAATTTACATATTAAGCCTGAAAGTTATTGGTAGAGGGGTGGTTAGCGTGTCTGGCTCCCAATGCTAGGGTCGCGGGTTCGAATCCTGCCTAGAGCATGGTTGTATGTGTTCGTCTTTGTTCAAGTTATTACGCTCATTGTAAAGGGCCGTTAACGGCTGTTTATGAGCAAAAATAAATAAATAACGCTCGGAATGGGGTGTCACCGTGCGTATGTACACTCCAAATGAAACCCCTATGAAAGTATTCTCTAGCTCAGGAGTAGCCAACCGGCGGCTCTTTGAGGATTGATATGCAGCTCCTGAAAACTTGGGCTGCCTTACATATACCGCAATTTTCCGATTATAATGTGTAAGGAAACTGTTGAATTCAAAGATTAACAAAAGTCCCACCAAATAAAATAGTAAGTTTTTGATTTGTTATTATTATTATATGCGTTAGCAGCTACATTATGAGTTAAATATGTTTTATGTTCACTACATGTTATTGCGGCTCTTCTGTGATGTGCATTTCATTATTGTGGCTCCTGCTCTGGCCCAGGTTAGCTACCCCTTCTCTAATTACACGAATAACATATCCGCCGATTTAGTATTCCATTTTTAATAACTTTTATATGGACTTCTGCTTGGTAATTAGTACATTTGTGCTCCTGTACTAAAATACCAAAGAATGCCGAGTAACTCGAAAACGGTTGAAAATATTTAAATAACCCTGTTGTGGCTATTGGAGACAACTGAAACTTTTTAGTAAATTTTATAAGCACTTATATTTGGCTATCTGTATATTTGTGCTCTTGTGTTCAAATCCCAAAAAATGTCTAGTAACTCGCAAACGGATGAATATACCTTTCAGTTTCTAATAGAACGACAACTTAAGTTCCTCATGGGTAATCACCGCGTAATATAACGGCCCGAGTTCGATTCCAGGACCCGTTAATTCCTTTGTTTGAATAACATGCGAATTGATGCAGCACATTTTTGATTTACTCTTAAAAATTACTTCAAATAATCGTACAACCTTGGGAGGTGAACTGAAGAACGCCTAAAAATATAAAAATTCATTTTTATACCGTTGGTTTTCAATTACGCGTCGATTTGATGCACAGATTTCTTTTGAAGACCAATATTTTACGTTTATTGATGAAAAAATCATTCGTCGTCAAAAATAAGTGTACTGCAATGGATTATATAAAAAAGGAAAAATATTTCGTGATTTTACAGCCTGACTGCCGATAATAAGGTTTAACTAAACGAAGTACGAATATATAAATAAGGAATTAAGCTGCTTCAATTAAAATGTGTTTATAAGTTTCATATTGAATTCGTTCTGTTGAAGTATGTGTCACACTTTCTCGGGTTATATCTCTTCATGTGTTAGAGACATCGGAACTAGAGAGCAACAAAGTCATGTGGGATAACGTCCGTAATCAAAGTGCTTCGGCAGAATTAGAAAGACTTCGAGCTTAACCTAAATTTAATGTAAATAATGTAGCCTAATCTAATGTTAATAAGATAAGTTGATTCAAATAAAAATATCATCCATATAAAAATTATTTATAAACATACATACATGTACAACTTGCCATAAATATGATAAAACAATAATTTAAATCTAATAATAAATCTAACACATAGTTTTGACATTTTAGAAGGAGAAAAATACTGAACTTGACCGGGAATTGAACCTGGGTCTCCCCACTTGCCGGACAGGTTTGATTCCAGCTCAAGTTCAGTATTTTTCTCCTTCTAAAATGTCAAAACTTAGTTTCAGATTTATGTGAACATTCATTAATTGTAATTTCAATTGTAACTTGAAATCTAATACACTTTTATAAAAATGAAACATTATTATACGCTCTAGAAAATGGACGATTGTAGAAGACACAAACTGATATAAAATTTCTAAAGCAAGATTAGACAGTACCATAATCCCTTCAGATACTTACTAAACAAAAGAAAAGATTAAGAATAAAAATCATTCACGATCCCTACACGAGAAAGTAAAACTAAAACTGAAATTTGAGGCAATTTCATTTCTCCGAGAAAGTATCTCTTTTAATTTGCCATTAACTACAACCGTTTATGTAAGTTCATATAAATCGCTAACTTAACGCGAAACAGACCTAAATACAAGTTAATGTTATTCCTTTTAGACAAAGCAAGTGGAGAGAAAAAACACGATTTCGCCGATTCCAAATCCTGGTATTAAAATCTCATTAATCCAACTCTTATCCAAGCTATTTTCTCCATTTTTCAGAGTGAATAAAAATAGTCTTACTTTGTAGCCTCTTGGAATTTTAGCTTAAATAGGAAACGCATAGATTTTCGCTCAACTGTTCCATCTAATGTGACGCAATGAATGTCACCGACATATTTATTTACTCTCTTAAAATATGATATAAGAGTAAATGTCATTCAAACGGCTTCAGTTATGTAAAATTAAATAAATATTGTTCGTTCTCAAAGGCATTGATTGCTACAAATAAAAATCATTTAAATATTTTATTGAATAATTTTCATGTGATCAAATCTTTCAAGAAGACTTTTTCCTATAAATACGCAGGATATTATTTTCTAAAACTTGAGTAGAAATTATCAGAAACCTTAGGCAAAAGCCATACAATGAATCAAGTTTAGAAAGGTACAAATATAAAAGAAACGGTTTAGGAAATCGCAAAAAAATCACAGTTAAATATAAATGCAAAACGAAGAGGAAAGGAAGTTTAAAATAAAACTCGCTGGCACGAGGAACACTAAAGATATATGAAGATCTAATAAAATATCGACTCTTATTATGCTGGAATTGATGGCTGTATTTTTGAAACAGGTTATTTGAATATCTGAAATGTAATTTTATTAATTCCAAGAAAAATTGCATTTTGATTTCAGTAACAAATGATGACAAAAATCAGACGTTTGGAGACTTATAAAGGAGGCTCAAGATTACAAATGGTTGATGAGGCATTCCTAATGTTTGGCGTCATCCAACAATAAGCGAAAAGTAAAACATTTGGATGAACAAATTATCCTAATCCCTTTCATTAAACTATTAATTTTACCGCGTTAAATAAAATGCTAATTATGAACCAATGATATATTGCCGATTTTTAGCGTTTTTCCCCAAAACTCGCTGGCTGTTTTGAATTTTCCGTCACCCGTGCAGATGATATCCAGTAAAGCCTTTAGAACCAAACTTGTTTCTAAGTAGAGGAGCTTGTTGAAGCAAATACAACTGCAACATTTTCGGCAAAGCAAAATTTTTCGAAAAAGCTTTATATTATTATATTGAAATAAAATTCTTACTTTTTGTGATTCATAATGTCTTTACTACCTCTAGTCTAAAAAAATTATTTTCTACCTAATCATAATATCGCTAAGTAAAACATAAATCCCAGTTTGGATGATATTTTGGGTCGTGTAATGATCATCCTGTTACGTTACAAAATATCTCAAGCAAAGGACTTCGAAACCTCCTCAAAAATATTCTATAAACTTTCAGAAAGCACGTTTGGTTCATGTGTTTCCGAAGGTGTTATAAAATATGGGTATCTATAATTCAATCAGTCAAGTTAAGCGGAAAAACTGCCGAGTTGCCTTGGAATAAAAACACGTCAATTGTAAATATAATTTTTCTTACCCACACGATTTTAATTTATAATGATTTCACATATTCTCTATATCAAAAGCACTATTATGAATCTCACATATTTACATTATTAAAATCAAAGCGCAAAGTCTCAGTACAGTGCGACTCTAAGAAAGGCTCCATAAAATGTTAATGAAAGAAAAGATACATTTTTATCAACATAAAATGAGAGTAGACATTTATGAGGGGATAAGGAGACAGAAATTTGTTCAGCACTGTTTTCATGTCCGAGGTACCGCAAAAGCCTCAATCGTTCGAAGGACGCATTGTGAGTTCGCCGCTCAATCAATCGCCTCGCGCCCCGCCATCTCATTCATTTGGCTCCCGAAAAAGGGCAACGGGTAAAAAGACCCTCAGCCATACCAACGAAACGTTACCTAGGACTACGCAAGTACTAAGTCAACGTAATGTTACTAAGGACTACGCAAGTGCTACCAAATAGAATGGGCTACGATATATTCAATCGCAAAAGTATTAAGATGAAAGCAAACTGTAAAGAAGTTACAGCAAATCCCGAAACAGTTAATCTAGGAGTTACGACTGAAGAATTTAGAGTAATGAAGGCATACAAAATGTCTGGAGAATAATCCATTCTACACACCGACTAAATAAATACTGAATTCTTCCCAAACTGGGTGCCGCGGCAATCTGGTGTGCCGTTACACATTGTACGGATGATATAAACATTAAAATTAGAAAAAAATCAAGCCATTGCATATTTGAATGTTAAAAAATACCTTCTTCGCGAATAGTCCTCAATATCTTTATTCTTACGGAACAAAGCTGTGGCATTTTTATTTTTTTCACTAGGATATCCAGAAAAATAAACATTATGTGAAATTCCATTACGGATTTTCTATAACTACCAGTCTCGGAAATCTAGAAAGTTACTTTTCTATATTGATCATCCTATATTTGGCTTAATTATTTTACACATATTTTGTCATTTAACATTCTTATGTGAATTTCTCTTAGATTTTAAAGTTACATGTTGTCGCCATTATCATGATAAACATACAAATTTCCAGTATTTCCGTAACTTTTACAATTAATTTAACACAGGACGCTTTCACTTCGACAACTACTTAATTAATTACAAATTTGACTCTTAATCGAATAGATATACAGCTAGAAATGCCGTATTTCAAAGTTACCTTAAACTAAAAAAGAATGAAGAAATATCCTGAAAGCTGTAATCACAATTAATGACTCAGAGTTCCTAATCAGAAAGAAAAACTATGTGAAATAGTAATATTTCTGCCAAAAATACCTGAAAACATACGTGAAATAGCAACGTAAGTAATGATACGGAATACTTTGCTCATTGCATGTGAACACAGATTTTTTGCCATCATAGCAAAGGGTTTAGCAATACTCGGAGAGAAATTGATAGCGAAATATTCCTCCTATTCATATGCTCTGTGGGCATATAAGTGCTTAGGAATGACTGTCGGCAGACTGGGGAACAGGTTCTATTCTCGGGTGCAGTTTTTTCCCTAGAGCCAGAAAGGATCCGCTCGTAGAGGGGTTGCACCGCATCGCTTCCCATTTCCTAGCGGTGCAGGGAGAAGGGTTCCCCCCTCCCATCTCTCCCTACCTCCCCCCTCTCTCCCGGAGACCCTGTTTTATCGAGAGGAGCACAGGTGCGAGAGGGACTGGTGCTCGCCCTCGGCCAAAACATACATGCGCCCTCCGAAAGATATAGCGGAAGATACTCGGGCCAAACTCAAGCTATATATGGATCTCACGGCGCCGTGATTCTGAGAGATTTACTCCCTCTACGTGACCAAATTGCCCGCCTTGGTAAGAAGGATTTATTTTTTGGTTAAAAAATTGTAAAAGTTTGCTCGGAATGTTAAATATTTGCTTTCGTGACAGCGTAGCAATATGAAAATTGAAAGATAGATACGAATAGAAAGCGTTTTTTGCCAATTTAAAGCTCTAACTAGAATTTAACGGATCCTCGCAGTTGATTTCTTAACAACTTAATTTTGCCATAATTTTAACTCTTAAGAAAGGTTTAAGAAACTAGAATTATACTGTGGTTGTTTCTATTGTAGAAAGAGACCTTCAGCTTGTCCCTGAGGAATAAGTTAGAAATATTAGTACGGGACAGAAAAACAAGTCTGCACCAGTGAGGGTTATTTTTAGCCGAGGGTAAAGCGGAAGAGAAGATATTCTTTAGAGCTATTTTTGGGTTTTAGAAAACAACCTACGAACAAGAGTAGTTGAAAAACTACATTTGACCGCAATATAATAAATTACATGAGTTATTTATTGAAGTTTTAAGGGGAGATAAGGATTCTAACTAGTCTATGGAGTAGAAAGCAGCATAATGTGAGATAAAGGACAGCTAGAGTCAGCATGGATAACATGGTCGGAGTAGGTATGTTTCCAAAATATGGAAAAAATAGCTTATTGGAGATTCTAGAAATGGTTAGGTCAAGTACCTTCATAGAATTGTTTGATTCTGATTCATGGATGAAGGAGATTGGTGTAAGGATTTATAGATAGGTAATTGAAAATATGAACCTGGTAGAGAGCAGAGAAAATATATTTTTTAAGCAAATTATAGCCTATGGGAAAGCGGAAAACATTTGTGTAAAAATTACTCGTTATTCATAAGTGTCCCACCTTTGACAAAAATATAATAGACACTATTATAACAGTTTCTGTAAGAATTGATTTTTAAATATTTCGCTACTGTGTTTTGATTATTATTTTATATTTAATGTGCGCACAAGTAGGCCAAACTGTCCAAGTAGTAACAGAACGGCACAATTGTCGTTTAGGCTGCATGGCTTTCAGTATCACCACGTTGATTTGACTTTTCAGACGGCGCTTCGCTGGCGTTGCAGTCAACTCATCTGACCTGATGACGCCGACTGCAACGCTGGCGAATCTTCTTCTGTAACGCCGTGATACCGAAATCATGCATCCAACACCACAATGCCGCGAAAGTCTTCTCACCAAACAATTGTCGTTTATCAATGCACCCACAAACATATATCTCACGTCTTATCTTATATTTCAGGTCCAAACTCATACAAATCGACGCACTTATTTCCTACATGTATATTAAACCACCTTAAAATAATTAAGGATAGTGAAAATTTGAAAGAAAGGGCAATTTTACTAAATAAAATAAAATATAAATTCAGTTTTGGCTTGAAGTGTCAGCGCCGAAGCTCAAGAAAAATGACGCAGTTGAAGTCAATGACTTCAAGAAGTCTGTGATACTAGGCTTCCTGTAATCTTGTTCTTTTAGACCAGAAATGGGCCTACATTTTGCCTCCAAATTGATTCTTATACATCAGAGATGTTAGTCAGTCTTTGGCTGCTTTAAACCCAGATGCCGATTTTTATTCTTTAGAGATATTGATCCTGCTGAGCATTTTGTTCCAGAAGAGGCGTGTCTCATCGATTTTGATATCTGGTTCTGGTTTGAAGTCTCTTATCTTCAATCATTCTCTTAAAAAAGTAAAGTAAAGTTTCTTATCCTCGACCCTCAAAGGAAGGGAATGAAGTCATGTCATTTTAACTACCACACATGGTAGGGCTGCTATAGCCTAGAAAACCTCTTCAGACAAAGAAGGAAGGAGAGAAACCCGGTGCTGGCATTAGCTTGCTCTTACGAATAACACCAAGAGGACAACGGCTTAACGTCCCTGCCGAAGGACGGAGTGTTGATTTGCGCGCGCTCCTCAGATTGCTTTTTCTCATTGGCTCGTCCTCGTCACCTAAGTACCATCGCACACAAATAGGGGGCCTGAGCGTCCTCGGAAAAAATCCGAATAAGGACTCGAACCAGAATGTCGCTTTAGAAGATCGTACGGTGGGGTCAACACTCTAATCACTACACCACCGGCTACCCAGTTTCTTAAAATCTGCAAGATTTGTATCTACAGCCATTATGCAATACTCGCGAACGCCCCCCATGGGTAAGCGAGGACATAGATTAGTCGGCCGCTTAAACAGGAAACCGAGATGTAGGAGGCCGTAATGGTAGGGGTCAATCTGGGTTTACTTCGTACGTGTGAACGTTATGTCAGATGAAAACCGAACTTATCTCCCATTCTCCTAGATAAGGCATCTCAAACTCGAGGCCCCCATGGCACATTTCTGCGGCACGCAAAGTAAGCTAGTTTAAACTAGACTGCCAAAACTCAAATGTATTTCTTATAAAATAGTTCACGTAGGTCTAAGATATTTAAGAAGCACACTAAATCAGTACTTTTAAAATATAAGCAGTTTATTGCTCATTCCGATTTATAATATTTCTGCACAGGAGGGATACTAAGCACGTTCTTCCTGCTGCCCGCGTGTTTCTTGCGCGACCGAAGAACTTAACCCCAATCTAGTATTTTTGTAATGAATGGGTTTAAGGCCACAGCATAGGGTTATGGCAATTTTTTCGTTGTAAAGGTGGAGATTGAATGTACGAAGAATATGAAAATATCTGAGGACTGGTAAAGTATGCGTTCCGCGGACTTGGTACGGTGCCTTAATGCTGCCCGCGCACCATTATGAGTTTGATAACCTTGCCCTAGATTGTTATAGCTCTAGTTACCACCTGCACATATGCGATAAAAGCCTATCAATTTTATCAGTTTCCAAGTAATTCTCATCCTAGTTCCCTTAGCATTTACGTTACACTATCTTATCTTCTAAATTTGCCTATAAGAAATCTTGCTGCCTTGAGCTAAAGAAACGTTTCTAGTTTCTTAGCTGGGTCCCCAAAATAGGGATTATAAACTCTTCAGGCATATTTTAGCACAAATATCACTAATGTCAAATATTAATTCTCTAACTCCTCTATTTTTTAGGTTCCTCATTACAAAGTAACGGCTTCTTGAGTCCCTTGAGACGACTATATCAATCTGGAGCCACCATTCTAAGACTTTAGCTATACTTTATATTACCAACTTGAGGTATATCACTTCCTCCCATAAAATTCGGAAAACTGATCCCCCCATCTGGAAAACACGACGTGCTTACTTTTATTTGTATTCGTTTTATTTATATGTAACAATCTATTAAAGTATACTTGCCATTATGAAGTAGTTCTGCGGTTGTATCGCATCTAATAAATCTATCAGAAAACAATAATACCCCGATATAGATAGAGGATTTGAAAGGGAAAGAGAATTATCAAGATATGAAGAGGACAGCGGAAAATAGGAGTATATGGAGAACCAGGTTTAACCAAGAATAATCACGGACATGTCTACGGAAAGACTATCTATGATGATGATGATAGACGAAGGATGCGTTCCTGGAAAAGGCGCATATATCGAATATCGCGTATAACGGGTCCTATCGTATAGCGATAGGTCTTTCTGTAGCGTAATTTACAACTTTTTAATTATAAATTTAAGGGATATTACCAGTTTAATAAAATGAAATAATAATAACAACATTGAATAAAAATTTACAAGATGTATTCTGTAAATCGTAGGCATAGTTGATTAACTCAAACCCAAATCGTGAGCAACTGCTGTGGATCCAATACCTCCTTCCGACTTTTCTATGACTTTAAATTTTGTAGATAAATCTGTTCCTTGCCTTTTGTTCTTATTACTTCTACAAACACTGACACAGCACTTTTTGGAGTCACATAGTAAGTACTTCACTTTTAAATCACTATATATAAACATATGATGAAAGGAATATTACGGGTAGCAGAGAGACGCTCTACGCAAACTGCAGTTACATATATGTAAACAAATGCTTTTATTGGCTGAGAGCTCTCTCGATTACTGATTGCTGGAGAAGTTGGCGCTGCTTTTTAACTGTGTTTTACAATTTTTACTTTATTATATTATCCTTATAAAAAATAAATATTTTATCAAGCGCATCGCATAATAACGTATTCGCGTATATAATGAATCGCGCATATTGAGGTAATACTGTACATCTTACCTCCTTGGCTGAATATACGGTGTGTTATCTTTGCTCGCTTATGTGGATTTCCAACAATTCTAATCAGCCTTGGTTCCAATTAGTTCGGATGATCTGAGTTCTACTGTATTATAACTCTACTACATTAGACTAACCAGCAATAATAGATATTATGAGCATCGAATATAACACCAAATATCAATCAGAAGGATCTGCGTTCAGGCGTTACTTTATTCTCTATAACAGGCGTGGAGAAACTTTCGACGATAGTGGTCACATCACCACGTGATAATGTTTCGACGGGCTTCGCATAAGAAGTTAATTGAAAGAGTGAGAAGGATTCTATCATTAAAAATTATTAAATAATAATATTTTAGCGCCAAAAATTTACGTCCTAATTTTAACCAACAAAATACGAAATTGATGGAATAAATCGATCTGAAGATCCTAACCACTTTTGTTAGTTTTGGCCAAAGTTATTGAGCTACTATCAATTATGAAGATCCTACGCAAAAAGGAATAAGCTCTAATGTTGGGAGTATTTTTTGAAACGACAAATTAGATTCGCTAGGATAGTTCAGTGGTAGAATATTCTTCCGGCAAGTGGAAGATCCAGGTTCGGTTCCCGGTTGTAGCAAACATTTTTCTTTTTTTCTCGTTTCAAAAAAATATTCCCAACGTTACAGCTTATGCTTGTCTGCATATGATATTCAGATCGATTTATCCCATCAATTTCTAGCTTGGTAATCTCGCCATTTGAGAGGGAGGAGTTCTCTTCGATATATCTCTAGGATGACGTCCGTTGAAACAGGTTGATACTAAGCTTGGCTAGTTCGGCTCCAACCAAGAAAACATCCGCTTTCAGAAACGAGAAATTAGATCTGCTACGATAATTCAGAGGTAGAATATCCGGCCGGCAAGTGGAAGACCCGGGCTCGATTCCCAGTCATAACAGACTTTTTCTCGTTTCAAAAATTATTCCAAACAAAATACAAAATTATCTGTGTTACATTTCATGGTTCGCTTTCGCAATGGTATCGCAGACCGCTCTCGCGTGCCTGATGTGGCTCTGCTCTAGAGAAATGTCACTAAATCAGAGAGGCTATGATAGGTGGAACACGAAATTTTATAAATAATTATTATAAAACCTATTCGAAACATCAGTATTGCAATATTTAATGCCCTATAAAAGTTTTCGTTAGTAGTCAATATAATACTAAAATGCGTTTGACGCAAAAAACCAATTCTTGGAAAAGGTGGTTTTGTTTTTCTCATGGTAGGACCAGGGTATTTTTGATAAAAAGGTTATGGGGACGTAAGAAGCAATGGGTGGAAAACCGCTGCTCTAGAATCTACTCTTATAAAATCCACGTTTAGATGAATGTTATTTCTTTCGGTTAACAAAAAAATATTTTTCAGCTTTACATAATTCACATGGAAAATTGGGAATTAATTTAGCGTGTATACTAATAATTATATCTCGTTACCTGGACATACTCGCACTTTAATAAGGTTGATTGGCCAAAAATACACACACTCGCACATCAATACTCTCAGATGATGCATATTCAAAGCATTGAATTTCTGCTGGGGTCTATTTGGTGATAAAAATGAGAAATATAAATGAAAACACCATGACATTTTCAATAATCTCATGATAAAATATCTTGTCAAAAATATATCTAAGATAATTTAAATAAAACATTTTTTCCGCGTTTTGAGCTAACTTATATAAGAAAATGTATTTAAAATAAGCTATAATTTATTGTTACAATTTTGTACCCTGTTTAATATAGCTGAAACTAATCGGTCCTGAAGAAAAAAATTAACCATCTTTAATTCGAATAAAGTTCACAGAAAATTTGTTGCGTTGGAATTAAATGGTATCATTAAGTCTTACGTGTTCACATATTTTGCTTGACGCAGGAAATATATATAACCATTGTGATGTATTTTTAAATGAACTACATTTTCGATTTAGTCATCTAGTATTTTTATTAATAGTGAATAGTAGCTCAGATTCGCCATTCATAGTGCCCGAAGAAATTACTTCAAGTTGCTGTGGTAATGACTGAAATATTTTCTGTTTAGTATCTTGTTTTTGAAGCTGCCATTCATCTCCTCATGCGCAGATAACAGTCCCTCAAACCTATTCGGTATTCTTCATTTATAAATCCAAAGTATTTGCATAAAAACCACTAAACAAAAACTTTCCCACCCTTAATCACAATTATATGACTAAGAAAGGATTACAGGATAACTACTCAGGAACCAACATTTTGCGATTCCCACTTTGGATCCATTCAGGATGATAAAATACTAGATTAGAGACGAGAGCGCCATTTAAATGCGGTATTTTTGATTGCGAACTGGGATTACCGAATTGTTTAACCGGAGAATCAACCTTATATAATTTGCTTGGTTATGTGTCAAGTGTAGTGCTCGACTGTGGCGCCGCTCATAATTAGTCATTTTAATAGAGCGGGAGAATCGAGGACTATTTATGACTGAGTGCAATGCTATTTTTAATAAACTTTCCGAATAGGTAGAAGATTGAAATGTGGTAGGAATGTTTGATTCACATAATAAAAGCCATTTACGAAAGGAAATATTCGAAAATACCCGGGTTCGACTCCAGAAGATAATTTCTATTTTCCATAAGATAACACATAAAAATCAATTTAGCGATGTGCAATTTTTCATTCTTTTGCTCATATTAATTAGAAAATTTTAACCTCGATCCTCAAACTGGAACTGCTTTAAAGGAAAATGAACCAAGTTTCTTATTTTTATCGTCAATCGTCTCCTTCAGTCCGAAGACGCCCTAATTTAACGTTTGAATAACTTTTTTGGTAAAATTTAGCGGTTTCATGAGGATTGCCTTGTCAACCATTCAATTGTCTAAATTAAGACCACATTATTGTTTCAATTCTAATATATGAGTAATATATACGTACATATTGAGTGCCTTCACCATCAAGCATTTAACGTGTCGTCAAAAAGAGTCTTAAATAATGTTCAACGGTTTTCTATGACAAAGCATTCAAGTTTATGTAATACTCCATTATATTAGGATTTTGAATAACATTTTGATATTTGAAAGATAAAAATAAATTACTTCTGAAAATAATAAATACGAGATTTTAAGTTGAGTGATATATAATATATTCCTTCCCGCCATATTTTATAATAGTTTATTAATAAACAACGAGATGTAATGCCGGTAGCAACTGATCGATTCAGCCGGCAGCGCGACGCAATTCCACCGATCGCCCGATAGGAATCGATGTCGGCGAACGGCTGAGTCATGTGTGGGAGGTTGAAAGCCGTCGATCGGTGCATCGTAAGCCCCTTCGCGATTGAGGAATTAGAAAACATGTACGGCAATTTTTTCCGAAGCAGGATTTATAGAGAGACGTGACAAAAAGTCACCAAACTGAAAGTCAATATAAAGTACATTTTCGTAGGTTCACCAAACCTACTCTATTCTAGGCCCTTCTACTATTATTTTATGAAGGCAGCATTTAAAAAAATCAAATATTCCTTCTCCTTTTCAGTCCATTTGATCTATTTTCTAGCAACCTCCGTTCTATGGAAATCTAAGGAGTCCATATGCTCTCGAATAATGACTCACATCTCTGTTATTTCAGCCAATACCTTATACATATAATAACCTATATCTGTATTTTTTGTCCTGAATTAACTGTTTGTCGTAGCAACGAAAGCAAACAAACCCTAGAAACCTAAGTCATTTGCATAATATCGTTGCGTATTAATTGATGTATTTGGTCATTCGTTAAAATAAAGAGCGATTACAATATTATTGGTATTATTTGTTTGCTAACATTTTATTAGTATTTAATTTGGTCCGCCGCTAAGTTGAAATTTGATTAAAACTATGTTGATTTATATATTTAAAATATTTATGAACTTAAAACTATGCTGATTTATTCATATATATATTCTTTCTTCGTTTTACCTTTTATTTGTGTCAATTTCTGCTTCTTCTCTCTTATGATACTCAATATGTACAAGAAGGAAAAATAAACCTATTTAATCACAGGAATACAGCTGTAATACGCTTCCTTTTTGAAAGAATTTAGCATTTATTTAGGCTATTTGTTGTGACAACGAAAAAATAAACAAACCTTAGAAATCTCTTTGCATAATTGATTGTTGACGAAATAGTATTCTAGTATGCTATACAAACTTCTATCTTTTCCTACCGTCTTTTCTTAGAATTTTATCATATATGTCTTGCTAATCTTTTACATAAAAAAATTTTTTCATAAGAAATGACTAATGTCTAATTATCCGACAACCTATTAAGTTAAAAGCCACGTTGACATTATTTAATTTTTAAAGTGTATTATTTGTCCAATTTTTTAGGATAAAGACAAAATAAACTTGTGTCAAAATTATTTGTTTGTTCTCATGAATAATGTCAAAGGGTACGAATCGACGAAAGCTCATATTTATGTCCAATTCTTAAAAACAAAAACCCATAACAAACGTAATAACAGAATTGTTAAAAAAAAGTTCATTAAAATTATCGTAGCTATTGATTATTATTATAATATAAATGCAACTTAAAAATATCGTACACTCATTCACGTTCTGATAAAATAAAGAAAATAAACGCAAAACAAAACTTTTTTACATTAATGAGATGCCTTTTATGTTAATTATATTAGTATGAAACTAATGAATCGGTAATCATTATTGCTGGCATTTAATAAATGAGCAAATAATATGGAATCACTCATTAAAATAACAACTCTTAGAATTATCATATGGATACGTCGATACGGGGATATTTTAAAAAGTATTGAGGTAATATCACTGGTATTTCGAATACGTTATCTAATATAAGTTAACAGAATTTGTTTAACAAGTACAATCAAGTAATTTATAAAAATATTCCGAAGATTATATTGTAAATATTAATGACATCATATAAACAAGAAGAATTTTTAGCGAGTTCCTAACCGAATCTACAGTAATATTAATTTAGAGACATAAAATTTGTAAATTTATTAGCGTAATTGCCGTCAATTATGACGGGATCATCATAAAAGTTTTCCAGAGATATTTGATTTCGATATGAAAAATCAGTAAATTTCTCTATGATCTTGTTTGTCTTTCATGCATGTCTTAGCAACGATGTACTTCCACCCTCAACACGATGATCTCTCCCTAGAAGTGAACTATTAGCTGGAATACAGAAGACGACTTAAAGAAACGAATGAGTTCAATCTATAATGAGATATAATGTCAATACGAAATACTTCTTAATCAAAGGTTGATACAAAATCTCTGTGGATGACCACTTCGAAGCCAAAATACTCAAGCTGCTATCAAACCGTTTTATGGATATCGGCGTTGCATTAAACACCAATTACTTGACATAGTTAAAAATGTTTCAAAGCTTCCTTGCTTATTCATGAAAGTGTCCAAAACTCAACTGGAATCTCTAACTAATACGAAGAAAAGTGAAAATGAAATAAGCTACATAGTCTTTCGAGAGAAAAAACAAAAGGAGGTATTTCTGTCGTCGTTCGCCATTGCTAGGGAAATAAATTCACTCCGACGCAAACGCATTTGTGACGAAGTGTGTATTTTCAGAATTAAAATTGTGCGGGGTTGCTGATAGAACATACGTCTACACCAGTGTTTCCCAAATTAGGGGCCACGGCTAGCTAGGGGGTCGCAAAATTATTTTGTATGTAAGGTGAAGTGACAAAAAATATTCACGAATAATAAAATTTTATCAGGGAATTTTAGGAAATACGGTATTATAAAAATTAATAGTAGTTATTATTGAAGAAATTTGTATTAAAATTTCTAATTTTTGTTATTTTTCAATGACGCATGATATTTAAGGGGCCGCGACAATTGGAAGTTGAAGAATCACCAGTGGTTGTAAACCTTTTGCATCCTGTGTCCCACCAACCATTTTGCCAGTCTTTGGTTCCGCCATGATAAAAATAAGTCCCATCTTATCCAAGAAACGGATTTTTACATCCACTGTACTTCAGTATTATATTAATCAATAATGGAAAATTTAAGGACATTAAATATTGAGGTAACTTTGAAAAAGATTTTTACATTAATTATCTTCGAATTATTTTCGCGTCCCACCTAGACCACATTCGCCTACCATCAGTGGGACGCGGCCCAACGGTTGAGAAACAACGCTTTTGACAACATCAACTGATCTCATAGTGGCCATTTACCTGCAGGAATTCTTACCGGTAGTCGTTTCAGGCCGGTCCTGTCTCCTTTTTCCCAATTTAATCTATTGCAATTGCATAGACTTTTCACATTTACCACGTGTACACTGAATGCACACCGTATTCCTAAAAGGTGGGTCGAAACAAGAAGAGGAAAGACCTTGCTATCAGAGTTGTTAAAAAAACACAAGAGGCGAAGGAAAAAGGATGTACACATAATAATGAAAAGAAAAGTAAACATGCTTTGGAGCGGCACGTAAACAAGACGAAAGAGGAGAAGGGTTGAGCTTCGAGTCCCAGTCGTGTCATTTTAGATCCCATTGGGAAGAATAAAGGTTTCGGGGTCCTTTCTGTTGTAGGATTCACGTCAAGTAACGGATTTACTTCTACTCAAGAAAAAAAACTGGTTGAATATTTAATTAAGGTATAATTCTGCCATTCAAAACAACTCAAAAATCCTAATAATAATATATATACTTAAGCATATACCCTCATTGTTTAAACAAAAACCAACAGCCCTCGTAATATGCTCACGCAAAAAACGGCTTGCCACGGCGTTGACTTTCCTTGCATTAATCTTTACTTGGTTATCTCCCTTTGAGGAGGACATCAATTAAGAAATTTAGCTTTGTTTCCGCCTGGAAAATGTTAACAAATTTTCCGCTTAAAGGATAATTTCGAGAAATTTAATATGTAATACGACAAAACATAAACAGAATTAAAATATTCAGTCTTTCGTGCGTAAAATAAGCTATTTACCGTGATCGTAAGTTAATATTTAGGTATATTTATATCCACATCAGTGAAGGGCTGCATGGCATTTTAGGGTTTCTCTACACCATTTCCCATGCATTCTTATGGAAATAGTATTTTGTTGAACCCATGGGGTATAAGATACCCCACGATCTGCAAACCTAGACCAAGTTCTTCCTTTTGTCCATAGGATGGCCCATGAAACTTTTGAATTCGATAGCTTCAACGGTGTAAAAACGTACAAACATGCATATATACACACATTCATTTTTATATATTAGACAATAATCAATTTCTTCAATAAGTCTATTCCTGTATTCCGACTCAAAATTGATAAAATATTATCACACCGTAACTCTCGTTAGGAATAGTATTAGAAGCTGGTAAAAACTATTATGAATTAAGATTTGTACGTTTTTTACCTCCACGAGGAATATGCTTATGAAAAATAATATATCATTATTACGAGTTTTACTTCCTAACAGAAGACATTAAAAAGCAAATAAACAAGATTGGATTAGGATTTAATTAAATTATTCAGGGAGATACTTGAGCTATGGATGATATCGGAATTCCAAACACTGATAAAAGACCGCCCAAAAGGAATAATTATAAAATTACCTCCCCTTACAATAGCATATTAAATTTTTCAATAGCGATACATAGCAAATGTGTGTAAATACTTGAATCGAGAAACTCACAGTCACCTTGTAATATCGGCAGGCGACATTCAATTCAACGTATAGCAGGAGTCACTAAAATGAACAATAATTTTGTCATTATCTTCCCACTTTCAAATTCGAGATATTGTTATTAAGAAGTCAATTGAAGATATTATAAGAAAGATTTATGCAGACTGAATTCGATCTGGTGACCACACTCTTACTCCCTCGAATAAAATTTGAAAATCATCGTCAGTAACTTATGTGATCGGATGCAACACGAATGCACACGCTGGAAAACTGCGACGTTCTACATTCTGACGCATCTTTCTATTTTTAGTAGTTAAAATTTACATTGGTAACAAAAACTGATGTATTTTGAAATAATAAAATGCAAATTTTCATTCGCCATATTTTTTTCTTTTGCGCAGAGTGAATCTATGAAAATGATCGCTAAATGAAAAAATTATATTTCATTACCTTATAAACAGACAATTACAAAAACTTACCTTTAGTAAAAATGAATTAATAGATGAATGCACTGTATTACAACGGAGGAACTGCAATAACTCCGAGAATATACACCACAAATTATCCATTGCTTCGATCTTTCATAGCTAGTCAACTACCCAAGAAAACACCTTAATACAGCAAGAAATATTATCTGTTATTATCTAGTAGTCTTAATAGTTCTAATTAGTAACTGCACGCAATTTTCTTCCCGCTTTAATAGCATAGACACAGAATAATGTAAAATAATTACTCCAGACTTGCTCTTGGAATAGGTCCATTAAATGGCACTAAAACAAAAATAATCCAAATCGCAAGTTATTAAAAAATTATCTTGAATCCAGAAAAAAAGCAATATTAGTTAATATTACCTCATTATGCAAATGAAATGGTTGAAATCTCTTTCTCGTTATAAAATGGAAATTAACATAGGTTCTTCCGCATATATTAATATAAAAACTGAACTAATATCATTGACAGATTCTATTCCTAACTCCTTTGTAAAGCAATTTTCATTATTTTCCTTAATTTTAATTTGTTCCACTTAGATAAAAATAGATTACAAGTTCCAGAGTAAGCACTTATATATCAACAATTAAAAATTTGAGTACTTGTGTTAGGTGTTTCCAATAGCCATAAAAAACTTATTTGTATGGACATTGGAGATACTGAAGTACATAATATTCATTTTTTTATGCTTAAGTGCTTATTCTGGAATATATCTTCAGCCATAAGACGAGTCCGATAGTTTTCCAATGAATTTATTGTGTTTTCGAAAGTTTGTTTGTTTATCTGTCTGTTTGTCCAAATACTCGAGAGTGGAAAGACTTAAAACGACCAATCTTGGGATAATGATCTTTAATATCCAAAGAAGAAAAAGCTGAATGGTAGGTAGTATTCCCTTCATTTTCACTATTGTATTAGCATGAGAATGAGTGCCGAATATTCTTAATTCGCACTTTAAATTACTAATAATCATCGTAGAAGGATAATTAAACCTAGGAGCAAAGAAAAGAATGAGGCTTCATTTTCTTACCATAAAATTTCCCATAGGGGCCAAATTCATTCTAAATTAAGGTTTTAACAAGAAAAGTTTTAATTTTTTTAATAGAAATTTTATCTTTCTCATGGAAATCTAATTTTTCAGAGAGCCTAACAAAGTTACCTCCTCATAAACTAGTGTCAAAGTTAAGTGCGCCAATGATAGCGCTGCTGAATCAGGATGGTTCTAAACTTTCTAATGGAACCCGTTTGCATGTTTAAACTTAAAATCCCATGTCATTGAAGCAGTTGTATTGACAGAATTTTCAAAAGGATAGTCTTTTTTTTCCATTTACATACGTATCCATATAATCTCTAGCGACTACCCATTTGAATTTAAACGTCGTTCTACAATTATTAATAATAAGACCAAAGGTGAATCGCTAAAAAATGTTTGGGTTAACTTACACATTGTTTTTCTCATTATCAGTTTTACATAGCATGTTTAATAAATGATATGAAAGCGAAATAATTTGTATATTTTTAATCGAAGTAGCAAGCCCTCAACATAGTCTCTGAGGAAGTACTATGAAAGGGTTTTCAGTAATATTTCAAAGTTATGGAGACCAAGGACGATAAAGATATGATTTTGTAGTTATAAAAGAACATTGATACCTACCTAAGGAAGCTTTTCAAGAAATATACCGGGGAAGGAACGGGTTGTTCTGCTAGTTTTATTATAAGTGTTTTCCTGAAGACATATCGAGTGTTTATTTGAGGAGGTGATACGTAATACATACCAATTCCAAAGTAACCTTTCAATAACTGAATAAAGATAAAGAACTGCTGACGTGGGTATTATAGCGGTAATAGTGACGCTTTTATGTCGGATACGACACGCTATCAGACAGCGAAATCATAATTTATTTCGTTTTTTTCTCTCCCATCGTTACTCAAATAGAAACGGACTCCCTTAGGGAATGAGCAGTGTTTGCTTAGTAACAAGGTCATGTGTTTCCATTGAGTCCACGGGAAAAATTGTAACTACAATAAAAGTGCAGTCGCAATTAGAATACTTTGTGCCATCATGTTTTGTCACGATATATTACCACTCAATGAGTAAGTTCATTTAAAAATGCAGAAAAATATGAAAATGTATTCAATGTTAAATTATTTACGAATCAAAATAAAATAGAATAGCACACCTACTTTGTTTAATATTTTACGTAAAAAGACAAAAATGTTGTCTCCAGCGCACCCATAATATGCGATACTAAAAAAGCGACTATGTCTCAAGCTCCTTCATAAAATTATTCTGAGTTAAACTTGAGGCAAGAAGACATCTTCGTCCATTATCACTATTTTTCACTATGAAATTCACCATCAACTCTAGTTACCTAACATCGCAATCCTCACATATGAAAAGCGTGCTTGGCATTAACACACGGGGAAACAGACAATTTCAGATGGAGAGCAATTTATAATAAATCTTTTCATGTCATTGCATGCAGACTCTGGAACGCTCTACCACCACGCATACAAAACTCACCATCTGTATCATCCTTCAAGAAATCCTACTTCGAGTTACTCCTTTTTCGTATTCCAACAGTAACCCAGACAGCACAAAGCATCCTATTATCACAGCATAACAAGTACATTCCAACGTCATAATGTATATAATATAATCCTATTTTTTATAGACAAAAATGTATTTATATTTGTGAATTATCTCTTGTTGTAATGTAGCTAACTGTTAAAATCCATTTCTTTCTATTTCGCTTTCCTTCGACTTTTTAACGTACTCTTAAATTAGATACTCTTTCGAACTGTTCTTATATGTATACTTATGTACGTGTATGTGTATATGTTCATTTGTTTTTTCTTTGCATTTAACTTTTTTCCCTGAACTTTGTAGGAATTTTTCGCGGTTTTACACCTCTCCTCTCTACGCAGGTGTCTTACGCACTGAAATATTTTTCAGTGTTAAAAAAGGCTGATACACAGTTTTTAGCGTCCCAGAAACCTAAAACTATTTTATGCTATTCTTTTTATGTTATACTAACCAAATATGTGTGTATCTTATGCCACACATGACCCAAGGGTCAAAAGCAAGAAGGGACTATATAGTATCAATATCGCCATTAATAATGTCGTTTGCCTGTCTGTCTGATTTGCTTAGACCATTAAAAATATTTTGAGTAAAATACTCTGATTTATTTTAATTAAAAATAGCAATAAATTATTTTAATACATTTTTTAATGAATAATAATAAGATAATCTTTAAGACGCACTCACTGAAAAATGCCATTCAAATAAACGTCAATATTTTATGAATTTAAGATTGACGGCTCAGAGGCAGTCTTCATCTTATTTGGATATCATTTTCTATAATAACCTCAACTATTAATTGAACGATCATTTAATTTTAACGGAAGCAAAAATTGATGTCAGTAAATTTAATATAAATATTTCTAACCCACACTTCTTTACGTTCGGGGTGATAGAAGGCTTCATCTTTGCCCAATTAGAGCCATCTGTCTGTCATATAAAACCACTTCCGTTCGAACATAATGGACATAATGAAGACAAAATTAAAACTAACGATAAATGCCTTAAAAATCATAATTGTGTTAAATCGTAAAAAGTCTTTCCATGCTTTGCGCATGAAATGTGTTTCCGAAAACAGCTTTTTTTTAATAAATAAATTAAAACGGAACCAATTTTCCCATAGATTTCGTGATAAAATTAATTAACTCATTCGTAAATGCAACCAGAACATATCAAAAATAAATTTGTATAACACCAAGGATGATTATGCGTATTTTTTGGAGCTTCATAAATACGATGCGAAGACTGCTCTTCAATGAAAAAGAGTATAGGTTAGTTTCTAAAGGAGTTAATTCTAATTTTTCAAAATCTAAAGCTAATTGGCATTGCATAGCATATTACAGTGGCTTACAAACTGTGGGGCGCGGCCCCCATGGGAGGTGACGCGGCGGGCGAAAATCTATTATCATTTTCCAAGAGAAAATTCAAATTGGAAATATTGACATTAAACGAAGGTAATTGTATTAAGTAGGAGTAAATAAGAGCCTGTAATTTCTGTGTTTTATCATTCCTCGCAAAAGTCCTAAGGGTCGGAATGTGGACTCATCCAAGGCACCCTGCAACGAATTCAGCCTCCCCATCCTCAGCTCTGAGACACCTTCCGCCCGAGAACCACTACACTAGAAAGGCGTAGTGCACCTGTGTGTCTGGCCTTGCAAAGCAAAGAGAGAGGTCGCTTAAGTTTACATCTCCGACCAAAGGCAGGTGGATCGCCTCATATGTGCCCGGAAAATACCCGAATGTTCGCCGGATTCTGAAGCGAATCACTAAAAAAAATATCACGTAGAGAAAAAACTCTGCTATATTACATGGAATGGTATTTATACCTAGCCTGCAATTAGCAATATTATTTCCTAGCACTTGGAAGAAATTTCTGCGAAGCTAGGAAAATTAGAGATTGAATCACTTCTATATGGAGGAAACTAAAATTTTTTACAGAAATAATACTACTGCAAAAAATCTTGCATTATAAATTTTAAAAACCACAAAGGCATTAATTTACAAATTTTCAAAATAGCACAGAATATTATGAGAGAAGTTACAGCGCAGAAGCTCAAACAAAAACTTCCAAGAATTATTTCGTTCTTAGATAAGTTACGTTAAATGAGTATGTAGTAAACCGCATCGTGAATAATAAATGGATTATTTAGAAAACTAAAATTCCAATGATTAGAAGAAAGCGAAACAAAGACCTGCTGCGGAAAAAAATAAACAAATTTTGAAAATAATGATACACCGTAATAAACAAGAGTGTTAAGATGAACCCTTGACTACTACAAAGATTTCTGTGGCAAATATAAGGAATTATAGACGCAGGAGAAAGGCCCAAAACATTGTGCATTAAAGAATAAACACTTTAAAAATAAGTACTTATCATTGTTTTCCAAATTATCTATAACAAGGTATTGAAAATCCACATTATGGCTATTGGAGATACCTAAGATGTGTACTTATTTCCCAGGTTCTTATTCTTGAATTTATTATCAGCTATCGGACGAGCTCGAATTAAATTAAAATACACAATGAAAAAAGTTTTCTCAAAATAATATTTAAAAAATAAAAATAAATTTAAATATGTGAATACAGGAATTAATAAATATATGTTTAGAAGACAATCCTGATAATACAAAGACGTAAGTTAATTTATGAAAAAAATAACAATCATTCAAGGCACTGAAGGGGAACTGATGTCCACAGGAAAGCAAGAAAGCCGAAAATACACAAAATGCACAATTACATTAACGACTTGCAAATTCATTCTTCATTCCTGGAACTCAGACTGGAACCTTCAGAAACGATTTTTTATTGCAAATACGTATTACTCAACGTAATTTTAATAGAGTCATTTCAGTAAACATTTGATTAGTTTATTTTCCGGAAATCGTTATAGCATTATTATATCGTCTAATCTCAAAATTCTTAGGTAATGTGATTTTCTAGATATAATATCCATGTATATGCCTGTATATATGAAAAAATAGCTACTTGATTCTCCTACAACAGCATAACTTTAAATTATTTAGATTTTTCTCAATCATCAACCGCTGATTGCACAGTTTTGTTCATAAGACGGATTTATGGTATTTATCAAACTTGACATTAATTTAGTACTTCACTTTTAAATGTCACACAAAACAGAATTCTTGATTGAATAAATCGTATCATTTTAGTTGGAGATTGTACTATAAATCTAATAATTAGAACAACGCACAACGGTTTTTTTCGAAACAGACATTTTATGATTGAACAGACTCTAGGAAAATGGAAACATTGGGTATTTAATTTCAAAAACAAGCAAATGAGATACAAAAAATGTAAGAATAGAAAACGGCTTTATCTAAGGAAGTAAAAGTATAAAAACGTAGGACGAGGCTTGAAAAACTACATTTAGTATTTTGCAGTGGGCTTTGAGGAAACCCATGTGCGCCAAAGGTTCATCCATGATAGTAATTTTCTAAGTCGGGTTCTTCAAGCATGGGATGAACTGCATTTTCAAGGCTTCGAAATGTTCATGGTAAAAGTAAAAGGAATACTGAATCGCAATTTGTAAAGTCACAGAATAAGCGACACAAACTCAGCAAGCACAATTTGCTTCCGAAGAGGAAAAATTCATTTACAGCGTGTCACATAGAGAAAGAGGTCCTGAAAATATGAGCAAAGAGGTTTAAATGCATAAAAAAAATTTGTAACAGGATAAAAGAAACTGATGATAAGTCAACAATTTCATGGCTCGATTTTCCATAAATATAGCGACAGTATCTGCCGATGATAGATTGCTTCTGCCTCATTTTATTGGCAATTTTGTGAATGATTAGGACCCAGAAGTTAAGGAACCATTCTCAGGCAAAGAAATTCGTTTTCAACAGAACTTAAAGTCCAAAAAATATCAAAATAAGATATGAAAATATGGTTCAGAGAAACATATTTGGAATGTTGCAGAGAAAACTATTTTATTGCTAGATTTATATAAAGTTTATAAGTCAGACCGATATCTAAGAAGGTTAACGGAAGTACCGATGAAAATACCAACTTACGGTTCTAAAAGATGGATTAATATTTTCAAGTGATCCTCCGATTCGATTCTCCATTTTAATTACACGTTAAGCTATATCTTTGAAAATTCCCTCTTCACCCATCATCACATCACCAAGATTTGGGATGTTTCAGTACGCTTTGTTCTGATATGCTTACGTTAACGACCCAATAGGCAATTTTCTGAGTGATCGATATTAGGCGCTCTTTACTATAAGTAAAACAAAAAGTCCAGATCAGGACTAATGCAGGCTGGTTTCCCAACTTTGACGTCCCGCATTCATTAATTATATTCACAGGAAATGTTTCAGTTTGTATTAGTCATTCCAAGGAATTCTCTTACCATAAATACCATTTGTAATTCATAGTTTAGCAATGACAGAGAAAAATTGAGAAACAAAATAATAGAATATTATCAGGTTAAAAACACTAAAATAAATGTCAATATCTCTTTCTGATATTATATTTTGGATATATTTTTAAATGTTTATATGTTTATATGCTAATATGTCTGGATCAACTATCCCTAGCTAAAGAGTTGTCAAATGAAAAATAAAATAACACATTGTTCATTTGTCCATGTTCAAGCCGAGTTCGGTATTAATTGTCTCCATGGCAACAGCCCGATAAATGTGATTTTAAACGCAAAAAAGCTGTTTTTGTAGAAATTCAAGAAAATACCATCAATTATTAAAATTATATGGTAAGAATTAGAATTTAAATTCTTTTTCCCTTAGAACAATATAAACCTGGCTCCGATATCACAATTTTAAGACATTTTAATATATTAACGAAAACATCTCTGCACGATGGATTTGAGATTTACTATGTAAAACAAATAAGAAAAAAGTTCCTGGAATCGAACCCGCGACTTCAATAAAATATTTCCCGGAGGTGTGCCCTGGAAACACGAGCCTCATACCAAGTTTCATGAAAATCGGTCGATGGGTGCAAAGTTGTTTGTAGGGGACACACACACATACATTCATACATACACACGCAGATAGGACCATTTCATAAGGCTATGTTTCCTTTGGATACCAGCCTAAAAAGAACGCCTTATGGTCAGGCGGTGTCCGTCAGTCCGCATATTTCATCTCAGAAACTACTGGGCGGTTGTTCATGAAATTTGGTATTAGATTCACTGGCCTCATATAAGAGAAAATCAAGTATAAATAATTTATTAGCGTTAAAACATCACCTGAAAAGATTTTGAGGCCATAATTTTACTGGAAAATATGAGACTATGTTAAATTTTACCGATCACTTATTTTAATCATAGCTTCGGGGGCCACATGCAGCCCGCGAACCGTAGGTTGCCGACTTCTGGTCCAAAGCGATATTTCATATGAAAGGCAATTCCAGCGCTCTTGCCTAAAACTGCTAATTGATTTATGACAAAGCTAAGTTGGTTGTAGGAAGTTTTTCAGATGGAAAAAGAAGCTGGAAGAGGAAAAGGAATTTTTGATGGAGTCAAGATTTGGCGAGGACCTCGTGAACCCCGTGACCGCTACGTTATCCGTGAAGGTCAATCTCGAACTTGGAAATCTCTCGGTAAAAAACGATCAAATAATAATATTAACGATGTACTACAAATATTACTAATTGATGAGACAAAAATGAAACGAAGAAGTATAACTTTGTATAAAAGTTCCGCTTTATACAAAGTTACACTTCTTCGTTTCATTTGTGGATTTTCGCGAAATAACGGCTTCATTCGCCGATTTCATTTGATATGACAAATATTGTTAAATGCTGTTGCCTACTTTTAATCTACTTGAGGTTATTTGTGATAAATTAATAAATTCCTGCCTCATATTCTCGAGCAAGTGGGCAAAGTTTTATCTGTGCCTGAAAGCGTTTCTTTCTTAGGTTTCTTTCCACTTCTAAAAATTTCCATTAGTGAATACCCCTGATCAGGACCACCGAGAGGACGGGGATACCGGGGCAAAATGGGGGCCTGAGATTAGGCAATGTGGAAACCTGGAGCAGCTAAATTTTAGGAATAAATTTAAAATAATTTTATTCTTGAAAAAGAACCCAATTCAGAACACAACCCGGGAACTGCCCAGGAACCCGATTCCATTTTATAAATTTGAACGAAAAATGGGGCCCGGTAAGGTTGTTTTCCTAGGGGCCCGTCTTGGCTCTCGGCGGCCCTGCCTCTGATGACGGCAGACTGGTACCCCAAAGGCGCATTTGTAGCATTTTCATGGAAGAACCAGAGATAAATACTTATTTTTGTCAATTTTTTTATTATTTATTTCAATTTACCACTAACGATGAACAAATTAGTAACGCTGCATTTGAAACTTTATGCCACAATGCCATGTCGAAAAATGGATCATAAAATTCAGGACAATTAAGACATATCACACAAAAGACTTCCAGATTGAAACATATTTGCCTTCCCCGGCATTAGTAGCTAGCATAATCTGCGTGCTCCATAAAAATGACTATATAAGTCATAGTAAAATAAATTAATATTCCATGGTTCAGATAATATGTCAGTCATCCAAACAAAAAACCAAAACAAACATTGGTGTACCTCATTATTTTTACCATCATTAAGGTATAAAAAACACAAATATTTCAAAAGAATAACTATCATTCATTTGCAAGAAACAGCTTTAACAATAAAACTGAAAAACGTCAAATAGATATGATAGATACTGTGCCTTTTTATTAACGTGTTAAATAGGATGATTATAAATGTGATTTTTCTACATGTAAGGAGAATTCTCATAAAGATAAACCTGAAGCAATTGTTGCAAAATGAAAATAGAAATAAATTAAGACAAAAGGCTAATTTGAGTTAGATTCATTTCTAAAACCTGCATTCAACTACACGCATAATAATAAATAAAAAAATCGTTAGATTCAAGATGACATCTTGAATTAAATTATTTTCAGATAATTACTTCATATTAATAACATTCCATTCATTTTACTTGCAGAATCAAAGTTTCTTAATGAGTGGAAAACTATTTCAAGATATTTTTTAATGTGAGTTATTACAAAAATGAAAGTTTACTTATTTCAAATTAAAATAGCATGTATAATTATACAGTATGCTCTATGCTACAGAAGTCAAAGCTGTAGGTACCAAATTCAAGGGAAGTATCTTTCTGCTTACTCGAATTTTTCTTAGAACGTCTTTGGAATTCGCCGTCTTATCTTACCCATTCGTAAACGCAAACATTCATTTTTTCATACATTCTGTTTCTTGTGTAAAACAATTCCTTCTCGAGCTTTCCAATGAGTTATATTATCTACGTTATATTATTTAACAAACTTAGATACCCGGCGCTGCCTGGTTAAATCTAATACTTCATTTAGTAAAACTGGAGAACATTGTTCTTAATATTTCCTGTTAATCAATCGAAAAATGCTCGCAGATCTCATCTCCAGTTCTGTAAAGCCCCTCCTTTTTGCTGAGAGAAGAGAATCTTCGAATATTTGCTTCGGAAAAGAAAATTTTGCGTAAACTTCGCCAGTTATATATAGAATGCAGGTATACCTTGCTTTGCGAGACCCCGATTTAAGCGGATTCGTTATAGCGCGAAGCAGGCCCGCGCCTACCGGACATTATAAAAAATCAAAGGCGGCCGACTATTGAGGCGGACTAACCGTATGTGAATTGGAAGTTCCGTTATTTATAGATTTACGAATTTCAGTAAAAGCGTCGATGGACCCCATTTAGGGACGAGATGTGATATACTATAAATGAAATCCAGAGGACGGCAGGCCGTTTTCATCTCTCGATCGACGGCTATTTTGGCGTAATTATTATTTCTAAAGAAAGTTGACTTTCCGAATAAAACTTCCTCGATGGTTTATTTAGGATTTCATTCACACAGGAAGCAATTACAATTTTGCATGAATATAATGAAGTTCTTAGTTTTTTATACCATTTGAAAATTACCGATGGAGGTAATTTATTGAAAAAATGTAAAGATTTTCATCTGGAGTTGGTGGATGGAAGCCGGCAATAAGCTGTTTTTTCAGTTTAACGGCATATTTTTATTAATGTTACAGTTTAGTTTTCCCGACCATCGAACCTATACTTTTGACATAATGACTCCGTTTAACGCAAATTGCCTTTTAGCGCCGAATTTTCAGGACCCAATCTTTCGCGTAAAGCAAGGTATTGCTGTATATGTTTTAGACTCCGTCTAAATCGAAAAATCCGAAGCTACAGAATTCGAACGATGGAATTAAGAGATGAAACTACCTAAATCGTTAAATTCCTATGAGATTGTGTGTAAAATAATCAAACATTCCAGAAAAAGTCCCTGGTTCGACTCCAGGAGACGATATTTCCCCGTAAGTTTACACAGGATATCCAATTTTTCAATGTGTATGATATTTTTCCTTCTTTCAACAAAATAGGTAAATATGAACTAATTTTCTCCATTGTGCCTTTATTTGACGGGTAAAACTATGAAATATTTTATTCTTGCAATGCTTAAATGTTATAACGAAGTACTTTTATCAGAAATAAGATTTTTTGTAAACTTTTATGAATTTTTCGTGCTCTTTCCGAGTGTTGCCAAGGTGACCCGCATTGTTACCTTCGATTCAATTGCCGTAATTTAAGCCTTAAAATATACAAAAAATTGCGTTATTCGCTTTGCACTTTTTATGAAGTATCGAAATTATTGTTGTAGCAACGTCAATCAATAGATTGCAATGTAAATAATTTCAGGTAATTATCTAGTAACTATAAAATGCTAATTCTCTTGATCACTTGGTCATTATGTCCATAACGCTCATTATCTCAGTTTTTTCTTCAGCCAGTTCAACCAAACTTTGTAGGATTGGATTGATCACGTACCGGTCGTGAATAACATCAAAATTTTCCAAAAAGGTCCAGGGTTCGACTCCAGAGGGTGATTTCAATTTTCCATAAGATAACACGTAAAAATCGATTTTTTTCGACGTAAAGGCTTCTACTGTTTTGCAAATTAAAATTAGAAATAATTGACCTACGATCTTCAAATTAAGACCGTTTTAAAGAAAATTAACTTTTTTTATTTTTATTATCATATTTGGCCCACGATAAAAATCGCTCAATTTATACCTTGCCGACAGTATCATTGTTAAAACTCTAGATTGTATTGACGTCTCAACCCTTATGCTATATGCGCAAGTAAATCGTGCTTTGAATGTTTTAATAGGTGAGAGAAAAGGAGAGAGACCGGGAGAGAGAGGGAGGGAGAGAGGAGAGAGAAAGAGGTGGGAGACAGAAAAAGGTTGAGGGAGAGATAGATAATGTTCTTTATTAGGGCGAGATTGAGACTAGGAAATATATTTTTCCAGAAAAAGAGAGAGGGGGAGGGAGGGAGAATGGGAGAGAGGAGGATTGGAGAGAGGAAGAGAGAAAAGGACGAAGAATGGAAAGTGCCTTAAATTTAATACATAATCCACGCAACCAAATTTGGTAGGATTGCTAAGATCACGTACCAATAGCGAATGAAATGTTTTTTCAAAAAGGTCCCGGGCTTGACTACAGAGGGTGATTTCAATCTCTCATAAGACAATCAATATCAAAGCCTGTTTTAAATGGGCAATTTTATCTAGTTATTCAGTCAACAGCTTTTTGAATGTGGGCGTTTTTAACGATTGACTAAAATATAAAATCTTCTTTCATTATTTCAATATTGGAATGTTACCTTTTTCGTGAGTAAAATCATTATATTCTACGTAATATGTAGAATATTCTATATTATAATGTTTATTAACGAATTAGTTTAAAATTTGATGATAAGGAGAATATGGGCTATTATTAATGCATGAAAAACAACACAATGTGATACACAAAAAATATTATGGTAATAATTCAAGAGTAAAAAATGAAATAAATGGTTGAATTAATTGTATAATAAAAATATTGCATGTATTTAAATAAAACCTAAATGATTTTAAAGCATTATTAAGAAAAATTTGCAAATAATGCTCTTTATCATTATTTTACTAAGTCGACTTTTAAACATTCCGATTTTTTTTCAGAATTTATATTGTAGAAGCAAAGATATACAAATTTTAATCATCTCTCATAGCAACGAGTTTAAACAAACTATTCTTATTGTTCGTAGCAACTAGTACAAGCAAGGTACGTCTACTTCAATTGTATATGTAGGCATAACATACGTTCAGTTATGACAGGGATTGTCCAGGTTTTTAGGTCTTGTCACGGCGTCCCGGCCGGTTTGCTGATCGTCCCGGAAAAAACATGTGAATCAAAGTCAGGGCTAGTCAGATAGGTGAGCATTTTACAAAAGTACTAAGTGCAACAATGTGGCAAAAATTTCCCGCCTCAGGGTGGCGAAATGTCTGAAGCCGGCCCTGAGGACGACAGTCGTGAAGATACGTGTGTCATTGATTACGTAGTGTATTCAGGTGCGACGTCAACAAACATTCTCAAAATGTTTAATATTTATTAAACGTTTGTCGCTTTACTCATTGTTCTATTATTCCACCTTTGACCGTAAGGAGGGACGTGATTAAATGTTTTCGATGCTTGAGGGAACCCTACGATTCAAGTTTTATTCTTGCCTCCTGTGTGGACGTGTTTTTAATGCATTGTTTAAAACCCCTTGCTCTAAAAGTCATTAAAATGTGGTAAGTATATTTTTCTTCTTATGAAGAAAATTTAGAAATTATATTAAATTGTATAGATCTTTATTGTAAATGAAATTCTCAGAAAACTGTACCCACACCAAATATGTTGAGTATAACCCATGAGTGTTGATTTAGTTTAACATGCCGATATTTGTATTTGGTTAAACTATAAGTAAGAGCGAAAAAAACTTTTCCGTAAGAACGTCAGGAATAGTGCTAATCAAAGTAATTGATTTTAATATAATTTTAAAATATTTTTTTAGTCTTAGCTGGTGATATTCCAACCGTCTGGAAAAAGTAAGAAACGCATCGCAAAAATACTTCAAGCATCCGGAATTGAAAGAGAAGTTTTGCTATGTAATGTTGTTGCGCGTAATTTTGCTGAACGGAATTTCCTAAAAATGTAATGTGAAACTTAATTTATTTTTTATTTAAAAATTGAGCTATTCTGGGGCTTTCAGTCTTCATTTGCGGTTGTTCTATCTTTAATGTTGAAAATATTGAGTAGAGCATAAAATCATGTTTGTTACTTAATTTAAATACATAATAACTGACAACCCCCTACAATGCCGAAAATTAATTGTATATTTACCGACGGAATGCAGAAGGAATATTCATATTTAAAATAAAACTCTATGGTGTTGATGATCATGTTAAATCCTTACAGTGCGGAGCAGAGTTTCTGGTAAGACATTGTGGATGTGTAGATACAAAAGAACACTTACAAACTACAAAACACAAATCGTCTCTAGCATTTGCAGACTCGTCAACATCAATTTTATAATTTTTTGTGAAAAATGATTCTAATGCTGAAGCTGCTGTTGTTTCTGCAAAATAAGCCACTTTAATGTCAAAAACCACGGATTGTACTAGCAAATTCATTTAAAATTTTCGAACCTAATTTTGGTGATGATCGAACAAATTGTTAAGCTAAATTTTTAAGTGTAATCACATCAATGTGTATTGAAGAGTTTCACAAATCCAACTTTGTAAGTGTTACAATTGGCGCATACAACAGAAAGGACATGAAAATCTTTCCAGTGATAATTCGCTATTTTCTTCCTCTTGCTGGTTTAAAGTTGAAACTGCTTGATTTTAATGGAGTCCCTTAAGAAACATAAGAAATATTAATTGATTATCATGTTTCTTCATTAAAGAACATCATCTTATGGATTAAGTTGTAGAATTTTGTTGTTATTTCAACGCGAATTTCGGAGGTGTGAAAAGAAAGGGTGATAACAACGTATTTTATCGATTGAAAAGCGAAATTGGTAGAAAAATCTTTGGAATTGGCTGTGCAGCACACATAGTACACAAGTATTTCCAACTGCATAGAAATGGCTTCTTGATATGTTCGAAGATCTAAAAATCTATTTCGATTCACAAGAACAGTGCCCACTAATAATTAAATATTTTTTTGAAGACCCATGTGGCGAAGTGTATTTGGGATTTGTTCTCGGACAACTCAGTTTATTTAATAAAACAACACTGAATATGGAAAAAACTAAAGCTAATCTAATAAACGTAGCTTGTTAACTAATAAATTTAAAAATCAATTTGCAGGAACGCAATGATAATTGTTTTATTCCACGGGGGACTAAAATTTTACTAAGGAAATTCGACGAATCTGGGAATGCTATTTCTAATGGGTTCATCAAAGAGTTCGACACATTTTATGTTAAACGCTTATCATACATATCATTCTGTGAAAATAGTTTTGAAGAAGCGGAGTAATTTTATTTGTAAATAGTGGATTCAATTAGCAGGTGGTTGAAAAACAGCGCATTATATCAATCAAAGATATGGAAAACGTTTAATTGATATTGACAATATTTTCCTTGAAGTAAGTTTAGCAAAGCAATTTAGGTATCATTATGACAGAATGAAAAGTTGGGATGAGAAAGGGACGAAATTTGAAGAAAGATGGATTGAGTTGCATTAAATATATATGCGATATTGTAATTATGGTGACGTTATTTCACAATGTAATGCAAAGGATTGCATTTTACAATCAATCAATCCTAATGTCATATGTTTAAACAGATTTTCCATAAATATACATTAAGAGTTGATGCATCGTAAAAACGTTTACCATTACTAATCTAATACTAATATAAAAATTTATATTTTAAATAGTTAAACAAATTCATTTAAGACGACTTGGTGATGGTGGTGGAGAACATTGGTGTTGGTGGTGTGCACGGTGGTGGCGGTGAGCTCGGTGGTGGTGGTGAGCACGATGGTGGTGATGAGCACGGTGGTGGTGGTGTGGAGCACCTTGGTGGCGAGCACGGTGGTTGTGGTGAGCATAGTGGTGATGGGGAGGGTCGCGGTGGTGGTGAGTATTGTGGTGGCAGTTATGGTGAGCATGGTGGTCATCATGTTAGTGTTGGTAGTTGTGGTTGTTATGATCATAGTTGGCGATGGTGGTGATCATTGTTTATGTTGGTGATGCGCAACATAATGTACATTTGTATGGATAAAAATACAAATTGTCTGGTAATATTCGCCCCAATGCATAGAGGAACCGTTCTTAGATCGAAACCATCAGTTCGGGAAATATGCAGTAACGGAGCTTAGCTTTGGCATTCCCGATTCGACTAAAGAGTCTTCGGACTAGATAAATCCAACAGTTACACAGAAAAGTATTAATGCCACGCATGGAGTATTTTACTTTGATCTTTGAAATAAAACTGACGAGCTAGCTATAAATAGAAAAAGCCGAAAATCTGTATTTATTGTAACTGCTGTTTAGCATAAACTATAAATTTCTTTTATTGTACACTTGATATGCACGACCTGGCACATATAATCTGTTTTAATTAAAAAAATTTCGGAATAATTTACAAAACCGGAGTAGGTGAGAATGAAATTTGGAACGGGAACAATAGGATATTCATTGTTTCCACAACCTATGAATATTTTTTAGATCTAATTATTACATTCCTTAAAACATTAAAATATTTTAATACATCTCATCGAACAGAACATTTCAATTATCAATCTAACAAAAGTTAATGAATACGTATTCTGTTTGCCCGGTACATCATATCCAGCAGAGCGACATTTCTCTATTATGAATAATATGTGTTTCATAGACCAAAGTTGCATGTATGAAAGTACAGTACGACCGATATAACTCTATAAAATCTATATTGACTTGACTTTTGAAAATTTTTATGGGAAATTAAAAATTGATAAGAAGTTTTGGATGAAGTTATTTCTAGCGACAAGTATAATTGGTTTAATGAAACGTAAGATTTTTGTATTTTGCGTTGTAATGAACTTTTATAAAATATTTAATATTAAAATATTAATAACATTTTTTCTTTTAGATATTTTTGATAATTCTCTCCCTGTCCACTCATCTCCATATTATTCAGTTTTGGTTGTTTGAAAATGTATAAAATGGAAAATAATAGAAAAAGTGTATATTTAGGCCATAAAATATCAGAGTAGTCGTCTCGGGTTTTGTCCCGATCATGTTAGATTACGTCCCGGATTTCTCCCGGTTTTTCTTTTCCAGAAATCGTTTTGTTCTTGTTTTTGTCCTGGAAAACATGGTAGGCCTATGTATAATTATTAATACAACCCTTTCTACCTATATTATTATTTATACTATCAAGTTTTTATTTATCGTAATTATTAATAAGAGTAATTTTATATTTATCTAAAATTCTTTATATCTTCATTACTTTACGCAATATGAATTTTCATTAATGAAACAAGATATTCATCGTACATAATCCAACGTCTTTCAACTAAAATATCAAACATTCCTACATTTACCACTGAGTACTGTACTTCTTTCTGTAAAAAGGTTAAAGCTTAGAATAAAAAGTCTTCCACGCCATTCAACGGCTGGTAGACGCTATACAACGTTTTACGGCCATACATGTAGAAAGGTTGTCATAATTATATTATAGTGTTTATTCATATTAATATCATTATATATCGACGTTTCTTAGAGAGGAGAATAAAACATACATAAAATATACAGGAGGATACTAATGTTTAGGCACTTCCAGATGAGCTGGAGATTCGAAATTTTTTTTAGGTTGGATTTTGTGCAAAACTGACAAGAAAAAAGAAAAATTATGAATAAGTGCAACAATGCGGCCGCTAAAAATTCGCAATTGTTTAAACAAATTTTCAAGATTTATGTATTTTCGAATGCGCTACAGAGCTGAAATTATTTTTATAGTTAGGATATGTAAAAAAACGAAATAGGGATTATACAAATGTTGATATTTTAATTTGTTTGGCAGTTAAAAATTCTTAAAGTTTAAACAAATAGGTCAATGTTTAGATATTAAAAGGCAAGTTTGAGAGCTGAAATTTTCAAGTTATTTTAAGTTGTCTATTTAAACGAATAAACATTTCAATGCATCTATGAAATTCTTATTGTGGCCGTTAAAAATTATTTAAATTAAAACAATTAGATAAATGTTATTTCAATTCTAAATATGCTACAAATTTAAAATTTGGCATAAATATGTGGCAATGTGGAAAACGTATAATATTCATAAAATTGCAAAAATTAGCAATTGTTTTTCTACATTATTGTTCCATAAGGAAAAAAAGGAATTTGTTCCCAATGAGAAATCGTTTGAATTAAAGAAATATTTCCCATGATGAAATATCTCTCTAAAAAATTAATGTTTTTTCAAGGTGAGATGAAATGCTTGCAGTATGCAAGCACCTTTTACTAGTATTAACTATATGAAAGTTGGTTATAAAAATTCATTTTTATATTTTTACTTCTTTCCATTCCCATCAGAAGTGCATGGGTTCAATCCAAGAGAGTTTATTTCATTAGAGTGCCGCGGGAAAGTGCATATATTGCTAACATCGGTTACGACGAAGATAATTTGTGTAGGCAACAATCATGAATCTGTGTTTTACTATCCCTAGCTCTTAAATTATCTGTGAAGCATCGATTGGAACTGCAAATTTGGTGAAAGTACAACATTTGTAACAAAAAAATCATCGAAAGCAAATAATTACAACTCATTCTTTCTGGGATAGAAATTCAGGAAAATACCAAATATGCCATTACGTAATACGTATTAACCTTTAGCTTAGATAATAATACATTAGATTGTAACTCGAACCCTACTACAGTTAGTCTCCGATTTTGGAACGGGTTACGTTCCTAGAGTTAGTTTGCTAGTTGTTTGTTCGGTACCCGAAACAAATATCTCCATAAGAATTAATGTAATATATATGTGTTAGGTTCCTAACCCCTCCCAGAAGTCCTATTTAATCTAGAATTTACTTGATATTGGTACATAATGGGTAAAGTAAAGGAGAGGTTTTAGTAGAGTTAAATGTTTCTTTGCTGTTTTGAAAACGGGCATACTTTTTCCTTCTTTAGATATGTATGTTCTTTCAGGCATCTTTTCCAGAACAGTCTGGTTTTGTTGACATTAAACACTTGATCCTCTGTATATTCACCTTCCTTATTAACGTTTTAACAAATTCAGTTACTTTTTCATCGGCACTAGCAGCATTCCCTGTAATTTTTACATTATGTAAATTTTCTCTGCGGTTAAAACGGAAAACCACTCCAGACTTGCATGGAATGAACCGTCAGTTTCACCCCGTTCGGTTCAAACCTGCTAGTATGAGCCACGAGCCTTCTATTGATTAAGGCCAAGGTTATTAGGAATATAAGACGCGATCAGACCTAGCAAACGAGCGAGGGAAAATACTAGCGTACCCTCAGAAGCGAATGTTCGTTCGCAATATATGTGGACGTATCTGCGAGCTCGAATAAGTGGTGACAAACACGAGCAAAAGTTGTTCCACTGGTTACCGGTACACCAAAGGGTATGTTCGCTACTGCTCGTGAGTTTGGTTGTCCGCCTGAGCTCGTGCTGTTTGAAATGGAGTGTTTTCATCTGGTCGCTGCTAGAAACATGAACGAATGCAGAAAACGAGCGTCTGCGAACGCAATAAAACACGAACACAAACGAATACTCTTTCGCTAGTGCTTGTTTGCCCGTGTTCGCGCTCTTTCTCTAGGTTTGGACACGGCTTTAGGTTGAGTCATATCTTCCATCCAAATCTGTAGCAGTTGTTCCATCTCCTCAATAGGGCCAGTTCTTTTCTTGGTTATAATCGTGCCTTTCATTGGGGTGCATGCTTTCGCGTGTTCCAAGATCCGTTCCTTGTCCTTTATTATATTCGCAACTGTAGAACGTTTCATGTTATGTACAATGTCAATGCTGTTTGGCGTCTCACCTTTTTCATGCCTCTTAACAATATCCAATTCCACCTCAAATGTTATTGCCCTTATTTTGCATGCCGTTCTTTCTCATATGAGCCGTTATTAGAACAATGCACAATGTAACTAATGCATGATAAACAACAAAGTAGTGTAACAAAAAGAATCACACGATTAATTTCAAAAGTAAATGTAATAAAAGCATACAAATGTACACGTTATAGCACTACACTAATGCACAAAATACAACACCAAATCCTTAGAAAAACGAACGAGACGCTAACACGGTAGGCTGTAAGATTCAAAACGTAAGAACGAGAAAACGCGTGATGCAGAAAACCGCGGAAATCTAGATGTTTCGGTCGCTTCGTAAGCGCGGAAGCTAGTTCGGTCAATATCCATATGAGTGAGTGTTCGTAAGTGCGGTTGTTCGTAAATCGAATGTTCGTAAGAAAAGGAGAAAAAGGAATGAATCGTTGCTCTTCAGCTCAAAAATGCTAAGAAAACGCTGCCCAATTTCGGCGTGTTCGATGACACCTTGAGCGCCAGATATTTTTAGCTAAAACGCCGAATTTTTGCGTTCTAAACAAATTTGATTTGATTACTTTTCAAAAATTGACGGTAAGAATATAAAAATCTATTCTTTTTTGTTTTCTGATTCAAAACCCGAGTTTATGCGATGATCGTACGTAATTTAAAAATGCATTCAAAAATACATTACACATTTCTATGCTTGGCTAATAGGAAAAAGTAAATCTCCTTGAATCGAACTGGAAAACTTGGAATTGTAAGGAAACATAGCCCTCGAATTTCCATTGGATGAAAGTAAATTCTGTGTGAAATTTATTTTCACTGGTTCTCGTGTTTTCTGAATGCATTGGGAACAGACAGACAGACACTCTTCTTTTTATATTATGATTCATGTAGAATAACTCAATAAGTAGAAATGATTTCGTATGTAATTAAAATTGAAAATCGAGCTACCAAAACAGCAAATAATGAGGACCTACCATTTTTTATTCAAATATGTATGGTATTTTTTAATTTAAGTTAAGATAATTAACTTCACTCTTAACGAATACATTATGTTGTTCATTACATCCCCATCCAAGTTCAGCATAAAAATTGAGCAAATATTTGAAATTTGGTTGTACATCTTATTAGTGATTAAAAGCGTGATTAAAAATAAAACAAGCGGCGTTAAAGTAGATTTTGTCGACCTTATTCTCTTTCGATTGATGCAATCATCTGAAATTTCAATAAACTTATTTTTTATTAGAAACGTATTATAAAAATGAATCAATTCGGATAGCACTTTGCGAGTTCAATCTGTAGAAAAATGATCACTTAATGATTTTAGACACTGTTTAAGGATTTCAACAATAAATTCAATAAAAGCCGCCAGATTATTCTCTATTTCTTTCGATATCTCCATTCATGATGATATGGTTAAACTTAACTGGATACAAGTATTTTTTAAAAACCAAATGTCAAACCTGTAGCTGAGCTCTAGTAGGGTACTGCGACCAATTTGTTTTACATCTCTCTTATAGTCCGAAGACTAATTCATTCCGATTCTGAGTGGTTATACTTCTAAAACAATATATGTTTCAACCAAGGTTTCAGGGTAATTATAATGCGCATCAACATTACATCCTATACAACAGGGGTGAGTAGCGTTATCTACATAGTGAGCAACATCAACGGTCATCGGAGGGCCGCATTAGAGTTTGAATCGGAAGTTACCTAGAGAATCTTAGTACTATAAGTGGTAATCAATTCTAAATAAATTCGAAAACCTTTCCAAAGGTTGCTTTCCTTAAAACCCGAAAAGCATCTATTTCAACCTCTCGAGTTTCCTATTTAAATTGCTTCGATTTCATTGATACTGTACATATTTTTATAGTAAGCGTTATTATTAATTTAGTTTCAAAATATCACGTCTCTGCTTAAAAAATTTGGATTCTTGCAGATTTCATTGACTTGATTATGTACCCGATGAATGTAACTTCTAAATAATAATGAATTTAAGGAATATAATATGATCTAATCTTTATAATACTTAAGTAATCATACAGTTTAATTGGTGATTTTGGTATAGCGCTTCCTTTTCAAATAATTTATACACTAGGGACAAAGGTGGCATTACTTTTGTACCTATATTCAAAATGAATGTAAAATCTCCAAATATAATAGCATATTTGTAGCAAAATAAATCTCATGAAAACACCGCAAACTTAAGACAGTTAAAATAACTAAGTTAGTAACGAAAATAAGACTTTAAAACGTGAAAAAATAGAATTTACTATTACAAGCAATTTATTAATTTGAAAGTAGCACGAGAATGCAGTATGATCATTAGTCGATTGCCTTAAGCTGTGAGAATGAAAACTATCTAAAATTGCAACTAATTACATGAAGGCAATAAAAAAAGTTCTCTTTTGAAAAATACGAGAAACTTGTTTTAAAAAATCTATTATTCGATAATCCACGGACGAATGGCCCGTGATCTTCCTCGGCCTTTTCTTTTCCCCCACCTCTCATCCCTCGTACTCTACTAACTCGTAAAACCCTCCACATACCGAATCGAACGACCATTATAGAACAAGGACTTTTGACTGTTCCACGTACTCAGCTGTGACATCCTTTGCCTCCGTCATTTCTGCGTTCTGAGCTCTTTCCGTTCGATTGGAGCGTCGCTCCCATAAAAGGCGCCCGCTCATCTATGTGTGAACCTCCGCCGCCGACGCCGCCGCTGACGGATGAGTCGACCGCAGTTCCTGGAGCTCAACGCAATCGCTGAGATATGAGCCAATAATTCAACGACGCAACGCTGCTACACCACCCTTAAGAGCGGAGATACGAGAAAAAACCTTTTATTTTTTGTAATTTCCCAAAGATCGGAAGGAATGTCAATCAGAGGAGAAATGTTTCGCCCGGTACTGGTAAATTTATCCTCTAATATAAATATATTGCTTTGCTTAGCGTGCAATGTTTTAAGCAATGAAAAACGTTAGAAATGGTTTAATGTTTATCTGTACAGGCAAACAAACTCTGATCAGACGCGACATTTAGATCTACACCAAACCAAGAAATCTATACGCAAAAGTACTTTTAAATTCATCTAATTAATACAGAATGGTAAAATGTTAACGGCTGGCGAACAATGATTCCGTCTATTTCTAAGATAAATTAATTGCAAGACAAGAAACCGAGAGACGGCCACCAAGATTGTCGATATTATTGGTAGGCAAAATAAGCAATGGCCTATCAAGAAGCAAAAGTGATTCGCAATCGCTTTGCCGTACATTAATTCCTATATATATAAGTAATTGTAAATAAAAAACAGGACAGATATAACTTTTACAACACCACATTTTATTTTAAAATACACGACCCTGGTTTTGATTCCCGGAATCATTAGGTATGCTGTGATGACGCTATGGTACCTAATGACGATGCCAAGCACTGAAACCCGAGGCGTGAGTTTTTAAATAAATTTTGTGATGTTGTTAAAAGTTATATTTGTCGTGTTTTTAAGATAGAATACCACCAAGTAAAGGCCCATACAGTCAAGTATTTGTAAATATTTCAAAACTGTAGCAACAGATAATAGATAAGGTTTTAAAAAAAGAAATTAATCTTCCACTTTCCTTGTCAAAATTTAATTTTTGTATATGAACTAGTCCGTAAGTTGCAGCGTTACTTGCAATTAGGATGTAACGATGAAAGGATATTATAAAAGGAATAAAAACAATAATTTTTAATAATAATATTAACTTTTAAAGAAATAAAATCGAAAGAACCATATTATATTCTTGATATCAAAATAGTCGATTCATTTTATAAAATCGTAAACAACTGCTGTCAACCTTTCTTCGTGTTTCTTCGTTACACAGAAAAAATACGATTTCTTTATTCCCTTCATCTGTCTTTCTCCCACTCTCCATCCTCCAATTTCCTATATAAAATCATTACAACCAATAAAAGCATTACATTCGTTTTCATGGCATAAGAATTTCTCATTCTTAAAATTTTTAAAAATTACCGTTTTTTCTAAATTTCTAAACTAATTCGGAATGGATTCCTGTTCACTCTTCGAGAAAAAGGTATTAGTTCTTTCGACTTTACAACTGTCTGTCTCAAGTTTGTATATCAATGTTAACAATTTCAATACAGCAATGTTATGAATTTAATGGCGATGCTACATACTTCTTGTCGGATATTTTTTATTAAAAAATTAATTACTCCATAACTTCAAGTCATCTAGATATTTCCCGATGCTTTTACGTAGCAGACTCCTGCCGGATGACGAGGTGTTTGCCAACCTTAAGAGCATCATGCACTCACCGGATGACGAGATATTTGCCAAACTTAATAGAATCACGTCTTGCAATTTTGATGTAACGGTTTAAGGATACAGGGAAAAGCTAAATGGCATTAATTTTACAGGTTATTTATCCACGCTAGAGTCTCGGCAACGAATTTAATAGTTTATATATCGTTAGATGTGGATAGATTCATCGTGCTTGACGCAATTTTGGGACTCCTTAGAGCAAGAGGAATCTATTTGCCATTAACAATGACACATGCTCGGTCCAGTTTATACCAAAACTAAAGACTAGAGCAATCAATCAATCACACATCACAGTCTACTTATATCTCTGTATCTTGTCTGTAATTATCAGTGGGTTAGATGGAAGAAGAGGCTGTTAAGTCTCAATCCCGCCCAAATAAAGACGCATATCTATCTATCCCTTCCGCCCTCTTGTGTGATTATTATTACTGCCGTGAATTACACTATTGCTTGTGCTTGAATTTTACTGTTTTAGATGAATGGTCATTTCTAAATTTGTGCCAAAAATCCACGATTTTCACATTTTGTCGACGGGAAAACTTTATCCGACATTGCCAGGTTTCTTTGGGAATTTTTAGGTGTTCTTTACCTGCGAAGTGATAGTAGCGGAATGTCTTACGGGCACATCTATCCGTCCGTCCGTCCATCCTTCCGAATGTTTCATCTCCGAAACTATGGAGCGATTGTCCATGAAATTTGTTATTTAGGACTTGAGAGCAAAAAAAATAAGAAAATTATATAAATGGTTCACGTAGCCAAATTGGGAGTGCCACTTTACTTGTAACAAAAAAAGAACTTTCAGCTGTATCTCGTAAAATATTAATTGTAATAAAAAGTCTCCAAAAAATTTGTTGAAATAGCCAAAGAAAATATGTATTGTTAAATACATAGGGGTAGCCGTTTCCAATAAAATCAAACAAGAGAGTCGTTATTCAATTTTAGTTCAGAAAAATTTCCACGTGTTATTGAATTGTTGTCAATGAAAACAATATTTGTAGCAACTGAAATAAACAAGATGTAGTATAAATCTGTTTTATTTCCTTTCATGCGTCTAAAGTATATAGCAAATGAAAGGAAATGGATTATCTGTGACGAAGAAATACCTACTTTTATTTTTTTTATGTGCACATACAGCTTTTGTAAGTAAAAATAAACGGATAATTTATGCGATGGAATGAACGTGAAAATGAAGGTTACTACTACATATTTCAAATGAGGTGTGTTTCTAACAATTTTTGGCTGTTCTATATTAAATAAATCGGTAAATCACAAATTCAATATTTTCTTGACATCGCTTCTTATATTTCGTTCTATATTGCTTATACATAAGTATTTGTCTTTTTTCGACATGATAACATAAATTGAAAAGAACGCCTTTGGAAACTGTGTATTCCAACATGAAGTATACCTTTCCATTCCTGTTCTAGTAGCGCATGAAGAAATCATATTGTGTAGTATTCCGCAAAAGTAAAGAATCAGATTTATGTAATGGTTCAAGCACTATATTATCCATGGCGGCATTTATGAATTTATTGAAAATAGAAAAATATATAAATTTAAGCAATACTTGCGATTACAGCTATACTTTCCGGAACAACATTTCCTGTTTAGCTGTTTGAAGCTTTACCAACAGCCATACGAATTCGACTTAAGCCGCGCCCACATTTGGCGAACGAGCACGAACGAATACGGACGAGCATACAAACTCACATTGACGAAAACAGTGTGGACGTGTCTTCGAACGCGAACGAACAACAATCCGCCATCAGTCGGAATATCAAAGGGAAATATTCGTTCGAGGTCGTTCGTGTTCGTTCACGTTCGTATAGTATGGACGTGTATTGGCCCAAGAGTTCAGTGACTATAGAGATAGAATGGTCGGACGACGTCACCGTATCTTTTGTAGCGGATGTAGAAGGCCTTCCCATTTTTTACCAAAAGCCCTCAATACAAATTGGGCAAGAAGAAGTTTCACGCTTGTATGCTTTTAGCATCCAAGTATAATTCAAATATAATTCAACTCACTCTCGTAGAGTTACATAGTCCCTCCTTCGCATGAATTGATTCTCAAAAAAATGTCTTGTTTAGCAATTCTAGGGCCCACAATTTGTATTTGTTTCTCCAAATCTGATGCTGAAATCATTATAAAGTTTTCAAAATGTTCACAGTTTCTACGGCTCAGGTACATTAGTGAATCAGAATCACTATGGAGACTCCTATTCTTAAACACTGAAGTCATTCACCACAGGCCTTTTCTCCTTACTTCTATCATTACTTCCAAGCCACTTATGTAATACAATAAAGGCCGCACTTGCAAAAATAATATTTTCCTACGCATTATATCGTGTCTAGAAAACAACGAAAGAACTGAAGACTGCAAAGAGTTGGAACGCGAACAAACATCGTTTGTCAGTGTTCGTTCGTATGCGCCTATGCTCGTTCGCCTGTGTCTATGGTCGTTCGTATTCGTCTATTCTCGTTCGTGACAATATGCTCGTTCGTGCTCGTTCGCCAAGAGTGGACGCAGCTTTAGGTATCTAACACGTTGAAATATAAATTTTTTTATCAATAAATATACACAATTTGCACAAATGTTATGCAATTCGACCGGTTTCACAGTTCATATTACGGTATCATCAGGAAATTGTGTATACATATTTGTTTATTTAAGAAATTATGGCTTTCCACAAAATGACAACTGAATTTGTTTAATATAAAGTTGGCCATGTGTAAATTCAGAATTTTTCTAATGTACGTACAGCAATATAGCTAAAGGTTAGACCATGATCCTTGTTTATTGCAATTACAAACGCAAGCCATGCAGTAAAATCGTGCCTCTGACAAACAACGATTACTTCATTAAAATAAAGAAACGAGTCTTAAAATAATCATTAATGTAAGTGTATTTTGAATGAAAGAAGATCGACTTAGTGAGTAATACTTCAAACTTTTAAATCGCACAATTAAACGCATAAATTCATTCTTCTTGCTTGTTATGAATCAACAAAGCTTTTGTTGCCGGCTATCCCAGCAAAAATTATTTGTTATTTAAGAAATAAATTAAAAGAAACATTGTATTTTTATATTAAAATAGCTGAACCATATATGAAATATATAAAATAAAATCGCAACAAAAGCAGATTATCGTCTTCATTTCACGGTATAAATACGATTTTTCATTTTTTCACACTTTCTCTCTTTCTCTATCTCCCCCTCTCACTTCTCATTTAAAAGCATTGCACTAGATTCACGGTATCCAAATTTCTCATTCTTAAAATGTTAAGAAACGATTTTTTAAGTTAATTCTGCAAGGATTCGTATTTTCTGTTTGTGAATAATTTTCCCCATTCTTCCGGCCGTCTAACTGTCGAAGTCTCATGTTTGAATTTAAAATCTAACTAATTTAATAAAGCAATGTAGTGGATACAAATGGTGGTGCCATATGTTCTTGCGATAATGATTTTACTTAGAATAATTAATTACTTCATCACTATTCCACAATTCAAATTATTCAGATTTTTCTTGATGCTTTCATGTTTATATCCATGTATCTGCCAAGTTTCAGTTCCTCGCCTATTCCGGATCTACCGCTTCCACACTGTGACGCACGCATGCAGGATTATGGTATCGCTGGTGTGAATGGGATAATTGTCAGACTCCCGATCAAAGATGGATAGCATATACTGCGCCGCGATGCTTCTCATCAGTCGAATAATAATACTAGGAGGAAATTATCCCTTGAAACTGCGACACAGGACATATTGATTCATTTGATTTAGTAAGCCACTACCGCTACCTAAAGAATTTAACATGAGACGTGGTGATTGGGTAGACGATCGTTATCCGAAGCGCCTTGCAGATAGATCAATAAATACTCCCTTCTGAAAGTTATCTTCATTTTTCTCGATTCTAAGATACAAATGCGTTTTGGCCATGAAACATGCGATGGCGTTCTCTGGACGACCTAATATTCCCATCGAGGAAGGCAAGTGAGCGTTCGTGAGAAAACGAAAATGGCCCACGTCAAACGCACCGAAATACTTTCGAGGGCATCCTTTATTTTCGAGCGTCAAATCTCTCGGAAACGTTTTTTCCAGGTTAAAAGGTTTTACAGTTTATCGAGCCATGTTATACCGAACCGACGAACTAAGAAGAAATATCAATCGAAAAGAATTCCGTCTTTTTTACAGCCCCAGAAAGGGTGAGCACAAAGCGATATTCTATAAAAAGACGACAGCCGTCCAGCCAGAACGTTCGGTTCGGAAAACCTTTACCGAAGACGCGAAAGGCAAGAGAGAGAGAGAGAGAGGCATTCACTTTCACCGCAGGAGCGCCCTCTACGGGGAAGATAATCCAGGGAGCGACTCTTACACTTGACTCCGATGATGCCCAGCAGCGGCATCCTTCGCACAAAAGAAAAGGCGTTTTTTAAGCACGCACCCCGAAGAGGAACAAGGTAAGGGTTCGGCCAAAAGGGTGGAAAAACCCTTTATGCTTGGGCGAGGCCTTAGGTGTGCGCGGGGTGAGGTCGGAAGGGGGGAGGGAGTGGACGAGAGGGTTCGCCGAGCCAGTGGTCCGACTTAAAACGGGACGGTCCGCCGCCTTCACGCCCCACCGATGTCCCGCATCCTCACTCTCCAAGGGATCGCCCCTTGGAATCGCTCGTCCGTCCCGAAACGCACCTTGGGAACCCAAAGTGCCGAGTCGTCCGTCCGTTTATAGCATCGGCTTCGTCTGTGTCTCTCCTCCTCTTCCTCTCCCTGTTTGTATGTTTTCCCCCGATGTTGGAACACGGGCGCGTGTGTTTTTTGGGTTCGGTTGGCCGACCTTTTTATCTTAGGCATTTTCCTTTTAAGGTTTAATCGGTCGTGCGAGTGTTCGACGAGGAAGTCCGCTCCCGTGCTTCCATCTACAGGGAGAAACGGGAAGCGGACGGGCGGGGAGGAATATCGTGCCAATAACGAAGAGTTGGGCGTCGTTTTGGAGAAGGGAGACGGTCTCCCCGTGTGCAATTGTATTTATTACCCTTCCTATCGAATATAGAACGGACGTGTAAATATAACCTGCTTATTAGAGCATTTTCAAAAACGATATCCGTATGTGTGCAAGTCTACTATAAATATTATCCAAAGATTTAAACGAGAGGAACAGTGTTCGCAATTAGAATTTTGCTTAATTCTTAAACGGCAGAAGGAAATAATTTCTCGTTGCAGTAAGCGATAATACATTTTTTACATTTGTGCCATATGGATTCATGTAATTCGTGTATGGAGCTCAATAAGTTCGTAATAAAATAATTTTCTTTGTTATTTTAGCTATTTTGGCTTCTCTCTTCAAGAGAAAATGAAATCGCATTCGTCAATAATATCTCAAATTCTCCTTATGAAACGCTCAAAATATCCTCCATATAAAAGGATTTATCCAAATTTGAATCAATAAGAGAAACCAATTTTTAACTTGGTATCTTGTCAATTGATATAAGTAACGTCTTTAAATACCACATGTTAACACTCAATAAACCTGAATACATTTAATATCCGTTAAATCTACCTACTGCCGATAATTCATTCTAAACTGTAGCTCTATAATTTCGGAAAATAATCACGCAACAGAGTTATTTCAGTGACCATAAGGTCTTCTTGATTAATTTGTATATGCAAACAAAAGTTCAGATTTTATATTTGATATAACAAGAATCTATAATAGAAAATTTAAATATAAAGAAAATTCCTGAATAAAGAAATTATGAAAGAATCTCTTCTAAACATTTGTCTAGAGGAGAATGCTATGGTATTTCATGGAATGTTATAGCATTTACCCAGCAATTTATTATGGATTCTATTTTCTATCTGTTCCCACGCCAACAGTTGAATATATTACTGCCTCGGTTTTTATGGATCGCAGTGCAACATTTTAAGTCAGTTGCATTCAGATAATCTAAAACCTAGTAACGAAGCTGCCTCTCTTAAGGTTATACAGAATTCACGTATTCTTGAAATAAAATATTTAATTCTCCATACATTTTAAGAAAACATTTTTAAAACGTTCATTCATTTTTGATCGAATGTGTAGCTAGACAATTTTTATAAAGCGTCGAATACATTTAAATTAGTACTTTTATAGAACTGGATGGCCTCGAGCGTGATCTACAAAATAAAAAATATCAGCGCATGCCATTTAGTTTCTATTAGGAGAACTAAAGCCGAATTAGCTGAATATAATGCGCCCGCCAATTTTCAAAGATTGAATTCTGTAAATAAAAGAGATAAATTTTATTTACAATATTTGTAAAACTTTGTTTAACATTTTAGTTTTTATATCCAAAACTCATGGAAAGGTTTCTTAAAAAGCTAATCGTTCATCTTAGAGTACGGTTCATCAAATGCAGAAAGCATAAAGAAGACTAAATGCAGATACCGTCAAATAAATCACATAGCGACAAGTGTGATAATGTTCTCCAAAACCTGAGAGTTGCTCATGAACTGCAAAAGGTATTTTTAGTATTCGTAGTGAAGAATAAATCTTATATTTCTGGAAAAGTGATTAAAATGTAAGCCTAAAGAAATTTTCAGACTGTTCTCTTCTTCAATTATTAAGATATTGCACAAATAACGTCCCATAAAATAAATTAGGGAGCTGAACTTTTGATGGTGAGAAATAGACCATTGTTTCCTATACTGGCAATACGCTCAAACTAATTTTTTCATAATTCAACATTTCTATCGCTTTCTTTCACACGCGTTTTTTTCAAAACACCCCCTTTATGAAATATAATTCAACCATGTATTGTTAATCAATATAAAATAATTTGTGCAAAGCTTTCTTCAATGGAATGTAGTGCTACAAAGATACTAATTTGATTTTTATATATGGAACTCATATTATAGTTATCATCCAACTGATAAACTATATTACTCCAAAAGCCGTAAAACCCAGCGAATAGTCTTTTTATGAATACATAGTTCACCAATTAATTAAGGTATTGTATACTTATAAAACTTTGGCGATATAAAATTAAATGTAGTTATTATAAGCATTTATTTTAGACTATTTGTTCTAGGATTCCTTATTAAAACATGAACTAAACTTTCTTTAACTTCTCAAAGATCTTTTTAATGATTCTACACACTTTCTCCGTTTGAAAATTACAGGTAATATAAAAATAAGATATCAGACGAATTAATATACCATGACCGATTAAATTGTTTTTATAAAAATTCTCGATCGATTTTTTTATTGCTTAGTAATGTCAATGATTAAAGAACGAATACGCAACAAGGATTGCTGGTAATGTGGGCTATCATTCTAAGTTATGCTAACAAGTATTTGCGTCAGAAATGATCATTGTCTGATTTAAAATTTGGGAAATGCTTTTTATTTAATTTTTCGTTTATTTTCTCTAAAACATCAGCCGATAATTGTAAACGATAATTTACGCCTGTAAATCAATATAAAATTAAGTCCCATAAGTTTGTAATTTTATCCTACACAAGTGAACCTATTTTCTCAACAGACCAAGTCTTTTCTATGACTATTATTTTTTGACGGTAGAAATTAACCCGAAATACCATTTTACGGAATGCATCTAAAATTTATTTTATGCCCCAATTTACTGAAATAAGAGTTAATGTTATTGTAAGTTATAAGCAATATGAAAATGTTCATTTTAAGAAAACCCATGAATAAGTTTACCGCAATATCTTTCCAACATTCGACAAAATCGACTTCTTCGATCTTTTTGTCCTACATAGCTTTTATATAGCTTAATATTGTTGCATTTCTTAAAATTAAATTTCTTCTACAATATCACGTTTTAAATTTTGGCATTTTCTTCATAACTGAGAAAGTAATTTAAGCAAATGAATCTAGAGACTCAGTTGCTCGTTTACATATTGGGGTGCTATAGGGACTTCAGCTCTTATCGTACTAATAGTTCATTCCACAGAGGGCATAACATTTCATGTAGACTTTTTCGAAAGCTAAACGAACTTGAAGTTGAATACCTCACAACTTAGAGATTCCTTTCGCAGGCCACTGCAAACCAACATGTTAACGTAATTAAAACTGCGTGAACTTATTGTTGACAGTTATTATATTTTATTAATATAACTTTCACTGGGTGTTTTCTTGCCCTCTCAGTGAAAATTACATTTCCATTTTCATCTACAAAAACATGCGATATTATTCTTCTAATTAATCCTAAACTCTACAACTCCAGCGAAAACTCAATTAGGTAAGAAAATTAACTGAAAACGAACATCGCCCAACAATAAGTTCGTAGAGAACATTTGAATAAATAGACATGATAGAGGAAGAGAAAGAAATTCGTTTATTTGCGAGGGAAATCCCCGAATTCTGGAAATTGCTACCGATAGGCTTTCAAAGTAGGGCGATATTAAACACGAAGGAAAATTGCGAGCCACTCCCGTTTAGATTAAGCAAGGGAAATCTTTTTTCTTCCCTCCGATATACGCGCCAATTACAACGGCCTTGGGGCCACGCACTGCCGCTTGGGTTTATCGAGAATTGGATTGGACTAACAATAGAAGGTCAGAAATGAGTTGGAAGGCGATGTGTAGCGAGCCGCGATGGAATTGAAAGGATCCTGAAGACAAAAAGAAAGGAATACGGAGAAGGTGCGTATTCGTGGACCGCTCTCTCACTCTTTCAATTTCCGCCTCCAATATTCGATTTTTCTTTCAAAGTCAGCCTTTATACGAAATGGATTTCATTATACACTTAGTAGGTTCTCCATCGGATATATTGCTCCGATTTTGTGAGGTTAGTACGTAAAAGCACTAGCAAGTGAATTGCAAAGTAAATCGAATCATGGAGAAAGAGTCCCTATACATGCGAAGATGCACACGTCTTTTTCAAAATAACTTTGCAGCTGAATAATGGGATTATTTTGTTGTTTAACTTCTTATATAAAAAGTTTTATGTATTTCTTTCGCTAGTAATTCCATAACCAATGCATCGCCGGAACGATTAACAGCTAAGAAGAGTGTTATTCAGAACCAGCGAGAAACAATACTACGTCATTATGCCAAAAGTTAGCCATACAATTTCATTTGACTTGCTTCTATGTAACATTACAAGTTAGTTTTAAATAATAAAAAAAATATTTTGAAACAATGACTATTCGGTACATTGGGCAGGGCATCACTTAAAATTATAAATAGCTTTTGATTATATTAGTACATAAAATGAAATAAATTATCAAAGGAACGTTTATTAGAAAATTGTGAGTCGGTAATAAAAGCATAAAATTATATAGATACAGTTAGCACAGTTGGTTGCGCATTTATGTGCAATACTAACATTTACAATGCATTACAAGTAAATACAAGAATAAGATATCATTCACAAAAGAAGGATATGAATTCATAACACATCAAAATTGCATTATTATAATAGTTTCAAAACGTTTTGTAGGTCAGACACTATTTCAAAGACATCCAGGAATTGACATCCGCAACCTTGAAAAAATGTTTTATATTTCTACATATTGGTACTACACTATCATTAATTTAATTTAGCAAAGGTTATTGCCCTATTGAAGAACCAACATTTCTAAATCATTGCTTTATTTACTTAATATCGTTTTTCGTGATACTCCTGAAAATCTAGTTTGGGAAACATAGTGCTAGAAAGGCATCAATCGTTCCAGTCCATAACTTGTGAACTTCTAGCAACGCTACTATCAGTTTTTAAATTCTTAAAATAACAACAAAGCTACGCAAGCGTTCACATAATTAGAATAAAGATATAAACTGTTAGATTTAGTAAAATAAATATGAAAATAAGACGTCAAATACGAACCGTTGTATCCCATCGATGGGCATCGCATACCCATCAATTAATAAAAAAAAGAATATTAGAACATCTTATAAACACTAAAATAACTAAATATATTTTAGCCAATATGTACTATATTATAACAAGCAACAGAACCGTTGATACGGTTTACTATTAATTATGAAATAGAAAATTCTATACTTAATCATGCATCCATGGGCTATGATCAAAGCTTGTTTTGAGCATGCATGTTTGTCATTTTTCTTCGTGAAATGTAAACAGCTTAAATATTTTTGTTGGTCCTCTTTGCGCCTCCTATATATTTCGAAATGCAAAATGTATCCTAGTTTGCACTTAAATAACGGAATTTATTATTGCTATGAGTGTAGTATAATGGATTCTTCTGAGCTTAAACCAGTGGTTATCAGCCATTTTTCATCTCAGCACCTCCTTCTACCCAAAACTTTTTCCATAAATACCAATCCACACAAATCACCTCCCTCGCTAATTATTTTTAATCTATTTCTCTTCTGATTTAGGTGACGCACAGCAAATAAGGTGTTAGAAATGCTGCTACCAATAACTTTACTTCTTACCGAACATTAGGGTATCTAGTATGTTGCCTGAGGAGAATTGTTCGTAATAAATTTGGATAAAACCGTACAATATCCTCAAAGTCATTTTGGAGAGCAGTGAATTATTAGTGCAAATCTTGATGGATGTTTTCAACAAACGGATTAAAAACAAAGTCACGTGTTAAAAGTTCTTTCGCATCCTTAAATAATACCAACATCTCTACCTTATGTGAACCCAAATGATCACAATAAATTTTTAACTCACTATTCAAAAGTCTATATCTACTCAAGTTGCCGCAATTACGGAAATCTAATGATCGCTTTCATCATGACTTTCACATAGGCAAGCACAGCAAGGAAACAGAACAATATCGCACTAAAGATAAAGTGATTGGAAGGATGATCTGCAATATGAAAAGAAATGGGGCAGGTTTTAAGTGAAAGCGCAAAAACAAACTTTGTGGGAATCATCTTTTAGAGCTTTTTACGCAGGAATGAGGTTTTCGGTAATGATATTTCGGTTGGTTAGAAGCATAAACGTAGTGTACTGTTTCTTCCATAGTCTTTCTATGCCCTGCTACTATGGTACACACCACAGGTTACTTAAACTCCCGCCTGCCTCCCCCAAAAAGCCCTTGGAGGGCGGCACCGCCCACATTGGGAAACAATGTCTTATACAAATTAAACAGCATTGCATTTAATTTTCGTTTTCCGAAAATAATGACTTGATAAACAAAACATGAGTCTATCTACCGTATAAGGGTGGAAATTTACGAAGAAACACTTAGGAATTAATACAAATTATCAAGTTCCCGAGCATCCTGCTTTTTTCTGAAACTTATAAACAAAATTAAGAAGCAAAATTTCATGGATTTTTAGAATATAAAATCAAAAAACTTTAAAAAATGGTCCGCATTCAGTTCCAGGAACGTTTCTTTTCTCCATATGATTGACAAGGGATCGAGATAGGTGTATTTTAGATATATTTTTAAATAGGTACCTATTTGAAATCGAGATACGGACGCAATACTCCAAAAATTTTCTGGGATTAAAACAAAGTCTGCTATCCTTCAAAAGAGGATTTAAATCCTTTCCAAATCAACTTAAAAATTACTTTCTAATCCCAAAAAATGTCGATTTTTACAATTCTTCAGCAATAAGAGAAATCTAAGCACGATGATCCCTTCTCCCAAGTTGTGTCGAATCCTTTGATTTACATTTCCGTTTTATTTATTTACAGATGAAATATCTGTTTGAGTTTGGTTCAAACACTCAACTTCACTAAGCATAAATTACGCAAAATTGAACTCACGGACCTCATTTTTAAAAAAATATTAAGTAAGTCTTGGAGGTTTACTATGCTAAGGTATTTATTTATCAATGGAAGTAAAATTAAAGCGAACAAAAACTTAGTGGTAACCAAAGGTTATATACAGGTAACATTTTTAAAATAATTAATTTTGTGCATTATGAAGAAACAATTGTCTTTGAGGCTAAAAATGGAGTTAGGTAAAGGTATATCATGTCTCCTTAATTATCCGCATCAGCGCTAGAGGAGATATACAAAATTCTAGACTAGGAAGAAAAAGTACACATATAAATGGATAACATCTGAGTCATCCGCGTTTTGCTGATGGCATATTACTGTTTGCAAGAACCCTGGAAGATCTCCGTAAAAGAGAAGAGGAACTGGAGCGGATAAGCCGAGAAGATGGATTTAAAATGAATCTTAATAACAAATTTACAACTCATTCACAAATTCTGAGAAGATATCTATCAACGAAACTGAACTCGAGGAAATCACAAGCTACGTGGAAGTGTCTCCTAGGGAACATCCGAAGAGACCGCAAAAATAACAACTGGGTAAGAAAGAAGACATAATCAGGAGAGTGCAGGCGCTAAAGTGGCAGTGGGCGGGTGATATAGCAAGAAGAAATGATCGCCGTTGGACATATTGCATCAATGAATTGATACAAGAAACTAAAGGAGGCCAAAAAGGAGACCAAAATACAGATGAGACAGAGATTGCGTAGTAATTAAGGGCAACTTGGAGGAGGGAGACAAATGATATAGAAAAATGGAAGAGCCTGGGGGAGGCCTTAATCTGTCAATGAATTTAAAAAAGCTGACGATGATGACATAACTAGACTAAGTACAAATCAATTTAAATGAATGTCGATAAACATCGAATTCGCAAAATTTTAAAACTCTACGGAAATGAATTGCCGTAGTTAAGTGTTTATTTTTCGCCACTGAATTTTATATGAAAACATTCAACGTGATATTTGAATTTGGCTTATCACACTCAAATTTAATACATTTTAGCACCAAACATCCAAAACGGAAGAGAAAAATCGGTATTTGTCCTACCAAATGACCACACTTATTCAAAATTCCCTATACTTTGCTTTCTAAGGTTCCTTTATCATTGTCTGAAACCCTCAGGGTCCAAAGTCAAGGGTACGGAGCAAAACAAATTTGAGTCTTATTCATAATATGATCAGTCGCCATATTCCATTTACGAAAAAGTCGGCAGACATTCTGCGCTTCTTCATACATTCATCGTCGTTACACAACAAGGTAAGATTTTTTCTTAAAATGTCTATATATACATTTAGCTGTACATCATGTTCACGTTACATTAATTTTGTTGTTGTATAGTCAACATTTGGTGAATAAGGGGCGCTATTGAGCAAGTTAAGCACACTTTCTGATTCATTCCGAAAAAGTAGCTGGTTCGAGTTGGTGGTAGAAGTAAACAGAAACACATTCATCAAAATTTAGAGATCAACAAAGAATCCGACATATAAGAAAGCCATTTTTATATACGCACATTTAGCAAAATTTGAATAGAAGGAATTCAATTTATTAAATTCTTATAGATAAAACCCGATAGGAAGCATTAAAATAAATGTCGATATTTGTCTTCGATTTTTAAGAAAGTAATCTTTGATAAGTATTAGTGGAAGGCTTTTAAGAAATATATACTTTGAAAACTACCAAGCTTATTAAATTTAATTAAAATATACGTCGATTTTTGTTTTGGATTTTTAGGATAAATCAACGTCGATTTTAGTAGTCGAATTTTAAGGAAAATGAACGTCAAAAACTACCACTCAACTTTATAAGTTATCTGTAATGTATTTTAATTCAAACAGTTGCATCGTTTCCTCGTTTTAGTTTGAAACATCCTCCATTACGAATAGAAAAAGAATTATTATTTATTAGAGTAAGTTTTCGTCAAATTATGTTCTCGAGTTAAATCATATAACGTACTCATCCGACGTATATTAGGATTCAGACGACAATCTTCTTTAAAACTGTCTCGTTCCGCAGATTGCTGTCATTTTTTTCTAACTAAATTGCAAAAGAGTGAAAGCCTGGATGTCGAAATTATATCCTGGAGCCGAACCCGGGACATTTTTTGGTATTTTTTCGTAATTGGCTTTTAATGCGTGATTGAAGCATTCCTGCCAAATTTCAATCCTCTATCTAGTCGGAAAGTTTGTTAAAAACACGTCAAAAAAATCGTTACGTAGACTGACAAAAGAAGCGTTTTATATTGAGAGATGACAGTCTAACCGTTGCTAATTAACAGACACTCCTCTAGTATTACAAAATGTCTTCTAAGTGAAATAATATATAATTAAAGATTGCATACAGGCCGTTTAAAATGAGGCTCAACATTCTGTTTGTCATTCATCTAGTATCACGAATAATAGTTATCAATAAACCTAAAAATAATTCCATTCACACGAAAGTCATGTTCAGCATTTTCTTTATCAGCCTTGTCACACTTGAGATAATTAAAAGAAGTTTCTAGATGCAGTAAAATTCAAGAATTCTGAGCATAAGCCAAGCAGTAATGTCACCTCCTTAAAATTATGCCTGATAAGTTAAGCGATAATATAGAGTGAAACTTTGTGAAACTACATAAAAAAGAATGGGCGTAATTTGAACGAAAATGAAGGAAAATTGCACTGTTTATTTTAATAGTAGAAATTTTAAATAAATAGCCTGCAACTTGTTTCATTTTCGTGCAGATTACGCCAATTCTCCGTTTGATATAAATTACAAATTCTTACGGTAAATTTCCGATTTACGTTTTTTCCGGAACGTCCGTTTCACAAAATAATTTTTGTACTGAATCACTCCGTAAAAGCGGGATTCTGCTGTATGTATATTTCTAAATTCTGCGAGTTTAAATCTAGATATTTCTATGAGTTCTAGAACATCATACTATGTAATAAACCAGTCGTATTTTATGAATCCGCTGATAAAAAATTGGAGTGGGTGGAAACTTAGAGTCCTGGTAATCAATTAATTTCAATTTAAATTTTATAAAATTCACGTCCACAACATCATCCTACTCATGGCATCACATAATAATTTTAGTATTTTCATATTTATAGCCCAATATCGAACGAGAATATTTTATGAAATTCTTCAGCATTTTCCAAAATGGTATTTTACACATCTTTCTAAAGAAAGACGACTTACCGATATACTTTAATTCCAAATTGGTAGAGTTATCTTATCATTTGTAAGCATATAAACTTGAAATAAAAGAGAAGACAGGTGCAAGTTTCTTATAAAGAAACTACAAGAGCTGAGAGTGTTTTAAAAATAAATTGCGAATCGTTAGAAAAAGGTGGAAGTTAAGTGGATTTTGTAAAACTTATGTCAAAAAGCCATTGTGGAAGGAGTTAAGCGCTAGGATGAAGAAACAACATATAATACATAGCTTTTTGTATTATTTGTTCCAAAATATAACAGTTGGCGAGATCATAAGTATAGAATGGAAGCGCTAGGGCATAAAGAAGTCTATCTGGAGAAAATATACGTTCTTATATTGAAGGATAGAAAATTGTAACAATTTATCAGAGGTCTTGGAGCACTTCCCATCCTCTTCAAGGATAAGATCTTAAAACGTTGTCCATTATTTTCTGTAGATAATAAATGCCTCATATTTTTATTCATTTTATCGACATTTTCCTTTCCTCTCATTAGTTTATAATGAACGCTGATTTTTTATTGTTAGATCTTCACGCGCCTTAAAAATCTTCATATTTATGTAAATAATAGTAAACTTGCAATTCATACCAATTTGTAGATAATGGATAAACTTAGCAATCCGGCCAACCTGTAACCTAGTTTTAATAATAACATAGAAGAATCCAAGGCAATGTCTCTCAATGACATTAATATCATGAAAATCCTTTCCCAAATCAGTGATACAAAGTTAAGACTGTTTATATTCTGAAAACCTAAAGCAAGCACAAAAATGGCTTTTTAGGCGTTCTTTACGAAATATAAACAAAGAACGCCTTATTGCCAGCTCGTGTCCGTTAGTCCGTCCGCATGTTTCATCTGCGAAACTACTTGGCGGATGTTCATGAACTTTGGCATTTAAGACATAAGGGCCAAGAAAATAAAAAATGGTATAATTAAATGCTTTACGTGGCCGAATCCAGAGTGCTACTTTACTGGTGACAAAAAATTAACTTTCCTTTATATCTCGTAAAATATTACCTATATAAAAAAGCCTTCAAATAAAATTGTAGATCTAGTGAAATGGCATATGATTTGTTCAGTACATTTTATCGAAGGAGTAGCCGATTTCAAGAAAAAACCAAACGAGAAAGTTGTAATTCACTTTTGACTTAGAAAAATGTTCCCCTGTTTTTTATTTGTTTTCAACCAAACAATCTTCATGTTAACTGAAATAATCAATATCTTCAGTAAATAACTAATTAATTTAATTTTCTTTCGTGCTCACACAATATTTACTAAATGAAGGGAAATGGATTATCTACGATGAAGAAATAAACGTAAATACGTCAATTTTCTTTATGTAAACACAGCGTTCGTAAGTGAAAAGAAATGGATAATTTACGATGAAAGAATGAACGCGAACAGATATATTATATTAATACTATTCGAGTGTGGTATGTTTTAAATAATTGTCGATTATTTTATTAATTTCTACCGATTATAAAATAATTCGGTGAATAAAAAATTCTATATTTCTTTCGCATCACTACTGCCATACCAGTACTTAGACATTATACTAAGCCATTAATATTTACCTTTTTTGACATGGATCCATAAATCGTAAAAAAATGCCTATGACTCTCGTGTATGCACGCATGATGCGTGCATACTTCCTCTTTTGTTATTAATTTATTTCGAAGCATCATTCAAAATATAAATTCACTGCTCGCCGTTCTATCTCAGGTCTAATATGAACTCTCTTCACAACATATTTAGTTTTTACCAGCATTGAGTTTTTCCTTCAAGAGAATAATTCTAATATATAAGATTTTACAGGCAATCGAAAACTTTTTTGAAACTGTAATATCAGCTAAACTGACCGTCAGAAAATATTTATGTTTAACGATTTATATTATAAAAAGAGCATTATTTTTTATCGTTGCCTAATCCGTCTCAATTAAAAAACTAATTCAAGAAAAATATACCCTTCATCAACCGCTTTATGAAAAAAGATGCTGATCTATTGTATAAATATTCAAAATTATATCACTTACAACAAAATTTCTCAATCAATGAGCCAAAAATAACTGAAGAAATGTGAATATTTTTCATATCCAAAGCATTTGTAAACTTTTACATGCAGTGTACCTGATTCAATAACTACAGTTAACACCATTAAATTAAATTACTAATATTATGTGTAGTTCAAGAAAATAAATCACATTTATCTTACAATTAGTCGCGCAGAAAGCATTTTGTGAAGGAAAACATAAAAAAGTGTTTGGCTTGTATTTTTCAAGTAGATATACAGTGAGTAGGTATGTAAGTGGTTAAATATTTTGTGTTCTAAAACTTAAAATTAACTCATGCAATGTAAATATCGCGAAATCGGACTTTTAGCAAACTCTCCCATTATTCGGTCAATACCTGTAACTATTTTTATGGGTTATTTTTCATGGAAAATATTTTATAGTTAGCAACGAATGAACAACCATGAAATTTATTCAGATATAAATTGTGTACTCACAAAAATATACTAATACAAAAAAATAGACTTAAGATATTCTTGAATTTATTTAACAACATATGCCTTATAATGATAGAAAATGAACTACTCTATAAAAATCTTAATAACGTAGGCATATGCTTTAGCAATTCTCGAACAAATTTAAAAATACTTCCTTAAAAATCAATTTACCTGGAAAGAAACGTACGAACGGATTTTACATTTTTGCAGTATCTGATCATTCAGTAATGCAGCACTTTATTTGATAGTATAATAGCAGAAATACTATTAAATGTTATTTTCCGACCACTATAGAGGGGTAGATGGATATTTTCTGCGAAATATCAATATCTAATATTTTTCCGGAATGTGGGGTTATTATTAATTTTGATAAACATATAATTTGGTCACAATACATGGATTTTAGTGCGATCTCTATTTATTCAAATTAGAAATGAAATTGCGCTTTGTGTAAGATAAATCATAAACCGGACGAAGAAATTGTTTTGTAATAAAGTAGCAGTAATAAAGTGTTCTCTTTTAGTTTCGAAAAATGTATAATTTTAATAATTTGCTTCTTTAAAATAAATTATTACAGCATCGACCAACCAAAAGTGAAAATATCGTATGATATATTTTGATCAAAATATACGATGATTAATTAATAATTTTAGCATAATTTCTTAATTAACTATTCAACAAGTTTTAACTTTTAGGGCTTATATAATTTTCTTCACTTAGCCAATTTTTCAGCCAAATGGTGATATAAGATGCAATGTGTTCTTCACACGCGCAGAAACGAAGACACTTTCATATTCACCTAAAACTCCTACAAATTATTTATTTTTATTTAAGCGTTTCGTCATTTATTTAAAATGAACTTATTTATAAAAATTACATCTAAATTATTTGGAAAAAAAAAATAATTTTGTATCTTTAACGTAGGACAAATGAAATAAATTCTTTTGAATGGCTAGTTAATCTGAGAATAATGCATAATAAAATTTATAATGACAATAAGAAATGAGACCGATGTCATATCATATGTGGTAATAATGTATCCGAGTATATCATGCAAACGCAATAAAATGTTTCGCCTCGACAGTATTGGAGACATAATGAAAAATTAGATCACATATATATGTTTGATGGAATTATGAAATTCAAGAGTATCTACGCAAAATGCAACCAAGTAAAATCATTACCTCATAAAAATACATTGTTTCCAGAAAAAATACGTCAACCTAGAAACAATTTTAGTATGTATCTACACTTAATACAATATCTGACTACCGAAAGATGAGAGGTATATGGGTAGACATATGGAAATAATATTTGCTTAAGTGAGGTTGAATTAGCAAAGCCTTTTACAGACGATTATTAGTAGTTAACAATGACAGTAAAAAATATTCGAAAAGAGGAAAAGGCAATGAAAACACCAAAACGATGATAACGCATTTCCTTTCTCGATAAGGAAAGAAGTTAGTATTCAAAGTCTGAGAAAAGATTTTTATTACGCAAATAAGGTAAATTAATTACGCTAACAGAAAATTAAGCTAACATTCCGATTGATAATTAGGCTGAACGATTTTTTTAAAACCATTCAGTTTCTGTTGCATGGCTGTTGTAGAGAAATCTTTCCAAGAGCAAAAATTCCGTAAGATGCAACAGTCGGTTTATAGTTTTAACAGTAATTCGTCAAAGACTTCAGTCAATATATTGAAAAGAACATAATAATAATATTGTAAAACAAAGTAGCCGATGATAAAAACAATGACACAATGCCAAAATAAAATGAACAGGTGGTATGGAGAACGAGGAATTACTAAGCATACTAGAAGAGAAGCGAATGATTATACAGACCATAAGAAAGAGGAAGGCGAACTGGATTGTACATTACCTGTGAAGACAGAGCATGATTAAAGACGTATTATAAGGAAAACTTGTATGAAAAAGATAAAGAGGAAGGAAAAGTTTCCAGCTGATAAATTTATTGAAAGGAAAAGAGAGCTTTCAAGTCAAGAAGAAGATTGCAGAAAGCAGGAGTATTTGGAGGACCAGCAAGTATAATCACGAACTTTCCTACCAACAGACTACCCATGATGATGATGATGATGACGGCAAACTATCAAACAATTTTTTCCTATGTAAGAGGTCCCTTTATCCACAGGCATATTTTCAGACATCGTAGATGAAAAAAGGTCTAACAGGAATTAGTCGATCTCAGAAATGTAAAAAGCAGTTTTTATGATCACAGAAATTTCAAACAATAGAATCGGTTTATCCTGATTACACAGAATGATTATTACAGTAAAACTCAAAATTTTAATTCCTCTATGATAGTTATAATCACAAAAGATATGTTAACAACACATAAGTACATATTATTTCTTTCATTTAGTCACACACACACAAGCTGTTATTTCATGCGCCATAATGCTTACATTAATGCCATAAAATAAGTCTCGCATAAAAATCAAACGCAAATTGTATGTCAAAACTAGTCTGCCATTTTATTTTGAGATTAATTTTTAAGTGAACCCCATTTCACGTTCAAATTAATATTAATTCTCTTTATGCCATCGAAGCTATCTAAATTAACAATTGATATACCTGTTTTTACTAAGCACTAAAGTTTAAGAGAGAATGGTGTGTCAACCGATTGACTAGGTTTGTCTATTTATCACTAAAACGGTATAGAATTATTGCGACAGACATTTCGTCTGAATTTTTTTCTAAGATTCTCCTTATCACAATTAGTTATTCACCTACTCGTACCACAGTAAATAATTTTACCTCTATCACAACTTTTTCCACGTAAACTGTTGTTTCTATAGAACAAAGAACATACTTTTCAAAACAAAGGACAGGAAAAGCGAGCCCGTAAGAATATTGTATACCAGTATTTCTCAACCTTTTTGGAGTTACGGACCTCTTACGAAGTCCTAGAATTTCTGCAGAGCCCTCCTCATGAAAAAGTTGTACTTTTTCATTCATTGCCTTGTCTTTTCACTTTGAAATATTAATCAGAGCTGTGCGCGGGATAAAAAAATTTGCATATGGAAAAATTCCATATTAAGAAATAACAACACTTTATTTTTCTGCTTTAAGTTATAGATAAAAATAAACATCATGCCCTACTCATCTCGAAGACCTCCAGTTGAAAAACACTGCTATAGACGGTAATTTAACTTAAAATTTAAAAAAATATAAATAAATAGGGAACAAATGTAAATTGATACATTATAAATAGGTTTTAGTGATATTTAAAATGTAGCCAAGGGTTAGAATAATGATTTTATGAGCTAATGGAATGGCAATCATATAAAACTGCAGGAACGAATAGGTGGTCATATTCTAAAAATTCTATTAGACTTACATTTTGAATCAAGAATAAGCACTTCAGTATAAAAAATTGAAAAAAAAAAGTGCTAACCTCCAATCTCCAACAGTCATATGAAAATTCTAGTGAAGATCCCTAAGATAAGTACTTATCTTCAATTTTTAATACATTTGTTACTTATTCTTGAATTTGTTTTCAGCCATAAGACGAGCTTGATAATTCTCTAGTGAATTACATTTTGACAATTATTCACTTTTTTGAGAATTATTAATCCCAAACGATACGTCAAAGTAAACGATCTAATCCAAAAAAAGATTAACTTCTCCAATCAATTTTCAAAATTTCTATATTTATTTTTCTGCACTTTACCGAAAGATAAATCCTAACACTCTCTTTGAAAACGTATAGAGCTTTTATGAAAATAATAAATGTTAATTTTCCAAAGCCGCAGAACAATCTCTCGGAAGAATTACTTCTATGCAAGTCGGAAGCACTTCTGAACTGTTGCGTGGATAACAGCATTGTGTTACTATCCATTACAGGAAAAGAAATTTACCTTTGCGGTTTCTCTACTACAACTAATACCATGTCGATTAAGAAGCTATCCTTATGTATTTTCCTAATTATCTGTTTAAAATAAACATATATAGAAAAATATGAAATTCATATGCGAAAATTCTGTTTGAAAAACTGAAAATAGATTCTAAATTTAATTCCAGTTTATAGGCTGGTTTCCAAAGGAAACATAGGCTAATTAAATGGTCTTGTCTGTGTGTATACGAGTATGTGTGTGTCCTACTAACGACTTTTGTATCAATGGAGCGATTTTCATGAAACTTAGCATGAGGCTCGTGCTGGCAGGGCCCAACTCCGTGTTATATTTTATTTGGCGAAGATTGAAGTCCTGGTTTTGATTCCAGGACCGTTTTTTCCCTATTTGTTTTACATTGGAAGTCTCAAATCCATCATGTAGAGATGTTTTCGTTAATGCATTAAAATATCTTAAAATTGTGATATCGGAGAGATATTTATACTGTTCCAAGAGGAAAAGAATATAGATTCAAATCATTATCACAGAATTTAGATAGAATTTCAGTTTGTAGACATAATACTAACAATATAAGCCATTAAAATTTTTCTTTTTTGACATGATTGCATAAATGGTAAAGAACGCCTCTACCTCGCATATACGCACGCATGGTGTGTGCATCTTTCCTCTCTTGTTGCTCTATAACATCTAAATCTCATTCATCAGCGGCGTATATAATGACTTCTTTGCCTAGCACTCAACGCTTAGAGAATTTATTTTTTATATATTGTGTACTTGTATTTTGCAAGAGGACTATTATAGCGGATACTATTGTTATGTTCAAGTGACGCATGAATATTGTTGGTGAACTATTTATGCACAGCTACGTTTTCCGATTTTCAAATTTATAACGAAACCATAGAGCACTATAAAATGAAATTAATGGTAATCTGAAGTAATATGAGGATTTTATATTATATATGATTTCATCTTGGTCGCCGCCTATGAAAATAACCTTGATGGGTAGACAGTAATCAAGTAAGAGCCAATTAAATGTGTGCACGTTGGCAAAAGTTTTTAATAAAACAGCAAAACACCAGATAAATCTTAAATGCCTTAGCCAATTATTTCCTCTCAAAATGAGTTAATCTGATTGACATGACAATTGATATAAAATGGATAAAAATTTGAAAAAGTGGCAGAAACATTTGACTCATTTCAAAACTATTAATCACAGTAATCGGTTTGCTTAAGTTCAACTTTTTCTTCAAACATTTTATAACGATCTTCACTAAATTTTAATGGTTTTTTTCAAAAGTAAAACGAAAATTTTCCGCATTATAAAGCGAAAGAATGCAGATATCCATCTTACACAAACAATACTAATTGTGACTAAACTAAAAAAAGTGGTCAATTTATTTCCTCTTAAAATTATTTCATTGTATATTTCTGCGCTTCAAAATTCTTCTTGCTCTATTTCAGGTACATTAACCCCAATGAACGAATGATTCTCAGTGTCACTTGTTATATTTAAAAAAAATATTTTGAGCACATAAATAATTCAACAATAAATACTAAGAATAGCTTTTAAAATGTATTAGCTACATACCTTTTTATTTTAAAACTACATCAGTCCTAATTCTCAAGTTCGTGTACAACCTCTTACGAATAATCCGAGTAAATAATATGTAGTGTTTACTAGAAAGTGGAAATCGTTACTGTTATTGCAACAACAAGAAAATTACTTATTTAATGATAAAATTTACGCAGGACATTAATCTTATATTGATGTATGGAACAAAAAACGATAAGAGAAGTTAAAAAATTATAAACATTTTTTGTCGAAATTAACAGCACCAAGCAAAATTTCTCATTCACAAATAAAAATAATTATCAAATAGAATCAAGCTTTTTAAAATGCTAAAAATATTTCTGGTAATATATAAACATAATTACAACTATAAAAATTATATTCGCACGTTTTATGCTTAAATCAATGATTATCATTAAAAACAATATACACTTCCCCTTACGGTGAATGAAAACGTCTTAAAAAAGATAAACTAATTAAAAATTTCAAAACTGAAGTAGAAATTACGGCTAATATATACCCCTATTAATTTCCACTTTATACAATAATAGGTTTTACTTAGACAGTGTTTGGCTAATTTAACTTAGTTAAAAATTCAGGTCACCTCATAAAATCTGGTATATAATTAGAAGTTTCAAAGGAAAAAACATTGCTAACATTTACAATATCTTCATAAATTTTAAATTACCAAAATATTACATATACAAAACCAATAACATTTCAAATCTTGAAGTAATTAATACATTCAAATATATATTCGTTATAAACATTATGGTAATAAAAGTTTCTCTTTCGCAAAATTCTTTGTTTATCTCTCTCACATACACGTACTCTCACTCTATCAAGTATAACACTGGAACTATTAATTAATCTAGTAAGTCACTTCGATGAGGATTATCCCTGAATATTTTCTTAATGTATGTTAAAACTGGATTGCTTGAAACAATTTAACTATATCATAGAGACTTCTTACATGTTCAAGATATATTAAACCATTTCTGTTAAAAAAATTGAAATACATTAAATAAAGCTCTTTAAAAAATTTACTATCTCTTCGGGCGATAAAAAGTGAATATCTCATTTTCAATTGAATTTAAATTCAAAAGCGACAGAAATGCAATATCAGGTGCAGCATTTGATCAAACTTTAGACCCAATAAATGGCAAAGCGCGAAAGAAGAAAAAAACTCCGCCGCCCGTCCCACGATACGCAATTGCCTCTCTCTCTCTCCCTCGAACACGCGAACGAAAAAAAGACAGCCGAAAAAACGACATTAATTTCCCTTTCATAAAAAAGATCGAATTTTTTCGACGATTCTCCCTTTTCCACTAAACCCAGAGAAAGAGAAAGATGTAATTAAAAATTTCCCGGACTGGATTATAATAGGTCTGCGGGGGATGGGCCAATTCGAAAAAAACAAGCGTCTTACCTTGAGAAAGTTTCAGAATAAAAAAACCAAAGCGGTTATAATAAGCCTTGCTATAGCTACAAGCAGAAGGTTACTGCATTTTTTCGAGATGGTAGTATCTATCGTCGTTCGGGAGGAGGACGGAAGGGAGGGTCATCATCCATTTCGAAGGACGGGTCCTTTTGTCCGAGAGCGAAATTCCAAGGGAGGGACCACCAGGGAGGCTCCGAGCGAAGTAGGTGTGTACCGAGGTAGGAACGGGTAGGGGAAGGTTCGAAAGCCTAATCCATCCGGAATATTTCAACAAGGAACACAGGAAAACGAGCGACAATTTCGGCAGTATTTTTTCAGTACCCTTCGCCCGCCCCCTCCTCGCCCTCCCTCCTCTCCTTCCCTCCTTGCCCTCCCTTCTCTCCTTCCCTCTCCCTCTTTCGCTTCCTCCGAAATCCCGCCCTTTCCTCCCGGCCCCTCCCCCTGCCACCGCGCGGCGAAATTCCCACCCCTTCGAAAAAAGAAAGCTTTCCGTCGTGCCCCATTCCTATCCCTCTTTCTCTCCTCCCGGAAAATAACACCCCTCCTTCCCTACCCTCTCTCCTCCATTTTAGAATAAATTGTAAAAATACACGCAAAAATATACACATGCGGAGACAATAAAAACATAATAAAAATATTAAAATTCGGAGGAAAAAATTCCTGAACTAACGGGGGATTGCGATCAGGGAAGTCTCCGTGTCCTTTCCTCCCTCCCCCCTCCTCCTCCTACACCGCTATCTCCCTTCACTTTTTCCCCCTCCGCCTCCTCTCCCGCTTTGGGTCCCTCCCATCGACGTCAGCCACCCCTCCCCTTCGCCCTCAGCCGTCCCCGCCGTCCCCCTACCCACTCGCACCTTGCTTGCAATATTCTACCCGGCACACCAAAAGCCAGTCCGCTCAAGCTCATTCCTCTTTTGGTTTCTACGGATACCTCGCAGAGGGCGTGGTCCAAACACTTTTTCTCCCCTCTCTCTCTCTCTCCTCCTTCACTCCTCCTCCCTCCCTCCCTCTCCCCTCCCTCAGTTCCTCACTTCGAATCTCCCCTTTCCAGCTTAACCTCACCCCCCATCCCCTCCCTACTGCCGCCATCCACGCCGATTCCAACGTGTTTTTTTTGCTCTCATCCCATTTCTCTCTCTCCCTATCTCTTTCTCTCTCTCCCTTTTCCTCCTTTTCCCTCCCCTACCTCTCAAAAGCACGTTCCTCTAAAACGAGACTGCATCGGCAAACGAAAATGCATGCACACACAAGCACTATCTTTCATGCGCCCTTTCGTTGCAAGTCTACTGCTGCTCCTGTGTGTGCCCATTGGACGGACCAAGTGCAGAATTATTTTTTTATCCCATTTAGTGCCGGCGAAATTCCGTCGCTTCCCGTTCCACTCCCTTTCCCTCCCTCCCTCCCTCCCTTTCCTCCTCCTTGCCGCTCCTCCTCCTCTCCTACGCCTCCCACATTTCCCAAACCTCCCTCCCCCACCCCATCTTCTTCCCCCGCTGTTTATTTTTTTCGTTTTCATTTTTTTCCCATATCTGGAAGCTCATTCGATATAACTTTTCCTCCTGCCTCTTTCTACTCCCCCCCTCTACATCTCCCCCTTCCATTCTCCTTCAAACCCGAAAAACGAACGAGCAAATATTTCCTCAGGAACCTCTCCATACACGAGGAGAAGAGAGGGAAAAAATCATATGTAATAAATATATGAAGCGAATGCACGCCGTCTCTGCCTGCCTATGGCGCGCTTATAACGGCCCAGAGATGGAATCCCTGTATATGTATGCGTGCATGTGCGTGTGTGTGTTTGGTCGGTATCGTATATTATTTTTTTAGCGCGAGGCGTTTTCATATCCTTCGGATTTTTGCGTATTTTTTTTGCAGTTTGCAAATGTTCCTAAAGGTTTCTCAAAAAAATCAACTGGTTTTATTTTTTAATAAGTGGCCGTTTTTAGAATTTACGGTAATCAAGATGAAGTGAAAGGGGCTTTAAAAACCCTTAAGGATATAATTTATCCGTTACAACCTCTTTATTTTTTATATTTGCTCGCCAGGAGTACAAAAAATCCTCTCTTTTTTGTAATAACGGTAAAAAGGTAAACATACCAAACTCGGCCTTACAATGGGAGCATTAGCGACTACAGCTATTGCCAATTTTTGTATTTCCAGTTTGATAAAGAGAGTAAATAACATTACAAATACAAAATTAGGAAGATGTTAGTTGTAACCTAATCCAGAAATCTTTAGGAAAATCATTTTAGAAGCATAGAATTATGTAACAATATTACGATTCAAATAATAAAATAGAAGCGTTTGAATTATTTCTTCGAACTAGATGAAATATTAAATAACTTCCGACTAAACTTTTGGCTTAAATCCCTTATAATATAAAATGCATATAAAAATTCTTTCGTGAGTGAAATAGACCTTTGATGAAATAAATGCAAAATAATTAGAAATAGAGGTTAACACTTCCAAAGCACCGCTTAGCGGCAACTTCAGACAAAGCGATCTACGAATTCAGAAAATCCAACATTTCTTTGAAATTACATAAGTATGTATCCAAAACGAACGAGGATAAAGATTTTGAAAAATTTCACACGTTAATTTCAGCATTAAAGCAGAAATTTTGTTGATAAAAAGCAATTATTTAGGTTAAAAATTTTTAAAGCAAATACATCACTGCCAGACGGTGGGCCAAATTATATAAAAAATGCAAAAAGGATTTAAATGAGCAAGGACGAGTGCCAATATTACAAATCAATTCTTCTCCAATTGAAAACATATGTAGTGCTTTTTTTACATTCAATGATAATATTTAACCCATAAAAGCCATAAGATGGAACTTTAAGGATGACTTAGTGACTTAAAAAATAAGTAATTTAACTGAAGAAAAATCCATTTTCAGTCAACCTATTCAATTAAGAAACTTACTTCTTATTTTTCTTTGAAATATTTTATTTTGATTTGATATTTTTCGTGCTCTTTAAAGTTATAAAAACCTTACATTTTATATTTTCAACAAAACAAATTTCTGTTAAAAATACTGAGATTCATGAAGAGTATTTACATTTTATGCCATTGGAGGGCAAAATATCATTTTACTCTATAATTCTCTGACAAACTGATATGAGATTTATACTGATGGCTTCCAGACACAAGGAAATTCAATTTGATATAGTATTGCTGCTTCCTCAAAAATATATTAATTTCTATCCCTTTGCTCTTCTCGTCCAGTCCAAAGGCACCAAAATCTTTTCCCGTATTATCGTAGCTATTCCAGAGATAGCCCTAAGTTCAAACCAATAAAAATAACGAACTTAAAAAGAAACCTCCGTCGACTGAAATTGCTCCAAATAAAAGCGGAAGATCTGAAGTTTCCCAATTCATCTTCAATTATATAAACGGTAATATTTAAACTTTCATCATAACTGTCACCAACTACTCTTTTTAATTGAAAACACGATCCAGATGGAACGATCAATTTCCTAAACATAGATTGGAAATAATTTTCAAAAGCCAGAAGAAATTAACATTATTTAATAATAGTAAATTAATTGTGGGTCATGATTCTGATTTGCAAGTACATTGTTGTCAGAATTAGGTAAAACATGATTCTTTAATCGATATTAAATATACTTTTAGATTTTCTGACACCTGAATTATGAAATTTCAAGAGTTTATTAACACTTCCCATCCATAGACAAGCGACTGCACTTTAGGCAAAAGGAAAAATCAATTAAATATAAAAAAATTTTAGAAATGGTGATTTTATGCTATCTTCACCGCTTATATTTAAGTATTTTATAAATATTTTTTTCAAAGATTAATTTTTTCCCTTATAAATTAGCTAAAGTTTGCATATCACATTATTTAATTGGCTTCTAGGGTTGTTACGACATGCTAGTAATAAGAGAAGAGTGGATCAGAATGATAGATTATTGAAATGCTATTACCTAATGAAAATGGTTTGCTGAGAAAACGACACGAAACGAGAGTAAAATTTTCGAAATCTACTATTCTGCTATTATTGGAACAAAGGCCAGTGCTCGCATGTCATGGGTGAATTGTAAAAATCTTAGATTTCAAAATTTGTAACATTTCAAAGTAAAAATAATCAAATCCGTTAAATACACAAATCTGATGGATTTTATACTAAAACTTATTTGAAATTATATACAATTGAAATACAATTTAAATTTATAATTTCTGCTTCAAATGCACTTCAAAACAAATAAATAGTATTCAATATTATCACCAAGAAGTGCTATCCTAATCTTAGAAGTCTTCAAATTAAATACCAATCGGTTTAACTCACCACGTAAAGGAACATTAGGGATATGGTTTGAGGAAGCTTCACTTTCTCAGATACAAAATAGGTGTACTAATAATTTAACTCTTTTTCACACTATAGTTAATTAAAAGGCATCCCCGATTACTTCCGCCTTTATTTTCAACTGGGCAGAAAGACTTTTCTTTAACTGGCATCAATTAATATGCCTCCATCGTCTGTTCTGAAAACAACTTCTCCTTAATGAAAATTAGACATTGAACCGTACTTAGAAGGTTTATCGATATTCGCGCTTCGCAGTGACACCAAACTGTGTTTTCTTCATGATATTGTGCACTACAGCATCTACACGAGCCAATAAAACCCTGAAATTGTCCAGCCATTTCAATGGTAAACACGAAGTAACTCTTTTACTTATATTGTCACTTGTTAAGGCATCCACAAAAATTACGCAGCGGCTTCTTCGGGCCTTGCCGAGATCACTGTTGTGTGGATAATTTTCAGGAGAATCCAAGGATCTTCTTGACGTACCCATAAAAGTATCATACGCGCAAAATACGAGAAAAATGACGTAAAGGAACATATCTCTGCCTAGAAAAAATACTAGAGGACGATTGAAAGAGTAGAATGATATGTGACGTATACCTTCGGAGGAGGAGATAAAGTGTTGAACACTTTTTGTTCACTGGTAAGGGGCACCAATGTTGAAGTGGATGATGAGGAGGACAGGGGGCAAAGGGTCCAAGCATGAGAGAGAGAGAAAGAGAGAGGGAGACGAAGAGAGAGAGAGAGAGAGAGAGAGAAAGTGTATTACGGGAGAGAAAGAGAAAAACTGGTGGTGCAAGTTCCTATGCATTGGTGAACTTGTCCCTGCTGCCGGAATCCCACCCTTGGCTACCTTAATAAACACTTCCTGTCTCACTTAAAAACGTTTCCCAGCTCGGTTATTTCAACTCCCTCTCTCTTGGCGTGCGACGAAAAGACCGAGAAATAAGGTAGTAAATTTTCACCGACACTTTTTAAATGAGCAGTAATTTTACTTTCTATCAATTGATTGGAATACGTTTACCTATGTCAGAAATATTGCATGCTCCTCATTAACCATTGTAAAAGTCCGTATTTTACCGCCATCTCCTCCTATATCCCTCTTATCTACTAGTATAAACACGAATTGAACTCCGTTTCTTAAAATATCTCTTCAAAAAGATAGATTTTTATCGTTATAAATTTTGTATGGTTGGAAATATTTCTCTGATCTTTACACAAATCCTGTTCTTTGGGACGAGGAAGTAAAGATGAGACACAATTATAATATTCTCAGCACTTTCATTGATTTAAATATACAAGATTATTGGGATAAATATGTTATTAGTACAAATATTAATGTCTTTTAAGCACTGTAAGAAATAGTAAATCCTTATTGTCTAAATAATAAATCTTAAATTAGAAACAAAATAAATCAACAGAACTCCTAATTTCACATCTAATCTGAGAGTTACAATACATTTCACAAATTCATCGCTACTTATGAAACCTGTAGAATTTTTTTCAAATACCTAGTGTCCGCTAAATGCTAAAATGATTAAAAATTAATAAGAAACATAAATGATAGCAAAGAGCTGCCAGTGTTTCTCAAGAAATGCTGTATGTATCAGATGTTTACCTTAAATAACAAATTCATCAGAAATTTCTTTGAAATATTCCTACCTCAGAGAACGATTATTATCGGAAATGTAATAGCGAGAAGTTGTATATAACTTTATATACTGAGTAACTAAAATGTCAATAATAGACTATCGCTAAGCTTGTAAAATAATTTGAATGTGATACATAAATTCCTCATTTCTAGAACTAATATCGTAATTTTCGTGTAGCAACATTTTTTCATAAAAGTATTTCCTCTAAATTGATAATGCAGACATTACACGGACTTTCCCTGAGGTGATCCAGAAAAATTATCGTTGACTACACATACAAATATCTCATCAGCAAGCAAACGCTTTACAAAAAATATACTAGTTTAGTCAACTGCGAACATTTAAATCAAAATAGCTCTATTAGGCTGTTTATCAGACCCCGTATATGCCAAGAAAATAAGTGGCAAGACATGTTCGCATAGAAATATAATTCCATCAATTGAAACCTTTCTCCTATAGAGAATGGTAAAGTAATTTTTGCAATATATGATCCCTGGTTTTCCGTCATATACTTTTGTACCCTTTTTCAGTTTACAGAGCTTTAGGATTATTTCAGTTTAAGTTCGTCCTTACATTTTAGTAATTCTAATGCAGTACGCATGCATTTTCATTTCATGATAGACTACCGAAATAAACCATTACATATCTCATCAATCGCCAGTGTTTGATTACTACGCCTATTTGGCGTCGCAACACGAACATATAAGATTTTTAGTGTGGAAATTATAAATATTTTTATTTCCCAGAATATTTCCTTTGAAATAGTTATTGCGGACAATACGCGTGAGCGGGAATTACATGGGAAAATATCCGAGTGTCTTTGAAAAATAAATTCATTTTGCCAAATCATTCAAAGAAAAACAAGTAATGAAAAAGGTACCACGCATTCTATTGTCTTCCTCACGCTAATATGATTCCAACGTAAAAACATTACTATTTATTTACTTCGAGCTTCTACCCTTAAGTTTATCATAACATTACAACATTATCATTATATTTCAAGTCATTCCGGTCCGATGGGATACAAACCCAAAATTGCAAAACGCATTAAATACTACCTTAAATTTGTAAAATTATAAATAAATAACAAAATTGACTAGTTTTTAAGATCCATAGGACCACATCAGATCGACTGAACCACTCGTACTGACGCTGTACTACGGATTATTGGGTGATATACAGGAATTATCCATAAATAAATACATGGGTACAGTCTCAAAACCCACAATCTTGAAAAACCACTATTTCGATAGAAAATCTCAAAAGATACAATTTATAAAGGATACTATTTCGAACAGACAATATCAAAATATTTCAGTAGAGGTAAGTAAATTCACACTACGTATACATTTTCTGGTGTTTCTTCCCGCTGACTACGTGAGAGCCACTAGCAAGTTTCAAACTCTATCAATTGTGTCGGTCCCTATATTACTAATGGTAATCACGTAAGGGAGAGGAAGAGAAAGATAGAGAAGGATTGACCAGTAGCTGTAGCAAAACTGATTTTTGGTAAAAACTTTGAATTCGGCTTGTCCCATTTCTTATGGCTAAAAGGTTCCCGTCGCTCTAAGGAGACATAAACTATCGTAAAATACGGTGTTATGCATAAATTTTCCTCCCTTGAACAAGAAGTATGTGTATAGGAGATTACTATCGAGGTCTAACCATATAAAAACTCCTAACTCAGTTGCCAAGACCCAAGTGTGGATATTCTACCTGTAATATTAACAGTTTTTAGCCCTTTCCCTATCTCTTTTCACCATCACATCAAAATTGCAAGAAACGCTGCAACGGAAAGACTCAAAATATAAACGGTGTACAGATTATCAATTTTATTATAAACAAAATTTTAATAATTCACGAATAATAAGTATAACTGTCGTAAGATTAAATAGGACATATCGATGTTTTATAGCTGCACCGAAAACCCGACGAATATGTATCAACCATGAAAATAGTGGTTCCCAAATATTTAACAGTTGAGTGTCCAGTCCACCAATTTCATTTTTTAAATCCATCGCTTTGTCTCTGCCTTCCCAGAAAGATAAGATGGGACATTTACCCTAATTTAGTTAAATTTGCCATTCTTGTACCACGCGAGATTAGAGTAAACAAATTTATCTTATTCTTTTCCAAGAAGAGAATAATTTCCATATATTATATGAGCCATGATTCGAAATTCATTAAAAATAAAATAATGTTTGCTTCGTAGAAGAGGTGGTATACCGAGAAGCACTTTCTCCTTTTGAGATTAGGATAAAGTAGTTGAATGCTCAAGACTCTCATCACTACCTACTGAGATATCTCATTAGATCAATAGAGTAGGATAGTTTAACCCTTAACTACACACGTACGGTCTGAGAGACCAAACAGAACCCATTTTGGGCGGAGTTTTTGAGCAGGATCGCTTGGTACGATGTTGTCTAAAAGGTACTGTATGGTTAAAGTCAAACTGTGAGCTTTTGTTCCGCAATTTTGAATTTTCTTCGTGGTGTGGGCGCCGATACCTTAGGTGTGTATGCATGTTACAAAAACTTACGAGTGTAGTTAAGGAATAAATGTACTATTATCACGTTTTGCTGTAATTATTTTCACAGGAAATCACGTAAACTAGTTTTACCATTTTATCTAACCTGTATGAAAAAAAACGGCGAAAATGTCGAATAGTTAGGACCTTCTATGGATGATTTCTTCCTAAATGAACACATTTTAGGCATATATTGCCTTGCAAAATAATTCGCTGCATTGAATTTTTTTATTTTTACGACGATTAAAAAGCGCTATTACTTAGAGAAGTTCTCCGGCACTTATAGATGATTTCGTTAAAGTAAAATTTTCGTTATAACAGTGTTCGCTGTGACGAGATTTTACTGTAATATTTATCGCCTGAAAGTTAATTTTTTTAGTGATTTTTATATTTCTTACTATCGTTACATCCAAATTGCAAGCAACTCTGCAACGAGCATATTAATTTATAATATATACTCCTGAAGTGGTACTTTCAACGAATACTAAATTGATGTTTTAGTTTACTAATTCTCGGTACTTGAAGAACCAGCACTTTTTATGTTAACATTTTAGTTAACCACGAACAGCAAACTTTCACTTTTAATTTTTTAGAATGTCCATACAAAATAATGCCTTTTTGAAATTGTTCTTTAGAGATTGTGTTTTTCATGATAGTGGATTTTCAAGAATGCGGGTTTCGAGATTACGGTTTCCGAAATAGTCTCTATCACGGCAAATTTATTTTCTAAAAACTTATGGAGTATTTTTCACTGATTGTGAGATGATATAGACGTATCTTTAAAATAACTAGTGGTACCTGCAAAACATTTTGCTAAGTCAGTACAAAATCTGAATGTTTCAATGCCATCTTATAGAGAAAAATAATGATGCACTAATTGTTTTCAAAGTTTTATATTTATGCTAATAAATTATTTATTTTCATTAAAATATATGCAATTTTTTCATATACAATTAATTCAACCATTTATTTCATTTTTACTCATTAATTATTACGAACAAATTTTTTGTACATTACATTATGATATATTTCATTTCTTAATAATCGCCCGTATTCTCCTTTTCATCAAATTTTAAAACGGATGCGTAGGCTTATTTGCGTTAATAAACATTAAATATGTAGAATATAATTATTTTACTTAATAAAATGGTAATATTCCTGTATTGAAATTAAGAAAGAAGAATTTTTTTAGTCAGTAGTTATAAACCCCCTCAGTCCATACGCAGTTTACTGAATAGTAATTATCTTAAATTATTAACGTTGCAATCTATTGTTTGACGATGCTACAACAATAATTTTGGTGCTTCGCAAAAAGTAACATTGCGGGTCGCCTTAGTAACTCCTGGAAAGAGAACGAAAAAGCGATATAATTTCGAAAGTAAATTCGCATTTCTGACAAATTCTTCCGTGAAACACCTAAACATTGCATGAATAATATGTTATATAATCTAAGCCGTCAAATAAAGTAGAAACGGAGAAAATTGGTCCGTATTACGTATTTTCATGAATGAAAGAAAACAATCTTATAGAGCGTATAGAGTATAGAGCGGCTATAGTTCAGACGTATAAGAAATTCCGCGCTAAAGCGAGAAATACAATGCGCGAGGCTTTTACTAACGTCAGGAATAAGGTACATGTTAAATAATTATTTGAAGTAGGACCCTAAAGCGTTTTGGTCCTATGTGAGAGAGGTCCAAGGTAGAAGCCCTACCATACATTCCCTACGTAATGACTCGAGTGCCGTTATTCATGATAGCGTAGAGAAAGCCAACCTTTTAAACGGTCATTTTGTAAAAGCATTTACAGCCGTCAACGATCAATGCGTACATTATTCACCCGCTATAAGGAGCGACCTGATGGACGATATATTATTTTCTGAGGTGAGAATAACAAGGCAATTAAGTTCCATCAGCCCTAACAAAGCCACTGACCCCGAAGAAATTCCTGCTCGCGTTTTAAAAGAATTAGCTGAAGAAATAGCACCTTTTCTTCGGATAATATTCGAGAAATCCATTTCCCGCGGAGAGGTTCCTAACGACTGGAAGTTAGCGCACGTTACGCCAATTCATAAGGGCGGCGACAAGGAGAACCCAGAAAATTACAGGCCGATATCCTTAACTTCGATATCGTGCAAGATTCTCGAGCACATACTCGTTAGCAACATAATGCGATTTCTTGATAGTAATTCATTCTTAGATGGTTGTCAACACGGCTTCAGGAAAGATAGGTCTTGCGATACACAGCTCGGGCTTTTCGTGAATTGTATACTGAGAAACGGAGAAAATGATAGGCAGGTCGATGCCATTTTCTTAGATTGTAGGAAAGACTTTGATAAGGTATCTCACAGGAAGTTAATAACGAAATTAGAAATCTTAGGCGTTAATTCCAAAAATTGTTAGTTGGATCCGTGAATTTTTAAAACATAGGAAGGAGAAGGTTGTTAAAGATGGGAAATCCTCGAAGTGGCATTCCACAGGGTAGTGTAATTGGTCCGTTATTATATCTAATTTATATAAACGATATAAGCTCAGTAGTCAAGTACAATTAGGATTTTCGCGAATGACACCGTCATTTATAGAGAAATAAGCAATCCGGAAGATCATCAGTATCTCCAAAATTATCTAGAAGCTATTACTACATGGTGTAATGAAGAGATAAACCAAAAGAAAAGCTGCGTCATCAACTTCTGGAGAACCAAGAGTATCTCGTTGAATAATAATTATTCGTTGGACGGAGTAGAGATTCCAGTTTCAGACTCGATTAAATACCTTGGAGTCACGATCCATCGTGATCTCTCGTGGGACACCCACATTCGCCGATTGATAGGTGCCGCTAACAAAAAGCTGGCCTTTATAGGGAGAATAGTTCGAAATAGCTCCGAAAAAGTGAAAGAATTATGTTATTTATCCTTGGTTCGACCGCAGGTCAAATCTGCTTCAGCTGTGTGGGATCCTTACGAAAAGGGACTCACTAACGAGATAGAAAAGGTTCAGCGCAGGGCAGCTAAATTTGTAAAGAGGAATTACGATAGTAAACAAAGCGTAACATCATTAGTAGAAAGTCTAAAATGGACATCGTTAGAGAAACGTAGGCAGCAGGCTAGATTTAAACTGCTGGAAAAATTTATGTCGGAGGGACTAGCGAATGAGGTGGTAGGACTTTTCAGAAGCCCGACGTATCTCGGAAGGCAGGATAGCGAAGGTAAGATTTGCGAGATCGATTGTAGAACGGAGCGATATAGAGGATCGTTTTCCCTAGGACGATAAGAGATCATAATAGGAAAAGAAAACGCTGAAAAACTAGTGACCTTTGGTGCACTGCATCCCATGCCATCCACCAAAAAGGTGACTTGCAGGGTATCATGTAGATGTAGAATCTTGCACCTTGAAAAATCCCGTGTAAATTTATCGGAAAATATAATCGTCTCCCGAAGTCGAATCCGGGACATTTTCTGGGATGCTTGATTTTTATATGGACCACCTCATGAAGATTTAACGGTTTTGAAAGTTTCAGCTCTTAATTCCATCGTGAAATTTCCAAAAATGCTGTGGCAGACAGACAGACGGAAACATGAGAATTTATGTATACTGACATATGCTCGTTTACTATAAAAGTAGATGCAAGTATGGGAAAAAACATTTCCTGTTATGGAAGTTTCCAAGGCCCAAAAGAATGGCTGCAAACAGGACGAATATTTTTTTAATAATTAAGCATTAAAAACCTCATCTAAGGGACACAATAAAAGTTATCTCATTTACAACTCATTGAAATAGTTAGTTTAATTTTCATTAAAAACAAAAAGACGTTTATATTTATTCCTTTTCTACTATCGAAAGGCCGAGTAATTCATTCTCAATTATTATATGCGTAAAATATAAATGGTGCAAAAATTTGTATCAAACTTTCAAAACTTATTATAAGTAGTTCTCGATTAACTGGGACTATATAGCGAGTAGCGCTGAATTTCAAACATTCCTTAGAAGTAAGTTCTACACCTATTGTGGTCGATCAAGAGCAAAACTGATTGGGAAGCACTGAGTAAGAAAAATCTTTGAAATTGGTTTATTGAATTAATAAATTATGAATACAGCCGATCATTGTGATATTTTATTAAATAAGAAAGTCAAAACACTTTAATAGATAAAAAACGTAAATTTTAACAATTTGAAGCATTGCAGGAGAGGAAAACTGTAAACAGATTGTTCGGTGTATTTCCGACAAGTATCGAAAATACGGCATAGGAAGATTTAAGGAGTACGGTTAAAAAGTCAAACCGGGATGAATTGGCAAGAATTTAACATTAAATTAAATTAAATTAAAAAAGTAAACATTGAGAACTATTCTTTTATTAACAGGAGAGTAATGGAATAATTCAATATATTACTTGAAACACTTTACGGGACTGAACTGAAACTGCCAATTCTTTTAAGAATAAAATTGACTAGGTTAATTACAGCTGGTACATGGGTTTGACCGTATTACTGTTGGGCGCCACTCGTTATCAATATTCGCACACTGTAACCGTACCCGGGTGCCACCCTTCAATTAATTTTTTCTATAACGCCTACAAAAAGAGATTCTTATATTGTTAGACATCCTGCATATAATGTGGTATCATTACAATACGAAGTACAATTGAAACAAAAGTATAATCCTTATGAAATACATATTTTTTATAATTGATCTTTGAAATATGGTGCCTAATAAAACCTCTTCGCGTGCTATAGCCCTCTCTTGGTCTAATAGATTGTAAAATATGAAGATTAAGTCGGATAATGTAAAGGAATGGCTTAGTGAGATGCGGACATTGCGAGCCCCATAACGCCTAAGGTAGTCATTAAGACCTATCTAGAACCTATAAAACTAACTCGGTAAAAGTTTGTAACTATGTAATTTCTACGATATACCATACTTCATGCGTAGTTGATGTTGCAAATATTGTTAAAAGTTGTTATCACCTTACTTTTAGAATACTTGCGACGATTTGTAATAGATAAAAGAATAATTTCGTCGAATTTAATTTCATTCTGATTATAAGCGTAAAATAACTTGTTATTTATATGATAACTCGGCGGTGTGAGCATGATTTTTCCAATGCAGCATCTTATAGAGGTAGCCGAGTTGCCTTTTAATATACAGCGTCGAAGTACGGATTTTGCACCACTCAAACTCACATGTTTAACATAACTGTGAGTCAATTTTGAAAATGAAATGTTTAAATAGAGTATATATGACTTTAATCGAATCTCTTGAATAGGATGCGGCTTTTCTCTAGGTATTCAAGCGGTATAAATAAATTACGAATATGTCAGAACCCTTTTCAAAATGATTATACCGTATAATTTTCAATTCTAGTAATTGAAATTCCCTCGAATAAAAAGTTCATGAAAAAAAGAAAATCATATTAATTTGATTCAGCTGATGACGAATGTATTAAGACCGAGAGTATTAGGAAAGGGAAAAAAATTGTTCATTGTGCTTCTAGAAATAAAGAATAACAAATGCTCTCCAACAAAGTTGATGATATAAAATCTCAAACTTAAGGGTGACATTAGTAACTATATGGTAAAACAAAGGATATTGTCAATTTGAAACATCGACCAATTGGTCCGCTTTCATGGTGGAAAAATGAATTAGAATTCTATTTGAAAAACTATATACCTCCAATAACCCAAAAAAGAATAAATGCAAGTTCAATAAAATAAAAAGCACGCAAATGGTATATAACTTCGTACTATTTTCACAAAAACAAAAATACACTTCCCGTTTTGACAGATAATGGTCATAAACTGGTAACAAGTATTCACATTATTATATGAATACTTCATGATGAAGATTATCCGTTAAAACTGCTATTGTATTTTTCTGTGTAAATAGTAGCAAGTTATCAACCATTAATTTATTTAACTTTCAATTATTTATACAGATAACCCTTGATTAACACGGTATTTGAATTACACGGTTTCGGTTTTACTCGGTCGACAAAATGCAGCTGGTTTAGATTAACACGGTTTGAGGCTTGGTTTTACAGTTTTTTCAATTTTTTCTCATTTCTGGCTCCAAAAAATAAACAAAACCCATAGTAAATGTCATTTTAATAATAATCAACCGAAATTTTAACTTTAAATGAACGGTTGCATGTACATTAGTTAAAAATGTTACCCTGCAAAGTTTCCAATCAAAATTTCATCAAAATTTTTGTATAAGATGTAATTTTTATTACGCTGCAAAAAATTCAAAATTAAATTAAGCTAAAAACATTGTGTAAAAGAAAAGAAGTTTAACAAAATAATAAGAAAAGTTGCATTATCTGGGATTCAGTAGCGGATTTACCTTAAGGCAGGGGTAGGCACTGCCTAAGGGTGCAAGCAACTTGGGGGCGTGATTGCATCTGGTCCCGTGGCTAGGATTGCAAACATTATAATTTTCTTAAATTTTTATACAGGACACGATTCCGTTAGTAAGCAGTAGGCGGTGACAGGTGAGATTAATGTAAGGTTAGGCGTGTTAAGATTGGATATTCGATCTCTCCCGTCCATCTCCAGTCCTAAGGAACAACTGCTTTCAGAGCAATTGTAAATTTTATTCATATATTTCCCAAACTATCACAAGTGTTTGTGAGTTTCCCAATGGAACTTCCCTCCCTCACAGTTACCGTTGCGTCTTTTGAGACCAAACTTGAAAGTTACGACCAAATCCTCAAAACAGTTGAGAGGGGGGTATTACTTCCTGTCTCACATGTAAATAAAGAATATTTTCGTCTTCTTTTAAATTTCCCAATCCAGAACGCCATGCGGTTGATAAAGGAGAATCATTTTCTAGTATTTACTTGTATTTGCCGCTGGTCAGTCAATATGATAGAAATCCTTGGGATGATCGGGACTTCTTGAGTTACTTGAGCTGAAGTTGACAGTTAATGAGAGTGAAAGAAATTGAGACGAAGTCTGCTAAAGACATTTTTTTCTATTTCATGGTTGTATCAAAAAAGTGAAACATCGTTTCTTTGTTAGAACCAGGACATCGAACCAAACGTTTTTTCGCTCCGGTTCATACAAAACAAAACATTTCGGTTCGGTTCCGGTTTCGCTCCAGTAACCACCATTGAATCGGATTGAACCGGTTTTTTTCGCTCCAACTTTGAATTTTTGGGAAAAATTTCAAGAGAATTCCAAAATAATTTTTATTAATTAATGTTATATTTTATTTAAACCAAATACGTCTTCACTAACGATAGTCAAGAAGACAAAAGTAGATATTCGCACGCAACAACGCTCAAGCGCCCCCTCCCACTATGTAACGAACAGTAAATGAAGAGTATGAATTCCCGTCTTACATTTTTCGTTATTCAATTTGTAAACGGCTCCTTTTATACAAATCCGTCTAATACTGTTTTATAGGAATTTAAAATGTATTTTTTTCCTTTTTAGAGCGCATAAAATCTATTGAAATTGTTATTTATTTTTTAGTGATTAATTTGATGAAATATTAATCTTTCATAAGTCAACATTTATTTTATTTTACAATTCTAAGATTCCAGATTTCAATATAAACATACACTCTATTGTCATAATCAATTTAATCCAACACTATTCATGCACATACTTAAACATTTACAATAATATTGATTCACATTAAATGTAGAATGTTATTCATAGAGAGTTGTTCAAAGAAGAGCTACTTTACTATTTTAATACAATAATTTAGATGTTAATATTAATAATAAGTGGTATACAATAAATAATTACAAAAAGTTTTTTAAGACGACAAATATGTACACACGGTAACATTTAACAGAAGTAAGAATATGTACCTCAAAGGCACAACTGCCGATGGATCCTTCCTGGATTAGTTTTAGAGAAAGACTACCAGAATGCAAGGGTTTAATGCATATGGAGAAAGGGTGAAAGTTTATGGGAACAATAACTTCCATCTTTAAGCAAAATTCAAGTTAAGAATCGTGTAACATTATTACGCGAAACACTCCACGTGGCAGGCTCAGGAGGAGGGTACCAAAATGATTAGCGTCTGTCTTCAAAGTATGTACCACTACATTCCTTTCCACTAGCCACGTTTAACAGGGTACTGAGAAACCTCATCAGGACGTATGCTTGACTATTTCCCTATGTATGACCCCACAATTGAACCGACAGATTTCATCACAAAGATGTAGCTCTCCAAAGGCTTGGGAGTATGTATTCTCAAGAAAACCATTAGCCTTGCCTTATTCGGTGTTGAAAAGTGAGGCTCTCAAATAAGGCTCATATTAAAGCAAAAGGAAAATCTCTTCTTTCGCTCCCATTGTTTATACTAACCGAAAAAATGGAAAGAAATAAATAACGGTTATTGGTTTTGGTTCGGGTTCAGAAAAAATATTTTATTCCGGGTTCGGTTTCACTCCAGCTAAAATAACGGTTTTTTTCGGTTTCGGTTTCGGTTCGATGCCCTGGTCAAAACTTAGCAAAATTTAACTTGGTTAGAAAACAAAATTTTATATTTTCTTCGGTCGTGAAATTGAAAAGTATAACATTCGGAAAAGATCTATTTCAAAACATTTTTTTAAAGATTAAATTGTTGAATCAAAGGTTTTAATTTTATTTATTCATAGAAGTTATTTTTGTTTGAACACAATTTATACTTTTTAAAGGGTTATCAGTAAAACGAATGTGCGAAACTTAGAACTAAAGAACAATGTCGAAACAAAATTATCGTGTTAATCTAGGGTTACCTGTATTATGGATTCACACAAAGCGACCACCTATTCGGTAAATTCTAACTTGGAAAAGCAAGCTTTTTCAATTTCATTCATATGGTGAGCTAGGTAATTCTTTTTTGAATAGCAACAGTAGCAACGAATGTTCAATTTTTTCTGTGAAGTTTTTCTATAAAAAATCACGAAGGAAAACTTGAAAAATAATTTTGGAAAATGGCCAAATGAAATTAGGCAATTAAAATCCAGATTTACCTATTTAAACACTAAATTTCGGTGAATTTAGACCGTATTGGTTGAGATTCGTGAGCTTTGGAATTTTACGTAAGCTACAATAAGTGAAGACGTGGCAACCATCCCAAAAATGAAATATATTTGGACAACATAATCATTTGATCTTGGTTCAGAAGCATTAGTTCTCGAAAAGATCTATAGTTTTCTCTACCAATAATCATCTGCATAAATATACTCTTGTTTTGTAAGTCACATGACTCATCAGCATTAATACCATGAGATAGAATAATTATATATCAAGAGAAAGTTTTCTTTTCTCATCACGCTGCACCTAATAAACAACATTTATTGTAGCTAAATATTAATCGCCATTATTTTATCCATAACATTCTGTTAGTTGAGAAATTTTCTTTCTAGAGTTGAAAAGTTATTGATTTTTATGGCAGAAAATAAGACATGGTCTCTTTCAATTTATCAGAATTTTTTTATTATTGACAAGAACTTTTTCGGTACCAAATTTGTTTCAACGGATTTTGAAAGTGGAATTAAATCCACCAAAGCAGTTTGAAAATGTGTTTAATCTCTATCTTTTCCACAAAACTATTAATAGAATTTAATCCGTCGAAATATATGTGGTGTAGACGATCAAGAACTGATGTTTTCAATGTGTGTTTCGTCTCTATAGAAGACCCTTGGACATTCGCTACAGATTTCTCAAGACATTTTAGCACCTTGGTTATACTAAAATGCTTTCAAACTATTCGAAAGTAAATAAAAGGGTTTAAAGACCAATTAATATCTTTGCTAAAGCGGAGGACTAAATATTTATGCAGAATGTAGGGTACGTTAGAGTGGATCGGGTCAGTGTTAGAACTAGCCTTCCCTACGGCGCCCCAGTCAATGCGAAGCAGGTTTCACCGCCCAGTGTCAGTCATTGGAACTTACAGCATTAGTTATTTTTGAGACCGGGTTATTAAATGTTGTTTCGGAACTATATGTTCCTGGGAAAATGCGCTATATTCAAAGTAAGCTGACGAAAAAGACGTATTTAAAATAATGAACATTTTCTCCGGTAGTTGTAACACACTGAAGGTGTTAATTTTGGACATCTTCTTTCATAATTGCTACAGATCAGTTCCTGGACCTCACACAAGTTTCTGAAGTCTTTATGGATGTTACAGTGTAGCAAACTCATGAATACCAAATACGTACATTTTGGTCGAACAGAGTCACAAAATTAGGGGCGATAAGGTCAACAAATTTCATCCGTAAGTATAGATCGCTATTTATATTGATTAATCTGCTCAGGCATCATAAAAATTTCATACACTTCCTTCCATCTGCCAATCAACCATCTGCATCAAAAAGCCATCACCCAGAGTGCTTTCCGATCAGTAACCTAACGACGCCGGTGGAAAAAATGCTATCGTCAAGGTCCTTATCTTTTCAAGATTTGTTGCCATCAGGCGTGACTTTGAGAAAATAAGCAATATTGTTCATATTAAATAAACATATACCCTACATTCTGCACAAATATTGGTCTTAAAATCCAATTATTCACTTTCGATTATTTTGGAATCATTTTAGTCTAACCAAGGTGACAAAATGTCTTGAAAATCAGTATCCAATTAGCGCCGCATCATGTGAGAAACCGGTCACAAAAAAAAAAATAAAAAACTGTGGAAAAGAATTAAGTGTTTATTTAATATTAATAAGTTGCTGCCATCTACGGAATAAAGAAAAACCAGCACCAAGCACAGGCAAAAATTAGAGAGTAATGGTTCTCACTTCCTCTGATAATATATTAAATGAGAGGAGTAAGTTGGTACAGAAGAGGTATACAGAATACTGTGGGTAACGATCTTAAGTAAGCGACTTATCAGGAAAGAAATACAATCATTCTCGTCATATTCATCTTCAGAGCAGGAAAAGCCCTCTAAAGTGAGGGAAGTGTAACCTCCTGTTGGTTCTGGCATGCCAAATACAGCGAACCTATTTCAGTAAAATTGGATAATAGAGAAGAGTATTAATGTAATGCCAAAGAATAGCACCGCGAGGGTTGTGTGGATTTACAGGGCAAGAAAAATTCATTTGTGAGAAAATTTTTATCAGAAAATGGAGTCGGGTATATAATAGATGAAATTAATGGCGTACGAAATTTTAATTCTGAATCAGATATGCGAGAAATATTACAAATTTCTGTATTGAACTAATTCTCCCAAACTCATGAGGGTAAATAGGGTCACGAAATTGTTCAATTTAAGTAGTTCTTGCTTAGAACTTAGTGCAGTTTTAACAATTTATATTGTATTAACGCATTTCTCAAGGATCAGTGCGTCCCAATAAATACATAACATCAAAGAAATATTAAATAGTAAATAGCTGTTTCATTTTTTGACCCGTTTCAACTTGGGTTACCCTACTAATTCTTTTTTTGAATTGTTGATATCGAATATTTTATTAAAATTAAAATAATTTCCTATTTATACGGGATACGATGATAAACAGCATGAAAGCTTATTTTCGAATGGGTTACATAAATAATTCTCAAGCAATATTTCTCCTTAGGCTTGGATCAAGTTTTCTATTACCTGAAACTCTTGATATATGGGTTCTTGGAAGGGGTAGGTTTCTTACAATTTCTCGTGATAATGTTTATATTCTTTCTGGGAAGAATAAAGGATTTGGAATTCTGTAGTCTATTTCGGAATTAAAAGATATTATTTCTGCGTGACATCCTCTATGTTTATAGGCTCTGCTATGATAACTGGCGTTGCCAACTTTGAGGTCTTCATATACAGGAGATTTTTGTTTGAAAGTCATAGATTTCTATTCGAATAACGGAGATTTTGTCTTAATCCCGAAGGAAGCCCGATAGAAATGAAATCTAACGGATTAAAACTAAAACCATCTGACAATATTATTGACATATTGACATTCATTCGCCCTCCCTTTTATCCTACAATAATTTTCCGATGGCGTGTTTTCGTCAACAACTATAAATAGAATTGGAAGTATATGATAAACGCTTATAGCTGGAACATTTTTAAATAATTTTTCAAACAAACTTACAATGATCAACCGACAATAGCACTGTTAAATTACAAACTGCTCACCCTCTACATTGAATTCATGGTCACCATAATCAGAAGTTAAGAAAGTTAGCCGGAGGTTTGAGCTACGGATCCGGAGATCAGAGGTTATAGCGATGAGCCGGAGTCCTCCGGGCAAAAACGGACTGGTTGGCAACCCAAATGCTAACACATCGCGAGAAACAGAATTTTAAACAATACGAGCAAAGCCTAAATACAAGAAACTTTGAAAATTGAATTAATACGAACTGGATAATTGTAATACCTTCATTTGGAAAAAATATTTGGATAAATAATTACCGATCTTATAAACAAAAAGATTAGAGTGATCAGACAAAGCTTTAGGACTATAATTAGAAACAGATATTTCGCATCACCCCCAGTGTATCGTATATATTACTCTAAAATTACTGAACTATAATATCTGAAAATGGTATTGCAAAACTACTAATGCAGGTTCATGAGAGAAAATTTTCGGCCTTAAAATTATATCTGCATTCAATACAAACGTGTTGACCGATGATCTATCTCTATATTTAAATGCAATATCAGCAAAATTTAGGACTCCTTCCTTTACAGCCCAAGTTACATCAGATAAGTAATTTAAGACCAGAAAACTATAGACCGATATCGCTGTCGTCTGTTTTCTGGAAGGTATATGAGCACATTATCAATATCTCAATTTTGAAATTTTATGTTGGAGAAGGGTTCATAAAAACCAGTTGAAAATATTATTGCAAATAGTTCATTCTTACATATGATATATTAGAATATATATAGATTATATTCTAGAAGGGCTATAGACCTGATATGTTATTAAATTCACATGACAGAAAAAATCCCAAGATCCATAGAAATTCATTTTTAGACCTAATTGTTTCATTTCTACCCCCATAAGAAAAGCATATAAACCGGCAAAGATCATTTAAAGTTGCGTTTAAATTAGTTAAAATTGAGATACAAACTCGGGACATGGACAGTTTCATAGCTGAAAGAAATAAGTTTTTCTTTTCCAAAGACTAAATATGAATTGGCGTAAAAAATCCGTTTTTAATGGTAAAGGAGTGTTATCCAAGAGCTTGGATAAAATTAGAACGTTTTTTATCTAATACTAAATTAGGCAATATTTTTTGTGTTATTTCGCTCTGAAGATTTCTCCCATTAACCTAATTGACGAACTGAGGTGAATATGGAGTTTGATCACCTGTTATATGCGTAAGTTTGGCTTTGCGTAATTTATTTGCTATCTATATGCTGCTATACCTCCATATTTGGTCACTAGAGTCAGGATTGTAAGTGGAATCAACATGTAAATGTAGGCTCAAAGTTTCTGCTTTCCATCTTCTATAGCACCGTAGATATAAAAAAAATAATTTGAAATGGGCTCCTATCCGACCCAGTATTTTTCTCAAAACAATAATCCAAGGAAAAACTAATCGTATCAATAGAGAATTATAAACTCCAATTTGCAGCTCTTTGTCGTTTTGGGGGTTCGTCGAAATATAAATTTAAGCAAGCCATATACGGACAGACAGATGCCAAAGCGGAACGTTAAACGCTCTAAAAAGCGATATTTTTAGAAATTAAAAATATTATCTACAATGGCAACAAGCACAATGCTTTTAAATTGGAATTAATGATCTTAATTGTAATAGCATCGATGTAACGCCATTAATGGGAATCAGCTGGCTACATTATAATGACGTCGATCTTATACTATGACGTAAACTTATGATGGCGTCATAAACCTGACACATAAAATATAAGCAAAATGTGAAGAACATTTTAATGCCATGTATCGGAACGATTTTCGAGGCCTTTTTAACTACTTTCAATTTTTGAACGAAATGAAAAAGAGAATTGAAATATGATTTGACGAAATTGTCGAAATAGTTATGCCATACGCTCTATTGCTAACGAAGAAAAAATATAATGAAGTCATAAGTATTTCTCCATATTTTTTACCCGGACACCCACTGAAAGTCACGCATAGTGACGCCATAATCCTGACACGCAAGATTTCCTAACATTTCCATAAATTTTAGTCAAAATATAGGCTATTATGCGAAACCTCTACAGCACAAAAAGGGCTTGAATATCATGGTGTGGGAGGTATATGTTGGTTCTTCTGATATCATCGTTGTTCACCATAACAGGCATGTCTTGAAGAAAACATCGTGCGATTACATGGAATGTGGGAGGCTCTTAGGAGATTAATCTGTCTTGGATATCTATCACAGTTCCGATGGCTTTACCAATGGTTGGCTTTATGAATACCCTACCATATCTTTCGTCAAATTCTCGCCTTTCGGAATACATTCGGCGATTTTCGGCATGATAATTATGGGCCATTTTTATAACTTTTAATGGTGTATAAATTTAACGGTGACAGTATCATTCTTTTAAACAAATAAAAAGAAATAAATAAACAGATAAATAAATAGAGAATTAATATTCAATGTACGTTTAAATCTAAAAATCACTAGAAGGGTCTGTTTGATTTCTTTTTCCAGAGCCTACGTAATTCTTCTAGTCTTGTATCATTGCTATATACCTTTAACCTAGCATTAATTTTAACAATATCTTCCATTTTCTTTAGCCCTTCCATGTTGTTAGTATACCTTATGGATACTTATTATTCACATTAAATGACAAACTTCGTACTTTTCCACAGAAAAGTACAAAATTTATCACTTAATATGAATGATATAGCCAACTTCCACGAAGTCACGCCTGATTCGATAAATTACATTTATGGATACTTGTCAGCAATGTTTAGTCTTTGCCTTTGAGGCATGAGGGTCATAACTGTCCAAAAAAAGATTTCATAGATGACACTGCACATGGTCCTCGTCAATACAATCTTACGGATGACCAATTATTCCATCACATGTGAATTTGTCATAAACATTTCCCTAGATCTTTTTTGCGGGTATAAGGTGTAAATATTACGGCTGATATTTTACTCGCTGTTATTTAATTAACTCCGTTAAATCTACGATCCAAATTTGGCGTTGTTTACCAACGATGCGGTAGCAGCGGAACGCCTTATGGACTCGTCGCCTCCATCAGTCCGTACGCATTTTTAATCTTCGAAATTATAGGGCGGTTTCTAATTAAGCATTATTAATTCCTATTCAAATTTTACTGTTCATTAAACCAATTATACTTGTCACAAGACATAACATTATTCAAATTCTTTTTTTCCTTTTTAATTTTCCCATAAAAATTTTCAAAAGTCAAGTCAATATAGATTTTACAGAATAATATCGGTCGTACTGTACTTTCACACATGCAACTATGGTCTATGAAACACACGTTATTCATAATAGAAAAAATTTGCTCTGCTGGAGATGATGTACCGGATAAACAGAATAAGTATTCAATAAATTTTGTTAGATTGATAATTGAAATGTTCTGTTCGAGAAAATGTCTAAAAATACTTTTGTGTCTTAAGGGATGTAATAATTAGTTAGAAAAAGTATTCATAGTTTGAGGAAATATAAAATTTCCTGTTGTTCCCGTTCCTATTTTGATTCTCACCTAGTCGGGTTTTGTAAATTATTACGAAAATTTCTTATTTCATTAAAACAGAACATATGTGTGCATATCAAGTGTGCATTCAAAGTAATTTATAGTTTGTGCTTAACAGCAGTTACAATAAATACAGATTTTCGGCTTTCTTTATTTATAGCGTGCTCGTCAGTTTTATTTCACAGATCAAAGTAGAAAACTCCATGCGTGGTATAAATACTTTTCTGTGTAACTCTTGGAATTATATAGCCCGAAGACTTGAGTCAAATCGTGAATGCCAAAGCTAAGCGCCGTTATTGCACATTACCCGAACTGATGGATTCGTTCTAAGAACAAATCTTCTATACATTGGTGCGAATATGACCAGACTATTTGAATTTCAAAGCGAACAAATGCACATCATGTTGCCCACCACCATGATGCTCACCACCACCCTGCTCACCACCACCACCATGCTCACCACCACCACCATGCTCACCACCACCACCATCTATGCGTCCACGATCTCTTACGAATATTCTGCTCCGCACTTTGAGCATTTAACACGATCATCAACACCATAGAGTTTTATTTTAAATATAAATATTCCTTCTGCATTCCATCGGTAAATATACAATTTATTTTCGGCATTGTAGGGGGTTAGCAATTATTATATATTTAAATTAAGAAACAAACATGATTTTGTTCTCTACTCAATGTTTTCACCATAAAAGATAGAACAACCGCAACTGAATACTGAAAGTCCCAGAATAGCTCACATTTTAAATACGAAAATAAATTGTTTCACATTACATTTTTAGGAAATTCCGTTCAGCGACATTACGTGCAACAACATTACATAGCAACTTTTCCCTTTCAAGTCCGAGTGCTTGTAGTATTTTTCTAAAGAGCATACGTTTTGTGATGCGTTTCTTACTTTTTTCCAGGCGGTTGAATTCACCTGCTAAGACTAAAAAAATATTTTAAAATTATATTAAAATCAATTACTTTCATTAGCACTAGTGCTGACGTTCTTGCGGGAGTTTGTGAGAAAAGATTTTTTTCGCTCTTACTTATAGTTTAACCAAATACAAATATCGGCATGTTAAACTAAATCAACACTCATGGGTTAAACTCATAAAATATTTGGTGTGGTTACACTGTTTTTACAATGAGCATCAGTACAATGTTATATAATTTCTAAATTTTCTTCATAACAAGAAACATATACTTATCACATTTCCACATACCTGAATAAACTACGTATCTTCGCGACTACCTTCCTCAGGGCCTGCTTCAAACGTTTCGCCGCCCTGAGGTGGGAAATTTTTGGCCACAATGTGCACTTAGTACCTTTGCAAAAAGCGCACCTATCCGACCAGACATGACTTTGATTCACACGTTTTTTCCGGGACAAAACAGAAAACCGGCCGGTCGTGATCTTTCGTGGGACATGCATATTCGTCGTGTTATAGACGCAGCCAACAAGAAACTGGCGTTCATAGGGAGAATAGTGCGGAATAGAAGAGAGATAGTATACGAAGCGTGTTATTTTTCACTAGTTAGACCACAGGTGGAATATGCATCCAGTATATGGGAAGGGTCATATAATTAAGTTGGAATGAATACTTCGAAGAGAAGCCAGATTCGTTATACAAAAGCACGAACAAATGCAAAGTGTCGCATTGTTATTGAAGGACTTAAAATGGAGATCTCTGAAAGGCTGTAGAAGGGCTCAAGGTTAAAGCTCCTGGAGAAATACAGATCAAAATGTCTAGCAGAGGATATATTGGGAATAATTCAGGCTCCAATTTACATAGGCAGAAATGATCATGGCGATATGATACGTAACATTGATTGTAGGACATAGCGTTATGGATGCTCATTCTTTCCAGGAACAATACGAGACCATAACAGGAAAGATAAATCTGTGAATAATAACTGTTAGGTAGACCTCCGTGCATTGCACTCACAGCTACCCATCAATTTTGTTAATTGCCGGGTAATATGTAGATGGTGATGTAGAACACACACACCACTCGTCGATGATAAGAGAGAGAGAGAAAGAAAAGAGAGGGAGAGAAGATTTAGTTATTATTATCAACGATCGTTACTTTCACGAAATCGAATTAATCTGCAGAAAATAGATGTTGGTAATATCGTACTATAGTTTCCCGGTTTTGAATAATTTCTCTTTCCGTGTACATTATAGAATTATTTTTCATTATTTTGGTGCAAGCCTAAGATCACCGGTGATATCGCTAAGCCATTCATTGAGCTTGCCTAGTTTGATGTATTTGGTGTCACATTTAGTTGCATAGTGGTATCGTCATCCTGACTTCGCTTAAGATTACACCGTTCTCTCCTTTTTCAGGTGAATTTTATTTTAAAAGACGATTTTCATAGCTTTCTATGCACGCAACTCTACCATACATGTTCAGTACCTTGGGTAGCTAAATAAAAGCTAAAACTGGCCTTATCATTTTAAAATGTATTTCCCTAAGTAAAAATAAAATTAATTTCTAAAAGAAAACAATTTTCTTCGAAAATTCGTCGGCCTTCACAAGAGAAGATGATTATTGCCATGACTATTTAAGAAATAAATGAAGCGGAAATCAGTAGTTAAGATTTTGATGAAAATGTGATGAAAAGAATAGGATGTACACAGATGATTGTTTGCAGTTTAACTGGCATCAACTGCTATTCAGATATTTACGTAATTCGTGTTTGAATGCGTTAATAGAAGTCAAAGACGAAGACGAAATCGTAAACGTTAGAGATCTGATAAACAGAGTGCAGATGTGTATTTGTGACATTCCAGCTATGAACATTTTTACAAGGTCGGCTAGGAGCCAATTAAAAAATTTATTATATCTACAAAGGTATTAAAGAGAAAAAGTTGAAATTTTGAGCTTAGATTTCCTTACCTTGATGACACTTAAAATACAAACGAGGCTCTGAATACCGAATGTGTGGCGGTATAGTTACATTTGAATTGATTCATTCACTATCGTCTTGACGATGAGAGCTTTGCTCTTGAAATGTGTATATACGCAGGATAACTTCCTTTATTTAAAAAAATTTAGTTTTGAGTGCGTGTGTCTTTTGTCTTTGGATTTAATCTGTTTGACCTCTGTCTTTGTCGTGAGACGCATACACCATCAGACATTTGTTTAAGATATCAAGTCCCTGGCAAGAAACCAAACTTTTCCGTAAACTTTATATATTTTAACTGTTTACTTCTATTTTTTGTCGAGATTCGTACGGTTTTGGAGTTTGTTTTAAAGAATATTTGTTAAAAAATTTCTTTTATAGTAAATTTTTAATTTTTGCCGTATTATACTTAATCTCATATATCATTATGACTTTCCGTTATAATTATATGCAAAATAAATGTTGATAATTTAAATTTACGCACTTAACATATGATTCAATTCCAAAGTCTCGTCAGTTGGTCAAAGAAAGAAAGAAAGAAAGAAAAATGTCTTTATTGGCGAGGTTGAGGCTAAGTAGCCCCCTCTTCCACCTAACCATTACAATTTGGTTACATCAGGATTTACATATTAACAATTTTTTTTTTTTAATTTACAATCTTAATTCACAAAAAATGTTTACCACGATAGGTTAATGGGACGAATCTTCATAGCGAAATAAACCACAAACAATTTCTGAATTTAAAAAAATCAATGAAAAAGCGCAAATTTATCTGTGATCATTTATAACACTCTACTTATTGAAACTCCTTTCCAAATACATCAATAATAACTTTCGTTACTACTTAGTATCTCAATTACTATATCACCGACGCGCGTTTAAGCAACACATAAAAAATAACTCATAATTACGACAACTTTATTCTACACGACTCAAGATTCTACGCAATTCTTCATCATCATCATCATCATGAGGTGTTCTGCCTCTAGGCAGGTCCCTGGCACCAGCGTTGTCTCCACTCATTTCTGTTCCTTGCCATTTCTTTCATTTCCTGATACCCTCCCCTTTCTTTCAGATCGTCAAACATTTTTATTCTTCTACGTCCCCTTTTCCTTTCACCTTCTACTGATCCTTCCAACACCATCAATAGTAAACCTTCTCCTCTCAAGATATGCCCTAACCAGTTACTTTTCCTCCTCTGAATTGTTTCAAGTAATCTTCTCTTCTCATTCACCCTTGTTAGTATTGCTTCATTCCTTATCCTATCCGTCCACTTAACCTTCTCCATCCGCCTCCACACCCACATTTCAAATGCCTCTAGTCTTTCTTTCTCTCTTTTCTTTAGCGTCCATGTTTCACACCCATAAAGCAATACACTCCAAACATAGCACTTCACAAGACGTTTCTTCAGATTTAAATCCATTTTACCACATAGTACCCGTTTTTTCCTATTAAATGTTTCTTTTGCCATTGCTATTCTTGTTCTTATTTCTTTTTCACTTCTCCAGTCTTCAGTTAGCATGCTTCCCAAATATCTATACTGTTTTACTTGCTCCACTCTTCCATCCTTTATTGACACATTCATAATCTCTCTATCCCCTATTCTCATCACCTTTGTTTTCTTTATGTTCATTTTCATTCCATATTCCATCATCCTGTCTTCTAGCTTTGTAACCATTTCCTGAATATGCCTCGTTTCATCTGCCAAAATTACCATGTCATCAGCAAACCTTATACAATTTATTATTCTACCCCCAATACTAATTCCTTTATCATTCCCTATTCCATTGTCAATCATTTCTTCAGCATATATATTGAACAGGGTTGGCGATAAGCAGCAACCTTGCCTTACTCCTCTTCCTAGATCATACCATTCGGTCTGTGCATCTTTTATCCTCATAGCTGCTTTCTGTTTCATATACAGCTCTTTAATTAACCTTCTATCTTTCCAGTCTACTTTTTTTGCTTTTAGTATTTCCATCAGTTTTTCCCAGTTCACTCGGTCGAATGCCTTCTCCATATCTATGAAGCACAGACTAATTCCTTTACCCCTTTCTATATATCTCTCTCCACTCATTCTTATCAATCCTATTGCATCTCTTGTACCTCTACTCTTTCTAAATCCAAACTGTTCCTCTGCAACATTTTCTTCCATTTTGCTAATTAGTCTCCTGTTCATAACCCTAAGTAGAACCTTTGCTGCATGTGTAATTAAACTGATTGTTCTGTGTTCACTGCATTTTCTTGTTCCTTGCTTTTTCGGAATTGGAATCATAATTGTTTTGACGAAATCCTCTGGCCACATCCCCTTGTCATAGATTGCATTACACATCTTCACTATTTCTTCCAGTCCTTCCTCATTAAGACACTTAAATAATTCTATCGGTATCTCATCTACCCCCATTGCCTTCCCATTCTTCATATCCTTTATTGCTTGTAGCACCTCTATTTTCAATATCGAAACCCCTGTTTCGTCATTATTTATTTCATCCTGCTCTTCAATACGGAGATCCTTTGGTTTTTCATTTGATTTGTACAACTCCTCCATGTATTCTCTCCATCTATTAAGGACCTCCTCTTCCTTATATAGAACTTTATCTTCTTTACTTGCAATCTCTTTCACACATGCACTTGTTCTCCATCTATCCCACGTTACATTTTTTACTTTCTTATACATCAAGTCATACATTCCTTTTCTCTCTAGATCTTCTATATCTGAGTATTCCTCCTCTAGCCATCTCTCCCTTGCTTTTTGGGTTTCTCTTCTTAGTTCATTATTCAGTTTCCTGTATTTCCTTTTTCCATCTTCATCAGTCCTGCTTTTGTATTGCCTTCTTTCTTCCATCTTTTCTATCATTTCCTTTGTCACCCATGGCTTTTTTATTCTTTTTCCTTTGAAAAACCCAATAGCCTGTTCTGCTGTTTTCCTTATAGCCTTCTTTATCCTATTCCATGCTTCATCCACATTTTCCTCCGACACGTTTTCTCTTTTGATTGCCTGAGCTAATTTTTCTCCTATTCTTTCTTTTCCTACTGTGGCTATATTCTCTAAATCCCATTTCCTAACTATCTTAGCCTTCTTAACCTTCTTCAAGGCTAGTTTTATTTCGGCCATGAGGAGCACATGATCGCTGTCAATGTCTGCTCCTGGAAGTCCATATGCCTTTTTTACTCCATTTCTATATCTTTCTTCCACTAGAATATAATCTATTTGATATCTGGCTCCATCTCCTGGTGATTTCCACGTGTATAGCCTTCTCTTATGATTTTCAAACCAAGTATTTGATATAAACATCCTCTTCTCTTTACAGAACTCAACAAGTCTTTCACCTCTTTCATTTCTTTTCCCTAGTCCAAATTTTCCTACTACTTGGTCTTCTCTTCCCTCTCCTACCACAGCGTTCCAATCGCCCATCACTATCTTGCAACAGTTTTTACCTTCCTCCTCCATAATATTTTCTATCTTCTCGTATATTTCTTCAACAGCCTCATCTTCATGTTGGCTGGTCGGCATATAAACTTGTATCAACAGTAGATCTTTTGGGTGCATTCCTATTCTAAGACCAATGCTCTATCATTTACAAATATCACCCTCTGTACACAATTTGCTATTTCCTTATTCACAATTACCCCTACTCCATTCGTTCCTCTAGTACCTCCTGAATAGTACACCGTGATGTCATCACTTTTTATTTCCCCTCTTCCTTCCCATCTCATTTCACTTAAGCCAATCATATCCATTCTATTTATTTTCATCTCTTTCTTTAAATTTTCCAACTTCCCTGCTCGTAGGAGTGTTCTAACATTCCACGTGCCAATTCTCAACTTCTTTCCAGCTTCCTTCCTTCCTTGTGTTAAACGGAACCTCTCGTGTTGTCCCCCCCGGAGATCCGAGCGGGGGACCATTTTGCCTCCGGAATATTTAACAAGAGAAGACTCCGTCATGATGCCTCTACATGGGATATATTGTGGCGGTGGTTTCCCATTGCCTTCCGCCTATATATTCAGCCGCCCCTAACATGGGGAACAGACGCTGTTTGCAGCCGCCCCTAATATGGAGAACAGACGCTGCTGCCTGTTGGTCCGCGGGAGGTATTTTATTTCCCTCCTACCCTACATATCTGTAGAGCATTCCCCTATCCGCCACCCGGGGACGCGCCCTCTAGAGGTTACAGGCTCCTCCGAGGGCAATTCTTCATATAAACACGCAATTCTGTTAAAAATCTAAATCGAATTTGTTGTGAATAAACTCTTGAAGATAAGCCAATTTAGTGTCCAAAAGTGAAGAATAAGAATGTTACCATTACTTATGTTAAATAAATGTAGAAAAAATTTATGTGATGCTTCAAAATCGAAGGATAATTACTGAGACATATTAGACTGAATCGATTCATATATGTTCGCAGTATTTTGTAACAAACGTTTATTTTATGCATACCATTTTTATAATAAAAATATTTAAAATATAGGTTTATTGTTCGATTAACAATAATAACAGCCTTCTTTAATTGAACGAATGAACAAACAAAATATTTATCCTCAAATGGTCCCGTTCATATGATGCACTTGCATAGGTCCACTAGTGACCCAACTGGTATCAGGTGTAAGATTTTCTCTGGTATTGGGAGGGTTGAGGAACTATGTAACAAGCAGGCAAGGTCGACGCAAAGAGAACTGGAAGAATAGGATGAAGTTGAAGAAGAGCACTTGGGCAGCGAAGTAGAAAAATAATTAGGAAAAGCAACAGACAGCGATGGGATGTCGGCAGAGGTAGTTAAAGTCATGTGATCGGAAGGACTATAAGCGATTACAAAATTAATTAATAAGATGTATGACTCGGGTAAGTGACCTCTGAATATCTTACAATTAGAAGTAACTATGGTCCATCTAAAGAAGAAGCCAGAGGGAAAAGACTACAGAACGATAAGCCTACTCTCACACGCTTCGAAGACCATTACGAGGATTATTAATTTAAGGCAAAAGAAATGCTAGGGGAAGATCAACTCGTTTTTAGAAAAGGACGACGAGCCAGAGGTGTAGTGAGAATCATATCAGAAAGGGTAATAGAGAAGAGCCAAGATTACTGTATATGTTTCGTCGTCTAGCATAAGGCCTCTGATATAGTAAATTGAGTAATTATGATAAGGATATTAAAGGATATAGGTAAAGATTTTAAAGACAGGAGACTGATGAGAAGTCTATTTGATAACCAAGTTTTAAAAGTTAGGTTGGAAAACACCGGAAGAGTAAATGTCGGTAGAGCAGTAAGAGAGGGCTGTTGCATATCACCCATTCTATTCAATATATATATGGAGAAACGCTAATTAAAGAAGAGCATGAAGACAGGAGATTTCATTATTGAATGAAAGATTATAAGAACAGTAAAATACGCAAATGATCAAGTACATCTAGCAAGAAAGGAAACGGAACTCCAGAGAATGATAGGCTGGTAATAACAGGTAGAAAATACGAAATGGAAATAAATACAAACAAATCTAAGGTCAAGCGAATATCGGGTAAAAAAGAAAAATTGAACATAAGTATTGGTGGAAAGCCATTTGAACAGTGGTTCTTAACCTGTAGGGCGTGGCCCCTTAGGGGGGCGCCCTGCATGTTAAGAATTTCAGGGGAGATGCGAAGCATTTTGGACCAAAATCTATTCTGCCTCAATTTTTCTCCTGTAATATTATTTTTATTATTAAATTTTGACATTTGAGAAGGAGAAAAAAATCCTGTACTTGACCGTAAAACAAACCCGGGTCTCCCCACTTGCCGGATATTTGCTTTATACATACATTCATTGGTTAAAGCAAGTATCCGACAAGTGGGGAGACTCGAGTTCGATTTCCGGTCAAATACAGGATTTTTTTCACCATCTCAAATTCAAAATTTAGTTTCAGCTCTATGCGCTCATAACACGTCATTTCATCAACTTTCTTTGTTAGTATTCTAATGTTGCCTAATTTACCTGCTTTAATATTTTTATTTCTTTTAAATACTATTTTAGTCTTGTGCTGATGTATTCAAATGCTCTGCCAACTTGTCACGGATGGATTTATTATACGTCGAAATAATATATGAAAAACTACACGGATTATTTTAGGCAATGGAAACTTACTCCTGATTGCCCAAAAAATTATGCTAGATTTTCAGCTGCAAGTTGTGCGTCGAAACCAAAATTAAACAGATTATAATACAATAAATAAACATAAAATTCAACTCATTTTCCTAGGTAAGAGGACAGAAATCTATTTCAAAAAATTGTTAATATTTGTAATGTTTTGATAAATACCCTTAAAAATAATTTCTGGGGGAAGGATGGGAGCGTGGGAGTTTAAAAGATCAGAAGAGAGGATTGCGGATATCATTAGGTCAGAAAAGGGGGGTTGGAAGTTTAAAAAGAGACGAAATAAGTTATGAATCAACGCATTAGAACATATTTCAGAATAAAAATATCTTGAAAGCATCATAACTAGAAAAGCAAAATGTACCGATGAAATAAGGACCATAAAATCGAGTGCAAAAGCCACTTTCAGAAGAAAGAAACTCACACTAACGTAAAATATAAACAATAAATGCAAACTAAGGCTAATGCAGACTGGTTTCCCAAAGTTTATGTCCCGAATTGATTACTTATACACACAGGAAATGTTTCAATATGTGTTAGTCATTCCAAGGAATTCTCATACCAGAAGTATTACTTGTAATTCAAAGTTAATCATTGATAGAGAAAAATTGGAAAAAAATAATAGAGCATTATCAGGTTTAAAATATTATACTAAAAGCAATGTGAAATCTCTTTTTGACATTATATTTTGCTTGCAATTTTTTAAATAAACGAATTTAATAAATGCTAATGTTTTTACGCTAATATGTATGTATCAACTGTCCATTGCTGAAAGGTAGTTGAGTTGAAAAGAAAATAACCAATTTGTTCACTCGTCTATGCTCAAGTCGAGTTCTGTAGTTATCGTCATCCATGGCAACAATCCGATAAAATGCAATTTAAAACGCAAAAACGACATTTTTAGTAGAAATTCAACAAAATACGAGCAATTATCAAAATTTTGTGATAAGTATTGGAATCTACATTATTTTCCCCTTATAACAGAACCTCGCTCCGATACCACAATTTTAAGATATTTTAAAATATTATAGAAAGCATTTTTGCAAGATGGATTTGAGACATCCTATGTGAAACAAATAAGGAAAAATCGTTACGGAGTTCGAACCCGGGACTTCAATCTTCGTCAAATAAAATATAACTCGGAGCTGGGTCTTGGCAACATAAGCCTCATACTAAGTTTCATGAAAATCGCTCCATTGATGCAAATGTTAGTAGGGGACAAACACAGACATGACCATTTTATAAGGCTATGATTCCCATGAAAACCAGCCTAAAAAGGATATTTGTAAGAAGTTAATTAAATGCTATGCAAGGAATCTAGCTTTGTATGGAGCAGAAACAAGGAAGTTAAGGAAAAATGATATAAATTACATATTTTGAAAGCTTCGATATATGGGCATGGAGAAGAACGCTGGGAATAAAATGGACAGATAGGATGTTAAACAAGAATATAATAAGAAGAATAGGAAGAAATAAAATGATTACACAGATTATAAGGAAGAGGAATGCGAACTGGATCGAACAATAGCTGATCATGATTAAATAGGTATTAAAAGGAAATCTGGAAGGAAAAATAGATGTAGAAAATGGTTACAGCTGACAGACGAGTTGAAAGGGAAAGATAGCTATCGAGGCAGGAAGATGTCTGTGGAAAATAAGAGTATGTGGAGTACTAGGTTGAATCAAGAATAAACACTGTTTTGTCTACGGAAAGAATACCTATGGCGATGATTCGCTTACAAATCTCTTTTTGTCTACGAAAGAAATATTTACTCAATTAAATGCAATATATAACACATTTCTTTTCGTTTAGTAAATACTTCATGCAAACAAGAGGAAATTTAACGTATTTACTTCATTTCAGCAGACATTGTTTATCTCAGTACTTACGAAAAATCTTTACATGGAAACAAAAAACCAGGAAATTTAGGATTTAGGATATATTCGTTACATTTTCCTGAAAACGGCTTCTCCTTTGATTAATATCTATCAATCAAGAAATATTTTGAAAAGAGGGGGTTGCGAGACACGGTGAAACAATACAATAGTAAATAAACAAAAACTCCTTCACCGTAAAAAGGAAGAGAATGCTCACACTCACGCTTCAGGTTGCTGGTAAACACCGTCGCAAGACCCAAATCAAAAGGAGACACACGCACACACATACAAAATCCACTCACACAGTAAACTCGAAACAAAAATGAAAACTAGACAGCTAAGCTAAGCTGTCATCTTCATTAGTGTGAAGGCAATTATAAAAAAATATTTTATTGGTTGAACTGTTCTATTGTAGTTTTAATAGGGTGGGATCTACCTTTGCCTCAAAATAGAAATAGGGATTTATTTACTTTTTAGTGGATGCAAAACATGATTTTATAAAATAAATTTAAATATCTTTTTCGCTAAAGATTAAAGACACGCATCATTCCCAGAAAATGTCCTCAAAGTACTTCAAATATTCATAAATTAAAACCTCTGCCTGACTTCATTAACATAATTATTTATTTAATGTGCAAAATAAATTATTATATTCATTTCAGTTTATTGGCAACAATACTGATGTTTTCTTTCACTGCTATTCATTGATTGGCATTTCAAAGGCTACATAAATGTTTATATTTACTTGAAATAATAAAAAATAATTTATATTGCGATTGATTCTGAATATAACTGTGGTTTCACGATAATGTTTGCCGTAAGTTTTAATGCTTTTTTATACTGTGTATCGTTTAGTGTTAATTTATTGTGAGAGGGCCTGTGGAAATCCTCTGTAGCGGTAATTTTCATTCGTATCCTCCAATCGTACGTTTTATCTTCGATTTTGCAAAGACAATGTATCGAAAAGATATGTTCTAAGAGAGTCATCTGACTTAAAAATTCATGAGAAATCGATTCAATTCATAAACAAATGCATTGAATTTTTATTTTAAAATTACGATTCCTGAAATAAGTATGAATATACAAGTGCTGAATGAATATATAAGTTCTTCAAATAAGTTCATTGTAAATATTTTAAATAATGTAACCTAAGTTATTGAAAATAACATTACGTTAATGCATATAAAGTCATTATCTATATAAAAGTTATTTATAAAATTTCTTTTTTATATTATTACTTGTTACCAACAATATGTCGATCATGCCGTTGAAACTTATAAATCGATTTCATTTTGTCCAAATAATAATTTTATTTTATTTTTAAATCGCTTCATTAAACCATGGGAAATCAATAATGGACGTCTTGCGGTGAAAACCTGCACCTCGAGTGATCGAAGCATATTCAAACACGGTCGCGTTACTATTTATATAAATAAGCTGCGATCTTAAAAGTATTGAATGAATTAAGACATGAGTTAACATGTACTGCTTGTATCGTATGGCACACTCTTTACGCATTTTAAAAAACAACTTATTTGTATCACATCTAGCCATAAGATTGCCAAGTAAGATTTTGCTTTAACTTAATAAATATATAAACTTTCACATTTACCTAAAATCACCGCTCCAGAAATTTAGCACAAAACAATTTCTATGACACTAGAGAATCTCCCACTCATTTTGTAATTCAAATTTTAAGGTCCAGTGAGTACCATTTTAGCATATTACATTTGACAAGGACTGACAATTGAAAAATAGCAGAATCGTATACAGGTTGTTATTAGATTCTAACTATTATGAACGTAATTTTCTAGTTTAATATGGATTTCTAGCCACAAATGAAATCCACTTACAATAATCTGAATAATCGTGATGGATTAATAAAGCTGGGAACCTGCAGGTGTAACTACATGGATTTAAAAAAAGGATATACTGCCGAACTTGGTTACAAAGGGAACTAGAGGGATGAAATATTTTGTTCATTAAATTCGCCCGCCGCTATATCTAGGAACAGGTTAGTGGTAACAAGAATAGGCTCCAGATGTAATATTTAAGATAAAATAAGTAACGAAATACTATTTATTGATTCTGAATAAATTTGATACATGTTAAAGTGCATCTGAAGTTGCATTTTAAATCATTTAATTTAGGTAAACTTTTAGGCGTACTTTACAATAAGTAAAGAAAGAACGCCTTATGGACAGGTCGTGTCCATCCGTCCATCCGCATGTTTCATATCAGAAACTACCGGAGGAATGTTGATGAAATTTGGTATTTAGAACGTAGGGGCAAAGAAATTAATAAAATGGTATATTGTTAACGTGGCTTAATCGAGATTGCTACTTTACTGGTGACGAAAAATAAACTTTTCTTTATATTTCCTACAATATCACTTATAACAAAAAAATCATCAAATTACTTTGTAGAATTAGTGAAATTGTATGTTTTTTCAATGCATTTTTATTTAAGGAGTAGCTGATTTAAAGAAAATCAAACGAGAAAGTCGTAATTTGCTTTGGACTTAGAAATATTTTCACGTATTTTTAATTTGTTTTAAATTGTAGTCAATGAAAACAATCTTTGTGACAACTGATGTAAACAATATCTGCTGTAAATACGTAATTAATTTTATTTTATTTTGTGTGCACGCAACATTTGGAAAATGAAGGGAAATGGATTATCTACGTCGATGAAATGTACGAAAATTCGTCTATGAAGGTGAACCTAAAGATTACATTACTACTATTCGAGTGAGGTAAGTTTTAAATAATTGTCGATTGTTTCATTAATTACAACAGACTTGGAAATTAGTACATGAATCGAAAATTCAATATTTTCTTGGCATTTCAGATCGTAGACATTATACTAAACCATTAAAATTTATCTTTTTGACATGATTTCATAAATCGTAAATAACGCCTCGGTCTCGCATGTATGCGCGCATGATGTGTGCATCTTTCCGCTCTTGTTTTGTTTTAAAAAGAACTTGATTCGAAGATTCTCTAATCCGGTCACTGCAAATTCCGATCAATGTCGTATTCAACGGCTGCATTCTTGCAAATATCGACGACGTAGAAACCATCTATTTTCACTCTACTGTTTTTGGGACTGCAAGTTCCCGGATAATGCATTCCTTCTAGGGCTAGTTTGTCACTTGGCATCTTAGAAACTCATAACGTAAATTGAAATGTGATTTATAAGCCTAGAGCCAGAGAAAGAGAATACAAGCGAATGAGTTGGAGCTAGTTAAACGATTTCGTTTGATGAGAGTCATGGGTAACAAAAAGCACAAAATTATTAAACCATAATCATTAACATAAGAGTTTCAGTTCAAAACAATGGGAAAGATAGTATCATTATAAAATAACCATCTTCAGTCTATAAATTCCCCATGTCCGGAGAAAATAAAAGCTTATTTGAAGACCCCTACGCAAATATCTTATCCCTCAGAAAAATAAAAAATGGCTCGATGTGTAAATGGCAGCATTTGTTATTTTCACTATCTTCTTAGAATTCCAGAGGTATTAAAATACGGCATTGGAGTTGATTCCTTTCTTTATAATCCAGAGATATTGTTCATCTTAGAAAGTAGACGGATGCATTGTAGCCGAAATGCACATCTAGTTTTCAAAAACCATTTAATGACCAATGCAGTAGAGACCTAAGACGGATATTTTATTATTATTTTTAGGGATTTTTGCCAAAAGTAAAAAATGAGCGCCTTATAATCAAGTTCTGTCCCTCCGACCACATGTTTTATCTCTTAAAATACGGGGCAGATATTCATAAAATTTGTTATTTTGAACTTTAGGGAAAAGAAAATAGGAAAACAATATAAATGGTCCACATAACCTAATCATCGGTGCCACTTTAACTGCGACGAAATACGAACCTTAACGTGATATCTCGTAAAAATGTCAGTCATTCCATAAAAGATTCAAAACAAAATTTGCAGAACTAGTCAAATAAAATATTTATTTCTATATTCATTTTTATCTAAACGTTTTCAAGAAAATCAAACAATATAATCCTAATTCAAATCGAACTAAGAAAATTACTTTAATTGTTGTCGACGAAAACAATCTTCGTAGCAATTTAAGTAAATGATATGAATATGGAAGAAAATGAATTAACTACAGCTAAGAAATACTTAAATGCGTTTATTTTTCTTACGCACTGCACGCTGCGTTAGTAAGTGAAAAGAAATGGATAATTTACGACGAATGAATGAATGTGAATGTTAGGATTAAAAAGTGAGATATGTTTTAAACAATTGCGATTATTTTTAGCCTAAGATTCCAAAAAATGGAAAGTAATCATATGAGATCGCCTCCCATGGATCTCTTTGCTGTCCCCTCTTGGGACGGCAGTTCCTTTACTGGCCAACTCTGGTTAGGTTTTGCAGTTGGTGTGCTGTCTGTTTCCTTCCGCGCCAGTCCACCTCAGGATGGGCTCTCCTGGCCCTATGTTTTCCTCTTCTTAAGAGGAGGTTGATGGGATAAGAGACCGGTGGCCGATATCGGTTGCTTATGTTTATCCCACGGGATAGGCTGGACTTCACCTATGGACCGGAGGATCGCTGCTGATTTCGTCCGCAGATTGGAGAAGTGTTTCTCCGCTGCCTGCTGGAGGTGGTCTTCTAGGCGAGTGATGCCAGACAGGGCATATAAGACCTCGTTGTGGATTGTCCACCCCAGTGCTAGGATGGTTCTGATGCAGTGTCTCTCGAGGATTGCCAGTTTCTCCCTCCCTGTTGCCGAGAGTCTGCCGCTCCAAGCCGGTGAGGCATACAGCATCGCCGATCTGATTACAGCTATGTAGATGTCCATCTTCCTGCGCATGTGGATGTGGGGGGAACGCAGTATCGGCCCGAGCGCCTGCTTCATAGTAATGGCCCTGGAGGCCATGTTGGACGCATGCTTCCGAAAGGTCAACCGCTTGTCCAGTGTGACCCCGAGGTAGACAATGTCTTCTTTCCACTCCGCCTCCGTAAAGTCGACAAATATCCAGTCTACCAACGGATGAGGACGTCCGTGGCACGCTGAAGGTATTTAGCCGAGATCGCCTCGGTGTCCGTGTGTGAGTGTGTATGCATGTGTGCGTGTGTGTATGTGTGTGTGTGTATGTGTGTGTAATATATATGTGTCCCGCCAACATCTTCTTCATGAAGAAGAATGAATGAATGAATGTAGGCGTAAGGCTAGTGCTCTCGGAGACTACCTCCGGGCCATAATTTATATTCCAAATTTACAGGTCCCGAGTTCGATTCCAGGTGAGTTCTTTCCACATTTGATTTACATGGTTAATCTAAAATCCGTCGTGAAGAGAGTTTTTCTTTTGCATTTAAAAAATTTTTACAATTATGTTATCGGAGTGGGATTTGCACAGTTCTAAGAGGGAATAAGTGAATATTCTATTTATTATCACACAGTTTTGATTTTCGATAGCATTTGATTGAATTTCTCTCAAAAACTTTCGTTTCGGCGTTTTGAAAGCCATTTCCTCGATTTGTTGCTATGGTGATGATTATTGCCAAACTCGGCTGGAGCATATTCGAGTATACATCCAACCGTGTTTCGATTCATAGCTATCGAGGTAACAATCGACTCTTAGATCAATTCATACCTATCGGAATCGCGGCGAAAAATATGAATACTACATATTGTTGTCAGTAACCATACCGACTCTGTAAATAAACGGCGCTTCTTCTTATGTAATTCTTATGGCATCTTTGGCGAGGGAATTTTGTTTTTAGTGATTTTCGTCATTGTTGAAAAGCATTATTATCTTTTTGATGGCCGTCCGTCCTTCCGTACGCATATATATAGGAATAACTGGTTGAAGCGATTTCAACCAAATTTGGTACATAAAAATCTTCACATAAGTACGGGTGTCCCAGAAATATCCGGCCGACTTTAATCACACGTATCTTTTTAATTTTTCATTTTAATGTGCGGATTTTTTTAATTTGACTTTTAAAGTTTTAATTTGTGTCTGTTTATCATTTTTCAGAAAAACGCCCAGTGAAATAAAAATGGCTAACCGTTTAACATTTGAAGAAAGAAAAACGTCTTGGAAGATTACTGGAAATGTGGTAATGTGAACCAAGCCAGGCGAAATTTTGAAAGGATTTTGAACAAGCGACCACCGGCGAAATCAATCGTTCAGCAAATCATGAAAGATTCACCGCAAACCCTCGCACTGCTACTGAATATAAAGATTCAGCAGACATCTTAAAACGAGTTCAGTCTTCACCAAGAAAATTCTTAGGTCGTTGTGCAGCTGAAGCGGGAAACATTAGCAGGTCGTCAGTGCACCGCATCCTCAAAAGAGTAAAATTCATGTACTACATACCCACTCTTTTCCATGCAATGTCCGATGATGATCCAGATCTCTGCATGCAGTTTTGTGAGTGGGTCACAAATAAAGTGGAGGAAGATGAGGAGTTTCCGCAGAAGGTTGTGTTGTCCGATGAAGCATCCTTCAAATTGAATGGAACAGTGAATCATCATAACTGCGTGTACTGACCACAGAAGAATCTAAGCTTTCACGTGGAAAAGGCTATCAATTTACCTGGTGTCACGGCGTGGTGCGGCCATTCCTCCCGAGGCATTCTGGGACCATTTTTTTCGATGGAACAGTCAATGGGGTAAAGTATCTGGATCTGTTCGACAACTCAATTATTCCAGAAATACACGAGAAGTACGGAAATGATGAGATTTTCTTTCAGCAAGACGGCGCTCCGCCTAATTACGCCTCTGAAGTGCGAGCTTCGCTTGATGACCAGTTGCAAGGTCACTGGATTGGCCGTAGGAGTCCAGTTGAATTCCCCCCTCGCTTCCCCTAATTTTAGACTTTAGACTTTTTGTGAGGCTATGCAAAAGACAAGGTTTACGCAGGAAATCCCAAGACAATTTGCTAGCTGAAACTGGAAATTGAAAATGTGTGTCTATCCCGGTTGAAAAGCTGCAGTCCGTGGGTGACTCGGATTTCCAGCGTTGTGTGCTGCTTGCGGTCATTTTGAAAGGTGAAATGAAAAGTCATTAAACCAGCTTTAAAAAATTGCATAATTTTTACTTTGCGAGCAGTATTATCCAAGTTATTCCCGATAAAAGTCGGTCGGATATTTTTTGGACACCCGTATATGGCCAAAATGACTATTTTGACCAAATCAACTGAGCAGAGTTGCCACTATTGCAAAATAAACCTTTTCGGTAATTATGCTTTTGGAAGGTATTAGCAGAACTGATTTCAACCAAATTTAGTGAATAGTATAATCACATAAATTAATGACCAAAATGTTATGTTTCGACCGAATTTACTAAGCAAAAGTGCCACAATTGCAAAGTTAAACTTTTCGATAATTTTGAATTTGGAAGGAATTGGCTAAACAGATTGAACGAAATTTTATATTGAGGAGACGTGCAACATAAAATAACAAAATCGATATTTTTATACAGATATAGAATGAAGGGATGCCACAATACAAGGAATAACAAATTTTCTTTTTACACGTATTTGTGTTGAACTGACCGCAGGAATTTTAAACAAATTTAATATATATAATATACGCATATAAAAACTATATAAACTATATAAAAACTATATTAGCATATTAAAGTCGAATCGGCCAAGCAGGGATGCCACAATTAAAAATTTAACTTTTTAAGTAATTAAGGATTTGGAAGGAATTGCCTAAACTGTTTTCAATTAAAATTTATATGTATGATTTGTACAACATACCATAATGAAATAAAGATGTTTAAGGCAGACCTTAAGAGCAGGACTACCACAGCAATAGCTAAAATAATATTTTTTTCACACATATTTTTAGAGAACTGTTCGCATGGATTTTAATCCGTTATGGTTTCTACGGAAATTTACGTTTAGAGGTCCCTTGAACATGTTTTGACTATTTTCGCGATAATGTCCATGTGTCTGTCTGTATGTGTTAGGAGTTTTACTTTCTCCATATGTAGTATAGGTGAAAGTATTGTTTTTATGAACATGAAAAAATGCGCAAAAGTTGAAATGATTGTGTTACCATATGACATAATTTTATTCACCGAAGACGTCTGGCGTAGCCGGGGCATCGGCGGGTACTTTCAGCTAGTCATCTTATATAAATGGGCTCTGTGTAATTCAAGTGCTGTCGCGTTGGTTTATTTACGAGGTTTTATCTTGGTGTATGGTGATTTTTTGAACGCTTGCAGCACCGACAACTCATATATTAAATAGGACCTACGATATTAAGCAATAATGTCTTACTCCAGATTCCATAATATTTCTGATCAATTTTTTTATTATTATATATATATATATATATATATATATATATATATATATATATATATATATATATATATCGAGAATTTACATTTGTCTTCCGTCATTTTAAATCACACACGCTCATCATTTTTGATAGACAGTCTGACAGTCTACGAAACATGAAAAGAAATCTTGCTCACACTCGATTGCTCTTTCTGTTGATTCTTATTATCACTTTTTCTAAAAACCCCTTATGTATTCGGTTTGTCTATCCGTTCTTTCTTTCGTCTGTCTCGAGAATTTCTCTAGAATCTGGAACATAGAGAAATCAAAGATTCACGTTAGGTCGATCTACCTATATGAGGGCGGCGGTGGATGCAGGATCAGACACAGGTGAGTAATCGCTGTCTTTCACCGACCATTTTGTTTTATTTCTACCTCCTTAATAAGGAAATCATGAAATATGTGAAGGGCATTAGTCAAAATTGGTTGGGGGTTGGATTCGATCTACTTCTTCCCCCGGGTTGGGTTGAGTGTTTGGTAGTTGGATTCGTTCTATTTTTTCTTCCCGGGTTGGGTTGAGTGGTTGGGGATTGGATTCTTTCAACTACCTCCCACTGGATTGGGTTGAGAGGTTGGTGATTACATTCGTCTTGCTGGCGCCGAACTGTCCCGGCACCGTATTGTCCCATCGCCCAATTGTCCCGTCGCCGAATCGGTCGCGTCGAACTGCCCTTTACCCGTCTAGATGATCCAGACACTATAAAATGCGACAGTATATATTTTAATATATAATTATACAATTTTTGTGGGATAATTATACTTAAACAGTTTTAGGAAGGAACTGAAGAAAACAGCTCCGTAGGTAAAAGAAATATTTTAAAAATACATATGAAATTGTATGCTTGGGGGTCTGTCTGACCCCCACGCGCCTACTTAAGGGTTAAGGTGGCCAGATTTTTTAAAATTAAAAGGAGTACACTAGGGCATGGACGTCGAATCCTAACTCCTCTTTTTTCTCCCCCTTTTTATTAATAGAGTGTAGAGTAATTTGAAGACAGGGGCTTTTACATAAAAATTGTAACCTAATATCAGTTTTAATTTTCTTCTAATATTATAATTTCTTTACATAATAAATATATGAGAAATTAGAAATAATTTTTCAGAAAAAGAAAATAACATACCTTATTGATAAATATCCTTTATTTCATAATGATAAACACTGCATGAACGAAACAATATACGTTTTGTGGAGCGAGACTATTTTGAAAGACCCAGTACATTTATTAAGTGCATTTATCGCTCAGGAGAATATTCAAAGATTATATAAGAGAATTCATAACAGCTGTGAAGTTGGAATTCTTTAAAATTACTCCTTGCGCATACACATTAATAATGCCTGAAGAATTAATCAAATCAGATTTTAAAAGACCATTATGTTAACCATAATGTACAGAATGAACTACAATATATATATATATATATATATATATTGTAGTCTTTAAAATGTGTTTCATGGAATTAGTTCAGTAGAGGGAACATCCTTTCACAAAATAGTATGAACAATGTAATTTTTAATACCTGTAATGCTCTTGGCTTTACGAATTTCTACAGATATTTTTATCCTTTTGTAGCCTTTCTTCAGTTCTTTGACCACTTTTATTACTTCGATCACGCTTGATCTCAAACTGTAATTTTACTCATAAACGTCTTCTCCCAGTTGAACAACCGATAATCTTGAAAAGCCGCTTGCAAATGTTCTGCATAAATTTTCTTTGTTCTTCACGTTGAACTTTACAACTATTTCTCTTTCTGAATATTTTATTTTGTTCAGTGCATCGTCTCAGCCTTTATCTAAATATTCTCGCGCTTTATTGAACATCATGTCATTGTACATATTTCTTCACGCTGTTCATTTATTCAACTATCTTTAACTTTATTTGCAGTACTCCTTAACTCATCCATTATTAGTATTTATTGAGATTTCTTCTTTATTTAGTGGTTTCCACCTTCTTTTTTCAGTCATTCTCCCGATAATTCCCCTATGGTTTCCATTTGTATACTTTATTCGGAGTATTTTATTCCCTCTTTTATAGATTCTCATTTTTTCACATTTCTTAGTTATTAAGTCTTGGATATCTATAGTTTTTATTCATTTTTCTCTATACACTTATTTCTTTGACTTTTCCTCCTATTCCTTATTTGTTTCTGCCTAGCTGCTATATCCATTATCAGAGTGCATTATATATCTCGAGTTTAATTTAATATATAATCAAAAATGTTTTCGTGCATTTAATTAACGAAGAAACTCTGCAGTCATAAGGGCAGTCAGTAGGTATGAAAACTAGAAGTAACATTCTTCAGTGGTATGCTTATGCTACAATGAAGTCTTTTCTAAACAATGTCGGGCAATTTTTAAGGAAATGGATATTTTACAATCGCAACACTTTCATGACTGTAAGAGTAAGATAAATTATTTTATTATTTATTGTCAGCATATCATAAAATCAAATATTAGTTAAAAATTATACATAGCTTTAATTCGACTTAATTATAGATTATAACTGGAAAATTATAACCTATATAAGTTATCAAACTTTAATCTTATGCTTATTGATTATTTCTATAAGAAATGTTTGTTCTAATTCTGCGGATGGGTTTGAGAAACTTAGGATCATTTCTGGTTAATATCTTTGACTGCCAGGGTTATTAACACGAATGCGATACATATCGCATAGTTAACAAGATTTATGAATCACATTTGAATAAACGTATAATAAGCTAACCACAAACATCTATTACAAATTCAATTCCAAATAAATTATAAAAAGGAGAAAACACAACTTTGCAACCTATTAATAAAACTTAAATAAAATACATATGTGCTGTATACAAAAGCACTAGAATTTATATTTGTAGCAGCTGTGTGGTTAAACAAATTATTTTAAGTATATCTAATGATCTATACTATTTTAACAATTGGAACAACATTTTTCTCTGTGAACGTAAATGAATTAAATAGCTCATTATCTTATTTTGCAAAAATATTATTTTATAACGGAATAATTTTTTATCCACAAGAAAATTTGCTACGGGAATATGACGACAATAAATATTGAAATATAGAATTGCAGTTTAGGAAAATTTCTATAAACGGAACTCATTAGTCTTGCTGATTCTGCCGCTGAGTGTGATGAAGAAAATTTTCCTAAAATAAAGGTATTAAGGCTTGAAAGAATATCAAAAATATTACGCCCTATCATTAATGTCATCGATTAGATATAAAGCTGGAAATTAAGAAAATTCTTCTATTAAAAGAATTTTTAAATGTCATCCGCACTCTTTCACGAAATTTTTTTAATCTTAACAGGTATTGCGAAACATAATTCATATGGCAATTCTCCATTATATTTTGTATAATAATGGCAGACAGATATAAGGTCCCACTAAGAAACCTGCGATTGAGACCACAAATTTAAACTCTATTTACATTTTCCAGCTAGTAAAATAGCCGTGTTTACTTGCTCAAATTTTAGTTAAGCATTATTTAGGGATATGGGTTATTTTCTGATTGTCTATGAAAGTGGCCGGCAACATACAGTCCGCAAAGTTATGAAAAAAAATTGATATAAATAACTTCATATTTTCCAGCAAAATTGTGGCTTCAAAACCTTTTCTGGGAAAGTTTTAACGCCAATAAATTATTTAGACTTAGTTTTCACTAACATGAGACCAGAGAAACTCTAATTAACTATTGTTATAACCGCTGACTCTGCCCGCCGAGGTTCCCTAACTTCCTATGCGGCTCTACGAATCATTCACAACTACGAATGTGGCTAGCCATGCAGAAAAGTTTGTCGATCCCCGGCCTATAAAATAGATATAGATTGAAGTATTCTGTATTTTGAACGCCATAAGTCAAATCAATCAAGATTCAGGGGTTCCCAACGCGGTGCCCGCGGGCGCCATGGCTCCCGCAAAGGTGCGCTGTGGCACCCGCCGAGGTTTGTTCAAGTGTCCTCCGTAAAACCTTTAGCTCATTTGACTTGTAGTGTTGAGCGTTCACAGAATCTAGAAAGTACTAATCTAAAAATACTTCATGACTTAGGGGCGTAGGGATTATCAGATGTGGTCGAGATTAAAGAGAGAGAGAGCAATAAACCGATCGTATTGTTTTGTCCCGTGTCCCGTGTCAGTTCAGTATGGATCCTTAAGACGTAAGGGATCTTAGAAATGGTATGGAATTCCGAAAGAAGCGTGTCTGTTTGGTAAGAAAAATGTCGATTTCTCTTTTGTTTTGGAGGTTTGGCGTTAAAATATATAAAATTTTAGTATTACAAAGCAAATGTAAAAATCCTGATGAATAATTTCATAGAAAATTTAGTAGTAAAAGATCTACGACAATTCATTTTCGTCGACTTGGAAATTTATACGAATTCGATGTTTATCGACATTCATCGATTTAAATCGAATCCTAACTAGTTTAATTATAAATATACATATAGCTATGAGCTGAGCTGTAAGTGTTGAGCGGGTAGGGATGGGGGGAGGGTTAAAATATCTGCGCCCGTCGCTTTCGCTTTTAAGTCGAAGGCGCCTTTACCAATACAAAGGTCGGGAACCATTGATCAAGATGGACGGATTTTGATGAATTAATCTTGAGTGACATCGAGGGAGAAATACTGTAAACTATAGCAAAAGATAACATATTGCATTAATGGACACTTGAACGAATTGCAACTTGTAAAAGTGTAAATACAAGCTTCAAGCGTGAGGAAAAATTGCAACGACTCGAATCTTGTATGAGCTGCGATTTATAAATTGCAATGATTTTTATGTTTTCTCTATATAAGGTCAATTATTTATTAGTGCCGATTCTTAATGTTCACAATGGAACTGTTAGGTTTACTTCAATTTGACCGTTTTGGCTAAAAATGTTACTAAAAATTTATCCTTGTTATCTGGCGAGGGAGTAGAACTACAGAAAAGTAACTTCTCTGACTCAATAACTTCGCGCAGGAGCAATCACAACATCTTAAGCATCGACTACGCATTCATTCAGCGAATTTTTTGAAGAAAATTCTATTGACTTTTTACGATCTTAGAGAATTCTCTTAAAATCGACCATGATTCAGGTGACATGTCTCGTAATTATTAATTAAAATCAGCCTGTGAGCTTTCTACATCTTGTCTGACAGAATACCTATACACTTACTCATCAATCGAGATTAAAATCAGATTAAGACGAATCAATGTTCAAAAATAGCAAAAAGTCGTGGAATCTCTCTATAAACCAGGTGATGGAAGGAAAATTCTGTGCATCTAATATTGTGCAATCACAATGGCAAGACGCGGAAATTATTCGTCAAAAAGATCGATGGCCCCTTAACCGGACTCACTCCGTGTGAAATGTATCGATTGACTGCTCGTTTGCCACAGATTGACTTTCACTTTATGACTGGCAGTAAGCTCACTTCCTCCCCTCTCCTGCCAACCGTAGCGATAGCAACAATAGCCGATAAGGGTGACGTTGTTAATGGATACGTCGCCCTTGGATCCCTCCTCCAGCCGACCGTCCGCTTTGAAGCCCAGGTATCACTCCGAAGAGACACGCTCGGATCATACTCTCTTCTGCCTAAACTCTCCCTATTTTTTTAGTTTGGACCGAGCAATTAATAAACGCTTAAAAATGTCAAATTTTACCCGAGTTGAATTCGACGGCTTGATGATAAAATTACGCGATCTATAATATTCACTTCCACGATTTGATAGGCTGCCGTAAATGCCAGGCGAAATAGCATTCGTTTGAGATGGCAAAGGATTGGAAACGGTTCACTAAAATATGTTTTCGGCATACGAAGTAGTTGGCTTTATTTGCATTTCTTTCAGAGGATATGAAAATTTCGCTTTTCCTTAAAATGCAGCAAAGTTTAGAAATATCATCAATGTGAACCAAACCGATAGTGAATGTTCCTCTGCGAGATCCAAAGAAATCATTTGAAGTATTCTTAAAAAGACTGGAAACGGTCTTTGCGTATCGAGATCAAAACGCCTGATAATATTCTTTAGCTACGCTAAATCCCATTTACGGATTAATGAATTACTTTTGTCAACGATACTGTAGTCGATATTTCGGCATAAGACGTTTTATAATGAATTCAAGTAGTTTAAAAATAATTTAGGAGTCTTATTTTTAAAACCCCTTTGAATTTGTTTGGGAAAATCGAATTTCAGATATCAAAATTATGTTGAAAAAAGAGACAATGCAAAAATGTTAACATAACACGAATAAAAAATATAGAAAATTCGTCTATTTTGATTTCAAGGAGGAAAAAATTATGTCCTGTCGTAAATATAGAGGTTTATACTCGTAATAATGCAACAAAAATATCAAGTGAAGGTATCGCCATAAAGTGATAGACGGAAATGGAAGAGCATAACATGAAGTAAAAAGGATTCAATGTATGTAAGTATGTATGTACGTATGTGTGCATATGGATATGTATGTACATGTACGGAATTCATATGTACATATATTTTTATTTATTTATTTATAATTATTATTTATATATAATTTTAATAATAAAAAGACCGAGGAAAAATTTGGAAAGCGATGGCTTAGAAGGCAATAAATTAACATAAAAACTTTCCCCTCCGAAATGATCTCCACGGAGTTTTGCATTCCGGACGTGCTTCACGCGAAATAAAGGGAGTCGCCTTTTATCTGTGGAGCAGGCAAGGGCGCGGCGACGCGAGATGAGCGGCGGCGACCCGCGCAAGCATCAGCGGATAGAGTGTGTGAGAGAGAGAGAGGGAGCGCGGGAATACGAGTGCTTCTGCTGCTGCTGCCAAAAAAGGGATTTCCCCTATGCCATTAGAGAACGAGGAACGCCATATTCTCTCACACGACAAGAGGGGAGGCATCTTGTTTCGAGGGATATGGTAGAGACACGGGAGGAAAAGTACTTTTAGATCTTAAATGTTATGCTTATAAATATATATATGGATAAATTAATAAAATCACATACGTCTTGAGGAGAACGCGGCAGCAAGATGAATATTAAGGTTTAACCTGTCTTCAATTTAAAAATTTCGCAAGGAAATGAGGGAAATATTTTTTTTGCAGTTCAATAGGCAACTTATTTTAATTCACATGTGTGAAAACAAGTACTTATGCTGTTTGTTCCATCGTATTGTATAGCAGCGATTAAAACCGTGACGGCGATTTTAAGAAATATATAAAAAAACGTAGAATTTAATAGAATATAATTTTATGAAGATATCTGAAGAATTTTTGTGATATATTACATAAAATCATCCGGATTATATATATATATATATAAAATTTGTGGTCATATTAGTTTCTTTAAACCTAATTAAAATATTTTGCTTTCCTAAAACTAAAAACCCAAGAGAATTGCAACCAAATAAAATTTTTAGTAAGTAGAATAACGGGAAAAGAAGAACACTGATTTACTTAGCTCCTTAAAAATACTTGACGTAAAAAGTACCTAAAAAATCAATCAGTGAATAACTACTGAGTACTACTAATTAGCACAAATGAGGATCTGGTTCATTCAATGACATTACTAATCTTTGTAATCTATTGGTTTTGTGTCTTAAGGAGAGCGGATATTTAATCATTTTTAATTTTTAATATTTTCATTCTAGAAATTTAATGAGTTTTATTTACTAAACATAAGGTGACCAAACGTCCTCCTTTTGGAAGGACAGTCCTTTTTCAATCGCCGTCCTCTCTAAACATTTTGTCCTTTCATGTCCTCCTTTTTGAACATTTCTCTGCCTTTGTCCTTCCTTTTACCACGCCTTCTTTTAATTTGTGTATTTGTGTATTCTCAACTCAAATGGCTATAGATGTAGAAGTAATCCTTCCATAAATATACTTACATTTTCATCGTTTCACTGTAAGTGTAAAGAGTCAAGCTAAATTTTGTAAGGTCGCTCTAGTCGAACATAATAAATTATTAGGTTACTCAAAAACCAGGTGGTTGGCTTTAACACCTGCCATTGGACGTGTTACTCAATTATTTGAACCATTAAGTTTATATTTTTTAAGTTTAGATAAATGTCCCAAAGTTCTAAAAGATTTTTTAAAAATCCATTAGATGAAATTACTCTGCATTTCATGCATAGTAAGACAACATTGTTTCAGTCGGATATAGAGCAAATTGAAAAGAACAAAATATGTGTAGCTGAAGTAACTTCAATTCTTCACAGTTTTTATGATCAATTGGAATCCAGATTGAATATGAAATTTTTACCAGTAAATGCAGATAATTTATTGAAGAAACTAGAAGAAAATAATTCAGCAGTTAGAAGGGCGTTCACGGACGAGGTTCAACTATTTTATAGAAATTACCTTGATTATTTGATCAAATGGACAAAATTTCTGGATGGAATAAAAGTTTTTCAGTGGACTTCAATAAGAAAATCAATAGAGTGGGAAAAGTGGTAGAATCAATGAAAATTTCAAATAAACTGTCTCATAAAGATTGACGATAATACTCTGTTTGATGAGGTTCGGAGACTAAATGAGTACTGCTCAGCTAAGAAGTTTTTTGAATGGTCTTAAAATAAAATAGAGGTCTACAAAAGATGGGTGGAAGTATTTCAGTTTTTAAAACCAAATATTTTCGTTTTATTAATTTAAAGATATTGGTTGAAATACCTTTATGTTTACCTGGGACAAATGTAAGTGTAGAGCGTGTATTCTCGTTAATTAATGATGTGTGGGGCAGTGTAAAGAGCAGTCTTTCTTTGGAAACATTGACCTCAATCATAATGATAAATTTTAACACAGATATATAGCTGCGATCAATTCTCAGAAATGTTAAATAAAAATGACGATCTTTTGAAAAAGATCCACAGAAATGACAAATATTTCAATACAAAACCACCATAAGTCATTATTAGAATAAAAATACTTCATGTTTAAAAACATACTACATATTTCAGCCTCTTGAGAAAAGATTTGTTTTAATAAATATATGTTTTGAATAAATATATTTTCAATAAATATTGGCTCATATAAAATAATTTTCAAGCAATCAGGATATAATTTAGAATAAATATCAATTTGTAGGATTGAATCTATTATTTTCAATTTTAATTGATTTTGAACTCCGTGTAAACTTTTCCGTTTTGGGGTTTATTTTTCTCGAATGTGTGAAAAACATGTAATTAATGAACACTTACGTTTAAAATTTGTGCAACTCACATTTGAGCTTCTGAAATTAACATTCGTTCAAAACGATTTTTCATTATGTAATTTGAGTGTTTTACTGTGAAAAATAGCCTCTAAAATTACGTATATGTTGTAATGTATGTTCTTTTACAACTTTTATTTTGTTTGAAAAAATGAAATAAAGCATACAAACATTTTTTTGTCATGAAATGTGTCCTTCCTTTTCCTTCCCTTTGTCCTCCCATTTTGTAAAAAAAACAGGATCTGTCCACTCTTTAGGAAAAAAATATCTGGTCACCTTACTAAACTATGTTTTTTGTGTAACACATTCTGAGAGTATTTCTCGGAAGAAATATTTATATGTAATAGGGCTCCTTGCGTCTTTGATTCTCTAAAAAGTGAGACTCGTGAAAACTTATATTCGAATATTTATAAATAAACAAAAATAATCACACATAACACAATCAGATTTAATCATTATTTGGCTAGAAAGTATTAATAAAAACGCAAAATGTCGCGGAAATTAAGGATAGAAGCTTGCCAAAATATCTGACATTAAGCACGTAACTTGGTGAAGGTGGATAAAAACATGCAGATTTAAAATTTTAATGCATTGAGACATAAAATAGACCGGCGGTGTCCAACCTTTTCTACATGGCGTGCCTCATCGATGGTTGCCAGTCCTCCGACGGACCGCATTGGCAGTCGCCAATTCTTCGGCGGGCCGAATTGGTGTTTAAATCCAAATTTACCTATACATTTTGAGGTTCCATATAAGTGAACATCAAGTCTATATAAGGTTTTCATAGCTAACATTTCACTTTTTAAAGGTTTATTGCCAAAATTTTCATAAAAGTGTTTGGATTTGTGATAAATTTTTCGGATTGGTTTTTCATCATAGCATCGACGGTCGTATGCGGTCCGAGGGCCGCAAGTTGGATCCCCTGTCCTAGACCGTGTGAGTTGACGAACAGCGGGCGAAAAAACTTGCCTTGTCCTGGAATCGAACCCGACCCTGAACTGACCTATCGAGGCAGAAAACAGGAGAATTAGTTTGTCTCTACAGCTGCGGAAGAATGTACGCTGGACAAGCGGATGAGCCGGGTTTGATTACCGGTCAAGGCAGAATTTTTCTCTTCTCAAGTCTTGTTCAAAGATCTTAATAGCTATCAATTCATCTAAAGATTAAAATTAATTCCTAATTGCTAAGATTGAAGAAAAGCTCTCTTGATACCAAGGAAATTTGAAATGTCTTGTTAGGCCAATATTGGAATACGGAGCAATGGTGTGGGATCCACATTTAGCGGATCAGATAAAAAAGTTGGAAATGGTCCAAAGAACAGCGGCTAGATTTGTTTCAGTGTACTTTAAAAGGGGTCAAAGTGTGACCAAAATGATAGAAAAGTGGAGTAAGGACTCTCTAGAATAGAGAAGAAAATCAGTTAAGCAAAACGGAATTTACAACGCTTATGTGGGAGAACCTTCATGGAGGGATACATAGATTAGGATCGATGAGCCAAAATATATGGGACGCAATGACCACTTATTCAAAATAGAACCACCTAAACAAAAAACAAATTGGGGAAAATGTTCTTTCCTAAAAAGGGGTTGCTGATTGGAATAACCTGCCTGCAGCTGTCTACGAGTCCTCTCCCTCTCATCTGGGCCTCTTCAGATGTAGAATTAAGCGCTTCGCAAGATAGAAGCTGCATTCTTAATATATTGTACCTATATAGTTGGGAAAATAGCATTTGCTACTTATTATGACAAATATTACTATTATGTACTTCTCATTTTTGTAGTGATCTTTCCACCAGACACAGAGCCTAACTGCATTGTAATTAAAAAAAAAAATAAAAAACTCGGTCGTTATCTCCGTAATCTACCTCACGGGTAAGAGACAAAGATGATCATTAATTGGAGATAAAATATTTTAAATGTTCAGAAACGCTCTGATCATCTTGTGCCAACGAATTCTTTTCCTGTAATTTTTTAATAACGGCCGCCTCGTTCGATGAATCACCGATCGACCGCCAAAGCGAAGCTCCTATTCAGATGGTCCTCGCAAGAGCGAAGCAATCGCCGCTGCTCCAAGACGGATCCGAATTCGCGTCTCCACAAAGGGACACATTCGACAATGTCGCGCGGCGTTGCCAATACTACCGCTGACCGAGGAACGGCGGATCTTTGCCCGCTTGACCGAGACTCGAAGCCGGTTACGCTGCTTTCCGAACGGCCGCTCGAAGCATTGTGTCGATGAGAAAGGGACGAGAGAAAAGGCCTCTTTGGCTGTATGAACCGTTGCACGCAGCTGTAGAAGGCAAGCTGAAGGTCCAGAATGCAGATTCGCAAAAATAGAGCCGCGTTTTCTGCACATCGGCATAGCGCCCGTGCATTATCTTCTTTTAGCAGACTGGTTTTAGCCCACGTGAAGATTGCATGCGGAAGCGTGGCGCATATCTGATAGCTAATCGACCGAGAATTTCATATTCAACTCAAATACATCACGAAACGTCTATGGAGAATAATAGATCCACTAACTTCTAAGGATTTCTTTGAATTTTACTGGCTTGTAATTTTCCATTATTACATTTCATGCATACACTTTCAGAAAATTGAATGATAATTTTTCTTTATAACGGATGATATTTTCTCGAGAGACTCCATGAAAATTTGGCACGAATTGAAATATATATGTATATGTGTGTGTGTGTGCGCGCGTGTGTGTGCTGCAATACTATGAACGAAATTTACACCAATAGAGATTCTTTAAAAAAGAGAACTGTAAATTACGGAATGGTGGAAAATGTGCTTCAATTTTTACATTTGCAAACGTTACTTCCAACTGAGGTTAGTTAAATTATAATCAAGGTTCTTCAAACGTTATTCATAGTTTCAGTGAGTCAAACAAATAACTAAACATTTATCAATTTACTGACAGCATATTGAGAAAATCTTACGGTGAATGAGTCAGTAAAATAAGATTAAAATACATCAATTTAACAATGTAAACAAATATTAAAGACAAGACAAAAGATAATAATAGAATAAATGGGTTCAAATGATCAACAACAGTAGTGATAACCAGGGATACCTTAATTAACAAAGAAGAATTTTTGATAAAATAGAAGAATGTTTTTAATGAGTGTGCGCAGCTGCGCCAAAAGATAAATTCAAGAAAGAAGATAAAAAAGAACCAAGAAAGAGCGAGTTGATGAAAATGAGGATGGATGATTCGCGAAAGTCAGGAAGTGTAAGGACACTTAGATCTGGTTTGGACACGGAAAATGGAAAAGTTATACGCACATTGTAAATAAATAAATTAAAACAAAGTATGTACATTTACGGATAACACACTTTACCGCAATTTTCCAATTCATTGTTTCCCAGACTTATCGCATCTTCGATTCTTCTTAAGGATGCACGTTTACGTTTATCCCGTATCTACTAAAAAATATAACATATAAATGAAATACAGAAAAATGAGGGTTTTTGCAAACTTCCATAATGCAGTAAAAATTATGAGATTGAATTACAATTAAAAAATTAAAACGTCGAAATTATTCCTCCTAAACGTTTTTGTTCGCGAGATTACTGAAAACATTTAGCGAAGCTCCACAGGATCGCGACGTCTAGTTTCCGCTTTTCCAATATATTGAATTCCCGCAAAAAAAGTCTTTGAAAAGTGCCACATTCCCAGTAAAATTTATGTTACTCTAATGATAATCGATCATTTTTACAGCCTATTCCTTTAGTCATTTGTATATTAGTATTTTCCGTAACGTGATGTTGGTGAAATAAACCAGCCAGAAATTGTAATTTTGTAGTAAATAAGTTTCTTATGATTGAAACTAAGAAATGAGAAGGAAAAGTAGTAAATATTAAATTAATTTTTATGTTAGTATTTTTTAAAATACTATTCAGCCCCAGTATATGCTTTGGTCTCATCTACATTTACATGATACACTGCAAGTCACCTTTTTGGTGGATGGCAGGGGGTGCAGTGCAACAAGGGTCCATAATTTTCCTACGTTATCTTTTCCTATTATGTTCTCTTATCGTCCTAGGGAAAAACGATCCTCTATATCACTCCGTTTTACAATCGATCTCGCGAATCTTATCCTCACTGTCCTGCCTTCCTAGATTCGTCGGGCTTCTGATAAGTCCTACTACCACATTCGCTAGTCCCTTTGGTGAAGATCTTTTGTTAATTTTCCTCAAATTGGTTAACTGGGATATACAACGACTATGTAAACAAACCAGTATGGAAGGAGATTATTGATAGGAAGGGAAAGCAGATTTTCTTAGATCGTTGTGATAAAAAACTATAGAATACCGCCACTGAGGCCGAAAATAATTGGAGATTATATTCATTGCTAAACATGGGAAGAGAGGATAGGGAAAATCTACCTACAGTGGTCTATGCATTTGCAAACAAGCCTCTATAAGGCAATAAAAAATTTATAAATAATAGATTTGATGTATAGTTATGAGAATCAGACAACTAAGCGTTTCTGAGAGAAGGAGGAAAATCCTGTTTGTGTGTGTTTGTGAAATTGTGAATATTACAATGTGTATTGTTTTTCTCGTATAATATTTTTGCAACCTGGCCTTTTACCCAACCTGTATCACATTTTCCATGTTAATTATAGTAAATTCATTTTCACAGAAATAATCGTTTTCCCTTCCGTTCCCAGAAAAGTGTTCAAGAGTTTCATCCAAATTTTTTTATTTTAAAAGTGACAAGAACATAAGACATTTCAATTAAAAATGCCGATGCGTCCTATTTTCACTTTCTAATGACATCTTCGTGGACATTATCCAATGTTTCCGCGTCCAAGCTAGACGCAGATTGGGCGAAACTTTGCCTTACAGAGACAGGTGCGGCAAATTCGCAAATGTCATTTATACATATTCCATTTACCTCCGTTTTTCAGTAAGCATTATTTACAAAAATGTATTATCTTACCCAGCAGCTGGAATCATATTGATGTCGAAAGTTATTCCAACAGCAATGAAACAGCTGAGATGCAGGTGCGCATTTCGGCTAAGATGAAACTGTCCTGAGTAGTGTTCTAACCATTGCTGATTCTAAAACGAAAAATTGAAACAAGTTATGAATATTATGTTGCAAGAAACCAACTGCCGATCTTGTTAATACAAAGCATAAATTAATCTGAAGGCGATATACGACCTAAGATCAGAGCACTGTATTTCAACTGCTACTTGGAGCTGCGTCTTCGAATAATTCAGGAATGGATCAATGAATGCTAGCCTGCGAAAACTTGTTTCAAAGGCTTAAAAGTTTGTCTTATGAATTTTAACCCGGAGAAAAACCGTTCGTCCAGCACGAATCTTAATATTGACATTTGCATAAAAAGAAAATTTTAAATAAATCTCTTTCGTAAGTAAAGTATTAAAAAACCTTCTGGAAACTAACGAAGACGAGAAATACTAGGTTTAGATTTCTGTAGTAGATGAAACTTATATGGCCCTTAATGGATGAAAATGTAAGATTTAGAATTGTTCCTCAATATCATGAGCATAAATGTTGCAAATTCTACGATAAAATTATACATTCGAGGTGGATTTCTCTAAAGAAGAATTAGACATTTCTGTCGATAAAATCTTTTAAATCTAATCTTCTTCTGTTATTACACTTTATTTTTACATTTTAATTATTATCAAGTTCATCCAACATCTGATGCTGTTTTAGTAATTCTTCATAAGCATTGAAATAGAATTAACCATTCCATTATTCTAAAATCTCAAGAATAAATTCAAATGTTGATTTTAATATTATATATGCGATACTATTCCACTCTCTTCTATTTTCTTCCACTTTTCCATTTTCTCGATCGTCTGCCTGCTTCACACATTTCTTCTTCCTGACTTTTCGCGTATATTCGCCTATTCTAAGATATTTTTCGCGAGTTATTTTTTAAGGATATTTCTTTGAAAAATTATGTATTTTGTATTTGTTACGGTTTAGAAATATCCAAATACCATTATTTATCTTGCAACACACTCTTTTATAAGTCCTTGAAAATATATTTTACAAAAGAATGAAAAATGTAGGATTTAGTTTTGGCGAGTGAGAGAGCTTCAACGGCCATCAATACGAATTGAGGTTTTGACTTACTCACCCTCTTACAGCAGAAAAGATTCCATTTCTTCGATTTTAATCTTCATCGAGGGATATTTTCGCGATTTATTAATTTTGCAGAATTATTAGTTTCCTTAAATTATGCATTTCCTGATATCTCGTACGGTACGCACCACCATGTTCTTCTGCAGCGAGTTTTATAGGTTTCATTATAGGATGTTCTTCTTTCCCTTAAAACCAAAATCAGCAAATAGGGCTCGGAACTATTCTTTGCGTTCGTCTTAAAATTATCCCTCACCTTACTGATTAGTCCCAGCCGCATATTTTTTTCTTAATACTTATACTTTTAACATTCCAAACGCATCCAAAATAAAAATAGCAAATCATAATCTTCCCATCCGTTTCAGACTACGCATTGAGAAGGAGACGAAGAGACGAACTTAAAAGGCAATATTTGTCTGCGTCTCTCTCACCTTTACGAATTTCTCTCTCTATATTTCCATCTGTCATCAAAGATATATCTCATCTGTATTCTCATTTTGCTAACGCAATCATTAGGAAACCTGAAATAGGCAGCGACGGTTCATAATCTTCCTTTCATTCTTCTTGGCACGTATTAACCTGCTTCGACGACGACTGAGTCACAAGAAACTTTAATTTTAATTTTGAGTATTTGCTGTCCAGACAAATTTTGAACAATGAGATTTTTCACTAAGTGATTCTTATCAAATGCAATTTTATACATGGCAAAAATGAGCATTTTAATCCATTTACATAAGCTCATATTAGAGAAAAATGAAGAAAACTCTCATTTTTTTATTCTTCGATAGTTGCAAATAACCATAGAACTCTGATATTACATTTTCTTTTACATTTTAAAATAGGAAATTTACGAGAAATAAAGAAGAACTATTACAAACATATTATAATTATTTTTATACGGTGTCAACGTGAATAACTTACACGAGAAATAAATTCTCATTAATATATGTCCAGTTTCCCTCTTTCGTTGCTTCGTCATTGACCATTCTAGGCATTTTTATGGATGTTTCACGAGCAGAAAAGTAAGAGGTAGTTATAAATCCTTTAAATTTCGTAGTGTTCACGCATGACTCCTAATCGTCAATAGCAGTGTAAATCCAACATATAAACGCCGCGCACCATATCTATTGCCATGTCTGGTGCGGTCATATTCTATGGCTATCAATTTCCTATCATTATTTGGCCTTTAACACAATATATCAAACGAATTTTACCTAAATTAACCATTTTCAAAATAATTTACACTGCAATAATCGATATAACTGAATTGTTAGAAAATGTGGATGAAAAAGTAGGAAAAAAGTCTCCTTAATAAAAGAAACTTAATGTTTTAGCACAACAGAGATTATTAATATTTTTAACACAGGTAACTACTAAAATTACTTTTCAAAATTTCTGAGAACAAATTCCGAATGACATATATGACTGATAACCACTAATGTAATTGCACAGTATGAAAATTTTCTATTTAATTCATTTAGCGCTCGCAATAAAGATAGAAAGAGTAGAACACGAAGTCTCAAAATTTAAAATTGTAAAACATATGAGGGCTATCTAAAAAGGAGAGACAATGACATCAAATCAACAAATGCATCATGTGAAATTTTATTTAGTTCCAATAATTGAACTATTTGTCAACTAAGAAGATAAAAATATTCTGTGAAAATGAGTCACCTGTTCTTATATAGGTTCTAAGGTTGAGTTCATAATGGCGCAGGCTAATAACTGATAGTTAACACTTGTTTCTCAATTTAAAACTTCGAGTAAACAAACAGGTTCGAGGAAAAATAAGTACATATTCGGCGGTGACACACTGAAAATTGTTATTCGATTTTAGTAGAATTATTCATCTATGCATACATATTAATAGATAAAGTAATAGTTGTAAGACGATATAGGATTTAAGCCTAACATCAATTTAAAAAAATCAAAATCATATAATATAAATGACACCGACTAAAACCAATTCCGCCATCTTACATTGCCCATATAAGATGATTTTCATATTTTTCCCACATATTTAATTCATTGTTACAAAAGCCCGTCTACATAAGAAGTTGTATCTACGGACAATATGACAGAAACATTTCAGCACATTTGGATTAAATTAAGATATTGTGACAAATTATTATGTATAATGTGGAATACTAACATTAGTGTACAGCATTTTGTCTTACAAATAGAGAAAAAATATACGTTAAATAATTTATAAAATGAAACGGTTGAATTAATCTCTATAGCTATGGCTCATAAAAATTGTCTTACAAAATCACAGGAATTACAAACTTACACGTAGCTACATACGTCCAGTTAAAAACTTATCTCTCCAAATTGGTTTGAATGAATTAAGAAAACAAAAATCTATTGCCCACTATAGTATATTAAATAATTAAATGTTTTTCTTGTTATCATATTCGAAACAAAAATTACAACGAAATGAGTCAATCTCATGAGAGCTATCCATTCGTCTTCAAAACTGGACGAAATAGTAATATTTTTATTTTTTGTTTAAATAATACCAAATATAGAAATAAAACTTAGACAACTGAATTTCTTCCATAAAAACTTAAGCAAGTGCTAAGCTAAATTCACCTAATCCTCCAGGAGAGGAAAATGCAGTGCGTCGCCGTACCTTTCATAATGTCGCATTGGTAGATTCACAAAAAATCCACTTTTTGGTTTTCTAAAGTTGTTTTTGCCTTACTTGAGCGTGAATTGGAATTTTTACTTCAACAAAAATTAACTCCGTTCTTTCTTTGGCAAGACAGTAAAAGACATGGCTTCGTATATAACTTTCATTCTAAGATTAAAATAAAAAATTCTCCTCCCTTTTAACATCATTTAACCCCTTCCAGCGTCGGATAAATGGAGTAGATATATATTACTGTTAAATTTTCTATCACTGTGCATTGAGTATACTAGAACAGCGGTTATTAGTCTTCTGCATCTTACGTCCAACCAACCATTTTGTCAAAAAATCCAGGTCACTCCACGATAAAAATAAAACCACTCTTTTCCAAGAGGTGGCTTTTTACGTTAGATTTATTTTAGTATTTTAATAATCATTAAAGGAAACTAAGGACATTAAATATTGCATTAATTTTGTTGAGAAAAAGTTTTATAATCATTATTTCCGAAACATTGCGTCTCACCTAAACGACCTTTGCATCCCACAAGTAGTACACATCCCCCTCGTTAAGAAACACTGTGTTATACAGCCTAAAACTTTTAAAACATGTATGTTTACTAAATTGCGCCTCATCTCTGAGGAAAATATTTTTAAAAGATATTTGACAGCATATAATAACTAAAATACAACGTATTCTGACTGCAAAAATTCGTAACAAAATCCCATCAGTCGCAATAAATCAGATTTAATGTAATCATTTTTAGTGCAAATTACAACAATCGTTTGGATAACATTCAAGATAGTTACTTAAATATTTACGGCATCTTACTAGATAATTTCGATAAGGTGAAACAGAAGGTAAGATCCTCGGATGTGTCGCAAAATTCGAAATAACTGACAAGTAGACAAACATGTTATGAGATTTTTTTTCAAAAATGGCGAGTCCAGTTGTAAATACGTACCACCTACGCAACCGAACACGAATGCCAATTTTTCAAGATCGGAAATAAAACGAACCGACGCCGACATTTTTGACTCATGTCGACGCGAAAGGCACGCCTAATTGCGTGATTTAGAGAGCACCTTAAAATGAATCGATTTTTATGGTCTACTAACATCAGGGCCATTGAGGATTCGCATTTTGAGTAAAGAATGGAAAATCGTAAATTAAAAAAATACGATTGAACAAAAATGTCGTATTAATTAACATTAAATAAATAATAATACTTGCTTAAATATACATCATTAAATTAGAACAAATCATTCTTCTAATAATTTCTCTAAAAGATGCAGATTTATTTTTAAAATAAATTTTTTTAATTACTTTATTGGACGGCAGATGATCCATATGACGAATTTTTATTTTAAATTCAAATATTTTATAAAATAACGACCTGATGAGAGTTATGATCTAGCCGAGCAATGGCCAACCGGCAGCTCCGGAGCCGGCTCTTTGGCAGTTATGTGCGGTTCTTTGAAACTTTTGCTGCCTTACATATAACGTAATTGTCCCGTTATAATGCGTGCCCAGATTTACCCGAGTGAAAATTAGAAATAATTTTTAAATAAAAGAACAAGTTTTTTTAAGTATGTAATATGCAGAATTATATACATTTAGTATATGTCAAATATATTTTATCGGCTAATAGAACTATTTTACTGCGGCTCTTCTGTGATGTCCATTGCAGTATTCTGGCCCTGCTCATGCCTAGGTTGACCACTCCTTGTTTAGTCCTATGATATGGAACTTAAATATGTGGAAAATCTATAATATCTATAATATAATTTCAACGAAAATGAAGCGATTATTGCATATTTAAAAATCAAATTCAGTCATAAAACGTATTTTTAAACAAAGTTCTAACATAGCCGCATTAGTTTTCATTCACCGCAATACTTATGCGACTGCCATTTTAACCATGCACTACATAATGTGATATTTCTTTAGGCCCTTTTCTAGGAACACTACCATCACTGAACCAAAAAATATCGTAAGGGCGCGAAAGAAATTGCATGAGGGCCCATATATCCGTCCATCGCAAGTTTCCGCGAGCATCCGTTGGGGATGCAAAGAATCATATAGTTTATATTATGATCACCAACGTAAGAATGTTCTAATAATAAAAAGTAAAATCCCAAATTATAGAATCAATGTGCATGAAATATTACTAGTGTTAAAACAATGCATATAAGAGGACGAGCGTTATGGAAAAAGTTTACAGAAGCAGCAATCTTGAAGTAAATACATGATGATGAGAGAATAGTGTAGGTCATGTAATACGATATCCATAAACGACATTTGCAAATGAAATTATAACTCAGAAATATATATCTTTGCCATTGATAAAATATATTTCAGTAATATATTAATAGATGTCCAAAGCAATCTAAACATGTTTGATACACTAATGTGCTCTTAGTGTTACATATTTGCAGAGAATTTTAATAAATCACATTATTTAACAACATTCATCTAAGGGCAGCATTTATGATTGACTGATGTATAGGTGTTTTAATATGGATGAAGGTTAGGACGGTATGACTAAATCCATCCAACCGGAACAAGAAGACATAATAACATATAACAATATATAGAAAAAATCACATATAATTTGCCTTAAATTTAAAATTATTAAGAGGACAGAGTAGGTTAGAAATATGAGTAAAGGTTAATTATATCATATTCGGAAAAGAATCCTCAGTCGGAAAAACATCCACAAGAAAAATACACACGAATCTACTAGACAGCAAAAAAGGTTAAGCGAGGCACTCAAAGACTAATAAAAATAAATAAATAGCATGATAAAATTATATATAAATGCGTTGAAAGTTACAATTAATTTAAAAAAAGAGATAAATTTGGTAGAATATTACAAGCATCCTCCAGCCACACATTGCATGACCTGGGAGTTTTAACATTTGTCAAAACTGACAAATAACCGGACGTACTGACTTTAGTCCGGGTTGAATTTTTTCAAAAACTCACTATTCTCAAAATATGTAATTTCAATAAAAAAAGGCTATTTAAGGATAATCAATTCGCTTGTTCCATCTTAAAAATTCAAATGCTAATAAAGATGAATGTCCAATTAACTGAAAGCAGTTTTAGGAATTGCGGGGGCGAATTCAGTGGCGGAGCAGCTCTATCAAAGGTCACACTTCCCGACAATCGGGAAGCCGTGCAGGCCGAGGCACGGTGGATGATGTCACGTTTGCTCCGATATACTTTCTCACGACAAATGAGTGTGTGTGTGTGTGAGTGTGAAAGTCCCGGGTATACTATAATCGTAAGCTTTTTTACATAGCAGTCAAGTTATAATGGTTTTCAGATCTCTGCGTGTTTTATTTCAGTCGTAAATACAAAAAATGTTATATTACACGACTTTGACAGAAAAAAATTTGACTCTATTATAATCCTTGCTCTTATTGATTAACTATTGTTTTTTAAAACTAGTTCTATTTAATAAAAAGCTCTTGATTGCAGTGAACTGATGAAGACGGCGATCTAATGCAACTTTATGAGGGAAGAAGAGCTTTTACAGCCGTTTGTTATGCGCGTCCAATTTTCACTAAAAATCTACAATTTTTTTATAAAATGGGCATTTCTATTACATTTCAGAATAAAATTATATTAATACCTGATGTAATGTAATGAAGAAATATCGACTGCGTTATTAGAGATTATAGTTTGTGGAAATTGCTTTCGATTACAATGTGGCATTCGTCAGCTTTCACATTTTGTATCAAAAGACGAGGCGGGATTTTACATTTTCTTTATTATGACTAAATGGAACTAAGATTGTAAATGTTGATCGTAAGTTATGACTAGAGAAAATTTCTTCCGTGTCAAGATAGTTAAGAGTACGATTTCTTTACTATATATTTTACTTAGAAATAGAGCCACCATACGAACTCGGAACTCGAAAAAACAGTTTACTATCACTAATGATAAGGATAAACCTTTAGTTAAAGTTCCATGGCAACTTTAAGAATTGTCAACTCATGGTTTGGTTTGAATTAAAGGTCGTTAATCCAAAAAAGACCAACTTCTGGCCAATGCTTCTATTTCCGTTCCTTCACCTCTCGGAGAATCTGTAATGCACTAAATAAAATGCGTGTATGAAGGCCGTCGTCACATTTAAGTGCAGTAATTAATATACGGTCCAACTCTCAGATATGATTACTTATGGAAAAAAGTTTTACATTCCTAACTTAACAAAAACAAAAAAATATAAAACAGTTCCAAGTGCATTATTACCTAGTAGGTGTTAGTTATTAATTTAGGGATTTTAAATGGAAAAGACTGCCCAAAATTAATCAATATTATATTGCGTATTTTGGTTTTTTATTTTTTCATACAACAAATAAATCTCCATTTTCTACGAACTGAGAATTTTCCGTTGGAATAATAGCGTGTCAGTTAAACCCACTTTGATAGCAATTATGATCTTTCTGTAAAGCATTCTCTAGCACTACAGATCATTTAAGGCAATATATATCAATTCTAAGCCATCTCACAAGGAAACATATTTTGAACATATATACTACAGATTTTTTTGAAGCTCACTGAGATGTGTATTAGGATATTTCCATTTATCTCAAGTTCTAAAATTACTTCATTTATCCACTTTCAAGAGTAATTTTTGATGTTAATTGTAATTTTCACCATACGAATATTAGCAATGAAAAGATCGCCTTGCTATTTTATAAAAATACAAACTAAGTTTTTCTGCACGAGATACTATGTACCTGCTTAGATTATATCACAAAATAAAATTTGTCATTTCAATAAAAAGAAATATTTTCGACAAAGTAAATGAAATTACTGAATATTGGGGAATAGGCTAACCTAACCCAATTCTAAAAATGAATTCCGTATTTTAAAAAGAATTTTCATCAATACTACACTGAATATTATAAATAGCTGCAAAAATTCATTTCCTTCAATAATAAAAAATCCAAACTCAATACATGATTTCCAAAGATTTTTACTCAGGAAAGAAATCAGTGAAATTTTTCTTAATCAATACTTACTGAAAATTTTAATATATGTTATAATTTAATATGATGAAATTTTCATCAGTTTATTTAAATTTAGCTGTCCATCTAAGGCTCGTCGGAATAGAATTGAGCTATGATTCGTTAAAATGCATTGGGTTGGTCTCAATATAGCTCACTATTTCATAATCTATGCAAATGTTTATGATAGTGAATGAATAGTATAAAGCCCTTTTAATCCTTAATTTAGAAGAAATACGCCTGTATCTGTATCATATCATCTAAAGTTGGGCAGAAATAAATGCAGTGCAAAAATCAAGAGTTGGTTATGATATAGAAATATATTATTAAGATCCTTATATGTTGCTTCATTAGAGCCAAAGGTTTGGGTGCTCGATGTGACATTCTTTCATTCCTTGTCCAATAAGAGTGATTAGGAGCGAGAATCATTTTCATTCATAATTTAAACGACACCAACCTTTCGCTATTCCAATGTTGGAACACATAAATTTATTAATTGAATAAAAAATATTTATACTTAAAAGATTCCTCGAGAAGGTATAAAACTAAGTAATTCATCATAGTAATAGTAGCCATAAAAATAAAATGCTTCCGGAGGAAATAAACAATTATGCATAGTATAAAATTCAACACAGGATGCCTACGCTTTCCAGCGTGAAATAAAGTATCACACGTGATAACAGATATGAAATTTTCAAAAGTTTTACTGCTTAAAACAAATGCAAGTAAAACAATATTTTTATGCTTAGACTTTTAGAAAGAGACGAAATAGTTTTGCAGCAAAAGGGATCGCGGTAAAGAAAATAAGAAACGAAAAAGGAAAGTAAGTTCGCCCCTTCAATAGTGCGCGGCTCCCAATGCTCAATAAAAGCAAATTCAGAAAAAATCATTGGGGGTAAGATATTTTTCTTTTTCAATGTTGTTCCACTGTCTCCTGTTCGTGTAAGAATGGAAATTTGCTATTTAGCTAAATTTATGTCGTAGGCGTTCGCACGGATACAAGAGGATTACGCCATCACTAAGCTCCGTTAATGTTATTTATTTTATGTTAATTCGGTAATATTCTAATTGACTCAATAACCACTCAAAACTACCGCAAATTTTCTCAAAGGCAGTATTTTTCTAAATAGCAGTGCCATCTTTAATACAGTGCTAAGTCGCTGCGCCGCGTTTTTGGGCAATTCAAAAGTATAAAATGTAGAATATAATGGTAGGAGTAGGGAGTAGGCGTGTATCAGTTCGAAGCGAAGGGAACAGTTCCATCCGACATCCCCCTCGAGACTTGGCTATGGTGCACTGCGCTCCAAGCGCACCTTCCACAACTCCCGCAGTGACCTCAGGAGTATATTCTCCACGACTCATTGTTACGGCCTAGAGGACCCGAGTGTGAATTCCCATAGAGCCATGACCTCCTCTTTTCTGCCCCCTCTCCCCCTTTTCGACCCTCTCTAATGTAGCACAGGTGCCTCCTGAATAGAGAACCCCTCTTATAGAGCACTCGCGTGTCCCGTCTTCTCCCCACCTTTTACCCCCTCACGCGCATGCTGCCGTGCCGCGTGCAAGCCGCCAGGTAAAAGGGACGGGAGCACGGAGCGGCCCGTGCCCAAGAATTGCATCAGACCCCAAAAAAAGCAATTTTTTCCTTGGAGAAAAAATTCCGATTCAACCCGACCGGAGGTCGTCTTGTTGTTGTGACGATTGGGCTTCCAGAGAAAAACTTGTATGCGGTCAATTCCCGTTATCCGAAGGATCCATTGTTCGAGCCCCGGCCGAGTCGGACACGGCTTCCAGTCGGAGACCCTTTTCGGAGCTTGGTAACTCCCGGAGTTACATTTTTGAGACGTGGTATTAATAACACTCGGAAATAAATGACTTTTTACAAGCGCAGTTAAAGAAAAGGCTAATAAAGGACTGCATATAAATAAGTGAAGATGGAGAAAATGATGTTAAATAGAATAAATCCTTGACCGTAAAGGACTGCAGGAAGAAACGTTGGAGAAGGTGCGCCATTTCATGAATTTAACACTGCTGATTTTATAGTGACAATATCCATAATGCAGCAGTTAAAAATTTAAGCGATATACAAGATTCTACGGCAATTCATCTATTTAATGAAGTGCAAATATTAACTTGTACGAAAACTTAAGCAATTTACTATCAGATACACATTACAATGTTTTAACTGCATTTACAATTTTAGAAAAAGTATTTTAATACATAAAAAGTTTTTCAATCCCAAAATAGCATTCTTCTTCGTATTAAAGGCATAACTTGATCTTTGTAGCCATTTCAATCTATATTTTCAATTCTGATATTCCATATGTTGATCTGTTGCGTCAAGTTGGTCGTAGGTTTTCCCCCCAATTTTCCATTTCCTTTATAAGTTATAACTTTGCCTTTCATGATGTTTGCGATATACTTGTCCTGTCTCATCAGAGGTCCCACAATGTTTATTTTTTATATGATTTTTAAAAGTTCTCTTTTCTCTCCTTTGTATCTTCGTTTCACACGATAATTTTCGAGGACTCACTTACCAAAAATTGAGAAAATAAGTGTTTATCTTAAGTATCTACAATAGCATGATATACCTAACTTGAAACAACTTTTTCCAATTTTTTTATACTTCAGTGCTTATTCTTGGATTTACCTCCTAGTTTGATTTTCGTTGTCCAACTGATTCTCAACATCCTTCTCCAGCAAAACATTAAAAATGTTTCTATTCATTTCCTATCTTTTTTCTAAAAGTGTTAATGATTCACAGCCATAGGTAGCGATACCCCATGTGTAGGTTTTCACAAATCGTTTCCTTGTGTTTGTATTAATTCTTCCACCGTTTATGTTTTTCTTCTGCACGAACGCTTTCTTTACAATTCTAATCTTTCCTTTACTTCTTTCTCGCTTCTGTCATTATGCTTCCGAGATATCTGTGGTATGGCACATGTTCTGAAGTTTTTTTTATATTTTGTTTTGTCCGAGTTATTATTAGAGAATTGCTAGTTGCTGTTGAAGTAGCTTAAATCAAATGCTTTGACCTAAAAAGCCGTAGAACATAAATTAAAAATAAAATTCTTATTGTAAAATGAAATGAACTAAGAGTGAAACTAATTAAATGTCTCATTAAAATATGCTGTCGCAAACATTTATATTAGAAACAGTAGATTTCGATTCTTAGATATTTTATAAAAAAAAGAGATTCAATATCCCTTTGTCAGAGACAGTCTTTCTCGAAGACATTCGTTTCACTTCTTCTCTCCACTCCTCAGTTGCAAGTTTCTTATGCATAAACGATAACTGATTGATTTTATGGGTGCTCAATTGCCCTGTGAAAATTTTTCACTATTTTTGCATTACTCAAAAATAATACTTCAAATCCCCATTTCTGCTGTAACTGTAGCAATGTCATTTTCAAAGATTCTTATTTTTTCATGAATTATATACAGCGCCATTAGTTTATCTGATCTACGTGATTACTTATCCATAAAATGATGAATCAAAGTATTTCACTTTTCTGGTATTATCGCTGAAATTACTACGGCAGACTTCAGCATTTAAACATTCGGTACAAATTTTAAAAAGTCCTATTTTATCCAACACGAAAAAAAGTTGAAGTTTTCTGTACCAAAGCCGTCATATGCACAAAGGTTTTCGAATTCTGTTATAACACGAGAGATCAACAACGTGTAGAATAACGCTTAAATATAAATGACGTACTATAAAAAATCAAGTGTCTCTCCGGGTGTCCCTCCCAGCAAAGATAATGAGCGAATTTATGCGGATCTAATGATTCGATTTCGACCAAACTTTTGCTGTTTATTCGGGGTTACCTGCATGTATTAGATTATAATTTTAAGAAATTCTTTAAGGGTCTTTTGATGCTTCGGATTTTGTTCTCTTTGGATATAACACTTAATAAAGACCATCTGAAACAGGTAGAGGAATGGGTCCCAAAATTTCTGTAGAAGCGATTTTCCCTTCGAGAAATGAGATGGTATATTTTTACGTAAGTTTATCACAGCGTTTAAGCGCAAATGCTTATTGGGATTATATATTTACCAATTTATTACCAAATTGTTGCCATTATGAAATCATTATTTCCAAATAGTTTTTGCATTTATTTAACGACGTTTTTCGCGGCACACCTCACAAAAACATCGTGCTAAGCACACGTCAAAGTAGACCATATACACTGCTCTGATTCATCTCAACATCGCATAGATACCAAAAGAACAACATTTATGAGCATCTACTTCACTCACAACGTTGAATGAATGAGGTTTCCTTATGATAACATGGTCGTAAATGACAACTCAAAAAGATATTGGTTCCAGATTCAGTATGTAATATAGCTTCACAACGGTGCCTGATGAAGGATATGCGCGTTTTTATAAGCTTTTTATAAGCTTTCGTAATTGAAATATTGGTGAAAGTAATGATAATAAAATGGGTGAATATAAAAAAGGCGCGGGAACATTACATTTTTATGGAGAATAAATTTCCTCGGTATGATTGAATCTTCAGAGATCAAAAGACAAGGAAGGTTTTATGAAAGGAAAAAGAAAGGAAATAAGATAAGTTAGGATGCGATGATGATGAGGTTATGAACCCGCATCTTTGTATTTGCTGAACTACTATCCTTCCATAACAAATATCGTTAATTCATCCATGTTGAGGTTGTTACTTGCACCTAATAATTCTTGCGTGATTTTGTAATTTTTATTACAACTTTAATTTAATACCACGTAATTATCATTTCTTAGCTACTATATGACGCATAATGGGGATCTCGAGAGAATAATTGCACAAAATGGCCATAATATAACACTAACTCTGATTAATGTATGGTAGTGTACCTGCAGAATAGCAAAAAACTCTAAAAACAGTGTGTGTTTGTTCACTTTAGTTCTCTGTAATACTGCATAATTTTAAGGAATATAGATATCATATTGTAACAATTAACACTGACAATCGATGATTATCAATTAAATTAACCAGTTTTCAAAAGGCAAATCTTTGGCATTTTATCCAGAAGAATTTTATGTACAAATCCATTATTGTAACCCTTAATACTCTACTCTGAGAATTAAAGGTTTTAACAATTTTTGCTAATTAGAAACTAATTTGACATGCCCTGTTTAGATATCTTGAACGATTTTTGTTTCACAAATATTTATAGGCAAAAATTATTTCAATTTTTTCCACATAAATTAAAATACCAGAAATTAACATAGATTACTTTAAATATGCAATGGTTTGTAGATTTAATTATAATATGATGGAATTAGTGTGTATAAGAAATTTTAAGTATACGATTTAATACTCAGGTCGAAGCTATTTTCACTGACTTCAGGAAGGCGTTTAATAAGCGAAGCTCGTAAAAAAACGGCCATCATCATAGGTAGTCTGTCCATAGACAGGTCCGTGATTATTCATGGTTAAATCTGGTTCTCCATATACTCCTATTTTCTGCTGTCCTCTTCATATCTTGATAACTCTCTTTCCCTTTCAAATCGTCTATCAGCTGAAACCTTTTCCTACCTCTTTCCCTTTCTCCATCTAATTTTCCTTCTAATCACACTCTCTCTCCTCAGGTAATCTCCAACCCAGTTTCCCCTCTTTCTAATAGTCTGTATAACCATTCGCTTCTCCCCTACTCTTCGTAGCACTTCATCGTTTTTCATCCTATTTGTCCATTTTATCTTCAGCATTCTCCTCCAAGTCCACATCTCAAAGCTTTCCAAATATTTTATGACATTTTTCCTTAGTGTCCATGTTTCTGCCCCATACAATGCTATACTCCATACGTAGCATTTTGTCAACTTCTTGCGGATATCTTCCCTTATATTCCCTGTAAGTAGTTGTTTCTTTCTCCTGAAAGCCGCTTTTGCTTTTCCTATTCTAGTTTTGATCTCATCCGTACATTTTGCCTCTCGTGTTATGATACTTCCAAGGTATTTATATTCTGAAACTTGTTCTAATGGCTTTCCCCCAATAGTTACGTTCAGATTCTCTTCTTTTCCCTATATTCGAATGACCTTGGATTCTTCTGTATTTATTTCCATACCGTATTTTCTACCTGTTATTACTAGTCTATTTATCATTTTCTGGAGTTCCTCTTCCTTTCTTGCTATAAGTACTTGAACATCCGCTTATTTTACTGTTCTTATAATCCTTCCTCCAATTTTGAAGTCTCCTGTACCTTCTGACGCTTCTAGCATTACACTTTCTCCATATATATTGAATAGGGCCGGCGATAGGCATAGGCATATACCGATATTTACTCCAAAGGTGTCCGCATTCTCCAACCTGACCTTTACAATTTGATTCAAATAAAGATTACTCATCAGTCTTCTGTCTTTCCTGTCTACACCTATATCCTTTAATATCTTCATCAACATTACCCAATTTACTCTATCAAAGGCCTCCTGCCAGTCTACGAAACATACGCAGATATCTTATCTGTACTCTATTGACATTTCTGATATGATTCCAACTGCTCCTATCGCATCTCTAGTTTCTCCTCCTTTTCTGAAACAGAATTGATCTTTCCCTAGCATTTATTCTGTCTTTTTATCCAGCCTTTTAAGAATCCTCGTGATGATCTTTGAAGTGTGTGACAGAAGGCTTATTATTCTGTAGTGTTTATACTGTATGCCTTTGGCTTCATCTTTAGAAAGATCATAGTTACTTCTAGGAAATCCCGAGACCACACTAGGTATCAACCCAAAAATTATGAATTAGATGAGAGACTTCCTCAGGAATAGTGACCAAATAGTGGTCATTGATGGAATGTACTCGTCCCCCGTTCAAGTCGTGTCAGGTGTTCCTCAGAGAGTGTATTGGGCCCTCTACTATGCCTAACTTATGTAAATGATATTTTTTGGTGGTAGATAGTAAAATCAAACTTTCTTGCAGATGGCACCGTCATATATAAGGAGATACTTAACCGAAATGACCATTAGTCGGTGCAGGAAGATTTAAAAGTCATTTTCGTGTGGAGTAAGGAATGAAAAAATCAAATTAATAACAACAAATGTGTCGCAGTATCGTTCTGCAGAAGTACGAATATAGAAATAAGTTTCAAGTACGAAAACGACACAAGAAATATTCAAGCAGCAGACTCTCTAAAATATTTAGAGTTACCATTTGTCGTGATCTTTCGTGGGACATGCATATTCGTCGTGTTATAGGCGCAGCTAACAAGAAGTTGGCGTTTATAGGCAGAATGGTGAGGAAAATTACAGAGATATGGGATCCATATGAGAAGGGCCATATAATTAAGTTAGAAAGAGTACAGCGAAGAGCAGCCAGATTTGTTAAACAAAAGTACAAACATATGGAAAACATCACATCATTATTGAAGGACTTAAAATGGAGATCTCTGTAAAATTGTAGACTGTGCTCAAGGTTATGAATCCTAGAGAAATACAGGTCAAATATACTGAGGATATACTGGAAATAATTGAGACTCCAACGTACAGAGATAGAAACGATCATTGCGATAAGATACGTGAGATCGATTGTAGGACGGAATGTTACAGAGGATCACTCTTTCCTAGAACAATAGGAAACCATAACAGGAAAGTCAAATCTGTGAGTAATAACTGTAAGGTAGGCCTCTATACATTGCACTCCCTGCCATCCACCAGATTGGTGAATTCCAGGACAACATGTAGAGGTAGATGTTTATGATTCTGGCAGAAATAACAGAAACCAATATTAGCAAAGACGTTTCAAGCCACATTCAAAAGCAAAACCTATTTATTATCTCACGAAATTCACTGTTTTTGAGGTGTGAACGAGTTCCCTAATTATATTAATTCTGAAATGCCATAGTTTGCAAATTACTACATTCCCTCAAGAAGAATATAAAACGAAAAGAATAGGAAAATATTAGGACGGTTTCCTTAAATGCGCCTATGGTTTCACTTTGGAGTGAATCTGTCGGTCCCTCTGACTGTACATTTCTGTACTGCTGCAATTTGGATATTTCTTTAGATTTGAGTTTAAGAAAATATAGGTATCGGATTGGCGCCCATTTAAAATTTTATCTTTTAACGTCTCCGAAGATGTAAAAGATGGGAAGCTGAAAATTTGAGCCTACATTTTGTTATCAAACCCACTTATTCTTGAAATTGTTGAGAAACTATAATTAATGTCTTAATTTATTTTGAACTTATAAAATTTCTAAAACAGTTTTATTAACTGTTGTCTACGAAAACAATCTTCGTAGCTACCGAATTAAACTACATCCACTACAAAACCGTAAATACGTAATTTCCTTTCATGTGCTCACAGAACATAGGAAATGGATTATCTATGAAGAAGAAAATAACGTAAATACGTTAATATTTCTTTTATGTGTATAAAGCACTTTGTAAGTGAAAAACAATGGTTAATTTACGGCAAAAGAATAAAATTTAACGCAATGATTACGTTACAATTACTCAAGTGAGTTATGTTTTAAATAATTTTCTATTGTTTTACTTATATTTCCGAATGTATAGAAGGTCGAAAGCTGAAATTCGGAGTATACTTTCCACGTTATACTACTTATTCTTGAAAAATTTTTAGTTTTAAAACTTTACAGAAGTGGATAGGGAAGAGTTAAAAATTTTAATACAAAACCGATTGCGTTCTAAATTTAAATGCCATTTTGGAAGTACAAATTATTCAAAAAATCATATCTTAAGTAGAATATACGTTTACGTAGAATGATGATGCTTATATTAAACATCACTCATTCGAACGCTATCCTCAACTTCACGTGGTACCCACCTTTATAATACAAACGAGGCAATAGTGACGGAATATGTTGCCATAAAACAACATGAAAATAAAAGAGAGCTAACTTAATCCCTGTCCATGGATAACACTCTACTAGTTATAGGAAAATGTTAAAGTGATAGCGAAAAAGAGCATGTCAGATAAAATTGCCGTAAATATAATCCAATACAAACAATAACCTTTGCTAATTAAAGGTGAATGAATAGCTTTCAACACACTTAGGAGATATGATAGCAAGGGTAGGTTAGATATAATATTTAAAAGTCAATAGACTAAAATATCTAATAATAATAAACCCGAAAGAGCTTACAAACACTTACACATTACGTGATGCGCAATCTAAACAAAACATTTTTACGTCCTAGGCAAGGTTTCAAAATTAGGTACGCCCCTCTTATAATGAAAGTATCAAATACACCCATTTTATCTCTCAAAACTAGTTTATTTACTATGCACAGATAAAATAAAATACATAATATAATATTTTATAATACAAAACGGGCGCCTCGCTCGCCTAGCATTTGTCTCGTCTCTGGTTAGAAGCAATTGTTGCTAAATAACAATTTTTCTTATAATTATTTGCAAAAATAACATATAAAGTACATAAATTGATTCTGACAGCAGAGGTGGCCAACCTTTTTCTGTAATGTACAACATATTATGTCAAAAATGTGTCGCGTGCCGCCCAGTGGTGGATCCAAGGGAGAGCGACCCCCCCCCCCCCCACCTCTGGATCCATCTTAAAACGTACTCCACGTCTTGATTTTTCTTTGCAGCATAACTTTATATTTAAGTATTTGTCATTAAACTTATGTTCACATTCAAAATTGTATGATAATTAAATTTTATATGAGTCACCTACTTTATTAAAAATTATCATGAGAAAATCGCCGCTCCCTTGGGAAGTTTCTTGATCCGCTCCTGGTGCTATCTAACATTTTTGCCAGCTACGTCAAGAATTACATACATACATGTTATTATGCGTTCTTTGCACGAAGTGAACGCATATAGAGGAGGCCGTTTCTGTCCGTCTGTCCGCATGTTAAATCTCAAGAACCGCTGACCGTATTTGAATGAAGTTTGGTATTGGGGAGTTTTGCTAACATTGGTAGACCGATTCCAATTTTGGTTAAAATCGGACGACAATTACGATCACTTTAAATGAAGATCTAAAATGTTCCTTATTTCAAATCGGGAACCGCTTGACGCGTTTTTATGAAATTTGGTATTGGAGTGTTTTAGTAAAATTTCTCAACAGATTCCAATTTTCGTTAAAATCAAACAAACATTACGACCACTTAACCTAAGGACCTACATGTAGTTTACAATGTTCTTCGGGAACCGCTTGACGTATTATGATGAAATTTTGTATTGGAAAATATTGATAATATTGGTCTATTGACTCCAATTTTGGTTAAAATAGGTAAATAATTACGACTACTTCACATGAAGGTCTGCATGTATTTTATAACATACCTCGCTAGCTTCTCGTTAAATACTTATCTGAGCGAAAAATATTGAGAACATTGTGAAACCTCAAAGAACGCATTTGAAAACTTTGTGTACTCCGACATGAAGTACACCTTTCCAATCTTGTTATTTTATTATTTACTATTACTATTACTATTCATAATATTTTAAGTTATTTTTTCCAAATCGGCTATAATAGCCCATGAGGCTGATTCGCCATCCAACACACACACACGTTTTTCCAAATCGGGAGGCGTGCCACGGACAACAGCTTTGCGTGCCACTAGTGACAGGCGTGCCGCAGGTTGGCACCCCTGCTATTCAGCAATTTCATATGTTATATTCGGCGCATAGGTTGTTGCATTTAATTCACATTTAGGTACATCCTATCCATTTCTTGAGAGCTATAAATGAATGATAAAATAAATCAAATAGAGAGTATTTTTATGGAAAACTAAAAACATCCAATGAAGTAATTCTTTTATCACATGCAATTTTCAGTGCAATTTCTTGATAATAGGGCCACAAACTCAAAATAAATAAATGCAGAAACATCATCATAATCATTCTGCCCTTCAGTAATTTTTTGCCTCAACCAACCCAACTTGTACCTCTACCCCCTGCCACACTTCTTGGCGGTCTGTAGGGCATAAATTAAAAATTAAGTTGCGCTCCCCTCCTACTGTCTTTAAGACTTCTTATTTTTTTCTCATTCCAACAAATTTTCTCCAATCCACGCCATATCCACATCTCAAACTCATCTATTATAATTTCTAAATCACCCAAGTTTGCTGTACGGATCCAAGCTAATCAAAAATAAACACAGTAAGCTACATCACGAACAGCTTATCATACTGCAATACTAAATTATAGCGTAAGATTTCGTCCAGAGCTTGAAGAACTCTCTCGAAACAATCCACCCACCATGAGAATATGGAATTATATAGCGCTACCAAAGTGCAAATCCAGACGACTCAAAGAAATACTCCTTCGATTAAAATAGTAACAATCTATCCTTAGTCTTTTGTTTAATGCTAACACATATATGAGTATTTTGATCGAAAGAGTTAAAAAATCTAAAAAATGAACCCGGCTTAAAATTGATAAAATTAAGAAATATAAAAACTGAAAATGAAATAAGTATATTAATAAAAGATAGTAAAAATACCTCATAAATAAGATAAAATAATAAAATAAAAAGAAAATATAATTACCTCATTAAATGAAACAAAAGAATTCGCTTATGTTGCGTATGCGGACGAGGGAAACCAACCCCTGATTCCTTCTTCTCCCTCACACCTTCCCCCGATGGAATCTAAGATAAGACGACCGGAACTCGTTCTGTTTACGTCCCGTTTAAAAGGAAGCATGTTCTTCTTTTCATCATTACTTTCACGTCGTTTATTTTCTCCCAAGAAAATGCTGTATCAACTCCGCTAGCAAGTACTTTCCTCCACTAGTTTCAAGGTGTCAACGCGCAACTCGTAGGGATACGACGTCGATGCGTTCTTGTTTTGAAAAGACCATACATTCGCATTGCATTAAATCCGAAAAAGCGACATAACCTGGCTGGAAGGGCTACTGATGAAAGTGCACGCAAGTTAACACCCACCATGAGATCCAAACAAGGAACTGAGCGGTTTAAGAGGTAACATCGGAAAAAACATATTTTGCCAGAAAGGCCGTACACAACTTAAAATCAAACCGAGGACAGTGAAAACAAATGTTGTGAATTATTCGTGTATTAACATGAGAGCGACTGGACTAAAGTGCCCTTTTTCCCATTTGATTTACATGGTAAATCTGAAATCCATCCTGCGGGGAAATTTTCTCTTGCACATTAAAATATCTTAGTAATGTAATATCGGAGCGAGATCTGTACTATTCTCTGAGAAAATGAATAGAGATTCTAATTTATATCGTACTATTTTGCTTACGCTAGTATTTCTTCGAATTTTTTGTAAATACTGGCATTTTTGCAGTTTTAATCACTCATTACGAGAGTGTTACCATAGCAACGACTATTGTTGAACTCGTATTCGGTATAGTCCTGTACATACACGCGTTAATTTTGTCACACAAATACGCGTGATCAATTTCGTTTCCAGTTCCATGGTATGTATAATACTTTATAACGCTAAATTGTGGAATTTGGGAACAAAAAGAGCAACTCATCCGCGGTGATATTAAAACTATTAAAGCCAAGAATATAATATAATATACAATATAAGTCATTTCTGCATTACATTGGAAAGTAGGCATTATAAGTTCCGTTGGGATCGTTTTGTGTCATTAAAAAAAGAGTTTAGACTACCAGTCATTAAATTTTGTATTTATCGATTGAGTTGCTTCATTTAATGAACTTCAATTTGTGGTTGCAAATTTGTAGTTTCTATTCTTACAAGATTCCTTACAATGTCATTCCACATATTCCAATTCACTAAATCTATTTACGCATTCACATATATAAATTTCGTGCCGTGCCACAAGGAAAAGTTTGGCGTGCCACACTTGGGTCACAACAGCTGCAGACATACTCGTAGGTATAAATTAAAAAGCAATTTAGTTGCGAGATGCTGAATATTCTTGTTACCACTTGGGTTTCAGTTGAACAGTTTAAGTACAATATTTAATTAATAATCACAGTTATTAACTGCCTCAAAAATGTGTTCATATAATAATTAAAAGTGAAATATAATAACGAAGAAATTGAGTAATAAATACCATGCGATTTATTTAAAAATAAACAGGATATGTTTATAAAATAATATAATAAATACAGTTTTTAAACGATTCTAATTTATGGTGAATTTTTCTCGGGTTTCCAACCGGGTTGTCTCGGAGATTTCTTCCGACGTTTCGGCGACTAGCTCTGTCGCCATCTTCAGGGATCCTGAGTTCTAATTTAATTTGTACAAGTTACAGTATGTATAACTATAATTCTTACGAAGGAATTTGAGACCCATAGCTGCATCCGTTTAATAATACCATAAAAATAATGATGGTAGTATAATTTGTGTTAACATTGCGATTTTACTTCATTACAAAATAATGCAATCTTATCATTCGAGATACATCCACGAAATACAACTTATTGCCTGTTTTACTACATATTCTAACAAAACGATGTTAAATTAGCATTGTTTATCAACTATAGATTTTATGGCATATAGTATAATCTCATTTTTTATAAATATTTTTTAAAAAAATATTTAACATAATATAACCTGTATGTTAAATATGAATACTAGAAATTTTACGCCTTTTGAAATTTTAGGTATTTAATTTTCTCTCAGCATAATCACGAAGAATATGCAAATAATATAATTTTACTAGGTTTTATTCCGTCGAAATTTTTTCGAGTGTTATTTTATCATCAATAAATAATCAAAATGGATGAATTTTTACTTGAAACGTTCCTTTTTATCCAGAAAATGCTACAATTTTAATTACAAGTAAACCGCGCGCTGCTTGCAAGTGAAAAAGTTCGATATCTCTCGTTTTAAAATTATTTGAAACCGGAAATAATTCATGCGAATATTTTAAAATTTGAAAGGAAAAAATCGAATTAAAAATTTAAATTTAAAACGGAAATTGATTTGAGAGCGCAAAATTATAAGTAATAACAAATAAAAATGTCTTGATTAAATAAGACCGTTAAAATATAATTTGTTTTCTAACACATTAGGTAAAAATTATGTATTTAGCTTAGATATTCACTGCTCGTTTGGACATTTTACCAATAGATAAACTCGTTAACAATGTTAAATAGAATTAACTCCTTAACCGTAAAATTCAAAATTAGAAACACAAAATGAAAAAGGGGAGGAAAGGCAGGAAAAGGCAAAAGACAATAAAAATTATAAACTTACAGGTTTAGGGGTTGTTACTCCACGCCAGGGACCTGATGTCAGTCACTCACTCGTTAACAATACTAATATTGTTGTGAGAAACGCATTAACGATTATCTGAATTAAACTTTATCATCTAGTTTTGAGTAATGAGTTCGTTATGATACGTGAAACTAAAAGAAATCCAAAGGAAAATACAGATGTTGATAATTGGAATTTTTAATCTAGCTCTAAATTTCTCCGTTTGATAAATTACTAATCGTTTTTCTTTCCTAAAATATAGTTGCCAATATAACCCCAATCGTTGCAAAAACTACTCTCCCATAGTAACTTCAGTTCGTTATAACACCATCCGGATAACCAGTATACAAAATTAAGATTAGCTTCAATGATGTGCTGATTATTAAAAACATGTGAAGACAATTTCAGCAGTAATCTAGACAAGCAAATGCTCTTATTTGACGCAAATATTAAATTTAACGGTGTTCTTAAATGACGCATATATGTATGAATGTAGGTGCGTGTGTATTTAAATGTTTACCGGAGAATTTTATGCATTCATTTCATTGAATGAGAATATATCAATAATGATATAACTTGGTTTATTTGAAAGCAAAACATCATTGAAATAAATGTGTATCGATCGTGTTAAGTGTATGTTTATGTCTCCACTGCGCCCTCCGTTTTGATATAATTTCTAATATATAAAGAAGACTCTCTGTCAATCTATCGGTCCTCTGTGCGTTCGGACACCACGAGAGCCAGCGCAACCAAATTTTGCATGACATCTAACTTATTAAGGAACTGGTCTAGGGCTACGTTTGCATTCGATTCCAAGGTCCCGAGTTTGATTGCAGGAGATTTAATTTTCGCTTATTAGAAAATAATGAGAATGAGAACAGAGTATTTTCTCGGAGATTGCGAGAGACAGTGAAACCAAATTTTGCATAGTAGCAGAGAAAATTCGAGGGTTATGATTATATCCAACCTCAAGATACCAATTTCGATTCCAGGAACTTTTCTTTTTTCCATTGGAATAGAGTGGGAATAAGTGCACCGTATTTGTGCTTTTAATTTTAAAAATACTTATAATTATGATATAAACTCGGAAATTAAACCAAAAACGCATAAAAAAATAGATTTTTATTTTAATAGCGTCGATTTTGAAGAGGAATCAAATCAAATTAGTTTATAATGTGAAAATTTGGCGAGATATATAGATTTTTATTTTCATATCAATGATTTTCAAAGCGGCATCAAATCGACGAGCAAATTTATTTCGAACGCAAAAATTCGACATTTTCTTGAGATAAGAAACTTTGACGCTGACGTTGATGAAATTCCTTGTCTCTTACATCTGTAAAATTTATACCGGACTTCTTGAGGTCAAGATGTATGGATAACAAAAAACACGATTTCATCCATCGATATAATTTACAATATGACAGATCTATAACTATTTCCAAAATTTATTTACGCACTATAAGATTAGCTGTTTAATTCCATCATCATAGGCACTCTACCTTTTGGTCTCACCCAACCAAATCTGTCTCGTCCAAGACTTCTCCCCTCCTCTTATCCGGCCTCTTCTTTTACAATATCTACTAACTCTTCTTTCATCAGACCTTCGTTTTTCAATATGTTAACTATACGTTTCCTCTGAAATTCCCTTATTTTTTTGATTAAGTTACAACTGTATTGTCAAACACCCATATTTGTTTTCCTCTTTGCTCAACTAATTTTCTCCCGTCCATACCGTACCCATGTCACAGACGCCTCTATTCTGCTCACATTTTATTTCACATTATCCATATCTCATATCCATATCAAAGTTTTTGCTAACCTATTTTTACTTTCCCATATTTAAGTATATATTGAGAAAGTATTGTTATCGTGAAAAAAATTCGACTTCGAAATTTTGATGGAAATACACGTTTTAGGTGTCCCTGAGTCCATATCCGTGCTTTTTGCAATGCCTGATGTCACAAATAATACTAAGTAAGCCATATATATATATATATATATATATATATATATATATATATATATATATATAAATATATATATAAAAATCATTATATGGCGTCCAGTGACATTACAATGTACGCTAAGCTACCTTATCTAAGCCCTATGACGTCACGCCTCCGCCGCGATCCACTCAAAATCTTACTACAGCCTAGAAGGTAAAACTAAATCGAATGATATATCGTATTTGTGAATAATATCATTCATAATAGGCACTCTGAAGAGATTAACTATATTGCGCAACAATTAAGGGTACTTTATTCTTGGATATTTTGAAATTTACTCAAAAATGGCTATAAGGATTTTGATTAAAATCCATGAAATCATACAACTTTACATCACAAATAATACTAATTAAGACATATGTCCCTAAAATGACTAAATATCGACCAGTGGCATTAAAATATACGTTAAACTACGGTTAACATAGATGTATAAGCGTTTTTCTCTTATAAGCGTACACAGTCGACCAAACGTCGAGAAAGTTTGTGCAGTGTATATTGCGCCGTTTATTTAAATATATCTATCCAGGCACCACATCAATAACTCTCGTCATCTCATAAATTTCTCATTTGCTATGGCTATCCCTGTCCTCATCTCCTTCGTGCGTCCTTCATTCTGAGTCAATACTACATAAATAAGTAAAACGTCTCACCTATTCCAGCCTTTCCTCACCCACTGTAACACTCACTTATGATTTCTTCTTCTTGGTAAGCCTCATTATTTTAGTTTTTAGGCGTTATTTTCAAAAGTAAACAAAGAACGCCTTATGGTCCCTTCGTGTCCGTCCCTCTGTCTGTCTGGCCATCTGTTCGTTTGCATTTTTCATCTGCGGAACTACTGGACGGATGTTAATAAAATTTGATATTTAGGACATAAGGGCAAAGAAAATAAGAAAATGATATAAATGGTTTACGTACCCTAACCGGTATTGCCACTTGACTGCTGACAAAAAAAAAACTTTTCCTTATATCTCGTAAAATATCACTTATAACAAAAAAAATTTGCTACCAGGTTTGTAGAACTAATTAAATATCATCTGTTTTGTTCGGCACATTTTAATCGAAGGAGTTGCCGATTTCAAGAAAATCAAACGAGAAAGTTGTAATTCACTTTGAACTTGCCATTAGAAAATTTTCTCGAAAACGAAAACAATCTTCATGGCAACTGAAGTAAACAATATCTGCTATAAATAAATAATTAATTTAACTTGCTTTCGTGTGCACGTAACATTTAGTAAATGAAGGGAAATGGATTATCTACGACGAAGAAATGAACATAAATACGTCTATTTTCTTTACGTGTACAGTGCGTTTGTAAGTGAAAAGAAATGGGTAATTTACGACAAAGGAATGAACCTAAACATGTAGATTATATTACTACTAATCGAGTGAAGTAATTTTTAAATAATTCTCGATTGTTTTATTAATTACGACCGATTAGGAAATAAATCGGTGAACGAAAAATTCGATATTTCTTTGGCATACCAGTTCTTAAACATTATACTAAACCATTCATTTTAATCTTTTTTGACATGACAGCATAAATCATAAATAGCCTCGCATGATGTGTGCATCTTTCTTATCTTGCTCTCTAGTTAAATTTTACCTCGAATGCTTTTGTCTATTCATTTAACGAATTTACTATCATGTTGAAGCGATTTTCTTCACTCACTATTGCATCTCTCATTTGCAAATCTAATTTACTTAGCCTACTTTTACTTCTTCCCATGCCCCTCATTACTTTTTCAGTATAAATATAAAACATTCCTGGGGAGAGTGGAGAACTCTTTCTAACGCTTCTTCCTAGCGTTTCCCAATCTTGTTCTCCATTTTCCCTATCCTACCTTTGCAGTTTGATTCATGCAAAGATTTAAGATTAATCGCCTATTCCTCAAAGCTAGTCCTACCTTCTTCAACACTCACATTAGCCTAGGCCATAATACATTATCTAATATTTTTCGAAATATACAAAACACACAAATACGTCCTGGTTGAATACATTGTTTCTTTCTACCACATCATCCCTATGGCATCTCTAGTACCATTTCCTTCTTTCAGAACCTAAATTGATCTCTACCTATATAGATATTTACTATAGTGTCTAGCCTTTTGCTCAAAATCCTGAGAATATCTTTAGCTGGATGCGAAATTAAACTTACTGTTCTATAACCTTGGCATTTATTAGATTTATACTTTTTCTTCACGAGAATTGAAATTGATCTTCAATATTTTTACTGGAACGCCATCAACTTTTACTGTTTTCTTAGGCTTTAGGCTTTTAAATTTCTCCCACCAATATTTGTTGTCCAACACTGTCACAGTCTATATCAGAGGTAGTCAACGTGGGGCCCAGGTGCACCGTAGTTTTTCTAGGTGCCCGTCGAGGCCTTTCAATGCACCTGCTGCTCTAAAAGCAAGGTAAAAGAGACACAATATTGAAAAAAAATTCATAGAAATTACGAACTGGTTTCAGGACTTAGGAAAAAGACAGTGAATGATTTTAAATCCAAATTATCGGAGCAGCAACATATATTTATCAACCGTGTTGTAAAGTATAAAAACGTAAGATTAGCTTCTTTAAAAATTACTTATTTATTAGCACCAAAGAAAAAGCAGATTAAAGATGGCCAACATATTAAGAAAGCATTAATTGCAAGTGGCGAGCAATTATTTTTTATGGACATTCAAATAAAAAATAAGTGATTTCAGCAATGAAAAATTTGCAACTTTCAAACGGCACAAATACTGAAAGAGTGACTGCTGCAGATTGGTCTAACAAAATGTGACTGGTATTCACTTCCAATTGATGAAATCAAGGACTGCCTCAATAGGATTCATGTCTGTCACCGGAACTATCCTGAAAATTTAGCTTGCCAGTTCTTCTCATTGCATCAAAATCTTTTAATGGAACGGAAAAAATTGCGTAAGGACTGATGGACGCACATAGTGAGAACGTAAGCTACCTTTTGTTTTGAAAAGAGCTAAAAAAGGTTGATAGGTACTGTTTTGATTTTCTCAGAATTCAATTTTAAAAAACATTCAATTTTGTGTATTTTTGGCCTACATTCCAAAAAATGGAAAGTAGTCTTACGAAATCTCCTCGCTGTCCGTGTTTGCGTAAATGGGTATGTGTGTGTGTGAATGTGTGTCCCGCACTAACATCTTCATGAATTGACCGATTTCCATGAATTTATGTTCCGAATTTACAGGTCCCGAGTTCGATTCCAGATGAGTTCTTCCCCCATTTCATTTACATGGTTAATCTAAAATCCGTCGTGCAGAGAGGTTTTCTTTTGCATTTAAAAACATTTTACAATTATGTTATCGGTGTGGGATTTGCTCAGTTCTAAGGGGGAAAATATGTAGATTCCATTTCTTATCAAACAGTTTTGATTTTCGATCGTATTTGATTGAATTTTTGTTTCGGCGTTTTGAAAGCCATTTCTTCGATTTGTTGCGATAGTGATGATTTTCATCATCATTTTCATCGGTTTCCTTAACGAATATCATGGCTGGTTTGTCCTCATTTTTAAAAAACCAAGTTACTTCTTGTGTAATTCTTACGGCACCATTGCTAAGATATTTTCATTTTTGGCTTTTGTTGGTCTTGAATTTGTTTTTTTTTGTTTTTCCATCGGTTTCTTTAACGTACTTCTTGGTTGGTTTGTCCGAGCAATGGATATGGTACAATAATACCGAGGGTTATAAGTAGAGCCCGGTAGTTCATGTCAAAATAGGCAGGCAAAATGGCACAACAAAACAGGAATAATAGGCACTAAAAAGGCATTTATTTTAACCCAAATATTATTATTATATGGAGTTTATATGGAATCGGTATAACATTTCAATAAAATATGATTGCGATCGCTATTGATAACGTTTTCAAATTATGAACTATTACATGAGACGACGAGATGATTATTTAAATGTTCAAATTAAAAATTCTGTCTTAGGTCAGTAAGGATGTGCTTTAAAAGTGTTAACTGTGCAACTGTGAGAAGTAGGCTGTGATGTATGCCAAATCGTGGTTGGCAGACTTCTTTTCCAGGAGTTCTTTGACAATACTTATGCAGTATGTGCCTTCTTCATCGAAAGCGGTGACTGCTTCTTTCATCTTTTCAAGATTGGCACATAGAAGATTCAATGCTATGGTGAAAAGTTGGGCGATTGTTGAGCCATTTGCGTTTTCTAAAACTTTTGACGTAGATAAATAAATTTTAGATGGACGACTAACCCCCATGGTTTCTATTATGTCGTTAGCAACGAATCTTCCCACAGCGTTGATAGTCTCGTCGATAGAGATCCAAATTTTCTTGCCCCCAACATTATCTCTGATTTTTTCCGTGACATAGTTGTACGCTTTATCTAAGTAGGTTTTCCTCAATGTTGACTCACTTGAAACCTCTTTGCTCATATATTTTCCAAAAACGCTTTCAAATAACGGTTTTCTAATTTCCATAAAGGAATGCCGGTTTCGACGAAAGATTTACACATGTTGAAGAAAAACTCCGACTGCCTAGAACGGTGGCGCCCAACCTATGGCCCAAGGGCCGGATGAGGCACGCGAAGGGTTTTTGTGCGGCCCGAAAAGGTATGATGAAATAGCTATCTAAATTATTTAACACAAAATTTCATACATTTTATAAAAAAAATTGTATTAAAACTTTTAATGCTGAAATGTTAGCCATAAAAACCTTAATTAGACTTGATTTTCACTCATATGTCTCCTTGGAACATGCAGGTAACTTTCGATTTAATCTCTAATCCGGCCCGCCGAAGAATTGGCAACTTCCAAGTGAGGTTGAAGGTGAATAATTTGCAAACACCGATGCGGCCCGCCAGTAAAAAAGGTTTGGCACCACTGGCATGGAAGAAGCTGAACAAAACAATGGTGAAAGTGTATTCTTCTTACTGCTGCCAGTCTTCTTAACCGCGAGACAAAGTACTTTTTCTCTGAATTCACCGACGTTTCACAAATTTTACAAAAAAGCACCGAACCGTCTGTCGAGAAAATATCGACACGAAATTGTTTAATGAAATTGTTCTGTCTCTGCTTCGTTGAAACTCACTTTAGGCATTGTGGCCACTAGAATAAAAGTGTCGCGTTCACTACACAATTTGTAAAAACGGCTGTTACGGACTGTTTGAAAGCCAAAAGGCAACTGAGGGATGCTAGGAGTGAAAGGAATGGTTCATTAGGCCATTCTTAGCCATGGGTTTCCCATAAGTGAACTCAGGTCAGTAGCAATGGTCGGATTAAAATAAAGGCGCCAATGGTCATAATTTTATATTATACCGAACCCAGGGTGGGTAAAAACGGTCCTTAAAATGTCAAACAAAACAGTATAGTGGCCAAATTTAAGAGATTTGGCAGAAAGGAATGACATTTGGCAAAAATTGAGTTAAATAGGAAAAAATAAGCGTTTTTGGATAAAAAGACATATTTGAAAAAATATGAAGATAAGCATTTTTCCTGAACTTACGGGGTTTAGTTAAAAAAGATACCAATTTCTCTCATGTAGGTAATCCTATTTCATTGCCATCATCCACTTACGCACGATGCACCCTGTTCTTACAGACGAGGAACCTGCAAATACTTGTCTACTGTACCCTTCATATTTCATGGTACATAACAACGGAAAGTTGTAATGGCCGTTTTAGTATGATTGGTAGAAAGCCTGCCTGATAACGCAAAGATCGTGGGCTCGATTTCTGCCTAGGGCATGGATGATGTGATTATCTAAGTATTTTTCTGAATAGAATATTCAACGATGCGAAATGACCTTAGCCGTCGATGCACCTATTAATAAAAATTACTGCTACTACTAAGACGAACCTTTATTAATTTTGAAGGTGGTGTTATATGTAAAAATTGTATTGAAAGTAGGCGGAATAGTTCTTTCCAGAACTACTTGTTATGGTTGCGCCCGCCTCCCTCTCCAGAATGTGCGAGTCCAATGGAGATAAAAGGTCCTGGTCTACGCCATCCTTCTCCTTGCTTTCAATAGACTCTGGGCTCAAATATTATCCATATAATTCCTCAATATACTTTTTTCCATCTTTTTCCCGCATCTTTCAATTCAAAATCCCGTTTTTCTCTTCAATATCTGTCAACGCCTTTCCCTTCTTTTTGCCCGTTAACTCCTTCACTTTTCAATACAATAAGTATACCTCGTCTCTGCAGTTCCTCAGTTTCTTCACATTGTCTTTTTATACCAAAACTCACGTGTCATTTTTCATTGCCGTTTCGTTGTCATGGGCTGTGTAAGGATTTCGTGGGATGAAGACAGAGACGGTCTTGCATCCATCACTCCCGAATGCAACGCCAGCCATAATGGGCACAGTCCCGTACGCTACGTGGCTCAAATGTCTCATAATAACTTATTATTATTGGGATAATAGTTGAGATTGCCATCCTCAACTGTGTTATTAACGTGACACCATCACATAACACATCTATAAAATGTATTGGAATTGCGTATGGAAAGCATAAGTATTTGGATGATGGAAAATTTATCTATAACTATGAAAGAAATTTTAGAGGACTCAAAGTAAAAAATATTATTTGGAAAAGAGAAATTTCCATGATATGGATTTTTACAAAAGAAATTCTTAAGAGTCTGTTGGAGAATTAAATCTTGGTGCAAGCCTCACGAACCACTTTTCCTTGTGAAAGAGTTTTAACGACAATTGTAGGGGAAGAATTACCGAGAAGAAGACAATCTGAGGAAAAGAAAAAGAACAACAGGGCTGCAGTTCGAGAATTCACCAAGTCCGATTTTCAATGGGAGCCATAAAACAGTTTGAAATATATTTTTTCTCCTTATATTCAGCGGTAACTAAAGTTCGAAAGCCCTTCTCAACAACGCAGTAGTATATTCTTGCCCTAATGTGCCGCTAAAACGGAGTAATTTAAACATTATAATACATCTTCATGCATGTGGCGTGAGAATGAAAGTATTATCTGTCTTTTTTATATATACATTCAACTGTACAAATTTGGTATATTGAAGCAGTCAGTGGCGGAATTATAATACCGCAGAGTTTGCAACCGCGGAAGAAAAATGGATTTACGAGGCCCTAGAGGTCCATATTTATCTATATATTACATTAAACAACGAATTATGAAGAGGCTCAAAAACAGTTTCCGCGAGGAAAGCTTGTAGTTCCGCTACTGGAAGCAGTTGGAATTTTTAACTAAAATAAATGCTAACAATGGATTTTGTAAAAAGATTAAAACTATCCCATACGTTTTTCAATAAAATACCCAATTACATTGTAAATAAGAGCAGTAAGAGCCAAATAGATAAAATCCTGGCAACAACAATGGCCAAAATATATTAAAACAATTGGAAACAATTGCAAAAAATAAAATAAAATAAATACATAAACCCATGTAAATAATCCACCCACTTCTAGTTCTTAATTCTTATTTATCTACTGTATACCTTTTCCTTTGCCTAAAATGAAATATCTAGTTTTACATAATATTATATAAAATATTTCTCCGCAATCAGGCACCACTGTTTTAGTTTTAGTATTACTCTTAAGTTCCCTATTTACGCATTGCTTTTATTGCCGGAAAAGGGGGACATTACCCACGGGGACGGCAAACGATAGGCCCTTCAGACCGTCGTCACCTCTGATTGGGCGTTACCGGAAACCTTCACCATTCGGAGGCTCTTCACTCGCGGTTTCGGCTATTTGTCTGTGGAAGTCTATCAAAACGTGTTTACTCAAACAGCCAGCGATTCAACGATCGTGCGCAGGTTCGTATTCTTTTCTATAATTTATGACAAAAGAAAATAAATTACAGGACATATTTTGCTTCATTGGAAAATCGAAAAAACAACTTTCCATTTCATATAAAAATCTATTGCAAAACGAGCTAATCGTTGACTTTCTCATGATACGATGACGCGTTGTGTCTTTCGGTTGAAAAATCTCCTCTCTCCCTAATGTTTCATTCTTATTCTTACCTCTGATGAAAGACAATAAAATTTACTTAGTGCTTTTAATACAAAAGTGATATAATAATGTAGTAATAATACAATGTACTCGTATATAAAAACTACAGTAAACTATCACCGAATAGCAGATGAATAAATATCCATCATTGAAGCGTTAGTTTGTTCATTATATATCAACCCTCAAGAAGATTCGTACACGTTTCTAAACATGATATATTTTTTGAAGTTTTTAGAGAAATACCATGCATTTTAACATCATTTACTCATATATAAATAAAGTAACTTTTGTGTCCTAGTAACCCACCCCCCTTTATTTCTATAAGACCTTGGAATCAGTACTCGCGGTTTTGCCATTCGCAGCTGCCTCAAGAACGAATCCTCCGCGAATGGCGTTGCAGTATTTTCACAGACCGTAAAATTAGAAGTGGTTAACGAGGATTTTCGTGGAATAATAAGTTGGAATGGATAAAGTCATCTAAATTGATATGCGGATTTTGATAGTGTATTTAATAAACTTAATTAGGGAATTTCTGAATGTTTACAGATACTTCCAAACGAATGTATCGTGTACAAATTGAGTTAAAAGCGCATAGAATATATGAGAAGATTAGATGTTTTTGGGGTGTATTTTGGTATAGATTACGGAAAGTCAATTTGATCTAGGGCGAAGCACATGGACGATTTTAAAGGCAGTAGGAGAATTTAGACAATAACGAAGAAAAGGAGAATGTATTATTTTGAGATGTATGACTATTTCTCAAAATGATCTAAGGAGTTTCCCTTGTATTTTAGAATTAAGAATATAATTTGAGATGGCCGTTTAACTTATTTCTCTAAGAAGAATATATTTTATAATGTAAAATATATCTGCACGGTTCTCTAGATGAGATGCATTTTCATTTAGCTAAACAGCAGTATCCGTTATCATCAATAATTTTACTTATTAATATATTAATTTGTTAAAACAGACGTTAATTCGTCTTCTTTGGGAGGCTTATAACTTTACTGTAGATAATTATACGAGAGAACGGAGAGAGAGAGAAGAGAGAACGGACTGATGGAGGAAGTCATAGAAAGGAGAGTTAGGGAATAAAAAGTGATTGGGAGAGAATGGGTTATTGAATAATTTAAAAGAAAGGAATTAGTATGATGACTTGAATGGAAGCAAACAAATTTCTTTATAATTTTCGATAAGAATAATTTACGCGGAAACTAACAATTTTCATCCCAATCTGTATTTTCTCCATTTCTTCCACCAAAACGTAGAACCACCGTCATTTTGTGTCGCCTTAAGTACCGTCTAAAACTTCTAAACTGCATTTAAATCACAGTTGCGTTAAAAAAACTCATTCTTCATGAAAACAATATTTTTCCATTGCCTATTATAAACTAAGGATAACATGACAAAATTATTTTGAATAATGTAAATTGAAAGGAAGAAGACTATATAAGAAAGGTTCGAGAAAACTGATGGCGATACGGTCGAGTGTTCTTATGACAAACGAAAGATATATTAGTCAATGCTGATATCCGAATTATTTAATGTAGAATTATGATCTCTACTGCAATAATTTTACAGAGAAAGTATCCTTCTTATAATTTGAAATAAAAAGTTCATGAGTCGAATCTTCTGCGTTTTTCAAATGTAAAAGCACACAAGGCTACAGTCAGGTCAAACCATTTGGGCTCCTCTTATATATTGATTGCTTTTTTATATAAGATTTGTAAAACAATAAGTTTAACGATGCATATCGGTTTACCTCAATAACAGTCAATTTATCTAAATTTTTACTTAATCGAACATTATATCATTAAAATCGATTGACACTCATTCATTTGAGAATTCTCATAACTCACTTATAGATAGGGCAATTTTTAGATAAGAATTATTTAATCTGTATAAAGTTTTAAAAATTTTGACGTGAAAGTATATAACTAAATGATTCTATGGCGTAATATTACACAAACAATTTCTAATTAGATGATGAACAATGGAGAGGTGTATCTTAAGATTTAATTTGAAGAGGAATGACTAACTAAGAAGACAAAGAATGCTAAGCGAATAGACAAGAAGCGTGGCAATAATCCAGACAATCAGCGGAGGAAAATGAACATTGAAAAGTAAAAGAGATCAATGAAGAAATTTTAAGACACTCGAGAAATGTGACGATAGGCAGTCGCAGTCGCTTCCTGTGTAACCCCTCCTTTCTCACTACTCCTTTTTCCCTATATATGGAACCGTTTTATATATTTTGTCACCTGATGATGCTAATCGTAGCAAAACCGGTCGTGTTCAATAAACTGTGGAAGTGACAGTTTTTCTTTTCATTTCGAAATCAATAAATCATATGAAATTAAATCCTCCTATCAATGATGTCGTCTTATCCATTCCTTATAATTTATAGGAAAATATGTTCCTCGAATTTGAACGCAAAATGAGATTAATAATGGAAAACGAAAGAACTCAGCTAGAAGTTTATAAATTAATTTTTATATAATGGTAATATGTTATTTTATTACAAAATTTTCCGTTTTCACTATTAACAAAAATATAGCCAACTTTATTCATATTGGGACACCTTACATATGAACTTTATATCGTCAAAATATTTATATAACCGTAATCTTATTTTTGGCACCATTTGAGATATCATTTATAAGGGTGGTTCAAATGAATACAGCAAAAGTAAAATTTTAAAAATATTCATTGGCATCTAGGTTACGAAACCTGTTTACCCTTCTACATTGCCTTTCTCTTTCAATACACTTCTGCCAAAATATAGTTAATACATTGATTTAATCTGTGTAGAACTTCGTTGGTTGCTCTTTTAGCTACTCGTATACCGTAGTTCGAGTCTCATCGTCAGAGGGAGAATGCATTCCACTTAATGTCAATTTGAATGGCTCAAAATGATTATAGTCATTTGGACCCTCGTCAAGGGAATGTATGTGGTAACACTTCAAAATAAAAAGTTTTCAAATAATTCAACAGCAGAAATGTTTTCGGGCATAACCATGCAGTTAGCCTGGCCAGGTAGAGCAGTACCACCAAGATCATGGACTCTATTATTTACCTTTTCAACTAACTTGTGGACGCTTCTTTGAGACCTAGATTTCTCACGATAGACATATGTCATCCTGCGATGTGTTTAACTAGGTTTAATTCCTTCTACATTAAAAGTACTCTCATCTTAATAATGGTACAACTTTCCAGATACAGCCATTTGAACTGTCAATATTACCCGTGAAAGCAAATTACATTCGCACTATGGGGAACCAACTCAAGAAAATTAACTTCCTTGGTAAAATATTTTATATTAAATTCATATTTACAAATAATTGACTAGTTCTTTTCATTTGAGCTACCCTTTTATTAATATTAGTGTGACCAGATTCTGGGATATTAATTCCTAAGAAAAAACTGGGATGTAATAGGGACTTATAGTAACTTTCGATCTTTTTGTAATTTATGTTCATTAAAAATATTCAAATTTTATTTAAATTGGATATAATTGTATTTAGGTAGCAAATAATTTATAAGTTCATAAAATTCTTACAAAATCTAATAAAAGAATACATAGTGATATAAATGGGATATAATTAGTTATAAATTACGAAAATATTATGCGATGCTCTAATTAAAATGCACACATGTTTACTTATATATTTTGGTGTTTCCCCCCTCAAAATTGAAAATTTTCCATTCCTCAAAATCTGCCACGGCATCATTCACTAACATAGTAAATCCGCTATTGTCTGTGTGATGACACACATTTTAATATGGAGTTATGTACCAGGAGTTTTTGTGTCTAAGCGCATGCATTCAAAAATTTAGAAATTATAATAGAACTGATTGAATGAACTTCGCACACGATATTTCCACAGCCAATTTTACAAAAAATGAAGATGAAAATTAACTACTCTATTCGATTACAATCGGCAATAAACTCTACTCGCGAGACATCTTCGACAAACTGTAAAGAAAACAATAATGCTGTCACGCAATGAAGTCAGATAGCAAGTGTGCATAAAATACAAAATATGGAATGTTGTTCGGGACAACAGACACAAACGAAAACATTTCTCAATGGCTAATTTCTTGCTTCGCAGCTTATGAGGGACTTTCTGAGCAAATGGAATGCGTCTACACGATGCTCAACTTCTTACGCAATTTTATTTTTCCTAATTAATACGCCTTCTATTGATTGAATGAAATTGGGAACGTCAACATCTCAAAAATTCTGAGACAGTTATTTCAAAGAGATTCGTTTAATCTTCTCTAGTTTGATGAGATGATTTTTATTCAATCTGTAGAGTAGTGCTGGATAAATCCCGGGAGTCAGGTTGCCATGGCGCCTAACATTTTTATGTTGGCATCTAGATATTGTAGTATATGCGTGTTGTTGTTATAGTTATGTCCTAGGTTTTGGAACTGGCGCCTAGGTTTTTAGAAAATTTCTCGAGCCCTGCTGGAGAGTCATCATTTTTTTAATGAGATCGGTAGAAGGTTTAGAGGAAATTAAAAAAAGACAAAAAATCAAATATTTACAGCAGAAATACATCGAAATGTAATGCTTCAAAAAATCTATAGTACGGCGATTACATACTAAGTATTCGAAGGACGAGATATTCATAGCCCCTGGGCGTAGATATGCGCGATGACTTCCCTTGGGTACTGCTAGTATTATCTGCTCTGAAACCGCATCCTCAATCCTGTTAGTTCGCTCTACGCAGGTTACGACAGGTTAAGATTAACTCTTAAACGAGTTTTTTTTTCACTCTCTGGCGACCTTTCTAAGTAGAAAGCGGTGTACAATTAGGAAATATCTTAGTTCTCTACTGTTTCATATCCTTAATGGAGATAATGTCACTTACACTCGCCTGTGTTTTATCTTATAAATGCGTGTTAGTATTAGTATTCACGCAATGCCCACAGCAATATATTCACCTATCTTTTCTTCCTCACGTGGTTTCATTTTTCTAGGAAGAATTACTCTAGAATCGTTTCAGTTCGTCTGGATTATTTCATTTCCAACAATTCTCTGGGCCGTTGTATCCTTCTTAAGGTTTAATTTCTTATTATGAGTATTTTAACACCTTCCAAATTATTTGTAATAAAGTGTCTTACCATAATGATATGGTTTACGAGTCAAATTTAGGCTAATCTCTACGATTCCCATCATATTGCAATGTCATCTTTTCTTACCACAAGTATTTTATTTTTACCTAAAAATTTGTATTAAATTTTCGTATTTTCTTCATACTACGTCTTTTCTTTCCAAATGCTCAATATTATTGTAATTTGTTAGTACATTGTAACTATTTTATGCGTAACAAGGTGATCCAAACGGAACTTATGATGCCTACTTTCCCAATTTCATAGTTTAACGTTATAAAATATTACAAATACATTCGAACGGAAAGCTAAAATGATTACGCGTATTTGTGCGGCAAAAATAATCCGTGTATGTAGAGAACTATACCGAATCCGAGTCCAGCAATAGTCGTAGCAATGGCAACACTCTTGTAATGAGTAATAAAAACTGCAAAAACGCCATAATTTATGCAACGTTCGAATAAATACATTGGCTACGAAAATTCTACGATAAAAATTAGAATTTCTATTCCTTTCCTCAGAGAATAATACAAATCGTGCTTTGGTACTTCAATTCTAAGATATTTTAATGTCCAAGAGAAGATTACCCTGCACAATGGTTTTCAAATTGCTTCAGATGTAAACCAAACGTGAGGGACAGTTCCTGGTATCGAATCCGAGACTTTCAATCTTCGCGATAAACACTATCCACGAAAGCTCGGCCCCAGTAGCAAGAGATTTCCAGAGTGTCATGAAAATCGGTCTATTGCTTGAAAAGTTAATACACGGACGGGCAGACAGACACAACGAAGAAAATATAAGCCTATTTTCATTCTGGAAAGTAGGCTAAAAATCTTATTAAAAAGTATAAAGTTAACAGTATGTATTTTTGAAAAGTTACTAATGTCATTTCCATTATTTTTCCTCCTTCCGCCATTAACTTCTACCTAAAACCGACATCTTTCTATTTTGTGGCCTATAATATGTAGCTTATTAGCACAAACTAAAAAAAACGGCCGCCAAAATTTTTCTTCTTCAGAGTACTGAAGAAAAACTTTGTTGAAAAACCTAGAAAAATCTCTAGTGGGATGGCCCTTACTTGGATCGATTATTTCTTAAGAATCGCGACAAACAGGAATAAAATAGTTTCTAGAGAAGTAATTTAATTTCGGCATACTGAAGTTTCCTTATCATTAGATTTTGCGTAAGGGGATATAATCTACGTGAGTAAAACAAACGGTTAAAATACGAACACGATATTATCAATTCCTATATAAGCCTCAGGTTATCTTCAACGTTCTCGCCATTTCCATCATAAAATAGTGATTAATACGTCGGAATTATTGGCCATTTTTAGGGAGCGTGCGCGCGCTCTGAGGTATAAGCTGCGCCGTTTCGACGATCCTCCACTCTTGCCTCAGTAATCTCCTCCTCTTCCCCATCCCACTCCCATTCCTCCTCTTCTAACTTCGCTCCTCCTACTCCTACGCTTCTGCCTTCCTCCTCCCTCAATTCACTCCAGCTTTTCTCCGCCCCAACCCCTGTTCCTCCTGCCTCTCCCAATCCCTCCTCCTCCTCTTCCTCCGCCTATTCATCCTCCTATTTCTGCTCCTCCTCCAATCCCCGCCTCCTCCTCCTCCTCCCCCTCGCCTTCCTCCTCCTTCGCCTGCCTCGCATCTTACTCTCCCCCCTCCCCAATATTCCTCCCACTCCTCTCCCTTCTCACGTATGTATTTTCAGCCGCATTTCCATGTTTAGGGGGAAGCACGGGCTTTTAAAAGCGCTTTAAAAAGGAAATTATGCATGCCGTTGAATGGTTTCGAACGCGAGTCCCTTCTCGCTCATGGAAGTATTGATTCGCTCATCTCGGACGGCGATGGGCCATTTTCGTGTCCTCTTTTTTTCGCTCTCTCCGTTCATTTGTTTTTTTCGACGACGGCATTGCAAAAACAAGACTGTAGTACGCATGCACGGGGAGGTTTTTAAGAGCGTCGAAAAGAATTCCCATTTTTTGCGAAAAATACCGGGCGCTGATCAGAAGTTAATGACTTGGGTTAAGGGAAGGAATTTATGCAGAATTTATTTTTTCCCTTTCGATGCCTATTGTTGCGTTTGTTTTCACCACTAGGGATATTTGAGAGGGTTTTGAAGTGTATCCATCCGTTCTTTAGGTTCGATTCGAAATAAGCATCTAGTCATCAATAGACAGCAAAAATATTAGTCGAAAAACTACAGATTAGAAATTAAGAAAAAATATGGCGGTATGATTAGATTGCAAAACAGTGAAACACTTTGCGAATATTTTTTAATTGTTTAGTTTTTTTTCTATTTTCACTTAGGTTTTAATCTTAATAATTACGAATAAAATTTCTATTTATAAAAGATTCTTATATAATTCTTTATCAATTAATAAAGGCAACCGTGATAGAATCATATCCTTATTTAGAAAGTTATTTTAATCATCTTTAGTGCAAATATATATATCTTCATTATTTGTTACTTATGTTTTCGAACCAAACAAGACATTTACTGCCATTAATCATTTCTGATGCTTAGTAAATTTAACTTAAAATTGTTAGACAAAATTTAAAAAATATGTACAATTTTTAAGATTTTAGCCTCACATATGATGTAAAACTGTCTTTGAAATTGCTGGATCCGATATTTTATCTATCTACAAAGTCTGCCAATAAAAAAGACCGCTAAATGCAAGGGATGGCCAAACTTACTAATCCTCGGAGCCGCATGCGATCATCTTAAGAAGTTGGACAGTCGCATGTCACACATTATGTGCTCATAAATTTATGAATAGTAATACAACCTGTATCTGAAGCAATTCAGATATAATAAATGTGCCGTAGACGTCCCAAACACTTCTCAAGTCACACTACGTCATTGCATTCTGCAATGAAAAACGTTGAGAGGTCTCTCAATGAAGATTTTAAAAAACCCCGATTTGGCCACCCCTGCCATGAAATCTTAAAATGATAACATAACTTTATTTTGTTAAAATATCTATTAAAACAGGCAATAAATTATTTCATGGTATCCTTAAACAAGAGCAGCTATAGGTTTCAAATTTGGGTATAAGAATAATAATAAAAGATATTTTAACGCGTACAAATTAAATTGGAATCGTTCCACAACTTTAGGTTTTATAGTATATTCTCAGACCCTGTATAATACCTCTCTGAGATTGTTGTTTTTTGCATATAATTTTGAATAATTCCTTAGTTATCAACACTTTCAGCTATGCTCCTTGTTTTAGAGTAACGTAAGAAGATCCACGACATACATGACATATTTTGTGATATAAGCTGGAGGACCAAATCGAAGCGTAGTGGGGTTTTCCTTGCAAATTTGCCCGTAGTTTCTGTCTCTTCCCATTCTTCCCTCACCCTCTTCTTACCATGCAGAAAGGGACGCTAAGCCACGTGGCCCATTGGTTTTCTTCCATAAGAGGGCGGAATCCCTCATCCCGTTTGGTACGTAAATAAGTGAATGAGTGCCACTCAGTCAAGGGACTAGTCGCAAAAAGTTGCCATAGAAACGAACAATGAAATAACTCCAATGTGATAAATTGTTCATAAATGATTTTTCTGCAATCGAAGACACTAAGAAAACTCTCGGATGATTATGTACAGAAAAAATGTTTAACACTAGTAATGCTGAAATACATAAATAAGTACAAGAATACATTAGTTAAAAGTACTTTGAATAAGGATTTATGCAAAGTAATTAATCGTATAAAGTCTTACGCTCGAAAAACCTGAAGAATAGTTTTACGATATTTATCTCGCTCAAAATATTCTCCTAAAATAATACTTAAAATCGTTTAACAGGCAGATTAAATATATTTAATCCATTACTCTGATTTTTTAGTATTTCATGGACGACTATTTAAAACCTCATAGTGATGCAATAATTCTTGAGTTGCAGCAATTTATTTTGCACCACCGAAAAGAAAGGAAACACAAGAAGTATATATTTTACGAAGCGATATAAAATGATTTTACGTTCTGTTCAAAATCGCCAGAAGAAGCACCACGCCACGCGGGTGCAGCCGGATGGCCACAGCCACGCGTGCTGCACCTCGCCGCCGGTGAGGATCTCCTTCCGTGAGCGGCGGTGTCGATTCACGCGCGTGCATCACGATGGACTGGCAGCCATCATGTGATGTGAGGATGCACGCAGCATATAGCAGAAATGGTCTGAGGCGAGTCGGTAACGTAGAAATCAGAAATTGATACTTTTTCTAGTAGTTCAAAAATCGTCACTCTTGTATAAGCTCTCGCGATCAAAAATAATTTTATAATACCCAGTAATGGCTGCTAAATATTCAAATAGTTATTGCCATATTTTTACCTTAATACAAAATTGATTTATTTTTTATTTATATTGTAATAATTACGCCTTGTGGAAATCTAGCATTTTTTAAAATACATCCTATTTATAGGGAATAATTTAGGTTCGATCCTATAACCTTTATTCTTAATTCGTCTAAAAGTGTTTATACCTCCCGTTAAGTCATTCTTTTACCAATTCTAAACTTTATTGATGGGATTAATTGATTGAGAATCACCATGCAGACAAGCATAAGCTGGATTTTGGGAAATTTGGAAGAAGAAAAAAATCTGCCATGGTCGGGAATCGAACCTGGGTCTTTCATTTCTTCTTTGTTATTTCTTCTGAAGTCCTCTTGATCATTCTCCAAAATCTCTATTTTTCTAATGGTACATTTTGGCCTCTATTCTATAAATCTTTCTTCTATCACTTCCTGCTTCTCAGAATTTGACCCACCCATTTTTATTATCTGTCTCAGTAGTCCAATAAAGCTTCGAATTTTCCTATATTGTATGACTCATAATTTTCTTGCTTATCAGCTCGAATAACCTAATAAAAATTGGCTTCTTACTACGGATCCAAACTACCCTATCCCTGCAGTAAATCACACTAGACTTCTTTTGGATTTTCTCCTCTTCAAAATGTCGCTCCTTAATCCCAATCTGGCGCACATTTCACGGATGAACGAACTACGATATATCTTACTTCCACCCAAAAACACAAAAAATAAAAAATGCACCGCCTACACTATTCGAATCGGCAATTTATAAATTACCATTGAGGATGGATTCCTCTTTGCTGAAATAGGCTTCTAATTTGCTAAAATATTTTACCTCGCGAGTAGATATCAACTATTAGATTGGAGGCGAAGGATGACCGAATTAATTTTTTAAACATTCGGTTTTAAAATTACTGTACTTTTATGAGTAACAATAGCCCAGAGAAGTTTCGATTTCATCAGTAACACGATCTGTCTAGATGCAATGAAACGATTATTCAAAGAATTTATTGTTGATTCTTCTTCGGAAGACAACACCAATTTGAAGAGGAGAAGAAAAAATTCACGATAGGAAACAAAATAATTCACAGCTATGCATCCAATGGTACGAAAAACATTTGCGTTTTGATTAGAGTGAATGAAAAATTTGAACTAAAATGTCAGTGAGCCTCTATATTAAAAGAATAAGCTATCGGCACCGAATGTACATAATTTTCGCTTTCTTGCCAAGACGTATTAACACGTTAGTTCAGCGGTTTCCAAGCATTACAAAACTGTCGCCCCCCCTCTATATCGTGTTCAGTCAAAATTCATAAACAATACCTATTGGACCAAAAATTGCAATTAATATTACCATCTTAAAAAAGGAGGCAAACGATACATCCTAGCCAATTGAGGGCTAGGATTTGACGATTGCATATTGTAGGTCTTACATTTAAGACAGAAAAAATGGATGACAAATATTCGTGTAATATTTTGCGCCCCTTCCCCATATCTATCCCCCGCGCCACCCCACAGTTTGGAAACCACTGCGTTAGGTCGTCGGGAGAGATCAGAATGACTCCTGACAAAGAAAACACCCACTACTCAAGGGAGGGGGTTAGTGTTTGCGTCAATAAAATTTATAGACTGTAATAAAACTAACCTGTTCTGCACCTATCATCTATTAGCTCCACAGCTCATTGCTGAAAATTGACTTCCTCCAATCTAGACCTCCACAAATTCCGATCCGTCGCCAACTTTCTCCATTCTCTTAGGTTGAATTCGGTGCAACGTTCCTCGATTGATTCTGCCAACCTATTTCTCGGCCTTTCCCTTCTTGTCCCATCTGACCTCACCACCAGCAGCTTCCTTGGCATATTTTCTGCTTCCTGACTTTGCAAATAACCAGCGCATCAGACTTTCGAGATTCTAATTAACCTGTTTATGTAAGGGGCATTGAATTTCCGGTGGAGTTCTAAACTACACTGCCTGCACCATGTTCCATTTACTCTGATGAGACCGAAGACTTTGCGCAGTACTTTCCTCTCAGATTCCCCAGCCTCTCTTCCTCTCTTGTTCCCAGACGCCATGCTCCACAGCCATACAAAATAACTGGGACTTTTAGGGTTTTATAGATTTTGAACTTGTTGATTTTTGAAAGAGATTATGATCAAGGATACACAAAATTCTTGACTTTATTGAAATTATAGTTCCCTTTAGTAATGGCAATTTTTCGTCCGTGACATTACTATGCATTTATTATTCTCTTCATTAATCTTAAATCCAAAATTTCGATCTTCTTTTTCCACCGCATTGCTACTACACCACTCCTCAAAAAATCTCTACGTCATCTGCATACGCCAACAGCCAAGATGATTTGCTGAAGATGGATCCCGTTATATTGACATTCGATCTCCTTTTACACATTTATAAGCTCATTCATTTGCCATAGTTTATCCTTTAAGATTTACGAAAAGTAACGTTGTGAGTTTCTCTCATACCAATTCTGTAATGATAATTTCACCTGATTAGTTACGGGTTAAGAGAACTAAAAGTATACGCAGCAAGCGAAGGAAAACTGATAAAATGGAAGAAAACTTTCACGAATTTCCAGGGGTTTTTTTATATTGGGTGAAAATAATTTCACTCCAATACAATTACAGGTTCTTTACTCGTCGAATGAAGGCTGCTAAATGATACTAGAACAGTAATATATTGTTTACTGAGAATGAAGTAATAATGGTCAACTGCTCATATAATTTAAAATCCTCATTGCCTCATTTCTGAAAAAGGTATTGCAGTGAAATTAGTTTACAGTTTTCATTAATAAATCATATCAAGCGTAAGCATTATGTTAATTTTACCCTTGAAAACAACTCATAGGAATCCTAAATAGAAGAAAAACGATACATTTTCAATATCCTAAATATGTAATTTAACTTCCTAAGCGCAGAGTGATTAATGGCAGGATTACGTCTTGAAAAATCCGCACACAGAATCTAATCTTTAACAATATAACGGTTCAAAAATTTCCATAGCACATGAACGTGCAATGTATACAATACACCTGAGTACATACTAACATCAATTCCAACATCATTGCTTAACGTGACACTGCAATATTTCACGGATTTTTCCAAATCAATTCCACGGGATTCTCTCAAACATGAAATTTGTATCTAAATTCTGTAATTAATTAGAAATCAACACGACAACCATTAAATGTTGGTTAAATTTTATGTAACAAGATTTTATATGGACAGGGATTTTTTAAGTCAGCAAACTTTGTACAGGTTATTTTGAAAAAACAGGCGCTGAACGTTAAGTGGAATAATTGATTCGTCCTGTATAGCAACAATTTCAAGTTCAATGCCATTTTAAATGTATTGATTTGATGTGCAAACAAGTTTAATAATGATATGAGGAACCTTAGGAAATTTTCTACCAACTAGAATTAATATTATTATTGGCAATAAATGGCAATATACACACACTGCAATGGAACAAGGAAACTGGTTTTAAATATAAAAACAATTACCATGACCGCGAAGAAAAATTCAGTGCCGCCCAATCGTAATATCTAACGGAAACGTAATAAGCTTTTTTGGAAAAATTAGACTATATGTGTATTTTAATTGGGGCAAAGATGTAAAATTGATTTCCTAACTGCAGTTGTCGTCGGATGGTTACATTACAAGACGCAGTCCCGAGAGAAAACTATATCTAATGTAAGAACTTTGGCAGCGGAAAATTTACTATACGAGTATGACAGGAAACAGACATTTGACTTCACGGAGTAGAAGTGTTATTGTATCTAAATGCTTTTTAACTACTTTTTCCACCATTTCGTTATTAATATTTGCATTCATAATAGAGCAAGAATGCCAAGATGGGTTAGGTTCTGCCCATCGATATGGCTATTTACTTAGCGATTCTCGGTGAATTCTAACAGTTCTCTTTACGATATTTGATGCTAAATCATAAATTAAAAGGAAAATTTCTTGTTTCAACCGTCATGTGTGTCTTGTGTAATGCTTTGGAAAAACAGAGTTGAGAATATTTTAAAAGCTATTAACCAATATAAACTGATTCTTAGACATATGAACAAATATAGGAAACATATCATCGTGTCTTTCGAGATAACCAGTTTTCCCTTAGCGCGATTTACGATATTGCGCTTTAGAGATTTTAATTTAATTAAATATTTTATCCGCAAAAAACAAATTCCTTGTTCAAATAGCTGCAAACTAAGCAAAAAAACATTTTGGAGATCGATTTTTCTAAAAAAATTTCCAATTCACCAGTAGAACGAAAATATAAGCTCGACACTATTATTCCAACATAGAAGAGTTTTTCTAACCAGTTTCAAAGAACTATAGATGCTTCATAATACATTAGTTCTAGAATACTTCAATGAACCTCCTGACAAAGAAAAGTATGAATTCGTAGATGGGGATCTATGAGAGAATAACTGCTCATCTTTTTGTTGGCATATGTCCCCGCTACCTCTCCCACTCAACTTCAAGTGCATTTCTTTCATATATCTTTCAGAAAAGATCGTGATCAAATTGGTTATCAAACTCATATATCCTGTCGAAAAAAGCCAAGAGTTTGAAGAATAAACGCTACTTATCTCCTAAGATGCGTATCAAAGCTAGGAAAACTAACTACAAACGCAAAAAACTCTCCAATAAGTATTGATGAATACATTACGGATAATTTCAAAGGAAAGATGATAAAAACGCCAAAATATAAAATTAATAAATGAAGAGTGCCAGGAATAAATGAGCAACCATTTAGATAAAATACAAGAACACTTTCCTCCTTTTAATCTATGAGCAAAACAGAAACATATTGCAACTACAGCTGATAATTCAAGCTCGCGTTTCAAAATAATTCAGCTTTCTGGATAAGAGAGATATTCCAGTTCCATTTGAAATATTAACCAAAATAATACACGGATAAGGAGATGCAACCAGCTTTGTGCACAAATGTTTCCGAAACATCTAAAAAATGAAGAAATCTTCACTCGTCTTAATATACCTTAAAATGAGAAAAATAAGATTAAAATCTTTATTCTACTTTAAGGCTTGCCAAGGTAATCAAACCGCCTATATTTGTAAGGACTTTTAACACTCTAAAACATGCTATCACCCTAAATTTCCAGCATATGGAGTATTAGACGGAGTTTTAATCGTAATGGATAACCTTAAAACTTCTTAGAACATTCAATATATTGAAAATAATATGTTAAAGTAAAAATAAGCTTTATGGAGATATAACTTCTAAACATCTACATCTTAATGCATTTGAGAAAAAGATCTACAAAAACAGGGAATCGCAACGAAGGGTTTATCATTCCAAATTAATGCAACCGATTCCGAGATAAGCAGGCAAACAAACGACTTTGTTAAAGGAAAAATTCTTGCATTTAACCCTTTGGTCATGTGTGGCTTAAGACACATTCATTACATATTTGGTTACTGTATCAAAAATAAGTACCGTAGAACGATTTTAGGTTTCTGGTTGCTAAAAAACTGTGTATCAGCATTTTTTAAGACAGAATAAATGTCTCAGTGCGCAAAACACCTGCGTAGAGAAGGGAGGTGTAAAACCGCGAAAAATTCCTGCACAGTTCAGGGAAAAAAGAAATTTAATATAAAGAAAAAACAAATGTACCTATAATACACATGCACATGCACGTACATAAGTATACTTATAATAACAGTTCAAAAGAGTTTGTAATTTAAGAGTATACATTAAAATGTCAAAGGAAAGCGAAACAGAAAGAAATGAATTTTTACAGTTATCTACATTACAGCAAGAGATAATACACAAATATAATTACAACATATATAAAATAGGAATAAATTATATATAATCTGTCGTTGAGATGTGCTTGGTATGCTCTGATGATATGATACCTTGCGCTGCCTGAGTTACTTTTAGCATATGAGAATGGAGAGTAACTTGAAGTTAAATTTCTTGAAGGGGGATGCAGGTGGTGAGTTTTGTGTGTGGCTGTAGAGCTTTCTAAAGTCTGCATGCAATGACATGAAAAGATTTATTGTAAATTTATATCCGGTGAAGAGGGACTTTAAATTGACTCTTGCCACGTGGGTTAATGTCAGGAACACTGTATATAGCTGAGAATTGTGATGATGGGTAACGAGGGTTGAGGACGAATTTGATAGAGAAAAAATATGATAATAGATGGAGACGTCTTCTTGCCTCGAGTTTAACCCAGGACAATTTGACGAAAGAGCTTGAGAAATGGTCGCATTTTTTGAGGTTGCATATGAATCTTACGTGGGCGTTATTAGTACGTAGTATTTTCATTTTAAGTTCTTCGGAAAGTTGGTAAACAACGTCGCAGTAATAGATGTGGGATGTAAATGTACAGAGACGAGATGCATTCTCAGGGAAAATGGCATTGAGTTTATTACGCATGTTAGGGAATGGAGAGAGCTGTTAAAATTCTTACAGATTTTGGCCATTTGATCTGACAAAGAGAGGAATTCATCCATAATTACGCCAAGATTAGTGGCTGATTTTACGGCATTTATCTTATAAAATAATTAATCAAAAGCGGTGGTAATTCATCGAGTTTTATGGATGCGAGTTTTGGATAGCCGATGGTAATAGCCTGACTCTTTGAAGGATTTATTTGTAGAAGGTTTTGCGTACTCCATTCATTAGGCAAGGAGAGGGATTTGTTCGTAAGATCAATAGAACGAAGAAAAGGCGTTTAAATAGAAAAAGAAAAAATATTTTTCTCAGAATATTTATTCGGAATAAAATGTTTGGAAAACGCTGCCGTAAGGGGTACCTATAGGTGTGAGATGTGCAGCGCACTCCGTCAGCCAAGTGCACGCAAGGCACATTTAGCTATAAGAATGTCGAAGCAATTATTTACTTTTTAGATCATCTATATTTACCTTCATGAATTAAGTTTATCTAAAACTTTATATTTAACTGTTATCGCGCAATAATATTTTCTTGAATGTTGTCAGATACAGATTTAACCATGGCTAGAAATGATACGCGACGTAGCCTTTCCTAAATGCTTTGGTGAACCTAATACCTTTTTTCTGGAAATTTTTCTAAAAACATGAGGCGCGTTTTATAGCCCGATAAATACGGTAAATATAACTCTAAAATATTTGTTCCCATCAATTTTCTGACCAATTCTATAATAATTTTGTGCACATAATTAATGTCTGAATTAAAAAAAAATATGGGCTACTTTGTCAAGAAAATCTTGTCCAAGCTACGCATAATTTATCTATTTGGCATATAAGCGACAAAAAACTAAAGATCTTATATTGTCCCGGTTATGTCCGAGTTATTCTTCTCCAGAACACGTTGTGTCCCGGTTTTACTTCCTCAAAATTCGGTCACCCTAATTATAATAAACTCTTAAAAAAGTGGTATAAATGGTGAAAAAATGTTTCAGGCTCTTATATACTGTATCCCTAAATAATTTATCCTGCTAAAAAGGATTTTTCGGCCCAAAATAAATCGGGTCTGAAAGGAAACTTGAGAATCATTGGAAGTCAAACAGTTGTTACAAGTTAGGAAGTGCGCGTGGGTGGTTGGGATAAAGGTTATGCTTATGAATTGCCCTAAAAATAATTGCGTCTTCTGAGCGAAGTAATACTAGAAAGGACACAAAAAATATCGCTGAAAACAAATTACGGATCAATTTCTTAAGCAAATTACATTCCGTCAATGAAGATAAATTAAACAATTAAGCAACTGTCCCAACAAAAAATTCAAAACCCCATTTACTAGACGAGAAATACTATGCATTTTTCCTAACACTAAACCTCAAAAAGACACTTTCATAAACTCATGTTCGTTAATCCTCTCCTTATAATAAATCATGCTACGCAATAAAGGTCTCTAATTTTGCTTTCCAATACCTAATGAGAAATTAAGATATATATTGCAGCCTCCATTTCATTATACACGCTTATCGTACATAACCAGGCAATAGCATCACCAACACACAAAACAAACAACACACATATCATAACAAAATAATTGAAACGCTGTAAGACAAAGATATTTCTGTAAAAATCTGAGGGAAACGAAATTCCAATATTAGATGTATGTAATACATACTAGAAACGCACATTACATTTCCTTTAAAATTCGCCGTGCATAAAAGCAGACAAATACCCATAAAATACAGTAATAACCCAACAAAAGATGTTTTACAACATTGTCCATAATAAAAAAGATAGAATCCCAAACTAAATATAATCTTACTAAAAATATATTTAATTTGGAAGTACTCAATTACGCCAATGAGACATCACTTCAGCAATTAATCAATTTTTGTTTTATATGAGGGATAAATTCATTGATAACATAACAAATCTTGCACAAAAAATAACCAATTATATTTTAATAAATATTTGCAGTTCCTGCTGAATTACTGTTTTTTTAAGAAATACAACAGATTAAAGAGCCTCACTTAAGAACCATAACAGAGTACAGATTATTTACACACACACGGTACAAAAGCTACTTCCAAATTTACAATAGCTGCCAGTAGAGGAAGCCATTGTTTCCTCTTTTAAGCAAATTAATTCGAGAAATATTTTAAAAGTGAATTTAAAAAAGCATTTTAATAGTTTCCCTCCACTTTTAATGCACTGAACTAGGACATGCAACGAGTCTTACTTTGTAAGAATGGCCCTGTTCCCGTTTTGATAATCTGCCCACGCTCCAAGACAAAAAAAATTTAAAAAATGATTCGCTTATTAGATTTTCTATCCCATTATCAGCATATGCTATAAATCCAGAATTGTTACTTTTGCAAATTAATATGTACTATGAAAAAAGCGGAAAGAAATATATCACACAACAATATACAAAATATATTCACAATAACATATATAATCATTTATTTAACACAAACAGATTTCTCCAAACTACAAGTGATATAATAGATATATAACAAGCACATACAACCATGTCCTCGGCGGGATTCGAACCCGCAACCCTGGCATTGGCAGCTATACACGCTAACCCACCCTCTGCCAAAATTGAGTTTTCCTCGACGAAAGCAGAATTTCTGATATGTTTTACGTAGTTTGAGACGTTTTAGCTTTTGAGAAAAATCTGAATTTTACTAGGTTTTTCGAATTAATAAAAACCTTAGCTTTTTCTGCGCACTCTTAAACTAAGCTGCGATTTTTATGGCGAAAAACTATCTTTTTAAAACATTTGCACCTTTCATACCTGGACTTGCCATACGGGCAATTTGCAATCGCCAATACTCATATAATGACAGCAGATTCTAAAAAAATCGAAAGTCCGTCTCACACGAACGGGCATCTTTATAAAGTAGTGAAGGAGGAAATTCTGTCAAACATTCGTAAGAAAATACCAAATACCTCAAAAAATTGTTTAATGCTGAATGGTGTTATACGTGAATGAATCAAAGATCTAACAAGGAGAGGAAATGGTCGAGGGATCACGGATTTTTATGAAAGTTGGTAGTTGTATTGTTCTGGATTATGCATCGACAAGTAACGGAGCTTTTGTTTTGTTTCATTCCCATAATTCGATTGTACATCTCACGACCGATGGCGATGCATAAGAAAATGAATGTTTCCCTTCTAACTATCCCCATCATGCTCCCGATGATGATTGGTGGTTGTAAATTATTAATGTTTTAAATCAATTAACCGAATTTCTGAGGGATTCATAAAAGAAATATTTTTATTTATTACTTTCTCCATACGACCATTTTCTCGATGATGTCTGTGTGATAGCTTTTTTGTGGGTGCTATAACTCAAAAACTATTAATCAAGTCAATGAGAAATTTTATATTTAACATTTTTATAAAAGTCAAAAGAACTGATTAGTTTTTGGTAAACATCGGTGAATCGGAAGTGAGTGTTTACTCTTGTCACTTATCCGTTATTTTGAAATATTTGCTTTAATATTTGATAAATGTAAAAAAGTACTGGAATAAAAGTTGTATAAAATTTAATTTTCTGCAATTTTTGTTTGAAACATTTTCCATATAATGCATTGTTTAAGAGATATCTTATATTTTTAGCTGCCCCCGCCATGCCACCTACCGACAACTATTGTTAACAATTGACGCTTAGTTACGTCTTAGTAACGCTCCTTTTTCTTTTATTAATTGTTGGAGCTTTATCAGAAGGCTATGGTTTGAGTTTATTTCTGTCCATTGTAAAGACTAAAATTTCCTCGCAGTTTCTTAAAATATTTATTATTATGTAACCTACTTGGAATTTTGAGAAATATTGCAGATATGGAGAAAGTCATATGGTGGCCACATCAGATTTTTTATATTATTGCACTTTTAACGGACTTCTCACCAGTTCATTTTCTTTTATACTTTTAACGATCCTTTGCCTGATATACCCCTGCCTAATGGGTCTATTTTAAGTTTTTGAAGAAAATCTTAGCAAAATCAGGGATCCTTTCCATGACCATCAATATAGGATGTAGCGTGTGCCGAAATCAATGAAGAATATGCGATTTAATAATTTAAACTTAGTTGAGAATATCGTGCGTTGAATGACATGAGAAAAAAATTCGGACCACAAACTAACAACATAGAAAAAAATGAAAATATGAACGTGGCTGCCCAGTTAAATTTTTATACGAAGTACGAAAAAGGATTTGTAAAAAGAGGAATGAAAGAAAAAGAAGCTACCCAATATGAATCGAACTCGCACCCTTACGTTTCAGGACTCACCCACGATATACTCACCGCCAACATTTACTTAATTAATTAAGCGTGTGTTAAGAAATTTATACCAGTTGACGAGAAATTGGAATATTAAATCATGATTTTCGGAAAAACTTTCGGCCGTATACGCCCAAAAGGAGAGTTTGCAGTGGTTCTGGAATTCAGAGCTATACACCTACCAAGTTTTATAAAAATCCGTTGTCCCACTACAGCCCCACCCCTATTTACCTTCGCAGTTTCCTATTCTAACCGAAGTAAAAATACTATGACGATGAGACTAAAAAATATGCTAGCAATGCCGTTGCGTCGGCGAAAGGGAAAGATTGCAATTGACTTAGTGATAGGAGAGCCAGAGCCAAAGCAATCTTTCGCGTGGGGCTAGCACTGAAATGTTCAAAGCATTTTGTTTAGTGCAATACAGAAAATTGGCGTTGTAACCCGTCGAGTGCCTTGTTGGTTGGATAATGAAATTGTACATGGTTGGTCCATCCACTGTGTCTTATAATGCAAAGCAAAAAGATCGCCAATTTAATTTCTGCGCAATGGTTTTAATTAGCAAAAGATCTCCTTAGCCAACATTGGTTCAATTCATCAACGCTTTAATTTGTGAACGGTTCTAAGATGTGCACACCTAAATAAATCATGACATACATTATGCTTCACTACCCAGTTTTACTGACGTTGACTTTTAAACAACATCGCTAAATTTGATAGCAAAGATTTTATCCATTGCTAAAATATCATCATCATGGGTAGTCCGTCCATACACTAGTCTGTGATTGCTCTTTTGTGAAGCTGGTTCTCCAAATACTTCTGCTATCCGTAATCTTCTTCTAATGTCTTGATAGCTCTCTTTCCTTTCAAGCCGTCTATCGGCTGTAACTTTTTCCTGCCTCTTTCTCTTTTTCCTTGTAGCACGTCATTAATCATGCGTCTCTTCTCTAAATTCAAACTCATAAAAATAAAATATATATCAAGCTAAGCATGCTTTCTGCAAAGTTGCGAAATGCTATTATATCGTAGGGTATAAATCACGAGACAATTTGGTTTTCCTTAATGTACTTCGACACCATCTTTTAGATTGTAATATTTTACAGCGCATTCGCTTTTTAATCCGTAATTTATATGATTTATTATTGTAACGAAAGTAAACTTTTCCATTATATTCTGATTCAACACAAAAAAGTGAAACCCAAAAATAGAATACTTATTCAGAGCTTTGAGAGATGTTTAGTACTATGTTATATACTAGCCGAATTACCCGGAGTTTCCGTGATGAAACCAATAGGTATACTTCATGAATGACAAATTTTCTAGCTCCTACATGATCTGTGAGGCGCCAAGCTGAAAATCTACCGCAACAAGTTAGTGAGAGTACATAATTAGAGCATATAGTTTTGGAGATAGAAACTCGAGTAAGTGATTAATATGCCATTACGTCATTTGTCTACATTGGTTGATATGAATATTTTTCTGGTAAATGCAAAAAATATAGACGAGAACACATTTATATTGAACAAGAAAATGTTTACGTTTTTCAACGTGAGACTCTACCGTCTCAATTGTTCTCCACGCACACTAGCGTATCTTCGTTTACTCAAACGTCCTGTTTCTTCTTATAATTCGATTTTCACACTTTTTAATTCTCCTCAGATATGGCTTCAAACAAAGAGCGTTTATTTAATCTATTTGTATACCGCGGAAAAGTACACATATTGCAAACACCGGTTGCTACGGACATAGAGTAAATAACAATTAATAAACTTTATTTGGCTCTCTCTAACATGACCCATAAAGCATCGATTAGAAAGTTTATTCTGAGAAAGTATAGTTGTTGCCAAAAAAAAGTCAGCAAGAGCACGTAATATATAGCTTCGCAGATAAAAATTACAGAATGTTCCATGCCTGCCATTACCCATTAGGTATGTTGTCTACAGCATTGACGAGAACAATTAAAAACCACATTTTACTCTCTCAGGGTCTTATATGATAAATTAGATACCAATTCAAAATTTATTCCGAGATAAAAATTCGAGAATATCTGAAGACTGTTCACGCAAAAATCTTGAAAGAGAAAGTGCATCTAGTCTCGAAACTAGTAATTTGATTCGGGTAGAAAAGACTAACTAAACGATATCAAGTTTTTGGCTATTCTTTGGTAGCCGTGAGCGCCTAAGAATTTCGGCCCAAAGAAACCTCGAATTATCGAGTTCAAAACAAATTTCGGTATGCATGTGATGTTTCTTGGAAAATCTACGGTATACATAGAAATATATACCTATCAATTCTATTATTCTGAACAAGTTTCAGGTTATAAATACCTAGAAAGCATCATAACAAGAGAAGCAAAATGTACGGATGAGATCAGGACTAGAATAGGAAAAGCAAAAGCGGCTTTCAAAAGAAAGAAACACCTATTTACGGGGAATATAAGGGAAGATATCCGCAAGAAGTTCATAAAATGATATGTATGGAGTATAGCTTTGTACAGGGCAGAAACATGGACGCAAAGGAAAAATGACATCAAATACTTGGAAATCTTTGAAATGTGGACTTTGAGGAGAATTCTGAAGATAAAATGGACAGATAGGATGAAAAACGATGAAGTGCTACGAGGAGTAGGAGAAAAGCGAATGATTATACAGACTATTAGAAAGAAGAAGGCAAACTGGGTTGAACATTACCTGGAGAGAGAGTATGATTAAAGACGTGTTAGAAGGAAAACTAGATGGAAAAGGGGAAAGAGGTAGGAAAAGGTTTCAGCTGATAGACGATTTGAAAGGGAAAGAGAGTTATCAAGATATGAAGAGGACAGCGGAAAATAGTAGTATATGGAGAACAAGGTTTAGCCATGAATAATCACGGACCTGTCTACGGACAGACTACCTATGATGATGATCATTATTCTTATAGACGTTTTTTGGTCTCGGGTTTTCACGATGGTTATAAGTAATTTTTAAAATGTAAAGTTATTCTCGTGCTATTCTAATTAGTTAAAGGAAAGCTCCGGGAATCACATTTGAGTCCTTGGAATCGGTTGCAAACATATCCTCGACCTTCTTCTCTATGAAAGTGGATTCCTGAAAATTTTGATTTCACTGGCTCTCACGGTGTCGGGGTGTATAGAGAAGCGTTTCTCAAACTACAGGCTGCGGCTTACCAGAAGACCGTGAATTTATTTTACATGTAAGGTGAAATGCCACAATATAAAATTTTCACAAATAATAAATTTTTATCAGGGAATTTTAGGAAATACTGTTATAAAAATAATTAATAGTCATAAAATGAAGAAATTTATATTAAAGTTTCTTAATTTTACTATTCGAATATTCAATCCAAAGTGGGTCGCATGTTATTCACGGGGATCGTGACAATTGAAAATTTAATAACCACTGGCATAGAAGACAGACAGACACTATTCTTTATATAATAGATGTAGTTTTTCCGACGGTTTCTAGCTCTTTCTTCGTAACGTTGTCTCTTCTTTTCTGTAGCAGTTTCTCTCTCTTCAGCTATAAACTTTTGACGTGGCATTAAGGGAATACAACTGTTAAAACAGACATTATATTATCAATAATCCAAGAAGTATGTACGTGTATTTAAAAATAATTAATTTCTGTTAAAGTGTTGTTTACTTATTAATTGAATTCCTATTTAATTATCAACTGTTGCCAAAAATCTTCAAGGGTAAACGCTTGGCAGATTTTAATGGTATTTAACGTGGCATGAGTAGGTTTATTTAAATCCTTATACAAAGGGAAAGCTCTAATTATATTCAGACGATGAACTTGAATCATGCTTTCTCATACTAAATTTAATCAAAACGCATCAAGCGGTTCAAGAGACGAAATGTGCGACAGACAGACGTAATAGACTTGTCCATAAGGCGTTCCGCTGCTAACGCTTCGCTAGTAAGGGCTAATAATTTCAAGAAGTAAATTTTGCGAGAAATATAAAAACAATTTTTTCAAGTACTTCTCGAGAATTTTATTAGATTTTCGAAGATTAGGATTCCAAATGTATAACCAGGACTCAGCAAACATTAATAGGAAGTTAAAAAAAATATTGTACAAAACGAAATTCTATATCGAAATTTCTGCCATCCTCTTCGAACCGTAACCATCCCTTGGGAAGTATTTATATTTACTCTCGTTCTGGATTTTTTGTTGACTCGGAAACAACAAGTTTTTCATCTGTGTTACCATATGCTAACCTGTAGATGTAGAATGCGATTTTATATGCATATGTGTTTGCGCATATGAATATACATATACAAATGCTCACATTACATAAGGAAATGAGGCGTGATTTCTTTGCAGCTTGGGCTCAGCGCAAGACCGAGCACCCTCCGTGCATTCAACGCCTAGTTATGCGACTGCACTTTTCGAGCGAATGCAAATAAATGCATCCCCCAACCAGTTTCGAGTGCATGCAAAACCGCTCCCCCCTCCCGACGCGTCATCTCATTCGGCAGTCCGCCGGTTCGACCCCTTCGGACGTAAAAATCGCGGCCAATAACCAAGCCGTGCACTCACCCCAATAACTCTTTCTCGCTCCTACTTTTATGCCCCATAAGAGATAAACCGCACACTCTTTAGTCTATCTTCCTAGCCTCCTCGGAATGGACGTGTAGTACTGCCTACTCCGCTTATCTCGCCGACCCGATCTATCCCGGAGCGTGTCCGAGTGTGCGTGTGCGAGATATAGAGAGGATTACTGTGGATTTAGTGTGCTCCTCATCCGCGTCTTCTGCCTCCGCGGCCCCCTTCTCGCCGCGCCCCCCGCCGCTGCCGCAGCAACAGCACCTGCGCCTGCGTGCCCCATCCATTCATAGCGAGGCGATTAGGGATTCCACAGGACGGAGCCTCTTTTGAGCATCGGGCGAGGGAACGCCACTCGGTATCTCTAATAGACTGCATGCCTTCATTATACTGGACTTGGTCCTTAGCTCGCGGTGTTCGGCGTTTAATTGAAACGCGGTCGCATTTGCTAGCGTCTCGCTCGGTTTTTCTGCGCGAGCACGTCGACTCAAATGCAGAAGTGGACGAGGAAAGTTCCGCCGCCGCACGAGATTCCAGAAATGGTCGGATCCGCCAAGTGGCTTCCACTTCGCGACGGCGTAATCGAATTCGAGACCCAGTTCACGCGAGGGTGGAATTTTTCTTAAATTTATTCTCCTTGAAATTGTGGCTGAGATGTATTGATCATTCCTCTGAACAACAGACGTAACGAGTCTAAAATATTTCGAAGCATTGATTCGCTAATGAAAAAAAGAAACAGTATTTGAATTTCTTTGACAATAATCTAGACTCTCACGATGAGCAATTAAAACAAATATTTCTGTTGCAATTTTCATAATTATAATGCCGTTAGATATTTGATACACAACCTACTATATGGATTGCTTCAAAATATAAGCAAATAATAAAATATTAATTAGTCTGTGTTAAATAGCATATATGCATGTGTCAACATAGATAAAGTAAGCTAATATTTCATTGTTTGCTTGCTTTGTATCACTAAAATATAAAAAATATATTTTATTTTAATACTTGTTCGATGAACTTCATGGAAAATATCCTAATTATATAGCAATTAATTTAAGTAAACAATAGGTTTTTACCTAGGTCAATTAAACGCATACAATTTCAAGTAATTTTTTTACTCAAAAAGAATTCCGATTCTGAATTGTTACCATGAACAGAAATAATTTTCCAAAAGTTATGCTAAGAAAATAAATTCAGAACTCTAGTCACAGAATGATCCTCTCATTCTCCCTATATTAAACTATATGACTAATAGGATCTATTATTGTAGAATATCGATAACAACATCACAGCCCTATTATCATTCGTTGTGATTCTACGCTCTGGTAGGTTTTAGGCGCATCCTGTGCTATCCGAGGCCATTCTCTTCATGTTCTCAGGCCAAATTCCTTCTTTCAATGCATTTAATATACCTTTCCTATCCCTTCCTCATTCCTAACACTAAAGCTAAGAAAATAAAATTTAGAAACCAATGTTTCAGAAAATGCAAGTTCATTCCAATGCTTTTGTTTTATGATTTTAAACGCCTATCACTGTAAGGGCTTACTTATTCAATTTCCGTAAACATTTACAATAATATAATTTCCGACTTAGTAACGAAATGAAATTATAAAATATATCCTGGGTATTTTCGGATCACTAAGATTTACCTATGAGAGTGGTGGCGAAATGGCTTCGATGGTGGCCTCCCACGCAGACGGCTTGGGTTCGGGTCTTAATGGAGGACGGTTTTTTCAACTCAGGCTTGCCCCGCCCATACTTGTGCGTCGTGGGGAGTACACGCTAGAACGGCACTCCATCCTTCGGAAGAGACCTTAGGCAGTGTGACCCCCTGTTGTCATTCGCAAGAGTACGCTAATCTGGTTTCCCTCCTTCCTCCCCTCTACGAATGTGTAGACATGCATAAGAGGAATGGCAAACCTGCTGCATTACTTTTCCACTGATTCTTATGAATTTGTACATAGGAGACTCAACCCGTCACTAGACGGATGAGAGTGACTGATTGTGAGTGAATGTGTATCTATATATTAACTCTACATAAAAACATTAATAATCTTTTATATATAATTACTAAACGTCTGTCCGTCTCACCTTATATCTCTTGAAAATTTTGTCATAGAGAAATGCTGTAAAAGCCATTTTGTTTCTGCCAACTAGGAGATCTCAAAAAACTATTATTGTTTACATAAGTGATCCAGGTTCGACTTCAAGAGACAATTATGTTTTCCCACTCAGAAGTTTCGATTTTTCAACGTGCAAGGCTTTTTTTCCTCATTTAATAAAATAAGTAAATGTGGTACGAGATTAACCGTATTTACTTTATATGACGGCTTAATCTATAAAATATCTTATTCTTGCAATGTTTAGATGTTACACGGAGGAATTTGTAAGAAATACGCGTTTTTTTTAATTTTATGGCTTTTTCGTATTTTTCCGGGTGTTTCCATTGATACCTCCGAATGAATTAGCATCAATTAAGCCTTAAAATAGACAAAAGAATTGCGTTATTCGCTGTCCGCTTTTTCTGAAGCATTGAAATTATAGTTTCAGTTTTAACAGATTGCGAAATTAATAATTGCAGATTATTATTATTATTCAGTCAACTGAGAAAAGACTGTGGGCATTTTTAACGATTGACCAAAAGAAAAAATCTTTCTTTATTTCAATACTGGAATGTTACCTTTTTCGTAAGGGAGAAGCAATTAAAATTGTACATATAAATTAGAAAAACAAACATAAAATTCAAAATGTCAGTTGTCTAATTTTATAAGGAGAAATGAGCTATTATTACTTTTAAACCTACGGATATCTGACTGACTTCGCAAATGTTTTTGCGGGTACCACTAGTGTATATATATTACAAGCATTTACTACAGAAGAGTTTGCATCATGATAAGGAAAACCATTTCTTATAAACGCATTACTGACTAACGAAAATATTTTTCAAGCCAGTTACTGCCACACTTTTGAATTTATCTGTAATCAAACTAAAAATGTTAAAAGAATTACGTGAGAGAAACTTATGAATAGCGTGGTATCGACCCAAAATATGCTGGAAAGACTCAAGTATGAAATTCGATACGGCGATAAATATAATAACGGGAAAATTAGGTGAAACATAAAAATTTAAGTTACAACAATATTATAACTGTCATAGAATAACTAATTTTGAATGTTTTCTTTTTTATTTATATTGAGAATTTACGCTTCACTCTTCGTTACAAGAGATACAACATGTCCCACCATCTTTGCATAAAACTTATGCCAATTCTATATCTATTATGTATTAGCTGATTTTCAAAACTCCATAAATTTATTTACGAAACATTTTAAGCTGCAAGAAATAACATCACAATCTTATTTTTGTGAGAATCAGTTACTTCTCAGGAATGCCTAATAAAGTAGTTATTAATCTATAATATAATGCAATTATATTTTTCATTTATTATAATATTTCTAGTATATATGAGCCAATGTGAATCCTTTTATCACTTCTTACTTATGTTGATTAAGAGATTACAAACAACCTTTTTATTTGCAATACTTAATTGGTTAAAATCGAGATACGAGTTCGAGACTTTGACGGTCGTATCAATTAAAAACATTTATTTTGTTGAAGCGAGAATTCAAATCAATACAGAAATATCGCAAAAATATACATGGAAGACAAAAGAAAAACAATTTTTTCACTTTTCAAGCGATGTAGTATCACAATGAATGGCTCTATTCTATCGCCCTCCTTTAGTTTTCACTGTATTTTAGCTCACAGTTGTTAATGTCTTCATGGAAACAATATGCTTCGAAAATTGTAATTCGTAATCAACCTAATAAAACGACGCATTAAGTGAATAAGCCGTTGCCATTGTTATCTGTTTTTTCTTGCTTTTGCTGCATTGAAAAATTACTTATTTACGAAGCAACTAATAAACTGCAGATTTTTGTAAAGCAGGTTGTCTGCCTCTTATCTGTGCCAATTAAACCAAAATTTTCATGAAATCCAATTCCTTCTAAGGGGAAGGTCGATTGGTGTGGTTTCAACAGGCTCCCAGGTCCGAAGTATGATTCCAGATGCTTAACGTTATCCCATTGGATTAGAATGAGAATTAGTAAACTGTATTTTTGCTTTGCATTTTAAAATTATTTATAAGCATCGTAGAAACTTTAGACATAAACCATTAAACGAGTACAAAAATAAAAATTTATGTATTTATATTTGTGCCGTCGGTTTTCCAAGAAGCATCAAATCCATACCGAAATTTGTTTTGAACGCATAAATTCGAGGTTTCCTTGAGCCGTAATTCTAATTATACTACAATCTTATATATTCTCCGAATAAACTTTCCAATCGATGCTCCATTGGTCATGCTAGAGAGAGGAAAATATGGTTTATCAATTGTTATATACTCAAACAATGTTCGCAGCAGCCGGTCATGCGTGAACTTTTACGCGGTATACTAATAGATGAAATGAACGCTCTTGGATTGAACCTATGCATATCTGAGAAGAATTAAGAAATGAGAAAAACGGATTAAAAGAAGAAGCATATAAGTAAACAAAGATTCCCTGAGATGCGTGCAGAACAATTGAGACGGTGAATTTTCATTTTTTTTAACCTAAAATTTTCGTGTTCAGTACAAATTTGTGGAAATTCTCTATTCCCGGCTAGAACCAGAGGTGGGTCTCGAAAGAATTGGAGAATCGTTGCCTTTCTCATGGCTAACTATAAGTTGCGTATTCAAGTATAAGTGGAAGGAATATGCATGCTTTTGCTTCTAAAGGAAAACCAAAGACGTCGTGTGTGTGTGTGTATCAGTTTACAATAACAAAATAATTATAGAATAATGTAAAAGAAAAAGCATTTCTATGAAAATTGGATTACAATGCATCCCTAAGTAAAGAAACTCAAGAAAAGAAAAACTAACATCACAATAATTATAAATTCCAAAAACATGAAAGAAATGGTTTAACGAAAGGGAACGGTGTTCGAATGCATTCTGTTGCACCCAAGTTAAGTAACTTACAGGAAACCATAAAGTTCCCCAGTTTATCATGCACGAAGTTTTGGATTTACCCGGGCACCGCCAGGCACTTCAGCTAGTCAATATTTATCTATATCTAATTATAAAATAAAGTATTTGGATGTATGTGTGAGATTCCCTAATTCTACAGAACGTAGAAACAAGACGAAGGTGTCATGTTAACCACAACAAAGGGTACAGTTAAGGTTTTTCAACCGATTTTATTTGCCTTATTAATTGAAAAAATAATTGTTTTCCTCCATTTAAATAGCATGAGACTGGGTGTGGCATAATTATAATTCTATTTTAAAATTATTTATGTTCATCGTGCGAATTTAGGATTTAAATCCAGGAACGGGTATAAATAATAAAATTCTGTTTTTTTACCGTAAAATTTCAAAAACCGGCAGAATGTTTCCAAAATTGTGCTTTTTACAGCATAATTTCAATTTTTATCCTACTTTCCAGAATGGAAATCTTATATTGAATTACAGTAATCGTCGTTGGTGAACATTTTTGCCGGGTTTGTGTAGACTTTTGGGAAGCTTATATCTCAACCGCTGTTAGGACGATTTTTGCTATCTATAATTTCTAAAAATTCAGAATACTTCTGTTCTTTAACAATAGATACTAAATTCAAACAGAAATAACAAATACTTTCCTTTTAGGGGAATTTTATCGCCACCCCTATCCTTCTTATTTAAAGCATTGGAATCAGTTTCGGGCATTATAAAATCACATTTTAAAAACAATTAGAATCAAGATTCAAACTCGAAACTTAACGATTGTTTTGGAACAAGAATGAAGTTTATATTGGTTACCGAGAAAATTCATTTACGCTCCGAATTTGCCGAAAATCCGTTTTTAATACGAAAAAACGCAATTTTCAACAATGAGAATTGTCAGTTACCACGGACACCTCATTTGAGCGTGCAGAAATATTAAGTGTACTAGCGAGCCCGTTGACGATATTACATCATTTGGTTGTTTACTTTTTTTTGTTTACGAAGAAAGAAGTTTAAAAGACCTTTGCCAGGTCAGTTAAATTTATTTATCAGATCACTTGGATGGCATCCTAATTCATTAAATTTAAAAGTTAAATGTATCGTAATGCTTCTAAGAAACTTATTAATTAGTAAAGGATTATGTAATGGAACCAGAATGATCGTGAAAACATTTTGTCAAAACGCTCTGTAGGTGGAAGTTATAACTGCCGCTCATTCTAGTAGCATTCATTTCATCCCTAGAATCTCTCTTGATAAATGATCAAACTCTACTTTTCATATGCTGAGGGAGTTCGACTTGCATATGCAATGACTATTAATAAATTTCAGTGCCAGACATTCGAAATAGTATGATTATACCTTCCAGAACCACGCTTCGCTCATGGTCAGTTGTATGCAGAATGTTCATGAGCAACGAATTCTGATTCCTTGAAAATTCAAATAAATAGTAATTCTCGGAAAGGACAGACAAGAAATGGTCATATTGTGAGAGATAATATTGTTTACACAGAAACTTTTTGGTAAAAATTTTGAACTTCCCGGTTATAAAAGTTTGTCAGTAAATTATTTGTTATTTTAGTATCGATTTAAAAAATTTTGTATGATCAAATGAGTTTTTAAACCAAACGAAATACATTTTAAACCGTATGACTTAAAAATTTCAATTTTTTTATAATAAAAAAATAATAAAACCTAAATGTGCAAATTTTTCAAATTTAAAATTTTTTAAATGTTACAGATTTCTTAATCGTTACAAATTCCTTAAACAACAAGAAAGAAACAAAGAGAGAAAGAAGATGGTGATTTAAACCAATTAAAAAAATTAATTAAAAATATTAAAATGCTATTGAAATGGTGAATTTTCCTGTGTACCGCTGGGTCCTTCATTGTAATATATTTTGTAAATAAAATGTGCCTGATCAAATGAATTATTTTAAAAATCAAAATCAACTTAATGTGACAGCGAAGCATCACAGCATACTAGTAGGCTTATGGCTTCGTCGTGTTGTCTGTCTGTCCGTCTTAGTCTGTTCCCCTTATTGATTTTGAACAAAAAGATCGATTTTCAAGACCCTTGGTGGAAATCTCTTGCTTCTGGGGCCGAGCTTCCGAGGATAGTTTTTGTTGCGTTGATTGAAAGTCCCGGGTTCGATTCCAGGAGCTATGCTTCCCATTTTATTTACACGGGAAATCTGAAATCCATCCTATTGCCCATATAAATATCTTAGAATAGTAATACCGGATCGGGATTTGTACTATTCTCTGAGGAAAGGAATGGTGATTCTAATTCCTATAGTTATAATTTTGCTTAGTGATCGTATTTCTTATAATTCCGCGTAAAAACTAGCGTTTCTGTAGTTTGTATCACACATTATGAGAGTGTTGCCATTGCAACGACTATAGCAGGCAAACTATGGGTGACACGCGAAGAAAATGTAAAAATATATGTAGTATGAAGAACAATCATATATGTTAGCAATTTTAAATTAACAGACACAATGTCGTAAAGGCCGTAGTTAATGCATCACACAAGAATTCGCGTCTTTTCTTTTCAAAATACCCAATCGTTAACATGTCTAACCTCGTAAATTAGAAAATTAGCGACAATGAAAGAGAGAATTTGTTTATAAAAGCTAAGCAACCATTAATAGAATGTTGAATACAATAGGTCATAATTGAAGTGTCCAGTTTCGTGTAGGTTATTTAGTTGACAATATAGTTGAGTAGTTGAAGTGTCCAGTTTCGTGTAGGTTATTTAGTTGACAATATAGGTGAGTAGTTGAAGTGTCCAGTTTCGTGTAGGTTCTTCAGTTTACAATATAGGTGAGCAGTTGAAGTTTCCAGTTTCGTGTAGGTTCTTTAGTTTAAAATATAGGTGAGCAGTTGAAGTGTCCAGTTTCGTGTTGGTTCTTTAGTTTACAATATAGGTGAGCAGTTGAAGTGTCCAGTTTCGTGTAGGTTCTTTAGTTGACAATATAGGTGAGTAGTTGAAAAGTGATTTGTGCAAATGTGACTTTGTTAGTTTTGCTCTGGACGAGAGCACAGACGTAAGTGATGTTGCCCGTTTAACATTAGTTGCACGATTTTATTCAGCAGAGCGTAACTCGGTGATAGAAGTGTGTGTCGTTTCTCGAATGTTTGAACCACAGAAGGTGAAGATATTTTAATATACATTTCTATGTTCACAGATTTTGGAAATGGGAAGGAGTTTGATCTAAAGAGCAAATTGTTTTCTGTGAATATTGTTGGGTCGCCTGCAATGATGAAATAGTAAGGTAGGCCTATTTTGGCTTTTCATTGTGTATTTTTCCAAGAAAATTTATGATGTTAAAGTTCTTCAAATGTTCTAAGTAACGTTATGTCCACGGTAGTAAATATTATTAATAAAATTGTCGCTCGCTCGTCACGCACAGGAGATTCAAATTTCTTTTGGAAGAAATGGAATCCAATTACGGTGACCTTGTAATGCATGCAACGTTCGGTGGGTGAGTAGGAGAAATGTTGTCTCATTTTGTCGATTGCTTAGTTTAAATTAAGATCTTTCTCCATGAAATTAAACAATAATATCCTCAGTTGAAGAATAATGAATGGCTTGTAAATCTTATGTTTCTAACAGACATAACAGCACATTTGAATGCGTTGAATATCAAGTTTCAAGGTAAAAGACTAACCGTATTAAAGTTATATGAAGGGTGGAAGTCATTTTGCATGAAATTGCATCTCTTCTAGGATGATATTCAGACAAAGAATCTGCGATACTTCCCAAAACTAAAAACGATTATTGATAGCGATGAACATTTTAAAGCAGTAGGCCAAATTTGCATAAGTATAAAATAGTTATGACGGAAGAGTTTCCGCAACAATTCCAGGACTTGAAAACTCATTGTCCGATGTTCAGATATATTTTGTACCCTGAGATAGCAACCGAAATTGATCTCGAGTTGGTGTACTTCCAGTTTCTTGGAATTGAATCTTTGGAGATGGAATTGATCGATTTTCAGAGTTCAGACTTGTGGGCCGATAAGATTTCTGCTATGGGAGGCGAGATTTCCAAAAACGAAAACCTGTTCTTAGATATTTGCTCACGTACTTGGCCTCAACTACCTTCACAATTCTCGGCAATGAAGAAGTTGCATTCGTTCTTCTGTCGGGATTCTGTACTAGTTACTATTGCGAGCAAGTGTTTTCCCTAACGAAGAATACTCTGAATCCTGTTCGCAATCGGTTGACAATAGAAAATTCTGAAGCTTGTCTTCGTCTTCAGACTACCAGCTATCAACCAGATCTGACCAAACTTGCATTAAAAATGGAAGAACAGGAAAGCCAATAAATCGGTCTTTATTATTTACTTTATTTATCTAAATAACCAAAATTAATGTTATTTTAAAATTGTGTTAGTAATGTATATTTAAATGGATAATTAAATATAATCGTAGATTTTGCTGTTAATATTGAAGAAGAATTTTTTAAATGTATGAAATGTAAAGTTTTAAAGCAATTTGACAATTGTTATTCTAGATTTATTATAAATAAATCATGTTAAACAAAAAAAATCTGCAATCCATTTTTTAAGGGGCACGCGTGGAAAGGCTCACATAGAAATATTTGTAAAAGTGGCGCGAGACATAAAAACGTAGCCGACCACTGGACTATAGTCTAGTACAGGGGTCACCAAACTTTTTACTGAAAGGTCGCATAAGAATTCATGATCCACCGTGCGGGCCACATACGGCATTTTGAACGACTTATCGGGCCGTATGAAAACTGAGAATTTTTTTCGATTCTGTAATATGTAATTTGCTTATACTAAAAGTATATTTTGCCCAAGCACTCGGAAAATGTCATTTAGATATCACAAATCTTATCTAATGAAGACTCTTGTTGATAAGACGGGCCGGATGTGGCCCGCGGGCAGTAGTTTGGGGACCCCTGGTCTAGTGCATATACGCGTTATTTTTGACACAAAAATACGCGTGATCAATTTAGTTTTCTGTTCAAATGTATTTGTAAAATTTTAAAACGCTACATTATGAAGTTTGTGAACACAAAGAGCAACTCATCCGCGGGGATTTTTTAGCTTTTAAAGGCAATATAAGTAATGGCTGCAAAACATTTAATTTAAAATAATTATGTTGGAAAGTATGCATCGTAAGATCCTCTTGAATCGTCTTTACTTTAATCGAATTTCTTTCGTTTTCATAGCAACCCAATTATTGCCGATTTAAGGAAATAGAGTAATCCAAACTACATAGAGAATGAAGGAACGCTTATTAATTATCTAATTAGATAAAATATGGCGTTAAATTATATTTTTTGAGTTACGAACATTAAAAGACAATTCAAGAACAAGCATTTTAAAAATACTTTTCTCAGGTATCTCCGATATCAACAACAAGGTTATAAAAACCAGAATGTTGGAGAAACCTGAAACAAGTATTTTCCGAATGCTTGTTCATGATTTTTTCAACCACAAGACGAGTTAAATAATTCCCTGTTGAATTAGTTAATAGATAAGATATATCAGAATTATAAACATAAATGATATTTGTACCGCCAATGATAAACGGTCTAATAGTTTAAAACTTCAATTGTATGTGTATGTTACAGATTCTTTATAAATCATGTCAACTAAATGTTAAAAACTAAGCAAAACACAGCTTCGTACATGTGATTTCAAATTTTCCTTCTAAGTTTAATACAAAATCACCATTTCTACGGAGGGACACATCAATATTAAACCCCTCAACAAACATGTATATTTATTTAATACAGTTGTTGAATTCACGGAAATATTGTTGCAAATAGGTCATGTAAATAATCCCGATATAAATGGCGAATTTGAAATAAAAGAAAAACTAAGTGATGTGGTAAAGTCGGCTGATTAACTGAAATCAAAACATTATCCAGAAATTTCTCATTTGAGCGAAAATTCAGTGTCATGATTATGTGAAAGACCTATTCTCACCCCAGAAAATGGCTTCACTCATTGCGATTCTTATACATCAATTTGTTGCAGAAGAAATAGTTTATAACTATGTGCATAACGTAAAAAACACCAACGAAGCAGTAACATTGTTAATTTTTTAGATGCACAAAGTCCTCCAGAGATGCCTCCTAATAAATTGGTGTTAAATGTTGGTGGACCATATATATTGCTTAATAATCCTGCTTGCAGATTCAACTTTTACATTCTCATTTTATTTAAGCAGTTATTTTGACAGAATGTGCAAAAGGACAGTGTTTTTATGCCGCGTACTCCTATGACTCCGAGTAACTGCCCCTTTCACTTCAAACGTCATCAATTTCCGATAAAGGTTTGCTTTGTAATGACTTTTGATAATGCCCAAGGTCAATCACTAAAAGTTGCCGGAATCCATTTACGTGACATTGCTTTTCTCATAGTCAGTTCTAGGTAGCATATTCAAATATATACCAAATATATACCAAAATAATTTCGCCAAATGGAAATACCGTCAATATAGGCTATAGAGAATCTTTGTACTAAGACTTTTAAATTTCTTTAATTATGGAGGTCGAAGAAGATAAATTTTTTAATTTTTAATTCATGAAAGATGATTGGTAAATACCAACGGAATCTTTTCAAGTTAATACTCACAAAAAACGGACCGTTCTGCTAGTAATGATATGAAACACCAGAACTGTGTCTGAACGAATTATTATAGATATATATTGCCCGTCAAAAGTGGCGGGCTCTAATTAATAAAATCTGATGTGGCCACCACATGACTTTCTCCATATCTGTAATATTTCTAAAAACTCCAAATAGGTTACATAATAATAAATATTTTAAGAAACTGCGAGAAAATTTTAGACTTTACAAAGAACAGAAATAAACTCAAACCATAGCCTTCTGATATTGGATATAGCCACAAAGCTCCAACAATTATGAAAAGAAAAAGGAGCGTTACTAAGACGTAAATAAGGGACAATTGTTAACAGTAGTCGGTAGGTGGCGTGGTGGTGGCAGCTAAGAATATCAGATATCTCTTAAACAATGCATTATATGGAAAAATGTTTCAAACAGAGATTGTAGAAAATTTAATTTTCTGCAACGTTTATTCCAATACATTTTTACATTTATCAAATATTAAAGCAAATATTTCAAAATGACGGATAAGTGACAAGAGTAAACACCCACTTTCGGTTTACTGATTATTACAAAAAACTAATCAGTTCTTCTGACTTTTATAAAATGTTAAATATAAAATTTCGTGATTAATAGTTTTTGAGTTAGAGCACCCACATAAAGCTATCACATACACACACAAACACACACACACAGACATCATCGAGAAAATGGTCAAAACGGGTTCAGGGGACCTCAAAACATGTATTTCCATTGAGATCTCGAAGTCGATTTTTTCATGAATACAATATTTTCCCCTATACTACGTATATGGAGAAAGTAAAAAAACAATTAAAATTTTAATTTTATATAAATTATTTTAACTATCACAATTTATAATGATTTTGTTTCCAGCAGCAGTTGATTGTCAAGTTAAAAAAAATATGAGGTAGGAGAGGGGAATAGGTGAAGGCATTTAGCCTTGAGACAATAATCTGAGTTCAATTATTGACAATTACGTTGTCGTCAAAGCAGATGTCGTGAAAATTAAAATATTATCCCAAAATATGAGCAATTTCGAGCTGTAGGTGAAAAATGTGAATAGAATAAGGGACTTTATTCATTTTTACCTTTAAAATCGTTCAAATCGAATGATCAAAGGTCTGTTTTCTCCAATTTTAATTCCCAAAAGAAAAGTCCATTTTTACGTGTTGCCTTATGAGAAATAGAAATAAATCCACGGAGTCAAAACCGGATCGTTTTTTGTCAAATTGTTTTTGTCAATCGCTTTTATATGTAAATCAAGCATTCCTGGAAAATTTTGAACCATTATCTATTACCACTTGTGAGATATAAATGATTTAAAATGATAAACTAACCAACCAACACTTATGTATTATTATAGAGGTTTTTAATCGCAATGTAAATATTTTGAATTGTTGAAAATTAATAAAATGTAAAGGAATTCAAATTTTATAGCCAATTCTGAAAATGTAGAAGCGTAGACCAAAAAAATGGTTGTCTTCTGTATAAACCGTACGAGAACACTTATATTACAAATTTTAAAACTGAAATTTATACGAGCGAAATTTCTTTTAAAAGCAAAAGAATCCAATGCGTAATTAAGATCAGTTGGAAAATTATGAAATTAACAGATACAATGCTTTTTTGGATATTTCCAATTCATAAAAACAGATACCCATGAAATTAAGATGCAAAGGGAAAAGGAAACTTATTTATACTACATATGCAAATTCTTTGTATGTTCGGTGTAGCTAGAGATATTATCAAATAAAACCGAAGTCATAAAAAATAACACTTAGTTTTAGTAGAAATGTGCATACGTATGTGTTACTTTAAGTACAGTAACTAAAATTTTAGTCATATTAGTTCTTTCAGTACATTTCAAACGATTTGTGGAATCAAAGGGTCTGTTTAAAATATATCTATTGCAATTTAGAAATATTGTTCTCACTACATATATTTGAGCGGCAGTATAATTCACTTTATGGAAGAGATTGACGAAGGTAATGGATCGCATTTATCAGCAAAATAATGGATTATGTCAAGAAGAGTCCGTAGAAATAGATCCACAAAAATTGAACGAAACCTTAAAAGCAAAATAGCTGAACTTCAATCAATATGAATTCCTTCAAGTTTTTTTACAGACATTTGCTCTGGTTTCTGGTTAAGTAATAATATGCAGACATTAAATATTGATTATTTTATTATCATTTATTTTTACAGAATAATTATTTCGTCAACACAACTAAAGTTTTTCAAAACAATATACTAACGTGGTATATTCTAAAACATAATTTCATGATGCTGTTCTTTCACTATGACGCAATAATTTTTTTAATGAAGTCGATAGGAATACCTCCTTCTTGCTTTCTCTTTGATTGATAAGATATTTCTATAAATTATCGCAATACAATTCTAAATTCCTAATGATTTATATTATTTAAAAAATACCACAGAATTATTTATGTTACAATAAATAAATAAAATATGCCAAAATTTTAATGGCTTTTCTGTAGAAATATACTATACTTACTTGAATATAATTTTTTACTCTACCATTAAACTAAGACATTTCTGCCAGGTAGTGTGTTAGATCATTAAAAAAAATGCAAATCTCGTATTAAAATTATTATGTATACAATTATTTGGGGTAAATGAGTTCCTCCTGAAATTTGAGGAGTTAAATTAATATTAATAATTAAAAAATGATAAGGCTATGTTCAACATTTTTAAAAGTAATTTTGATTAGTTTTTCTATGAGTCGCACTGTGTTTGAGGAAATTGTTTTATAGAAAAACCAAGATTTTACGCGTTTCGATGTTCATTCAATACATTGTCGACATCGGTGGTATGGTAATACTTTGTGCATGAAAAAATATGATCTATAAAGAAATATTTGCATTCATAATTTGAAGTTATAAGAAAACAAATGTCGATAAGAGATAGTAGTCTAACCTCGATATGAATTGCCGGTAAGTTTGTGCTATAGTCGGAAGCTTATACTACGTCTTTTCGCTTATATTTCGTAAACGAATTAGGGATCATTCTTCGTTATACATAGCATCGATTCGCAAATATTTCGCTCCTGAAAAGTTAAAGACATCCCTGAAATTCCTATTATACATAGTAAAGTTGATTTTTACGTTAAGTATCTTTAGTGTTTTGGATAAATTATGTTTAGCTAAACAAGTGGTTGAGATTTCCAATAAAAAATTGCCTTGCCAAAGCATTCGATTGACCAAGGAGTTTTAGTTAATTCAGCTTTTATATTTACATTAATATATTTATTCTTGATTATAAACATTGATAGGTTTCGAACAATTAATTATTTTTGCCAATTTTTAAACTGATTTACTGTATATTTATAGTATGTAACAATGTGTAAATAAGAATGCTCCATTGTTTGACTAATTCCATTACCCGTAACACGCAAAACTAGCAAAACATGCTTCAGAATCATCTCAAGTGAATGTTATCATGATCATTAGTTTTATTTCATTTATTATTCTATTATTAACATACGTCTGATGTACTTCATTATGATATGGGTTAAAATGGTACATACTACCGTGGTTCACAAGAGGTTTGCTAACCCACAACTTGTGCGATTATGCATACGGAGAAATTAGGTTTCGCTATGTGTCGTTTTGTTATGCGTTGTAATTTTAAGGAACGCTATCCCCGACGTATAACGGAGACTTAAACTGTTTATACGTAATTTTCAAATCATTTCTCACGGCAAGGTATTTTGCCAATAGATAACAAAGAATTTAAAGTAAGCGCAACCCATAAATTGATCGAGAGGTAATGTGTGTTTTATTAACCAATTTACTTCATTCATCAACGAGATCCCATATGTGTAAGAACAAGATATCAAATTTCTGACTTCCACTCTGATTTTACCAAATAAGATTATGGGCAGAAATCTTTTATATGCAAAAGAGATAATATTCTATGATCCATGAAAATGCTAATTTCTTAAAAGTGGCACGAGTACGATAAAAACAACTTCTCTTTCCTTCATTCGATTAACACGAAAACGACCTTATATTTTTTAAATGCGCACCTTAAAATATTTACAACCATAAAAGAAAATCGGCTCTGAAATTTCTGTAAGGTGAAAAGAATAAAACCCTTTTTTTAATTCTCTTAAGATTCGAATCTCTCCCTGTATAGCCTAAAAGACACTTTTGAATTCGAAAAAACTTATGATTTTAAAATCCTTCACAAACGAACGCTCTCCTCATTCTTCCTGCACCAGCATAAAATATTAGTTTGGCGATATTTGTCCTCCGAGTCAATCACTAAAGTTGTGTGTTCGATCCTAATGCGGAACGAATATTTTTGCATCCGCAAGTTGTTTTGAAATTATCGCGGAAGAATTTAAATTTTATTTATATCTTTAGGTTAAATTTGTCAGTAAAATAATATTACTTTGTTAGCCTATCAACTAAAACTTCAATTCGAAGATGATTGTCTATTCGGAACACTTGCACCATCATTTAAGATAGATTTTTGAACACATTATCGACGAGAAGGCAACATTACCAAAAGTGTCATTAATTCTTTGAATGCGAAGAATCACGAGGATGAGTGTGAAGGATAACTCGAAACATAAAACAAGTTTCAGTAACCAAAGAATAACCTCGGTTCCTTCAGTTAGCAAATGATAATTGCACACCTGATGTGCGGCCAAAGTATGACAAAAGAAAGCAACTAGAATTCAAGCACAGAGTGCTTCAGGCTGATGACAGCATTTACAAATACGAATGAAGATCGGGGTATCATAGAACGAAGAACCAACTAGATCAATACAAACAAGAGAGGAAAGACGCACGCATCATGTGTGCATACATGCGAGGCATAGACGTTCTTTAAGATTTATGCATTCATGTCAAAAATGATAAATATTAATGGCTTAGTATAATGTCTAAGAACTGAAAAATGTTGCGAGTACTGATGCCAAGAGAATATAAAATTTTTATTTCGCCGATTTAATTCTTAATTGGTTGTAATTAATAAAACATTCGACATTTATTTTAAACATACCTCACTCGAATAGTAGTAATATAATATTTCTGTTCACGCTCATTTCTTCCTCGTAAATTACCCGTTTCTTTTCACTTACAATCGCTGTGTAAACTTCAACAAAATGTACTTATTTACTTATGTATTTACTTATGTACTTCATTTCTTCGTAGTAGATTATCCATTTACCTTTATTTGCCAAATCTTTTCTGTGAACGAAAGAAAATTAAATGTATATGGGTATCTACAGCAGCTATTGTTTGCTTCAGTTGCCAGGAAGATTGTTTTCGTTGAGAGCAATTAAAAAACAAGGACATTTTTTCCTAAGCTCAAAGCGAATTACGACTTTCTCGTTAGATTTCCTTGAAATCGGCTGCTATTTCGATAAGAATATACTGAACAAAACATATGGTATTTGATTAGTTCTACAAATTTTTTTGTAGACTTTTTATTTATAGGTAATTGATGTTTACGAGATATAAAGAAAGGTTCATTTTTGTCACTAGTAATGTGGCACTCCCGCTTAGGCTACATAAACCATTTATATAATTTTATATTTTATTGGCCCTTTTGTCCTAAATACCAAAGTTCATCAACATCCGTCCAGTAGTTTTGCAGATGAAACATGCGGACAGGCAAATGGGCGGACGGACACTATCTAACCATATGTCGTTCTTTTTCAACTTTTTGTAAAGATCGCCTGAAAAATCTAAGTAAGGAAATTTTTCTCAGCCTTAGGACGAACAATAAAATTTAGGAATGAAAAAAAATGAGTTCACTGTATTTTGGAAAGGTTAACTGAAGTCTTCTGTTAGTCGTAAAACATCTTAAAAGCAATAGCTAGGTACCATTTGAGTGTTTTGACATTTCGGAAAATATTTCTTGCCTTTACACTGAAAATATGAATAATCAAGACAGGAGGAATAATTAAAATTGCTAAACTGCAATTGAAAAATTATCGCTAGAAGATAGACTTGAGATAATACGCTTTCAGAAAGCACCGACGCCCTTATAGTAATGCTCCAAAATCTTTTGAAAATTTCGAGACTATACGAGTTTATAGAAGGAAGAAGGAAAAAAGGATAAGTATTTATAAAGTAAAATTTATATTTGGAATGAACAATACTTGCTACAATTGCAGCGTTCACATTCATTTCACTTCAACGAGAAATTTTAAATGGAGGCTACAGCTAAATTTCGAGATGAAAAATTATTAATATTGAATTACTGTACATTTTAATACTCGTTTCCTTAACAATATGTTCAGTAGGTCTTTCCAGGCAACTATTTGTTAGTACAGGTATAATTAAAAAATCTCGAACGATGTATATAGTAGTAACACATTTCACAAGCGTTCAAAGTAAACCATTTTACTTATGGTTTCTTGCGAACGGGATTATGTAGAATTCTCAATATAGTAATGACTTTCTACAATAAAATTACACTTGTTGTATTTGGTTGTCCCTTAAAACCCTCTAACCTACATATAGTTCCATTGGTCACTAATCCATCATCTCTCATTCTTCCATTCCTTTTCATAAATTCAGATCTTAGTCGTAGTACCTAACTTTCGGAGTTTCCAATTTTTTGTCTCCCAAAACCATATTCTTCACAATTTAGATAAATGCTTGCGAATTTCTTCCCAATCCAATTATACTTAAAATTTCTCCGTCAGTTTTCTTAAACTCCTTGGCATTGATTGAGTTTTAGCTTTCAAATGCCAAACTTAATCTTAGAATAACCCTGCTTTTCCTTCACTGTATCTCTTCATCTTCGAGTTTTCCTCTTATTCCTTTCCTTCTACATCTTGCCTCATAAGCACTTCTCTTTGCAGAATCTATCCAAGGAACATCTTACATCATTAATTCTGATGAAACTAATATTTATTTCAAGCATCACCAACTTCCTCACATTTTTCCATTTATCGAACGTTTTACTTATGAACATTTAATACAGAAGGGCAGAATTACTCTCGACAATAAGGTAGGCGAAAAATAATCCTTTTCTCTACTTTTTATACACCATCAACCATACCAAAGCCATTCTATCGACGCAATCGGACACAAAAATACGGCTTAAATTTTATGACGGAAAAATAATGAAATTTGTGAAAAAGAAATTTTTACTTCCATTTAACACTTTGCAAATTGATATTGGTGGACTCCCGTCCGCATCCCGCGTGAACTGTCTTATCCATACCAATAACGCTTTAGTCTTCGCAAGACCTCTTCTGCTTTATCTATCGTTGAATAGCTTACAATAAAATTCTACATTCCAGCTTTTTTAATAAAAGTTTTTTACTCTCTCTTTTGTTGAATTTCGTCATGGTCTGCCACTCCTTTTCGCTTGTTTTTTCCTTGTAAATGCTCTAGCCTTCTTCCATTCAAAAACTTCTAAAAAACAATTCAAATGTTCCATTTTATCGCATAAAAATTTACTGTTACAGAAGTATTGTGAACCACTCGTTCTAATAGACTTGGCATTCATTTAAAATAATTTTGGTTTTTCATTTGCTCTTATAAAATCTAAAAAATATTTTGGCCATATCTTTCAAAGGGTTGTTCATTTTTCATGTAATTCGCCAAAATGCTATTCCTTTGTAAAATAACTAAAATTTTAAATAAAAAATGTATGAAAACATTCATTAAGTGTTTTTATTTAGATAAATATTAAAAAATACTATTATCTTCGAATTGAAAATTTTTAACTATCTAAATAAAAGATTTCTTAATTTCTTGCGTCTTCTGACTCATCATTCACCCAAGTGTCTTAAGCTCCAGTACGATGGCAACTTTTAAATTACATTATCGTATACTTATGGAAGAAGCGAGGCTCCTAGTTGTGGCTCTGACATGTTTCTTTTTTTGCACGGAGTCCAGGAACGTAAGTGTAGAGTTTGACTTCGAGTCGCGTTATACGCGCTGCTATCTGCAATCTGAATCATTATCATTTTAGCTAACGTTTACTTTTTTCACCGGTTGGCCATAAATCCTCCAAAAAATGCGATTGTAAAACACATATTCCGGTTTTCTACTTGAATAATATTTTACCTAGAAATTAAGCGCTAGATGTTCGCAAGAATAGCCTTCCCTATCAAAAGAAGGATATTTTGTGCCTCCTCTCCTGCTTATAACTAGCCGCTAAAACTATTTATTGACTCAGAGAAATCACACATTTCTTCCTTATTTGCCTGCAAACAGCTCTAGAATCGGTGGATCTGTTGAAAGATTAAGACTAACTCGATTTCTCAAATTTGTTAAATACTGTCCACAAAACAAAACAAGAAACACGCACGAAGAAAATTCATAAAGAAAAGAGCGACAAAAAAGGAAATATCACACCTCTAGGATTTTTTACAAATGAAACCATTCATTAAGTCCGGTAATGGCGGATATTTTCATAAATTACCTTGGTTGTAAATTAAATTTAACGGTTGTTTAAAAGTGCCATGTGCTTAAAGCACGCAGACAGCGTTTTATGTGATCAATTTGAATTTTTAAATCTCTTTACCCTTCTATTTCTCGGAAATTCCTCCATTCGTTAAGGGCCGCTACGAGGTCTGCGAAGGTTCCGTTACGTAATTGGTAATAATAGATAAAATACTATTGTATAACAACTGCTAAGAGACTTGGATCTGTGTTGTATTGCACGGTGCACCAACGGAAACTCTCCTAAAATTTAGTATATCTGAACACCTATGCTCAAGCCGAGTTCGGTAATATTCGTCTATATGGAAATAATCCGATAAAACGCGATTTAAAACTCAAAAATGCTATGTTTTAGTAGAAATTCAAGAAAATACGATCAATTATCAAATTTTGGCGGTAAGAATTATAATCAACATTCTTTTCCCCTTAAAACAGTACAAACCTCACTCCGATAACACAATTTTAAGTTATTTTAATGTATAAGGAGCCCATCTCTGTACGATGGATTTGAGATTTCCTATGTAAAACAAATAGGGAAAAACGTTCCTGGAATCGAACCCAGGACTTCAATCTTTGCCAAATAAAATATAGCCCGGAGATAGCAAGCTTCATGCAAAAGCTGTTAGCAGGGGGCACACACACATACAGAAAGGACCATTTCATAAGGCTAAACCGGGCACAACTAAGAAAAATACCCGGGTTTAGAAACAAGAAAATTAACTGGTACGGTAGTTCAGTGGTAAAATATCCGCCCGGCAAGTAGAAGACACGGGTTCGACTTCCGGTCATAGCAGGTTTTTTTCTTGTTTTAAAAATAATGCCCAATTTTACAGCTAATGCCTCTCTACTTATGATCTTATGATAATTTCATTTCCATCTCTTGTACTGTTACAATAATTTCGAATTTGAAACGAGAAAAAAATCTTCTATGACCGACAATTGAACTCGTGTCTTCCACGTGTTGGGCGGATATTCTACCACTGAACTATCGTAGAAGATTATTTCTCTCGTTTCTTAGTTTAGTCCGGCCTAGCCAAGCAGGTATCAACCAGCACCAAGAGAATTTTACTCGTTTCAAAAATTATTTCCAAATTTACAGCTAGTCTGGCTAGCCCGGGCTCAACTAAGAAAAATACCAGCGTTCACTAACAAGAAAATTACCTGGAAAGGTAGTTCAGTGGTAAAATATCCGCCCGGCAAGTAGAATTCCCGGGTTCAACTTTCGGTCATAGCAGGTTTTTTTTTCTTATTTCAAAAAATATTCCCAACTTTACAGCTAATGCCTGTCTACTTAGGATCTTATGATAATTTCATTTCCATCACTTGTACTGTTACAATGATTTCGAATCCGCCTCGTTGGTGTTGTTGAATTTTGAAATTTTTTGGACAATATGAATAATATACAAATGTCTAATATATCTCCTAATTAAACACTAAATTCATAAAATATCACATTTATTACCGAAAAACAGAAATAAATTTCTATGATACACTTTTTCGGTTATTTTTCTAATTCCAGAGGATAAATAAATATATTCTCCAAATATAGTATTAAAAAGACTGCGGAAACTGATAGAAAAAGAATCTTTGCACAACAGCTAATCTTTGGTCCCGAACCGTAGAAAAAATCATAGCGTCCTTACGTTGATAAGGATCACTCTTAGCAGTTTTGTGATCACGGTTTTGCACTTTGAAAATGGAGAATCTCTTCTCAAAATTTAAGGAATATTATTGAATTTTTCAAGTAACTAAGTTTCTATGGCTCCAACTCTACGCTGCTTAGGTCAACCTGTGATCAAAATAATTAAATCCCAACAGGTTTTTATGCTAGATGAATTCAGTTAGTTCTTGTCGCTATAAAATGATTGCGATTGATGGTCACGATAACTTACATATGTTACTTTTCTCGCTTTCCTTTCCTCAACACCTTTTCCCATATGATGTCAGATGTGTTAAAAACTTGTCACCTAGAAATGACTATGCTTATCGACACGACAAATATTTCTATTTTTTTGCCGGGAGGAATCGTACCGAGTTCTATTTAAATTTTATATTAAATCTGTAAAGTTACACTCATCACAGATTCAATTTTTTACCTTAACAAAAAATGCATTTTTTCGTTAAAATCGTTTCCTCAATTATTTTAGTAATATTTCAATTTCTTCTATAAAGATATGAAGCCAAAATATTAGTACACTTATAGAAATTTTTCTTTCATAATTTTAACATTTGCCATGAAATTTTTTTCAATATTATTAAAAATGGGGGTTAATGTTTTTGAATGGAGATTTATAGAAATTAAGAGCGATGTGGAAATACTGAAAATACAAATCTATAATCAGGTAATTAATGAAAAATAAATTAGAAATATTGTGAAATATGTGAAGGCTTTAAAAATTATAGCATCCATTCACAAGTGACCTCTTTCACTGCAAGGTGGTCAGCCAAATATCTCTATTTATCAAGGTTCTGCGCTCTATGAAACAGCTCTTAACTTTTTTCTATTCCGCAGCATTTGGTGATGTCGCCCAAGTATTGTTTCCTTCTTTTCCCCTTTTGGTTTTATCCTCTTTGATTTTCTCTGTTTAATAACTTTCAATACATTACCATCATTCATTCTCATCACGTGTAAATATCTAACCTTTTGTGTCATAATCTCTCTTAGGAGTGCATATTTTCAAATTTTCATTATCTGAAAAACCACTTTAATTCAAAATCTTCTCCTGCTATGAATTTTTTTAACATTATGCGATAACGCCCGACATTTTAAAAGTCTTGATTCTATTCACATCTTGTCCATGTCTCCGCCTCTTACTTAAAAACTGATCATCACAGAATTCTCACTTTCATATTTGGATTCATGCTCTGCTTAGAAATAACTTTAAGATTGCAAAAAAAGCCGACTGAACCCGTCGCATTCTTCTCTAAATCTCTATACCTCTTCCATGTTGAGTGATGAGTACTCCCTAATAATTACCTATAGTTTTTCAGCTTTTCTTTTCTTCTTCCATCTAATCGGAAATGATATTTTTCCGTAGTATGTACTAGACCAGGAATCTCAAACTCACATCGGTGCGCGGGCCGCATGAAGGCTCCCCACCAAACCCGCGGGCCGCATTAAGACACCATACCTAGTCCGCGGTCCGCATATTTTTTCAGTCAACCGGTTCATTACAGAAATAAAATATTTGGCTTTAAGGGTTAGAATCTCCTGATGCAAGAAACATGCTGGTAGCGGGAATAACGTTCTCAGTAACCCATCTAGCAGGGTTTTTATCAATCGGAATGAGCACAAAACTGTGTATATTTTTAAAGTGCCGATTTAATAATATTTATTAATTTATTAAATGTACGTGAAAGATTTTATAAGAAATAGGTTTGAATTTTGGTCGTCTAGTATGCATTAGCTTACTTCACAAGCCTCAGAAATGTACCACGCGGACCGCGAGTTTGAAGTCCCTTTATTGGACGATTATGTTTATCTCTGTCGAAAGACATTTTTAAATCCATAAAGCACAGATAAACGCCCTGGTTTATTTACAGCGCTCTTTCCGCCAAGATTCTGAGTAGAGTTATTATATCTTTGTGCCCTTCTTTGGGACAAAACCAAATTGAGTAGCGCCTACATTCCTATCTATCTTTTTCTGAATTCTTTCAATAACGACAGGAAGTTGTAGCTTTTAAAATTTTATGATAATTATTCTATAGCTATCAAGGACGTAACGAGCCTCCCAACTGCGAGAAAGTGCAGCGTGATTGTCAAAAACATTTGGAGGGGCACGCCAAAATTAAAAAAATTAAATAAAAATAATAGTATTTTAAAATATGTTTTAATTAATATTTATTGGGTTAGTTATTCAAATAAAACGTTATTTTATATAAATAACAGAAACAATATTTTATATTTATGTTTTAATAATAGGTATAAAATATAATATTCAGCAGGTGAGCCAAAGGAGGGAGGGAGCAAGTACTTATAAAGGGAGATCAAAGTCTTTTCAGCCCCTTAGCTACGCATCTGATAATCATGGAAAAGATATAATTAATTACAAAGAGACAAATAAAGATAAAAGTAACAATAAAAATTCATCCAAATCATGATTTGTTAAAGAAGAAGTATGGGCGTAAAAAGTTAATATCAAGTAAACAAAACCATTTACTTATCTAGGCTCTTTGTAAAAAACACCTCTCGGGTATCGACGACTAAGGTAAAAGATCTGATGTGGTCAACACACGAATTTCTCCATATGTAGTTGGTAATTTACGAGTTATCGGCACTGGAATCACTGTATTTATTGAACTGAAATATCTCCTCAACAATTGGCTATACAAAAAATTATTAAATACAAAAGTTGTAGAGAAGAAAATTATCGGTACTAACTTAGGTAATAGTAAAAACTAACAACGTAAATACCGTTGCTCAAACTTAACATATATGACAAAATAAATTAAAATTTGCCCCTCCCAAGAATAATAAACATCTCAATTTTCCTCTAATTTTAGTTTTACATTCTCAGAAATTTCTGGAATAATTACTTCCAATTATATTATCATTATTAATTTCCTCTTCCCATTTCTGTTCGCGTTTCACGAGAGAAAAGGAATTGCAACTTTGAAAGTAATTTTTAAAAACCATTTATTGCTAATAGCATAGTTTAGTAAAGTAGTTGGAGGCTTCGAATTTCAAAAAGAAAGTCACTGAAACGAAATATTTCCATGATAAAGACAATATTCCAATTCTCCTCATAAATATAAAATATTCCTAATATATTGAGAGATATATTCATACGTTATTCATACGTATTCGCCTTTATCAAATGTTTTTATACTTATATGTACAAATCAAATATGGAGAGATATCAAATTTTTGTTTGTGAAAAATATTTTAAAAAGTAAAGCGAATAGTCCCAGAACAAGCTAGGAAGGAATTTCAAAGAGATAACTATAAAAATATTATTAAGGAACATTTCTAATTCAAAGCAAAGTCGGCAGACGCGCTGCATATAAAATATTGAAATTGGCGAAACGTGAAGGAGAGATAGTACAGCAGTGTGACGTAAATTTATCCAATTCGGGATCAGTTAAATAATAAAATAAATCAGAGAATCCGGCACCTTAGCAAGGAATTGTACGCTTAAGAGGAAGCCTCGGCAGTAAGCATTGACCACGGACATAAAAGAGAAGATATCACAAAAATTAAAAAAATGGAGATTTTAAATTTTCTTTATAAGGTAATGTCGACAGTTTTTCGTCACTTTGCGCGCTCAATCGCTGCTGTTTGTCTACTTAGATGCAGTAATAGCGGGGAAGGCATTTAACGACGAGCGCAATTAGAGTTCACGGAGGTTGGCTTTCGCACAACGCGTTAGGTGGCGTAGACAAGGGGACGATTGGAGGGGTAGGTGGAGGTGGAGGGGGAGGTGGAGGGGAAGGTGGAGGGGGAGGTGGAGAAGAGAGGTGGAGGGGTGAGGTGGAGGGGAGAGGGGATGGGGAGGTGGAGGAGGAGGGAGAGGTGGAAGGGGAGGTGGAGGGAGAGGGGGAGGGAGGGGGATCGTAAGGCAGAAGGGTAAAGGAGGGAGACTGTGCAGTGGTAGTGGAGGGGGAGAGATGGAGGGGCATAACGTTCAGTAATGAGATTGACACGCGGGACGATTAAACGTCGGCGCTGTTCGGTGTAGACCTCTCCAGCGCAGACGAAGCCGTGATAACGTGCCTATTCAGCGCTTAAATTCCCTTCCGTGGAATTCCTCCGTCTTTCGCAAATTCTCACGCGCGCCCTTTGCCGGGAAAGATCTCCTGTTTCTCTATCTAGGAGATGAATCAAATACCTTTCAGTCATTTAGCGCAACGTTCAAGAAAAACATCTGCATTTGTTTAAATGACCCTTTTATGGCAGAGTACCAACGAAGTAAGCGCAGAGCATCCCTTCTTCATAACCACTGCTGAAAAATGGTTTCATTAATTATGGGGTTATCATATTGCATACTTAAATGTAAAGAGAGAAATTTTTAGATATTTTAAATAAATAAAATGTAATCTTAAGCAATAATATTTTGATAAGAGAATTCTGTATATATTCCTGCATTTCAGGAAAACTTGGAATAATTTGAAATAAAATGCATACACAAATATATTTTAAATAAACTGATAACTGATAAAACTTTTTTAAACAGTAAAATGATACGTTACTAGCATAAAACTGTAAAGGAAAAATTTTCTGAGTAGCAAATAAAATTGAAATAAGTAAAAAATTGAGAAAATATACTATTGAATTACAATGGAAAAATAATGGCGTAAGAATGGATGTGTCATTAATTCGTGAATGAGTACTTTAAGGAAACTCTTAGAATTGTTCTGAAAGGAGAATTAAATTGAACAAATTATTGATGAGCGCAAATCTGGAATAAATCCTGAATTGTAAGAAGGAGAGAGATAGTGATTGAAGATTGCGTGGGAGTGATTGAGGGGAGGAAGTGCGACACTTGCATGAAAGAGAACGTAACTATGGAAGAACAAACAAATTATAGAACTCATTTCACAAACTGATAACAGACTTTATATATTAAGGATATGGCGGTGATAGGGATTAACTCCTGCACCTTCATTTTTACTGAAACATCCAAATATTCTAATGAGTCTTTTTAACTCTATTCTCCTACAATTTATTTATTTATAGCATATGCTATAATCATAATACACTCCTTAAAAATACAATAATGCCACAATCACTTATGATACTCGTAAATTTTGTTATATAATGTATTACTGAGAAATAATGCTAGTTAGAGACAATTATAAACCTGAAAATTATGCGTCTAAAATTCTGGAATGATTATGACACTTACTCAGTCGACAAACGTATAACAGAGAAATTTCCATATCTGATGGCTATTAAAATCACGGTGTCAATATTCATCACATTCAAGAATAAGCATTCGAAAAAAATACTTATCTTATGTATCTACAATAATCATTACTAAGTTATAATAATTTTATAATCTAGTTAGGGCTATTGGAGATTCCTAACATAAGCGCTTATTTTGGAAAGCGCTAATTCTCGAATTTATTATAAACCATTAGATGAACTCGACAATACTCTAGTTCTACTGAATTCATCGCGTGTTTAACTTTCTCTCCCTACACATTAAATTAGGTACTTTGTTACAAACTTGTTCTTGTGGAAGATACAAAAATATGCAGTTACTATACAAGAACTTTGATAAGAGCGCATCTAAAAGTTAGGGATTCATCCACCGATGAAGAGAAATTTAAGAACGTCTCCCTACTCAAATTTATACAATATTTGCAAAGCGTTGCCGTTATCAAAATAGGGGACAAAGTTGAGCAGATGAGTCAACAGTAAATTAAACGGTTGATAATTATCGACTACACCTTCTTTATACAGAAAACAGAAGCTGAGCGTACCAATTTATCGCCCATAAATTAATCAGGTAATAAAATGTTTTCGCTGGGAAGTTATTTTTTGCACATAATGATGAATATTTAGAAATATTTTATCCATTATTAAATATTGCCTCAATAATGAAAAAATTGCATTAAAAAGAAAAAAACATGGAACTAAGCATAATTTATTTCATACTCTATTAACATGAATTAATGGTTAGAACATTTTATATGATTAAATAGTTTTTTGTCATTTTCAAAAATAAAATAAAATTTTGGACAAATTATCTTAATATTTAAACCCTAAATCCGGGCGCTCTGGAAGCCATAGTGATGTACTAATTATGCGCTACATTATAAAGTACTTATGCCAGTAGTAATAAGTCATAACATTCTAGAGATTTCCATTTCAATTGCATACTTAACTAATACGAAAAAAATTGTGATGAAAAATACCATTTTACGTTTTAATAGTAATAAAGAGCGGAAAATTATAGAAAAAGGGATAAAGAGAAAATAAACGTATTCTTGGATGAAAAATTTTGAGATGAATGACTAGAGATATTTAGTTGAGACAATGATTAAGTGATGCATAAAGAGGTAACAAACCTAGAAAAGAAACGACAATCAATGAAATATTTCAGGAAAGGAAGAAAAAAGAATGAGAAGGCATTGAGAAATTACAGTGGAAAATTAGACTTATTGCATGAAAAATCCCTGTATCTTTGTATTTTAATATCCCTAACATCAGTTTTAACATGGAGGTCCCGGATAGCAACCAGGGTTTCTATAATTTACAAGGACTCAAAGGGTCTAAGAAAAGCTTCTGGGAAACTAAGAAAATTTTAAAAAATCAATTTCCCATAGGAAAAAATTCAATAATGTGAAATTCGTTTGCCAGGTCTATTTTAGAGCATGTTTATGGTTTTTCGAAGGAAAACGAAGTAAGTGCTGAATACAACTAGGATACGAGAAGCGAAGGGAATGCACCTAAATTTTAAGATGTGCAACTAAATCTCACAATCACGTTAGCAGCTTTCTGATTATTTACGTGGAATATCTCAGCTATGAAAACGGTTTTACAAGAAAGACGTTAAGGTTTGATCTTACGCCGCGAATAGTAGTATATTAAAAATACAGCGTATGTATAACTTGCTAAATATTTGTTTTTTTTTGTCCAAATAATTAATTTCCAAAACGTTACTTCCGTTCACTTGCTTCATGGAACGCTAAAGCTATATTTTTAAAAAATTCTTTTTCCTTGATATATCTGCACTCAAAATTTTTATAAAAATGGAATTAACTCCAATAAACAGGTTTTCACGTTTCCCATGGCTTCGCCATTTTTATAGTTAAGATCATAACGCATAGATTACAGTCGCAGAGTTTGGCACACTTCAGTTCACGTTTACAAATGTCATTTGCGACTTAGTCATTGTAAGTTATAAGTAATATCAGTCAATCGTATAAAACTTTCATATTTTTCACCAATGAATAAAATTATTAACTTCTTTGGAAAATAACATGGTAAATATTATTGGGATCATTTTACAAAACTATAGTTTCCTTAGAATTATTTCGTCACTCATGAATTTAAGGATATTTCAGTATATAATTTTTAAATTCTGCTACAATATTAATATTTGTAACTGTAATAGATGTTTAATGTAATTATTTCGTTTTGAAAAACGAAAACAGATAGAAATTAAAATCTAATAAGAAAGTATATAATCACAATTCATACTACACACATTCCTATGATAAAAAATGAAAATATTAAGATTCATCTTCTATACCAATGTTTTAGAACTAAAAGGGTTATACAATCCACCTATGAGATAAATCATCTTCAAATATTTCAAATTATAAACAATTATTTCCAAAGAACTCAACACTTCAGGGAGTAAAAAATAAATAATTAAGTTTAATATAAGAGAGAAAAGAGATTACTGTGAAAATTGAAACCAAATTAAATGAACTCCTAAAACGTACAATTCAAAAATTCTTTAGAGATAAATAATAAAAATATCAAGTTTACGTACAGACATTTGTTTAAGATATCAACTCCCTGGCGAGAATTAATTTTCCGTAAACTTGATATTTTTTACTGTTTAACTAAAACAATTTTTGAATTGAAGGGTTTAGGAACAAATTTAAATGTTTTTAATTTAAAAAATCAAGTTTGAGTAAATGATAGGCATGAAAGTAAGAAATTTTCAAAACGATTGGCGAAAATTTAGTCCTTTTCTTGAATTATATCAGGAGAAAATTTCGTTAAACATTGTGGACAAGAATAAAAATATTTCATTGCATAAATTATGTAATGAATACACAAACTGAACTCTTTGAATAAAAGCTGTACAATATGAAACTAAAATATAAATAACAATTAATAAAAATAAGATAAAAGCATCATAATAAAAATAAAATTATGATTCATAACATAATAATGTATAAAGTATCATCATCATCATCATGCTTCTGTCCGAAGACAGGTTTTAACTGAATCGCTGCCTCCATTTCTCTCTCTCCCTAGAAGCCTCTTTTATACCTCTATAAGTATTATATCCCTGCTTTATATTATCTAATATTCCTATTCTTTTTCTCCCTCTTCCTCTTCTTCCACTAATTTTTCCTTCTAAGATCGTCCTTTGTAAACACTGTCTTCTCAATATGTGCCCTATCCAATTTTCTTTTCTTTTCCTGATTGTTTTATTAGCATCCTTTCTTCTCCACTAGTTCTAATACTTCTTCGTTTCTCTTCCTCTCTGTCCATTTCACTTTCATCATTCTTCTCCATACCCACATCTCAAAACTTCTAAATATTTTTCCTCCTTTCTCCTTATCGTCCACGTCTCTGCACCATAAAGAACTATGCTCCATATGTAGCATTTCGATAATTTATTTCTTGTTTCTACATTTATTTTCTTGCTTGTGAGAAGCTCCTTCTTCTCGTTAAATGCTGCTTTTGCCATTGCAATCCTACTTCTGATGTCCTGTGTACTACTTCCATCCTGTGCTAAAATACTGCCGAGATATTTGAAACTACTTACTTGTTCCAATTTTTGGCCATTTACCATTATATTTAATTCTTTATGTTCGTTTTTCGGCATTGATCTTCATTCTTTATTCTTGGCCAAACTTTACTAGTCTGTCTGTCATCCTCTGAAGTTCTTTCTCGCCTTCTGCTATTACTCCCTGATCATCTGCGTATTTAATGGTGGTAATACTTTCACCTCCTATCTTAAATCCTTTCTCTTCCATCAATGCTTCTTTTGTTATTGTTTCTGCATAAATATTAAATATCGCTGGTGAAATAAGACTTTCCTGCCTCGCTCCCCTCCCTATTGAAGTACTTTCTGTTTCTTCTCCTTCAACCCTGACTCTAATCTTTTGATCAAAGTAAAGGTTTTTAAGCAGTCTTTTATCTTTCCAATCTATTCCTATTTTGTTTAAAATACCCAGCATTTTATATCATTTCACTCGGTCAAAAGCTTTCTCCCAATCTACAAAATAAAAATGCATACCTTTATTGACTTCTAGCGCTCTTTTTATCATCATCCTCATTCATCCTATAGCATCTCTAGTCCCCCTTCCTCTTCTAAAACCAAACTGATTATCTTGCAGCTCGTTTTCTATTTTACATTCAATTCTTTTGGTTATTATTCTGGTTAGAACTTGAGCTGTATGAGAAATTAAACTAATAGTTCTGTAATCCTTGCAACATTTTGCATTATTCTGTTTCTCCAGTGGTACCATCACAACATCTAAAAAATCTTCAGGCCATATGCCAGTATCATATACTTGGTTAAAAAATTTTGTGAGTTGCTTAACTGCTTTAGACCTCAAAACCTTAAGAACGTCCACGGGTATATCATCACTCCCAACAGCCTTCCTTCTTTTCATGTCATCAATTGCTCTTTTAACTTCAGACTCGAGAATACTTGGTCCTAGCTGATCTTCTTCCACATCCTCTTTTTCATTTAATTCAATATTTCCTGGCTTTCCTTCTTTGTCATACAGAACCTCAATGTATTCTTTCCAGACATTCTTTACATTGTCTGGCTTCGATACTATTTTACCACTTTTGTTCATGATTCCTTTACGTCCTATCTTTCTTGCTTTTTTCTTGAATAGTTCCCTTGCTTTGCTATACATGAGGTCTGTTCTACAAATTCTTTCACATTCGACAATCTCCTCGTATTTTTTATTTATCCACTGTTCTCTGGCTTTATCTGTTTCCCTTCTTAAAGCATTATTTAACTCCTTGTATTTTCTTTGGCCTTCTTCAGTGTTTATGTTCTTCCACTTTCTCCGCTCTTCCATTTTTTGCAGCATGGCTGCTGTGATCCAGGGTTTTTTGTTTCTTTCACCCGTTATCTTTCCTACCTTCTTTTCCATTACATCTTTAATGTTGCTATGGATGTATCTCCACTCCTCATCTACATTCTTCCTATTTTCTTCAGCTCTCTCCCCCAACCTTTCCTCCAGCTCAGTCATGATAGCCTCCTTGTTTTTAAGGAGTTCCTCTAAGTTCCATTTCTTGTTAACTCTTATGTTTCTCTTAACGCTCTTCAGTCTACATTGTATATTTGCCACCAAAAGGTTGTGGTCAGAATCAATATCTGCCCCTGGTAGTGTTTTCACATTTTTAATGCTATTTCTAAATCTTTCATTGACTAGTATGTAATCTATCTGGTATCTTCTCTGGTCTCCTGGGCTTCTCCATGTGTAAAGTCTTCGCTGGTGATGCTTAAACCATGTATTAGTTACAATTAATCTATTTCTATGGAAGAATTCCACAAGTTTATCCCCTCTTTCATTTCTCTTCCCTAGTCCATATTTTCCCGCTATGTTATCTTCCTGTCCCTCTCCGACTACACTGTTCCAATCTCCCATTACTATGGTGGTGATCCTTCCTTTTCCCTCATCCTCCAATATCTCCATAATCTGTTCATAGATTTCATCTACTTCGTAGTCGCCAGCATTAGTTGTTGGCATATACACTTGAATTATAAGCATTTCCACTGGCTCCATCTGGAGTTTTACGGCTATTAATCTAACATTAACTGTCACTACCTTGCTAATTCTTTCAGCTATCTCTTTTCTCATTATAATCCCCACTCACCTTTCCTTTTTCTCCCCTCCCGAGTAAATAATCTTAAATTCGTCTGAATTTATCTCGCCTTCTCCTTCCCACCGAACTTCACTAAGACCTACTATACCTACATTATTCCTTCTCATTTCCCTTTTTAAGTTCTCTAGTTTACCCCCTGAATTCATAGTCCTAACATTCCATGTGCCTATTTTTAATTTCTCACTACTTGCTTTCTTATTAATCTGACATTTCCTCTGTGCATCCCCTAGGGTAGTCCCCACCCGGAGATCCGATTGGGGGACTATTTTACCTCCGGAATATTTTACCCCAGAAAGATCCATAGAGGTATTTTCAGCTTTTCAGCCTATCATGGGAAATATAATGAGGTAGTTTCCCCTTGCTTTCCTCATCGCAGTTTCACAGAATGATTACCCATCTGTAGCTGTTCAGATCCACATGATCACCACCTAGAGAGGTACTGTGCAAGCTGCTGCTTTTGCACAGGGGGATGTAAAACCCCCAAGACTGCTTCTTAGTCTGACTCTTCCCCTCAGACCTTTCCGGCTTGGATGGTCCTACCAGGAGAATTCTCTCCCGCCGGCATAGCTCTTTGGTTCGTAAGAGTACACAAACCCTCCCACCTCTGTAAGGTTATGCAGTCCTTAGGGAGGGGTATAAAGTATAGCAAAGTAAAATGATTGGAATGGTAAACAGGAACAAAGTTAAGAAATCATGGATTATAAAAGAGCTTATAAGATGAATGAAGGATAACTCTGGAAAATATTGAAAATGAATGAAAAATTTGACAGAAATTATGCATGGAGGAACTCTAGAGCAGTGGCATTTCAGAATTGTTGCACGCAAAAGTTAACAAGATTGGAAAGGTGTATTCCATGTCGGAGTACACAGAGTTTCCAAATGTGTGCTTTGAGACTTCACAATGTTCTCAATATTTTTCGCTCAGATGACAATTTAACGAGAAGCAAGCGAGGTACGTTGTAAAATACATGTAGGTCTTCATGTAAAGTAGTCCTAATTATTGTCCGATTTTAACCAGAATTTGAATCGATTGACCAATTTTAGTAAAACTTCTCAAAACGAAATTTTATTGAAATTAGTCTAGCGGTTCCAGAGTTGAAACGGGGGAACTTTGTATGCTACATGTAGGTCTTCATGTAAACTGGTCGTAATTGTTTTCCGATTTTAACCAAAACTGTAATCAGTCAATTCATTTTAGGAAAACTCGATAATACCAAATTTCATCAAAATACGTCCAATGGTTCTCGAATTGAAGCAAAGGAACATTGTAGGTCTTCTGGTAAAGTGGTCATCATTTTTCTCCGATTTTGACCAAAATTGAAATCAGTCGACCAATTTTAAAAAAACCCGTTAATACCAAATTTCATCATAATATGTAAAGCGGTTTCCCAGTTTTAACATGTGGACGGACGGACGGAAACGACCTCCTCTATATGCGCTCACTTCCTGCAAAGAACGCATAAAAAGGAACATGGAGGTGAAAACATAAACAAAATCATTCGAAACCAAATACGAAAGAAAAATATATATCAAGAAAGAATTAGGAAAAAATCTGCTCTGAATTTCACTGAAAAGGAGAAAAGTGGGGAAAATATTAACGAAAACGACTATATTGAGTGCACATTGATGTGAGAAATGAACTTTGAGAAAGTAAGTGGCAAATAAATTATTAAATTTCTTAGGAGTGGGCGTGGCATAGATTATGAAAATATATTTATTTGGACAAAGGAAGATAAACTAATTCTTAGATAATATTAAAATAATGATTATAAAATGTTTTTGCTAAAGAACGTTTATAAGTAAAGAATAAAATTTCAACTAAATATAAAAGTTACTTAAAAAGTGATAAATTTCCAACGCTTTAGCAATGAGAAATTATTGCTGTTATGACTATTGAAGGGGGTGAAATATATATACATGTACATTTCGAAATTAATATAATAGTTGCAAAATATTTAAAAAAGAAAAAGGTACCAAAGAGAAACTTCAAACTCGGGAGAGTTAAAAAAAATGATACCATAGATGAATTTCTAACAATAGTAGAAAAAGGGGAATAATTTTGAATGGAGAAAACTTCTGCTATGACCGGATATCAAACCCGGGTCTTCCACTTGCAGAGCGGACCACCACTTACCAGCTTACCACTGAACTATCGTAGCAGATTAATTCTCTCATTTCTGAATGCGTTTTTTTAGTTGCGCCTTGGCTAGCCAAGCTAGTATCAACCAGCCCCAAGAGACGTCCTCCAAGAGATACATCGAAGAAAACCCCTCCCTCTCAAATGGTGACATTGACAAGCTATAAATTTCTGGTTGGGGCTCATCTGCTTAGGACCATTTCCTTCCATCAATTTCTAGCCTGGCAATCTCACCATTTGAGAGTGAGGGGCTTTCTTGGACGTATCTCTTGGGGGAAGTCTGGCTAAACCGGGCAACACTAAGAAAAATACCCGGGTTTAGAAACAAGAAAATTAACTGGTACGGTAGTTCAGTGGTAAAATATCCGCCCGGCAAGTAGAAGACACGGGTTTGACTTCCGGTCATAGCAGGTTTTTTTCTTGTTTCAAAAATAATGCCTAATTTTACAGCTAATGCCTCTCTACTTAGGATCTTATGATAATTTCATTTCCATCTCTTGTACTGTTACAATAATTTCGAATTTGAAACGAGAAAAAAATCTTCTATGACCGACAATTGAACTCGTGTCTTCCACGTGTTGGGCGGATATTCTACCACTGAACAATCGTAGAAAATTTTTTCTCTCGTTTCTTAGTTTAGTCCGGCCTAGCCAAGCAGGTATCAACCAGCACCAAGAGAATTTTACTCGTTTCAAAAATTATTTCCAAATTTACAGCTAGTCTGGCTAGCCCGGGCTCAACTAAGAAAAATACCAGCGTTCACTAACAAGAAAATTACCTGGAAAGGTAGTTCAGTGGTAAAATATCCGCCCGGCAAGTAGAATTCCCGGGTTTGACTTCCGGTCATAGCAGGTTTTTTTCTTATTTCAAAAAATATTCCCAACTTTACAGCTATTGCCTCTCTACTTAGGATCTTATGATAATTTCATTTCCATCTCTTGTATTTTTACAATGATTTCGAATCCACCTCGTTAGTGTTGTTGGATTTTGAAATTTTTGGACAATATGAATAATATACAAATGTCTAATATATCTCCTAATTAAACACTAAATTCATAAAATATCACATTTATTACCGAAAAACAGAAATAAATTTCTATGATACACTTTTTCGGTTATTTTTCTAATTCCAGAGGATAAATAAATATATTCTCCAAATATGGTATTAAAAAGACTGCGGAAACTGATAGAAGAAGAGTCATTGCACAGCAGCCAATCTTTGGTTCTGAACCGTAGAAAAAATCATAGCGTCCTTACGTTGATAAGAATCACTCTTAGCAGTTTTGTGATCACGGTTTTGCACTTTGAAAATGGAGAATCTCTTCTCAAAATTTAAGGAATATTATTGATATTTTTCAAGTAACTAAGTTTCTATAGTTCCAACTCTACGCGGCTAAGGTCAACCTTTGATCATCATAATTAAATCCCAACCGGTTTTTATGATAGATGAATTCAGTTATTTCCTGTTGCTATAAAATGATAGCGATTGATGGTCACGATAACTTACATATGTTACTTTTCTCACTTTCCTTTGCTCAGCACATTTTCCATGTAATGTTAGATGTCTTAAAAACTTATCTTATAATCATTTCATTCTGTAAATAGTTGAAATAGATTAAAACTTAGAAGAATACTGATAAAGTTTCGAGAAAGAGTGAAAAGTGTTTTCATGAGCTGTGTAAAATAATTATTAGAGAGCATAAAAATTTTCCAGGTAGCATTCATTGCAATTAATAAAAAACAATATAATTATTGAACTACAAGATGATGGAACGATTACTTAATTTTACATACATCTAATGCGATTCTCTAGTTTTATCCTAGAGGAATTATTTAATAACTAATCATACTTACATTGAAGGGAATATTGCAGAAAGGAATGTTAAATATAGAACATTTTCTTGTTGTTTTTGTATTTTGAAAGTCTTTGACCGAATTTTAAGGACTAGGTCAAGGGTTGCAAAGATTTTGTTTCCCAATGCCTATAATATTTAAAACCACGATCTCGAGCATCATAAAATTAATTTTTTTGTCAAATGCAATGAAACAAATTAATAATAAATTCAGCGATGGTTTCTTTTTATTTTTGATTAATCCTAATTTTTAAAATATATATCAATTCTCGCTTGATATTCAGTAAGAAATTTTATAATCATCACACTAAAGTTAGCTTAATCAACTAAAGTTAACTGACCCCCGGTCTAAGTTAGTGGAAATATTGAAGATAATATAACTACACGTCTTATGTGATTTCAGTGTTATGAATAGCGGATGAAGAATCAGATTAGGAATAGCGGTGAAACGAGGAAATTCCCTACAACACTATTTAGAATCAATTGTGAAAATAGTATGAAAGAGGAATTAATACATTATAGCACAGTAGTTAAAATAGTAGATATTTTAGTTAAATGAGAACGATTTTCGGGTGAACAAGCATTAACGAATGACTAAACAGGTTAAAAAGATGCATCTTACAAGACAAGCAGAAATACTTGGAAAATTTAAAATTAAATAGGAAAAAGCTAGCCAAGAAAATATCTTGAAATTAAAAATTGAAATTGGTTGGAGAAGATCTGAAACAAGGGAGTCATTTTAATTAATTTGCTTGAAAAAATGGCAGTAAGATTACCAAAAATGAACATAATAATAAAATCCATAAAATAATCCATAAAATTAACATAAAAAATAGAAGAATTTATATTGGATTTGACGAGTATATAACATAGGGACATATAATATGGAAACCTGAAATTATAGCATTCGACTAATGTAAAAAGTATACTCCAATGAAAGAACGAGGGCCAGTTTTATGATTTTTATATTTAGCTAGGATTCACAGAAAAGAGAGGCAATCTATGAGAAGTTAGAGACGTGAGAAAACTGAAAACGATCCATAGGGTTAAGAAGATAATGGGGATATAAATATAATCTCAAAAATAGAACAGTGACGAGAAGATGAAGAAAAGAGTCTTAGGATAAAGGTGCAAAGGATAAACTAATAACTGAAAAGTTTTTGGTACCTCTCTGAAAAATTATATTACCGGGCATTCAAGTGCGTTGAAGAAAACATAAAATATGGAAACAGTAAAAACAACATCCTTTAATCGTATGAGCAACTGAAAATATTTTACATTGAATTTTTAGTTTAGAATAACAATTAGAATGGCAAAAAATACGTCTGGTTATAGTCCAGTCACTTCGCAATAGTAACGAAATTAGCATCAAAGATGATATTCCATAAACTAGAAAAAATATTTCAATTGCATTTTTCACGAATTATTTTACTAAGACTATTTCTCATTCCTTTAAATATGAATTACTACAACATGAAAATATAGTTAGTGTATTGGAAAATTTATCATTTATCGTGATTTATAGATGTCACTAGTTGAATATACTATTTTTTATAAACTAATTTCTAATAATTATTTTTACAAATAATATTTATATTAATGTTTTTCCAATCATTCAGAATAATTGTTTATCTTGTAAGATCACAGATAGCCAATATGTAAATCAAATACTATTTTACGCTTTCATTTTTATAAATTCAAATACACAAACTCTAAGCAAACAGAATTCAAGAGATTTCGAATCTTTGCAATAAAATTAATTATACATAAAATATTTACGAAAATCTAGGCTATACAATATTCTTGCTCTGATTTTTGAGCTTAAAATTTTTTTGAACTACAAAATCCAATATGAACTGTAAATTGTAACATAAACATATAATTTTAAGGAAAGAGTGCCTCTCTATAAATAAGGAAATAAATATTATATGAAAGTGTTCACTTTTTTATGAGAGCAACTTACAAGTATTTTAATAGTTTATATAATAATATTTTTGAAAAACACTCAAATCGGAAAAATATCTTCTACATTTCTATAATTTATAAAAAACTACACTAACATATAACTCGAGCAAATACATGAATGCGATGAAATTAATTATATTTCGAGTTAAATGCTACATATTTTCATGATTTTTCAGTTAAAAACATGTTCAATAAAATGAAATTATAATTTTCAAATTAGATAAATTCTTATCACTAGCGTATTAATCGTAATAACAATACTAATTATCGCGTTATTTACAGAATATTTTTTATTTTTTGGATTAATTTACGTTGTATGCTCAATGAATTTGCACAATGTATTAATAGATAGCATAGAGATTGATGCAGATACTTTACTCATAAGTAAGTTAATCTTTCTTATTATTACCAACATCTAACATTATATTTCCAGTAGATATGGAATCTTATTTAATAATCATTGATAAATCACAAGCATGCAATTATTCATCTTAATAAAGGAAGAAAAAAACTAAATTCAACCATAAGTAATATAAAAAACATTTTGGCAATCCAGCATTAATTAATTCCATCACATTAAACTTAGGGACAAAAAAATTCTTGATTCGCATGGGTAAAATATTTCCCCCCACATATTCGTCCACGAATCATGCACTGTGTCAGCGGAAGTGAATCAAATAAACTTCCATAAAATATTTTGTTATAATTTCACCATATTTCTATACATAATTTACTTTTCAATAAAAATAATTTAACGCCCAAAATTTTTCCTCGCAAGCTATTTAAATTTTTTCTCTCTCGTGGATTTTTTATATTTTACATATTGCAAAATAGCACCATTCGTTCTAAAAACGCATAAACATAAAATATTAGATACGGGATGGGCAAGTGTAAAACCGAAAAAAGGGTTTTCCACAAAGCGAGATCCTTGAAATTCATAATTTTATAAAACATTCCCCGCGCACTGCATTTAATTATTTCGCCGGCGGAGTTTTTCCCGCGAACTTTTTTCCCGCGAACTTTTTTCCCGCCTCGATTTTTAAGGGCTCGAGCGCACCTATCACGTTCTCGAGGGCATTGCAATTGGGCGTACACCTTTTCCGCGCGGGGAAATTTTTTCGTTTTTTTCTCTTTGCCGCTCCAGCATGGGGAGGAATGGGTATTTTTTCTTGAAGCCCTTCACCCCACACACCCTCCCCTCCCCCAAACCACCTCCACCCCCTCCTTCACATTGATTTAATGCTCGGACAGTGTGTGCGTACGCGAGAGGAAGGAGAGGAGAAGGAGAAAGAGAGAGAAAGCAGGAGTAATAAAAATACAAGAGAAGCAGAGAACCAATGGCTTTCATTTGGAACTGCATGCGGGAGTGTACTTTTTCAGTGACGTCATGGAATCATCATGGCCGACCGTGAGGCGGGAACCAATAGGAGTGCGAGGTTCGAAAAATCACACCGGAGGAAGGACCCGCCCAGGGTGCCGACTTCAATTTCCCTAACTCGGCAGGTGCAAGCCCTTTTTGTTGCAGCGGGATCCGTCAGGGAGTGAAATTCGGTCTGACCCCCTCCACCACCCTCCGCCCCCCGCCGCACTCCGCCCCCATCCCTTCCTCCTCCGCCTCTTCGCTTCTCCTGCCACCCCCTTATCGCATCCCCATTCCACACCCTTTCTCCATAACACCCTGTGGCAGCTTCATTTTTCACGGCGCACCCTGTCTCCCAGGATATAGGCTCGAATGCCTGTGCACAAGCCTCCCTCGCCCATGGCTTACATTTGGATCTTCCCACCCGCACGCCTTCCTCCCCCCCTCCTTCCCTATCCTCCTCCCCACCCCCTCCCTCCACTCTCCTCCCGATTCTCTTCCCCCCGTCCGTACCAATTCCACTAATTCGAACAAACAACTCCCTCACATATTCCAGGGTTCTTTCCTCCTTCCACCTTCCCTCTTGGTCGCACTCCCTCCCACTCCCATCTTCCTCTCTCGCTCTCCCTCTCCAACGCCCACAGGATAAAATTAAAAAAAAGCTCCCTTTCCTTCATTTCTCGTAAACACAAACCAGCCGACACCGGCGACTCGCAATACCAACTCGAGAGAGAGAACAAAAGCAGTTTTTAGGAAGAGGAGAAGGACTTTCGGAATAAATTTCAAACTCTATCCCTCCATCTCACTCACTCTCTCTCCTTCATTCTCCTCATCTCTGCTTCCTGTGGTGAAAGGGGAAGAGGAAAACTCCTACCGCACACACCTATGACTTAATCAGCAATACTCATATAAGGTGTTTAAGCACCTAAATTATAAAAAAGAAATTGAAAATCTCTCAGAAAAAATGAGGAAACCATAAAAAACACAATGATTTTTACCAAGATATAAAATTTCTTATGAATGTAATTCAGCATAATTTGTGCTTCAACCAATAAGACGGAGTTCGCCATTTTTTTGTTATGCTATTTCATAGAAATGATAAGTGATTGCCAGTTAAATTACGACGAGCGATCACTGAACTTATGGAAGTTAAAATATAATTTTGTTATGATCCATTAAAATTTTTGTAATTCAGAATTATTTCGAAAAATAATACAATAACTACATTTATTATTTCAGTCCACCAACAGTATAATCCCAAAAATAATATTTATTAGAATCTTTAATAAACAGACTAATGCATTTAATTCATTTTGAGAGTCAATAAATGTCAAAGTGTCCGCAAATATTTGTTAGAAAATAGATTAATTTGTGCCTTAGCCAAGAATGGTCTTAATAATTTTAAAAGAAAAAATTAGAAACGGTGACTTCGGACCGCTTAAGAAATATACGGTATTCGCAAAAATAATTCTTCGCGAAACTGACACAATTGCGTTGCGATTACAAAATAATGCATTCCACGGATCGAGAGGGATGCATTTTTTAAAAGCGGCGGCCGGGAGAGAAATTTTAAAAATTTAAAATGTTAATTCGCATGAACGGAAATTCGCGAGAGAAAGAGAGAGAGGAAAAAAATAGAGTTGCAAACTCCGAAGGGGGTAATACCTGTGAAATACGGCCGGAAGACGATGCGAAGCAAAAAGTATCATTATTTAGCCGGAGCGCCGCCGTGTCCGGATAGCGCCAGTGTCGCATATATAAAAAATAAAAAGGTTCGGGAAAGGGGGATGGATCGCGAGCAGGAGGAGAAAGGGGGAGGGGGGGAATCCCCTTTTTCTCGAAAAATATCATGCGTGCATGTAAAGGAACATAAATGCAATCACAGCCTTTTTTCCTCCCTTGGGCTTATTAATATTATTTTCCTTTTTTATTATTCTCGGGGACTCGTGATTGTGACTAACATGAAAAATATCTCCATATTTTATGGGAGGCAGTGGTATATCACAGAATAATTTTTTTATTAACAGATCTCGCCAAGCACGGCCATTTCCGACCCCTCCCCTTTCTCTCCTTCCACCTCCCCTCCTCGTGCCTTCCCGAAAAAAATGCCTCCCGTTACGCCACGTCTCTCGAAAAACCGTCCCTCTCCCTCACAACCCCTCGCTCTCCCCCCCCACTCCCCCCAAAAAAACGCCAGGTGCCCCCCTTTACCTTCCCAACGCTTTTTTCAACCGCTCCTCTGCCCCTCCCTCCCCCTTGCCATTCCGCCTCTCTCCTTCCGGTGTCTCATCTCGCGGCTCTCCCTATTTTTCCCACACACCCTCCTCCCTTCCCCCACCATTTTTCAAACTCCCCCCCACTCCCCACTCCCCCCTCCACTACCGCCGCCTTCCTTCTCTGTACGTGACAACCTTGCTGGACTGCACCCGCTCTGGTAAAAGTCGTATGGAGGTTATGCGGGTCCGAGGAACGGCGGGAGGGGGGCGAGGGACGTGGGGGGGGAGGAAGGCGCGCGGCGAGGAGTCTGCGAGGGAGGGATAAAGAGAGTGCTTCTCGGCGCCCCATTGGTCCAGGAACCTCACGTGATCCCTGTGGGACTCCGCCCCATTCGGACCTTCGGACTCTTTTAAGCCCACACCCCCTTTCGACTCCCTCGCCCCCATCCCCTCCTCTTAAAAAACCCTCCGTGCCTCCCCCCTCCGCCTCCTCCCGCCACCATCCTTCTCGGTACTCGGGGGCAACGGATGGATGGCCCTCTCTCTCCCTCTACGCCCCCTCCCGAGCTTCGGAAATAATAAGGGAAGGGAGGGAAGCGTGCGTGGATCAAAAAGAGGCGAGGGGTGGTTTTGCGAAAGCCTCTGTGTGTGAGTGAGCGAGGAGGCGAGAGGGGGAGAGGCTGGGGAGGCGGGAGAGGCTGGGGGGCGGGAGGAATAGGGGAGGGAGGCATTTGGCGGACTACGTGAGGCTTTCCCGAAGCTGCTCTTGAGGCAATCCCTCGAGCGTCGAGCGAGAGGAGAGAGAGAGGTCGACGGAGAAGTTCCCCGCGCGCACACACACACAAACACACACGCATGGCTGGAGAAAGATCGATGTAGTTAGGCGCGGAGGAAGGGGGGAAGGGAGGCGAAGGAGGAAATGAAAAAAGGGGTATATTTTCCTCGCGTGTATGTGCAGATATAGGAATGGGTGCGTCGCGGATAGAAAACGGGGGGCAAAAGAGGGGGCAGAGGGGGCAGGAGGGACGAAGGTAGGGCAGAGGGGGCGAAGGGGTGACAGGGGGCGAAGTGGGGGCAGGAGGGGGCGTGCGAGGGTTTGGACAGGTGAGTACGCCCACATCGCGTCCACTTCTCGGGAATTGGAGAGGCTTTTTCGGATAGGGAGGCGGTGGGTGGTGGTGGGGCGAGGGGAGGGGTTTCCCTCTTCTCCTCGCACAAACGCCCCCATCCTCCTCCCTTCTTCCTCCCTCACCCTCTTTCCCTCCGTACCGTTCTATGGCGCGAGAGAGAGATATGTATTGCCTCCTCCGACTTCCATTAATCTTCCGTAGGCGGCGAAATTAAAAGTGATCGGGGGATATGTTCGGCGGTTGGCGCGCGGCGTGGATGGGAGAGAAACGAAGATAGAAGAGGAGAGAGAGGGAGAAAGGGAGAAAACGGAGATGGGGAGAAAGGAGAAGGTAGGACGCAGAGGGAACAGAGGTGCTTTCCACGGGGACACGCCATCGAGAGAGGGGTGGCTCTCTCATTGCGCGCATAAGCTCGGGGCCACTTACCTCCCCCTTCAACCCCCCTCCCTTCCTCCCCTTTCCATCCCGACTACAGGCATGTATCGCGAACTGCCTCCTCCTCCGTCTCCTCCTAACCTCTCGATTCAAAAAACCAGCCGTCACCTCCCCCTCTCTATTCCTCTCTCTCTCTCCCTCTACCCTCCCCCCTCCTGCTTATGACGGTGATGACGATTCGATTATGCTAATCGACTGGACTTCCCATTCATTCGCCTTGCGTTTCCGGTTATTCTTCCCGCGCGAAATTTCGACTGCACGCTCACTCTCCCTTTCTCTCGCTCTCTCCCTCCACGCCTAGTCTCTCTCTCTCTCTATAGCCTTTCTCCCGCTCTCTCTTTCTCTCTCCCTGCATATCAGACACTGCATGAGACTGGTTTTTCTGCATGCGTTGCAGATGCGAACGTCCGCAGTTCAAATCCCTCCTCGGTCGTTTTTTCGGCACAATGTGCAATCGAGATTTGGTCTTCGGAGGAGGAGCGGTTAGGACATCGCTCTCTCTCTCTCTCTCTCCCTCTTTCTCCCTCCCTCCCTTAGTCTCTCTCTCTCCCTTCGGCTTCTTTCGTCTTATATTCTTGCTCCCGCGGTTTTTTTTGCGAACCTCGTAGTTAAGGGCTCGGAGGGAAAGGAAGGGGACTCGAGAGAGGCGACGGCACTCTGGGGAAGAAACTGGGAGCGCGCATTTTCGGCCTTTAGTGAGTACATTTCCCGTTGCGCTAACACCCACCCGCGATTGTTTCTTGTTTTAAATGTCGAAACAAGCTCGGAATGCAGATTACTGCTCCAGATTTTTGTTAGCTATGTTATAGATATAGTAGAAAATTTTTCGGAACGATGCAAATTTATAACACTTAATTTCCACTTTCATTTATTTTTGGTTTAACATGCCACACCATCCACTCTGATAGACTAAAAATCTTGTGTATGAGCTTCAGGAATGACTTTCCTAGTATTCTTCCTAAGTAAATTTGATATACATGTATAGGTACATTCATGCAGCAACGAAACCTCCTATGCAAAATCAACTTGCAGTAAAAAATTACCTAGTAATGAATATTTATTGTTTTCATAATAAATATTATATATATATATTTATTTATTTATTTATTTATTTATTTGCGGATATCTATTTTAAGGATGTAACACCAGAATGGTTTACCATGTTTACAATAATATCTCTCTACAATTATAAATCTTCTTAATAGCCTACTTCACATAATTGTTCTTCCAACCAGATTGATAAATATACTCTGCTTCCACGCAGAAGCAGTGTCTCCCTGCATGTGCAATGCTTAACTTTCATGTTTTTTTTATTTATATTTTAGCTTAAACATTGTAACTTTAAGAGATTTATTTTTTGTAGCAACCCATTTGCTTCCTCAGCATTTGATATCTTATAAAACAATCTTGTGTACACCTTAAATAACTATGTTCTTTATTTATATTTTTAAGAATCGTTTATTCTATCAGAAATTTTTAAAATATGCTTATGTAGAATGCACGGTTAACATTATAAATTTTTATTGCTCTATTATTTATCGGGAAAAATTTGCTCACCAACGATTTCTTCCATAAAAAGCATAGCAGACATTCATAAATATAAACGGGCGTCGCATGAGGCGAGTTTGAGAGGGGATCGGGTTCGGGCGACACTTTTCTAGGGACGTCATTATAGCGGCGTCGCCGCCAATCTGCGCCTATTTTTCGTTAGCGAAATTCCGTCTTTTTGGTTCAGGCGGCTTGAGGAAATCTTATTGGAATTTTTATTTATCTAGTTTCACAGAATAAATAACTTTTTAAAATGTAACAACAAGCTACAGAAGAGCCCAAATTTTCATTTGTCAAGGAAAAATGGAATGGTTAGTGTATTTGGAGGGAAATAAATGTCTACTAAATTCGAAGAGACATATTTAATTGTGCTGATGGAGAAGTTTGATAAGGAAATTTTACGCTCGCCAAGAAATTATGCCTTTGGAATACTTGAAGGCTGATACATTGGGATGCCTGATGATGAGACAGATGGATTGTAAATTTTAAGATGTGTTCACGGCATACCCAAAAAATGGGAATGGAGGAAAACAATCGTGAAGTAATTATTTGCGTTCAACCAGATAGAGAGACGGTAGCCACCGTAGGAAAAAGAAATTAAATTCACCACATTTGACCACATTATTAATATGTTTAATTAAATATTGTTGGAGGCAAAAAATAGGGTATTCGCGGTTCTCCGCGTGGCTATATCTAGTTGGCCAACTAAAATTAAAATTTTATGTTACTGAAGAAACTATACCTGACTGGTCTTAGCCAGAAAAACAGACATAGAATATAGGATTTATAGCTCCTAATGAGATCACGAATTAGTCGGGAGGTGGAGGTTTGAGGACTTTCATTGAATAATCGTTGGTTTTACCAGCGTTCTTTGAAGCTTCAGGTCAGGTGGGCGGTGTCAGCAGGGGTTGTTCTGCGATTATATTATTTATGCACAGTACTATTTTTCTACTTTAAACTTATTTTATTAAGTATTTTTAAATGATAAATGGTTTTTTAAATGCTGTATACCTAATTTTTGGGACTTGAATTACACATATGTCTCTCATGGATTACTTCCCCTAACTCCGAATTTCTAATTAGTTCTGAACTTCGCCAATCGCGGTTTTCACATCCACGAATTAAGTCAGGAACGTAACACCCACGATTGGCGAGGGAGTAGTCAGACTCTATGCCGACAGACACCACGCCGACAGACACCACGCCGACAGACACCACGCCGACAGACACCACACCGACTGACACCACGCCGAGAGACACTTCGCCGACAGGACTCTACGCCGACAGACAATACGCCGACAGGACACTACGGCAACAGGACACTACGCCGACAGACACTACGCTGACAGAACAAATACTGCTACTTTAGATGTTTTAATAATTTCGATGAAGTTCAATTTTTTGACCGCGGCCCTAATAGAAGTATTCCACACGTAATATGCCAAGTAATGTGCCAATAGTAAATGAAAATCGAATGAGAATTGTAAATAAAATAATTAAATGAAGAAGAAATATATAAGATATTATTATAAAATAAGCACAATATTGTATCTATCAAATAGGAATTTTTATAAAAATTAAGAATATGAAAAGAAAAAAGATGGTGAGGGGGACAGAGGAGGGAGAAAGGGAGGAGTTATTTATTATAACAAAATGTAAGCAATATAGGTATCCATCAATTAGGATTTTTTATAACAATTAAGAATATGCGGAGAAAAAAGGAAAAACGATGGTGAGGGGGACAGAGGGGGAGGAAGGGGAGGGCGTAATTTATTATAAAAAATATAAGCAATATAGGTCTCCATCAACTAGGAATTATTACAACAATTAGGAATATTCAAAGAAAAAGGAAACAAGTAGGAGTGTACACGGGTTTCCCGTGGTACAGAAGTGCTTTTCGTCGAATTCGCCGTAGTAGAATCATTTACTAATGTATTTGCTTTGAAATCAGAAAATTATTTTTCCTTATATTGTGGTAGCCCGGCTTTTGTATCCGTTCTAAACATATTCATCCCGTTTTCCCTTTCTATACTCGCCCTACAAACGAAATTTCTTTGAAATTCGTTCAACAAATACGTTCCAAATTCACAGTTACAAAAAGATTCTAACCTTGATATTGTGGTAGTCCTGTTTTTAATCAACCGGATGGAAATATAATATTTAGGTTATTTAATTATATAAAGAATAAATGTACTATATTTGGTTAAAGTTCATTGGGTCAGTTCTCAAGAAATACGCGTAAAAGAAATATTATTTAACTTTTTATCGTGGTAGCCCTGCTCTATAGCTCCGACATAAACATCTTGATTTCATTACGGTATGTTGTACAAATCTTATATATAAAATTTAATTGAAATCCGTTCAGCCAATTCATTCCACATCCTTAATTACTGAAAGAGATTAATTTGTTTAATTATATTTATATGGTTATATAGGTATATTTTAAAATATATATATATATAGTTAAACCAAGTATAGTTAATCAACTATAGTTAACCAAATATATGATGCGGGCATATGGCTTGAAGATTTATTAGGTGTTGTTATGGTACCACTGGAGAAAAAGAATAATGCAAAAAGATGTAAGGATTACAGAAGTATTTGTTTAATTTCTCATACAGCTAAAGTTCTAACCAGAATAATAACCAAAAGAATTGAATGTAAAATAGAAAACGAGCTGCAAGAGAATCAGTTTGGTTTCAGAAAAGAAACAGGGACTAGAGATGCTATAGGATGTATGAGGATGATGATAGAAAGAGCGCTAGAAGTCAATGCAGATACGTACTTTTGTTTTGTAGATTGGGAAAAAGTATCTGACCGAGTGAAACGGGATAAAATGCTAGGTATTTTAAATAAAATAGAAATAGCTTGAAAAGATAAAAGATTGCTTAAAAACCTTTATTTAGATCAAAAGATTAGAATCAGGGTTGAAGGAGAAGAAACAGAAAGTACTTCAATTAGGAGGGGAGCGAGGCAGGAAAGTCCTATTTCACCAGCGATATTTAATATTTATGCAGAAACAGTAACAGAAGAAGCATTGATGAAAGAGAAAGGATTTAAGATAGGAGGAGAAAGTATTACCACCATTAAATACGCAGATGATCAGGGATTAATAGCAGAAGGCGAGAAAGAACTTCAGAGGATGACAGACAGACTAGTAAAGTTTGGCCAAGAATAAAGAATGAAGATCAATGCCGAAAAACGAACATAAAGAATTAAATATAATGGTAAATGGCCAAAAATTGGAACAAGTAAGTAGTTTCAAATGTCTGGGCAGTATTTTAGCGCAGGATGGATGTAGTACACAGGGCATCAGAAGTAGGATTGCAATGGCAAAAGCAGCATTTAACGAGAAGAAGGAGCTTCTCACAAGCAAGAAAATAAATGTAGAAACAAGAAATAAATTATCGAAATGCTACATATGGAGCATAGCTCTTTATGGTGCAGAGACGTGGACGGTAAGGAGAAAGGAGGGAAAATATTTTGAAAGTTTTGAGATGTGGGTATGGAAGAGGATGATGAAAGTGAAATGGACAGAGAGAAAGAGGAACGAAGAATTATTAGAACTAGTGGAGAAGAAAGGATGCTAATAAAACAATCAGGAAAAGAAAAGAAAATTGGATAGGGCACATATTGAGAAGACAGTGTTTACAAAGGACGATCTTCGAAGGCAAAATTAGCGGAAGAAGAGGAAGAGGGAGAAATAGAATAGGAATATTAGAGAATATAAAGCGGGAGTATAGTACTTATAGAGGTATAAAAGTGGATTCTAGGTAGAGAGAGAGAGAAATGGAGGCAGCGATTCATCTAAAACCTGTCTTCGGACAGCAGCATAATGAATATGATACGTATATTGAAGAAGACAACTTAGGACCAAGTATTATGAGGAACGAAGTAAAAAAAGCGATAGTGGAACTAAAGAAAAGGAAAGCAACAGCAAGCAATGGAATACCAACTGAGGTATTTAAAGTATTGGGATCAGAAGGACTAAAAGCGATCACGAAATTAATGAATAAAATTTACGACACAAGAGAGTGGCCTCGGAATTTCATAGAAGTAACAATAATCCCTCTAAAATAGAAGCCAAAGGCAATGCAGTGTAAATATTACAGAACGATAAACTTTCTGTCACACACATCGAAGATCATTACGAGGATTCTTAATAAAAGGCTGGAGAAAAAGGCAGAAGAAATGCTAGGGGAAGATCAATTCGGTTTCAGAAAAGGACGAGGAACTAGAGAGGCACCAGGGGTAGTTAGAATCATATCAGAAAGGGCAATAGAGTACAGTCAAGATATCTTCGTATGTTTCGTAGACTGGCAGAAGGCTTTTGACAGAGTAAATTGGGTAATGTTGATGAAGACATTAAAGTATATAGGTGTAGACTGGAAACACAGGAGATCAGAAATCTATATGTGACTCAAGTTGTAAAGGTCAGGTTGGTGAATGCGGACACCTGCGGAGTAAATATCGGTAGAGGAGTAAGACAGGGCTGCTGCCTATCGCCGACCCTATTCAATATACATATATGGAAGAAGTCTAATGCAAGAAGCGTTAGAAGCCACAGGAGATTTCAAAACTGCAGGAAGGATTATAACAGTAAAATAAGCGGATGATCAAGTACTTCTAGCAAGAAAGTAAGAGGAACTCCAGAATAACAAGTAGAAAATACAGTATAGTAATAAATACAGAAAAGTCCAAGGTCCTTCGAATATCGGGCAAAGAAAAGAATCTGAACATAAGTATTGAAGGAAAGCCTTTAGAACAAGTTTCAGATTATAAATACCTTGGAAGCATCATAACAAGAGAAGCAAAATGTACGGATGAGATCAGAACTAGAATAGAAAAAGCAAAAGCGGCTCTCAGAAGAAAGAAACACCTACTTACGGGGAATATAAGAGTAGATATCCGCAAGCAGTTAATAAAATGATATGTATGGAGCATAGCTTTGTATGGCGCAGAAATATGGACGCTAAGGAAAAATGGCATCAAATACTTGGAAATCTTTGAAATATGGACTTGGAGGAGAATGCTGAAGATAAAATGTACAGATAGGATGAAAAACGATGAAGTTCTATGAAGAGTAGGAGAGAAGCGACTATTAGAAAGAGGAAGGCAAACTGGTTTGGACATTACCTGAGGAGAGAGTATGATTAAAGACGTGTTAGAAGGAAAACTAGATAGGAAAAGGGAAAAAGGTAGGGAAAGTTTTTAGTTGATAGACGATTTGAAAGGGAAAGCGAGTAATGAAGATATGAAGAGGACAGCGGAAAATAGGAGTATATGGAAATCCAGATTTAACCATGAATAATCACGGACCTGTCTACGGACAGACTACCTATTATGATGATGATAATACGTATGTGCGTATATTATAAGTATTAAATTTGGTTAAAATTGGTACGGGCAATTTTACACAAATACCTACGAGTAAAAAGAATTGTTTTTTTTTTACTTTTATTGTGGCAGTCCTGTTTTTCATATATTCACCTAATATAATGATTTTTTTTCTATGTTTCGCACATAATTTTTACAAAATTTCGCTGAAATCGATTTCCTTCCAAATTCACAATTACCGAAAAGTTATACTTTGCAATTGTGGCACCACTGCTCTGTTAATCCGGTCAAAATATGCCATTTTGGTAATTAATTTATCTGATTATTCTATGATCCAAGTTTGGTTGCAATCAGTTTTCCAATTCTTCCCTGATATATGCGTACGGACGGACGGACATCACGAAGATAATAGTGTTTTTCAGAAATGACAAAAAGCACTAAAAAGACGGTCAGGGGTACAGAGAGGGGAGGAAGGGGGACATAATATATTATTTAAATCTTCTTTATTGCCAGTCATAATAAGCATTGATGCATTTAAACTTTATTATCCATTTTGATTATATGTGTTTCTTTTTGCAATTAGTTAATGTATGAGTACTTTCAAAAAATAATAGCTTGGAATTAAAGGTAGGATTTAAAGCAATACATTTTATCTTCTGCCATAGGGATGGAGATTTTCACGCAATGTTGGCATAAGATCAGCATCTGCTGTTTAGTAATAACTTTCACATGACTTAATTTCATGGAAATATAATATGGATAAGTGTTTTCATTCTTCTTCAAATTTACTGTATTTATAAATATTAGATCAAATTACAAACAAGATTGAGATGAGCAACTTTTGCTGAGTAAACTGTACTTTAGATTCAACTGACCTGACTTATGCGCTTGAATATATAATTCTATTGCCTACGATTAGCTGCAAGGAAAACTAATGGTACTTTCCTTGCCTCTGCTAGTTTTTTCACAGAAAATTAATATTTAAATATGTTTTCTGCTCATTCTTATGGATTTCTTATGGAGAGAATTTCTGTTTAAATCACATCAAATAAGCGTGTTTGAACTTAAAAAATACTTAGGAATTCGGAGTAGGATACATCAAAATTTACAAAAAACAAAGAGTTATCGTATGACTTATTCGAATTATTGATGCTTAGAAATAAATTAATTTTTGTTAAATTCACCGCTAGCAAGGTTATCACAATAGTAGAGTATCTAATGAAGCAAACTGTTAATTTTATCCAATAATTTGAGGTAGTGATCGAATCCAAAGCTTTAATATACATCAATTTTGAGGTTAACTAAAGGTTTAATTTGTTTCCGACAAAGAAATGAGAGAAAATATCATACAAAAATTTACTGCCAGAATTTTATATCTATTCAAATAATATTATATTACAAAAGATAGACACATAACATGACGAAAAAATTTCATTTGAAACAATAAAAAAAGGCTGGTTGAATTTATATGAACAATAGACTTTATCAAAAATAATGAATAGTTAAATAAAATAGTATAAATTCAGCCAGCATTATTCTTTCTTTAAATATTATGGAATCTCAATCAAATTTTATTTCAAAATATATAATTTCCTAGGGTGAATAGTCACAAGTTATGAGCAATTGCCCTTAAATACGCAAGCCCGTCTTCATTTTCATAATTGGCGACTATAGCCTTGAGGCGTTTATTAACAAAACATTTTTTAGAATCGAAAATTTTCCGAATATTAAGAACGTTCTGGTGGGTGGCAAAGAACATCCCAGGCTGCCCACTTAACTTATACATTTAAATAAATCTAAAGTAATGTTTATGAAGTACATATTTATTTGACGAAAAAATAACTTAATAGAATTTGCCATGCAAAAAGATAGTTAACAATTGGCATATTACACGTGAAGTACTGGTATTAGGGCCACGGTCAAAAAATTAAACTTCATCGAAATTATTAAAACCTGTAAAGTAGGAGTATTTGACCTTATATCGCTCTGTCGGCATAGTGTCTGTCGGCGTGGTGTCTGTTGACGTATAGTCCGCACACATGGCGAGGGACTACTGTATACGTTGGCGTTGATTAATAAAGGGAATATCTTTTGAAACGAGAGAAAAGTCTGCTATGACCGGGATTCGAACCCGGCTCTTCCTCTTGCCGGGCGTATATTCTATCACTGAACTATCGTAGTAGATATAATTTTCCGTTTCTGAAGACGGATGTTTTCTTGCTTGGGGCTGAACAAGCCAAGCTAATATCAATCTGTCCCAACGGACGTCCTCCAAGAGATACATCGAAGAAAACTCTTTTCGATGTCTCTTGGAACAGGTTGATACTAGCTTGGCTAGTTCGGCCCCAACCGCCAACCAAGAAAACATCCGGGTTCAGAAACGAATAATTAGATGCTACGATAGTTCAATGGTAGAATATCCGTACGACAAGAGGAAGTCCCGAGTTCGATTCCCGGTCGTAGCAGACATTTCTCTCGTTTCAAAAAATATTCCCAACATTTCAGCTTGTGCCTGTCTGCGTAGGATCTTCAGATCGATTTATTTCATCAATTGAATGATAAAGTTTATTTTCTTGTGCCCGTGGTTCAAAGTGCACTGGAGAACTGGCTAAAACAGAATTTGAGACAGCATGATTGTAGAAAGCGGAGATGAGTTAGAAATGGTTTCAGGGCAGAGTATGGGACGGGAGAGCTGCAACCAGGATGCGACGGGGAACACCTTCAAAGGACACAACTTACTTGTGACGTGGATTCATGAGATTCACAAAAATATTAACCATCCAATTAAAATGCAGTTTTGAAAACTACGAGGAGTTACCCTGAAGTTTGGGGATGATATATAAAATCTCAGTTTTGAAATGGTAAGGTCATAACATAATTACCATCGAAATAGTCTCATTGCTGAGCCATATATCTTCCAAAGGAGTCTCAATGTTTGAAGAGGCTTTTTGAAATATCATGTCCTGTAATGCTCCTCAGCGTCGCCGTCATATTTTGTATGATTTATTCTGCTGACTCAAAGTACCGTCCATTCGACGAAATTTAGAACTTGCGAAATGGAAAATCAAATAGAGTGAAGTCGGATGAATACGACGAACGATCTAGCAGAATGATTTTAAATTTTGTCAAAAATTCCCATGATGAGAGAACATTTTACAATGGTGCGTTGTGAAGAACCCAGATATCCGGCCAAAACTTTTACCTCTTCTGACAATTTACTTCTCTCAGACGCTGAAGGATGTAAAACTAGGATTTTAGGTTCACTTTCCGACAATCTATGACAAATTTGAAGTGAAGAAAACCTTCAATAGCAAAAAAAAATGGATCAAAATTGTCTTCGTTTTCGATTCCAAAAATCCCGTACTTTTGATCATAGTGATTCAGAAGAGTTCCACTGATTTCGGAAATTTGGTCTATTAATTGGACTAAAAGACCCGTGCTTTACCCTCATGGAAGACGAGGTTCAGGATATTTTTGTCTTCTTGAATATTTGTTTGAGATCAGAACAAATTTCCGCCTATCGCAATTTTGATTTTGTAGGTCCAAGCTTTTGGATCCATTTCTACGTAGAAGGCTAGAGAACCTATCTAGAACCTGGAATCAGAAAAATCCAGAAAAATCGAGAACAAAGAATCATAGACACATTTTCTAGTTCTACCAATTGGGTTATGTCCAAAACATCAGTCTGAAAACTTTTGGGTGACACGTGATATTTTGCTAAGTATCACTTCAGTACTATTTTATAAATTTTACCAGAAAAAAAACAACAAAACACGGAATTATTCCAATCAGGTATCTTCCTCAAGACATAAAATCGTTTTCTAATTGCGCAGGAAAATCTCATGGATAATTTGTCTTAAGATGTATACCAGCACATATATTGGAATTTTGTAGGTGTACCATTACACGGCATCTAACACAGGATACTTTAAGGGTTTTTTCTATACAGTGCTTTTTTCCAACAGAAAAGGTGCCGGAATGCAAAAGTGGTGATTGGGGGCAAAAATAGGAACTGAATGTAAATTGTCAGCGAAAGAATACATGTAATTGTATAATATGAGTAAAACGTCATTGCATTGAAAATAACTTCATTTCATATGCTGTAAGTTATGTAAATTAGTATATTTTGTATCGAAGGTTCCGGAACGGCGTTCCGGTGCGTTTTGCCAGAAAAAAGCAGTTTCTATATAATTTAACTGTTAATGCTACTCTTAAATATTGGAGCAATGTCCAAAAGTTAGTTTATACACAGTCTTCGGATGAGTTATCCGTAAGGATGTAACTGATTTTGTAGTGAGAAAATCATTTTGAATTCAATCTAGGGTAGTATGATATTAAATCGAATCCTTAGCAATATAAATAATTTTCCAACTCTATCGGCCTATTATTTGCTCATTTATCAAAAAACTAGGTAAAAACAGTTCCTTGATATTCTTCAAAAAATTCTATTTATATGTACGCTGCCTTTAAATATGAATGTACCATAATTTACTGTATTGTTAGTTCACACCAACTGAGAGATGTAAACGGGACACTCAGGATTAAAGAAAACTTTTGAAACTCACCATTGTTTGAGGACATTAATAAAGTAGTAATTTACATTATGCCGCCAAATTTTCTGCGGAACTACATATAAACAATAAAATTCAGACTAAAATAGAGCAAGTTTTACTTAGAAATGTAATAGCCATCTAGGATTTGTCAACGAATACCTTATGAAAAGAGATTCCAACGTAAGTCACGAAGCATTTTTAGGACCAGCAATTACCTACTCTTCCCAGAGCACAATGACATTCTGAACGCCATCTATAATTGATAAAATTTAAGACCCATTAGGAGCATTCAGTTATTAATGATGTACTATTTTACATTTATAGAGTAACTTGCATCACGTGGCAGAGCTTCACTTAATGCGAGGTTTTAGATGATACAGGATATTAACCTGTAGTGTTCGAGGGTTTGCAATCAGAATACATTGTTACCGCCTAATAATTTCGAACTATTTTCTAATATATATAATTGTACCTGGTGAAACATTTATTCGGAAGTCAAACATACAAATACCTTACGCCGCTAATGTGTATTAAGGTGACATTGCGTTGCATCTTTTCTTAGATGCTAAGAACAAATATTTTGTCAATAAGTCGATCTCGACTCGATTGAAAATACTTTAGTTTTATTCAGAATCTGTGTGTGTGTGTGCGCGCGCGTATTCAATAGCAAAATTTCAAAACTGAATAAATCATTCTGTGGTTCTCGGGTTTAAATAGTTCTGGTCCACGAAGAGAGGAGAGCAGGAATGACCAAAATACATTCAATTAGCTTCACGAAATAGCTAAATACTCCGTGTCTTCAGAGCAAAATAACCTAAACTTGAAACAAAAAGGAAGTTCTCACAACAAAAAATATCTTTTCATTAAAAGATATAGAAAAATTCGCAATGAAAAGAATAGCATCCTCTGAAAAGCAACAATACATAGCGAATGTTACTCGAAAATAAAAGAATGGAAAATAATTTCCCAGCTCACCATTTACTTCCAATGGAATGAATGATCTCCTGTAGATGTGGGTCTTTAAACCGGATGAGGATCTCAGTGGCGAAGTGGCCGTCCTCGGATGCAATTCGGTGACCGTTGTTTATAATAAGAATTAGAAAAATCTGATGTGGCCACTACATGACTTTCTGTATAACTGTAATATTTCTAATAATTCCAAAAAGGTTAAATGATAATAAATATTTTAAGAAACTGTGAGAAAAATTTAATGACTTGACGAAAAACAGAAATTAACTTAAACTGTAGCCTTCTGATATAGTATATACCCCCGAATCTCCAATAATTAAGAAAATAAAAAGGAGCGTAATGTGTTTACAATAGTTGCCGGTAGGTGGTGTGGTGGTAGTAGCTAAAAAAATTATTTTTTAAAATATCTCTTAAACAATACATTATATGGAAAAATATTTCAAACAAAATTTGTAGAAATTAAATTTTCTATAACTTTTATTCCAATATTTTTTACATTAATCAAATATTAAAGCAAATATTAAAAAATAAGGATGTGTGACAAGAGTAAACACCAACTTCTGGTTGGCCGATCTTTACCAAAAACTAATCAATTGTTGTAACTGTCATAATCATTTTAAATATAATATTTTGCGTTGACCTGAATAATAGTTTTTGAGTTAGAGCACCCACAAAAAAACTGTCATATACACACACACACTGACATCATCGAGAAAATGTTCAAAGCGTGTATTTTCGTTGAAATCTTTAAATCGATATTTTTCATGAAATAATACTTTCCCCTACACTACATATGGAGAAAGTAAAAACGAATAAGTGACAATAGCAAACACCCGCTTCCGTTTGACCGATTTTTAACAAAAACTAATCAGCACGTCCTCCTTTAACAAAAACGTCAAATATAAAATTTCACGCTGATCTGATTAATAGTTTTTGAGCTACAACACCCACAAAATCCCGGTCACAGACACACACAGAGACAAACACACACACATTATCGAGAAAATAGTCAAAATGTATTCAGAGGACCTTAAAACATGTATTTCGTTGAAATCTCGAATTCGATTTTTTTCATGAAAACAATACCCTGAAAATATCGCTTTCACATCGACAAATTATCCAATCACAGAGCTATGTTTTTTTCCATAAAACGCTAAGTGCTCTAATTTACTTTACAAATAAAAACTTTAAGTAACGTAATATTTACACAATTTCTCAACTAAATTCCAGTAAATAATAACGCCATAAATAAAAGAATATGTTTTGTAGTTATGTGTAATCAACTTTTTCAACTTTTCCAGTTTACTAAATATTAATAGAGGAATAAAGGAGCTGGGCAGAATCTCGTTAGGTTGAAAGGCTATAGTGTGGGAGGGAGAGAGAGAAGATTGGGCTTGCAAGAATGACTTCCGAAAGTTTTACCAAAAGTAAGTAAATTCGCCTATCTTTTTTTATTCATTAAACAAATATATACATTTTGTATCGAAAAATAACATAATTTCTATTTTTTCAATAAAAACTTCATAAACTCCTTCATAGAATAAAATTCTGGAACTATACTCTAGCTTCGATAAGCCAACCAATCATAAAACAGTGTGTTCTACCATTACAGTGTTATGAAATACATACTTTTTCAACAAGAGCGACAGTAAATAACGTCAATTTAGTAACGATGTAATAATATCGTAAATTACATTTTTTTATTTGTTAAGTCAGAACAGAGATCTAACCTGATCCCGCGAGTGTTTTCCTTACCATTTTCCTGCCACAAATCCTGTTTAATAATAAATTAGAACAAAGAAGGCTATTTGAAATCCAAGATTTTATAAACTTAATAACTAAAGGGAGAAACCCCCAAATTCTTCCCAAATTACAATACGATTTCTTAGTTTTACCAAAAATACTGAATTTGAATCGTATTGACACCAATGTATTGCAGAGACATGATTCAGGGGCTTGATATGGTGCTGCTTCTGAAGGAATAAAATAACATTTTTTAACTGATGCGGAAGGTAATATGTACTGTTTTATAAAATGTAATGCGACCTAACGAATTGAACTATTCAATATAAATTTACCGATAATAGAAATTAGAAATGATAAAAAATATAAATTAGAATCGATAAAAAATATAAATTAGAAATTCCTTCCACAAAATTTACAATTTCATTTCGAGTAGTAATTTCCCTTGTTGATATGATAATTGCTAGCTATTATTAGATAAAGATGTAAGCACTTTAAATCAAATATATAAAGTAAGAAATAGTACGTAAATTTTACGAAAAATAGATATAAATAGAGATTTAATTTGAGCAACATTTTAAAGAACTTATGTAAAATAAATGAAAATATTTCGTTGCTATACAATTTTTTACATATTAACATACGGAACTGCAAACCCGACAACATTACTATAATATATCTCCTTTGGAGGTTTTCGCGGCGTTGTTCTGTAGTAGTGGAAGAACTCCTCGGGTTTTACGTCCGCGTTTTCAGTTCCTTCTTCAGACGACGTTTCGCTCCTATTGCAGAAGGCATCCTCAAGACCACTCCACACACTCAGTGGACCTGAGGGTGCCTCCTGCAATGGACGCAAATCGTCGTCTGAAGAAGGAACTGACAATGCGGTCGTAAAACCCGAAGTGTTTTTTTAGTACTGCATTCCTATATTATACTCGAGAAAAGATGCATTTTCGTTTTCATGTGTTTTTCTCATCCAAACGTTTAGTAGCCATTCTGTTACTATATACCTATATTTCACTTTGTTTTACGTGTATTATATTATTTCTTGTTTATTACAATAACGTAGCATGTCAAAAATTTCTAGTTTTCAAAATAGTTCACATTGATTTAATAAAAATTAGGAAATATATGTCGCATTTCGTTGACATGTGTCGGGTAATAGTATTCAGTGGAAGAGCTCATCTGCGGATACTAATTGCGCTGTAGCTGCGAGAATGCATCTAAATCAGTTTTACGTAGTCCTTTATTGCAAGCATTTGAGAATTGATAAAATAATAATTAAGAAAAGACGGATAATACTTAATAAAATTAAAATTAGTTTTGATTTGTATGCAATGAAACGTGGAACGGTTTTCTTCGCAAGGAAAATTTACATAGTTACTTTCAAATGATTTAACAATTCTACAGCGCACTAATTACTGCTTTGTGTCTTAGTAAAAGTGGATGATTTCTATTTACTCAAATGCATCAATAATTATAGAATATTGAAGTCATTTTTAAGCTATTATGGCCTCGGTAGATACCTTTGAAAGGAGAAAATAAATTCTGTTACAGATCGAGGAATAATTCTTTATACTTTAACACTGGAAAACAGCACAAGACTAAATAAAGAAGAATCCATAAAATACGATTTCCATTTCTTCCGGTATGACCCTAAGTTTCCTATTTTACGGCTCAATCATCTATTACCGTTTATTAAAAATATCAGCCAATACGCATATCGATAGAAGTGGCACAGATACTGCATCGTGGGTCCCAGTGGCACAATTAACGACAGGTTCCCTCCTTTCGAACAATAAATGCAGGGCCGATACAAAAATAACAATAAATTATGAAAAGAAAACAGATATGGTTATTATTTAATATTTGGTAATATGAAGGAATATAAAATATTACGCAGTATAAGTTTAAATAAACAGAAATGAAAACTGATAATTTTAGTGTTTTTAGCGAACCACGTCCGGAGAGGGCGTACGCAACGTGTAGGCCACGTGTTATTAATTAGCAGCGATTGTATGTCAATAGAGCCACTTCACTGTAATTAATTTTTATACCAACTTCTCCGATTTCGCAAATTATATATCAGAGCATGGACAAGATATGTTACTACAACTTTTAAAAAGGAATTCTCACATTATAATTGCTACCGAAAATTCAATTTATAATCAAGACAGTCGAGGATTGCCTAGATTATCATTATTATTATGGCTTTAATGAATAAGCAAATTTGGCACTTAAACAAAAACAAATCTTAAAACAAGAACTAACTCAAATATTTCCAATAGCCACAAAAAGGTTATGTGCGCATTTCGGCTTCAAGAGAGCCTTCATCAGTGGTATTCACCAAAAGTAGGCTCTAAGTGAAATTTTTACTGCTGTTGGTGATGCCTAGGTAAGTGCTTATTTTTAAATTTCATGTTTAAATGCTTACTTTGTCAATTTATCATTAAGTACATAAAATTCCATAGTAATACTAAGGTTTAGATGAGATATACGATGTCAGATGAACAAGTAGCTTGTTTCTACAACTACTGCTTTTATTAGATGATGACTAAAGGGATGCTGCAATAATAAACGCTAAGAGCTACTGGTTTGGTGGGTAAGACGCAGATTTGTACACCACGTAAAAAACGCAAGAAATCTTCCAATAAAAATTCAGTTTTTGGTATTTAACCAAGCTCACTCTGGAAATAAATCCCTCATTTAAATATATGAAATTTTCTGTACCGAGAGGGAGGATTAGTCTGTTTTCAAAATTATTTATTTTACTCACAGAGGAATTTAATAAGGAATCTGCATCTCAGTAAACGGAACAAAGGTTCAAATAATGATCGTGGTAGCGATCAACTTCGTATAATTACCAAGTAGTTCAGAGAATGTTATTTTTGCACTTATTAGCTGTAAAGAACGTTCAATTTTCCAAAAATCGTCCAATTGATATTTCATGAAACGAATATGGAATATTTTTGCTGTCAAGTATAAAAGAAACAATTCAATTATCTTTCAAGACACTTGACTTTAACTCTTAGAAAGAAAATTCAAAATAAATGGAATCGCGGATATGTAAACAACAAATAAACTACTAGAGATGCCCTAATATTGATCAATAATTGTATGTTGAATGACCGAAGTTGCCCATCATCCTATAACACGATTATAAGATTTTAGCGCAGCTAAACTGGTATTTTTTGCCGAAGCTAATGATCATATCGCGATAAAATTTTTAAATCATTTTTGAGAACTATGAAATTTAGGTATTAGAAATCCATCGTTATCAACGAAAATTTGACAATGTTCTATCAGTGTGCCTTTTATTTTTTTAAGGAAATTAGTAAATTCCATGGATACATGACTTTCGGTGATCCACCGCATCAGGAAACATCTTCAGTTCCCTGAAGATGTTTCCTGGAATGGAAACGAAACTGTTGTCATCATAAGTCATCAGACACGGTGGATCACCGAAAGCCATGTATCCAGTAACCAAACACAGCCAAAGCCTTCGCCACTAGTAAATTCCATCTCCTCAAATGATTATCTAAAATTGAAATATAATACTATGTTATGCTTAAACTGATGCAGAAGTCTAATATTTTGTGCATTGTGTATTAATATTTCTCTTCATAACACGAGGGAATTACCATCTTTTCTGTCCATGGGTTTCATCTCTTATAGTTACGTAACAACCTTAATTTTTTCTATACTATTGGAACTCAATGAGGACTTCATGCCTTTTGGCATTTACTAGATTATTTAATTGAATAGGATAATTCGTTGGTGACATTCGTTAAATCTTTGCTGCAGTAATGCACAATATAAAAACTCCATCAAATATAATGAGTTTAGCTAAAATTAATAAACTGTCACAAAGATAACCTCTACACGAATTTTCTTAAGTACTAATTTTAAAAAAATGAGCAGTTCTTTGATGTTGAAATGACACTGTCACAAAGACAAACAAAACCAAAGAACTGTTACTGTCGTAACTAGAAAGATCTTTCACATCCCAATTTCCTTAGAACCTCTTCTCCATTTTTTTATTTCAACTGTCAACGATTAGCTGTTTAGTAGAATCAACTTTGCTTTATCATTAGAATTAAAAAAAATAAACGATCCTTAAGTAAATTTTTTAGTGTGCAATAAAATCGATCTATTCCCTACAAGCTCATTATTTTCTACATTTAATAACATATTTAGATTTTTTTTTACATTCTTCCTTTATTTCCAAATAACATTATGACTTTTAAACAACAAAAATATCGATGGAATAAATCAATCTGAAGATTCAGTTCAGACAGCCATAAGCTGTAAAGTTATTATACATAAGTAAATATTTTTGAAACGTGAAAAAATTCTGATATGACCAGAAATCAGATCCCGACCTTTCTCTTGCTGGGTGAAACGATAGATTAGTAGTAGAATATTAGTCCGGCAAGTGGAAGACTAGGGCTTGAATTTCGGTCTGGCAGATATTTTCTCGTTTTAAAAATATTACCAAAGAACATATCGTTCATATTCCTAGACAATCATGATGGATGCACGTTAATCAAAAATCAGTTTTTGTATAGCTAACGAATCCCTAACGAAAAGATTTTGGTAGAATTCACAATAAGGCAGGTAGGTCAATCATTACTCAGCAAAACACTAAATTATTTTATTATGACCGCTCTTTGTAAAAAGTGCAATTCAACGTCATTACTAACCTACTACAAATATGCGAATCTATAGAGCTTTCTTTAAAAGTATGAAGTAAACCAAATATTTTGCACAATGATCAAAATTAATTCTCTACAATTTTCATAGGCTTTTCAATATAAGTGTGATATAAGAACCATTTTCGCGGAGAATTCTAAGGGTATATTTTTATAAGCATTATTTGGCCTAAGATAAAGAATTTTCTGACCGCTATGAAACTTTTTCCTTCGGTTTCTTTATAGAAATTCATATTTTAAAAATTTATTAATTTATGATATCAGTAAAGCTGTTTCTCGAAAAATGAATAATCGATCTAAGACAAAATACGAATTCAATGAACAGCATATTCAATTAATAATTCTATGAATAATTTAAGAAGATTACTCGTGAATTTTCAGTGCCGTGAAGAATGTTGGGATTTCATCTAATAATTTAATTATAATGCATCCATAAAAATAACAATTTTAATAGAAAAAATAAGGCTTTGTAAAAATTTGGGTTTCAAAGATAATCACTTGCGTGGATAGTGACTTTCACTCCACGACACATACTGGAAAAATTTGCTTCATACATTTTTGATCAAATATTACCATGTCTACCTTATTATAGATACTCGATATATCTAACTAATGTAAGATAAAGTACTTACTATTTCAAGAGCTTAACCATGAACTTTTACCTTGCCTATTAATTTTAAACAATTTTTATTTAAATTGCTTTTTCAACGAATATCTGAAAGCACCTGAATTCGTCTCTACCTGAGTAGAGCAGGGAAGCGCTAAACTAAACATCGCTTGATTATTAAGATTAAGAGGCTATTAAATCAGAGAATGCCGGAATATGAGTAATAAAAGTGTTCGAAATATCTAGAAATTGTTTTGTATTGATGAAGGCTCTCATATATGTTATTACCATGACAAATATCTCAAAAAGAAGTCCACAACTACGTTATCCACTGACCCATTTCGCAAATAAAGGCTCTCGTCACTGGACATCATAAAGAAAAGATGAGAGCTTGATCAAAGGAATCGAGGTGGAATGGCCGCGCGCGAGTGAGCAGAGTAAGGTAATGGGTGAAACACAAAGTTTTTCAGAGGACACTTGGTTCCGTAAAATGACGGAAAAGGTGTGGATTTATTTGAGAGTTGTTTATTTAGTTGAGGGTAATATTAATTTTCTAATAATGATCATCTGGGTTTTTAATAACGACGCTAAAGTTAGATTTTTTATTAATATACAAGGATGGTTCGAATGGAAACAGCAAAAGATAAATAAAAAATTATTTATTGAAACCTAGTTTAAGGAATCTCTTTAATTTTTATCGTAGTCTCCTGCTCTTTTATTATACATCTTCCTTCAATACACTAGCGCATGGTTTTGTCCAAGTAGAAATTCTTCTAGTGATTTCCGAACTACTCATGCACTCGAACCTCGTCATCAGAGTGAAATTTCTTTCCACCTAATACCTCTTTGATTGGTTCAAAAAGATGATGGTCACTTAGAACTAAGTCACGAGAACAATGGAGGCATGGTTCTATTTCAAAATGTCGATCTTTATCCAGGCATTGCAAGGACGAGCCTTTTTGTGCTGGTAGGAAATCTCTTTTGAGAGCAACTCTCGAGGTTTGGTCCAGATTGCCAGCTTAAGTTGGTTCTTAAGGATATTTAAGCAAGAAGCACTATTGATAGTTGTCTCTTTTTTCGTTCAACTCTCCAAAATAACCCAATTTACAGTTCAAAATACGGATAGCATCACGATGCTGCTCTAAACTTCTTAAGATTCGGATAACTGGAATGACGCAACTCATTAATGGCTCGCTTACTTTTAGGATGGAAGTTATGCACTCATGACTCATCTCAAGTAACTATATGGTCTAGAAAATCATTCTCTTAACCTTCATATAGAACCAGCAATACAGAGCAAGATAGAACTCATCGTTATTTCAGCTCATCTGTAATGCGACGAGGGGCACTTCTTGCACACACTTTACTGAATTCCAGCTCTTCAGAAACAGGGTGACGAACAGATCCGGTGCTCATATTGAGAGAATTGCTCAACTATTTCAGCTTAATGCGTCGGTTTTCTTGAATGAGCTTTTTAATAGCAAAAACGTTTTCAGGCGTGACTATGCAGTTAGCTTGGTCAGGCCGAACGGCATCTTCTTGATCACTGACACTATTTTAAACTTTACGACACATCCGTACACTTTTTGAGAGAAAAAGACCTCACCATGCATTTTAATCATTCTGTAATATATTTCGCTGGGTTTAACACCTGAATTAAAAATCTGACAATTGTTGTCAACCCAATATTTGTACAGGTTTCAGGGTTTGTATCCATTTTTCAATGTTTTAATTATCTTCTGGGCAACTAGATGGCAAATGCAGTCAGGGGTGTCAATTAAAGCAAAATAACTTATTTATATAAATTATTTTACATTTAATTCATATTTACAAAGAATAGTTCACTTTCGCTGTTTTCATTTAAACCACCTCGCAGGTGGTATCCTTAACTAGGATGTTAACAATATAACACTAGTTTATGCAAGCACTTTCCTAAAAATATGTTCAATTAAAGCAAGTTGGAAATATTCCTTATTTACCATTCCGTCAACAGAAATACATATTTTGTCCGTAGGTTTTTAGGGGATAATTTCTAAAAGAAATGCTCAAAATCAAAAGTGACAAACGGGCGGATCTAGGTGCATAGTTTAGCGTGGAGAGTAATAAGAAAACAAATACATTTACTAACGCCTATTTATGAAAAATAACTCCTCATTATAATAAATATACAGCGTATATCATGCATTTCTTAAATATTTGCAAATATTTATAGAATGCCTATAATATAAAATAAATTATTTGAGATGATATTTTAATATTGTTTCACTCCCTTAAGGAGGTAATCACACTATTCGCCCTACCTTTTTATTGCTATTGGACCTAATGTATTATATAAATTATATAATATTAATGAAAGACCAGAATACAGTTTTCAATGCTAACCTGACCAAAGCATAAAAATTCTAAGCACTCGCAATGTATTGTAAATGAATATTTTATAGATAAATGCCGATGCTTACGTGTTTCAAGAGTAGTAGAATTTGATTAATTTATCCATACATACATCAATATGCAAAACTTGCGTGACCTAAGTATTTCATAAAAATTTTCAATCTTTTGGTACTAAAAATAACAAAGTTAAAGCGTGAGAGGATAGTTATTGTTAGTATCCTAGTCGAAGTCAGCATATTGTGGGTTATGATGTAGTTTTTGAGTGGAGCATATACCTTTCGAGTACCTTGGTACATCAATATTGGTTATATAATTCACGTAATTTTCAACATTATGTTATATCCTACCCTGATTTTCTAGATTCATTTTATTTATCAGCAACTTGACTACGGTGTGGCCAGCCAATAATAGCAGTCACATTCTACCTCCTTCGGCTGAGTAGATCGCCGTGTAATTAGAAAAACAACAGTATTTGAAATTTAGATTCTATACATCTAAATAATTCTGCCTAATTTTTGATACAAGTTTATGAGCGGCGAGTATCTCAGGGGAAAGGTGTAGGTAGAAGAAAAGAGTCGCACCAGATCTTCATTTATTTTATTATAAAGGTCGAACGAATTATGCACTTGATTTCGGGCAAATAAAGTTTGCAGCGTATCCGAGCTGTGTTTTAACTTATAAGAATAACACGAAACAAAGAATAAATGACGATCTACACATAAAGATTGAAAAAATATCTTATTAATCATGGTTGTACATAATAAGAAAAAGATTGTATAGGAAATTAATATAGACCATTCTATTAGTAATTCTAAAAGATGTAATTACTCGTAAATATTGAATGTGCTAATTGAAAGTGACGATTCAAGTGATAGCGAATTCGGGACGAAATTACGGAATACTGGGTTAAATTTACAACTAGGAATGATCTTTTACACTAAGGAACTACGTACTTACGTAGTATAGATATTTCATGTAGATAGATACACGGAAATATGGCGTGCGTAGCGTTTTTTAAGAGGAAGAGAACCCTTACCCAATTTTCCAAAAGAATCTAATTTAATATCGCATAATGAATTGACTGGAGAGAATTTTTTTCAGAAAATTGCAATTTTTTTACAAAAACTCCAAGAAAAGGGAGTATAAGTAAAACAAATACATTTACAATTAGAAAATGATCCTGGATAAAATAAAATTATTACATCCTTACAATTTGAATGGATAATAAAAATTTCTAGAGTTGAATAAACATTCTTATTGGGCGTCTTTTCAGGAATATAGTTTCGAACTTTGGATTCCAGGCATATGAATTCAGACCGGAGAGGGTTAACTAAATAAGGTAGTGTATTTTCAATAGTTTCCAGTGTTTAGTAGCTTCTGCATTTTGCACAACTGGGTGTCTCTCCTTCCACTGTTTTTCACGTCCATGTAATCTGTTCAGATATTCTGAACTTTGTTAAACTGGGCAAAATAAATATTATATAATAATTATATTCCCATTTATTGGGAGTTTCTGTACCTTGGACATTACTTTAGATAGAAAATTAATGTAATCTGAACGTTTTGAAGCTACGTAATATTATTTCAATGACGACACAAGTCTTTGCCGATGATGTTATTTTCATCCGCCTACCTTTCACAACTGTTCATTTACATTTTATCTCCTTTCATCGATACGCTCAACTAAAATTGAACCCTACAAACACGAGTATACTTACCCTCTCTCCTAACCTTTCCTCCATTTCTTCATACAACCGAAATTTTTTATCAACACTTAATTTGTACGCTGTTATGCAAAACAACCCATTTTCTCATTTCAAATACAAACAACACGAAATCGTTGCACGACACATTTTTAGTCCGCGGAAGCAACAGTCTCATGTTAAAAATATATCTTGCGAATAAACACTCAATAGAAAGTGTTACAGATATGACTAGATTCAATTAACCTACGAAGATGCAAAATCAGCTTATATGAACTAAAGTATGCTCAGAAAGAAATTTATACCCTTTTTTCATTCAATCGATTATTTTTTATTGAAACTAAGATTACTTTAGAGTAATCGAAATGTTTTTAACGGAATGAAATTAAATCTTTTGTTTAAAAGATGCCTATTTCGCTTATACATCATTTACATCTACCATTTCATTTCCAGAATTCTTCCTCCGTATTTTCTTTGCTTCTCTTACAATAATGTCCTTCATAGTGCTTGAAATACTTCAAATATTATTAGGTATCAGAAAAATAACTATATATCATCGACACAAAAAAAACGTTTTTACCATTTAAAACAATACGTTTCCGCTATGGGAAATTTACACAAATAGCATTTTATTGGGGTCTATTTCGTTTAAGCCTCTTTTGACAGATTTATGATTTTTGTCTCTAAAATACCAATGCCAATTATGACAGCCGAGGTAAATGTTGCTCAACGAACTTTCGGTGGCTATTGGCATCATTTTAAATATAAAAAATCAAATAAAAAGAGTGTACCGAAGAGGGTTGGAAATTCAGCGGGCATTGAAGTGTTCCGGATCAGAAACTGTTGGCTGATATGGTAACCATAATTTATAAGTTGCGCAAGGAGCTATAGGAAGCGAACTCTCAGAAATCAAAGCGCCTACCAGAGAAAAAAACAGTTTAGTAGCCCAATCAAAAGCAAGCGGTGAATGGTTTAAGGTACGAAAAAAGGATGTGTAAAGCCGTGTAAGGCTTGTGAGAAATTCAAAGTTGAGGTTTAGGGAAGAATGCAAAAAAGGGATGTTGCGGAAGTTGATTTTTTTCTAGAGATAAAGACAAAGCTAATGGAGAGAAAAGTGGAGGAGCTGAGCAACGAGAGATTGATTGAGTGACTGATTGAGTCTTTTATTAGGGGCGAGTCCCCTCTTCCACCTAACTCCAAATTCATTACAAATACAATAAAGATGTACTTACAATAAGTTAACATATACTTACAATATGATATAAGAACTCTAGCATTTACTATATGAAAGGTCATATAGAAATACGCTGGGGGAAAAATCATGAATGAAATTAAGGTCATCCTTAAAAAAAACCCATTGCAGGAAACAATCCTTACAAGAAGGGGGGTGGGAAAAACCTGCGAAACCTACCATAAAGTAAAGCTAAGAACATGCTTACAACATATATCATATATAGAGAGAGAGAGAGGTAGTGGTTCTTCACGTAGAAACAAGCAAAATACAAATACTATATTGTAGGGCCAGTGTAAGACCTATGCGTTGCCTCATAAAATAAATCCAGAAATGTAAAAGTTGTAATTTATGGTACACAATATACAGAAGAGATGTAACAATAAGAGGATCGACTACATAAATGGGGCATTGACTGGATTTATAGCAAACAGGCTGAGTTCTTCGTGGATTCGAACAGTTGGTTTAGCGAAGGAGATTTGCGTAAGGACGAACTACATTTGAAGAAGAAGGGAGTGTACGGAAGAATGAACAGCTACTCAGGGATGTAGCAAAATCTCAAGTAAAGGAGGAAAACTAGAAGAGGGGTGGAGCTATGCGGCTGATTTATGGCAGAGGTGACAAAGAATTAGGAGCGCCGCCTTAAATAATTCGAAATATTTCAGTTGCTTTAAGGATTCTTTTTACATTTAAAGTGGTAGGTAAAGGATCTAGGATGAGAATCATTTGAAAAGAGAAGAAAAGTCGGCAGGCTTATATACCAGGTAAGATCTAGAAGAAAGTTTATTAAGTCAGAATTTCATCTAACTGTTCGCAGGTGTACTGTAAACATAATTTTTTAAGAAAATATGTGAGTAAACATTCTCTATCGAGAGAAATGCGGAGAAATGAAAGATGCTGTCTGAAAAACTGCTTACTCCATTTCCAAGAGGCGAAGAAGCTTTTAGATATAAACTCCAAAACTGTAATTAAACTGTAAAATAAAGGTATTAATATATATATATATATATATATATATATCAATTGATTAAAGGTAATAGTTGTACATCGTGTGTGCAAATCGACGGAGCGTGGGTGAAGCAGGGGAATGCGAGGAAGAGTGATGCACGGTGGGGACCTCGTTGGTCCCGCGACCGCTTCGGTATCCGTGAAGGCCTACCATAAATCCTGAAATTCAACACACTTGACCCAAACTAATTTGTTTTTTATATATTTTCTAGTCCATGTGATCATATCACTGATTATAACGTTACCTGTTTAAGCGCGGAAAATATTTTCTCGCAAACAGTACTGTTGCTGGAGGGGGAATAGTTTTTCGGTTGCTGATTGTAAAGATATATTTTAACGCCAAAGAACCCTATATAATTACTTTATTATAAATGTGGCTTATGAAGTCTTGTTTATGAAACTAGGTTATAAAACTGGACGAGTTTAAATTAAAACTCTTCCCAATATTTTGGAATGAATCAACATTAAGTGAAAATCGACGAAAATAAACAATTCTCCATTGCAGCGCGTTATCGTTCATTTCAACAGAGCTTCTTTTCCGGATTATACCCTTCACAAATACGAGATTTTATATTAAAAATCATTTAGCCCCAAGAGCCGCGAACAAACGGCAGACTACAGACCGATGTAATTGCAAAACCCCTCATTCGGACAGCTATAATCCATATCAAAATCTTGAAATAGAATTTTTTCACAATAAAAATAGTTTCCTCATATACTTTGTATTAGATAATGTATAAATTGTGCTAATTTTTATAGGTGTTTATAAGAGCAGCTGTCGTATTGTTTCCCTCTATTTTAGTTAAATATTTACTTGGACAAACTAAAATCTGTGTTTATTACAATACTTTTTCATTTTACTGAGAAAAACTGAACTTTTTAGCAGAATTAAAATGCTAAAATACGTAATATTTACTTATAATTTATCAACAACATTTTTATTTTATACATAGTTTCAAAATAAAAGAGATTTATTCCTTTTTATTTCGTTTAAATTCAAGGAATACGCGAATGCCTTCTAGTCCAAATTCCTGTATCAAAATTTATTGTTTAACAATTGATAAAACAGTTGTTAACAATATTATGGGATATACTTTTAAAAACATGAAATTTTAGTATAAGAAGCACTATATAAATTTATAGATAGTAATAGTAGACTAGGTCTGAATGAGAATGCGAGTATCTCTGTCAAGTGTCCAGTGGTTCCCAAAGTCTTTGTCGGCGCGACACCATTTAAAAAAAACAGTACTTCGCGGCACCACCACCTTGAAGTAAGAATTTCTATTTATACTAGCTGTGTGACCCGGCGTTGTCAGGGTGTGATTCGGGTTTGCACAAACTTATATATCCTCGCACTGCTCAACATAAAAAGCGTTGCATCTAAAAATTACCTACAGAGAAGTATTTTGTTCCGTAAAAGGGTTCTTGAAAAAATGTCATAACTTTCGATGAAACTGTATATTCATATGTTTTTGTACGTGAAACGTATTTACGCTATAAGTGAAACTTTATTTGCCTTGAACGCTGTATATTCTCTATTTTTTATGTAAACCTGTTTGTTGTAATGCTGAACAAATTAGTGAAAGAATGGTGCAGATCGGTTCAGCCATTCTTGAGTTATAAGGGAATATAGTTACAGACAGACAGAAAGAAACGGATTTCTCACCAAGGCTGTGCTGCGCGAAAGTGGAGGGGGTTAAGAATGGTATCCAAACCTACTTTGGGGCCTGCCCTGTTGCCTAAAAAAGATTGATTAAAATCGGTTGGTTTTTTCCTGAGGTATTTTGGTTAGAAGGGGGTTTTCGATTTTTGTCTTTTATATATTCGATACATAAGGGTATCACGACCTATGGGAGCACCAATTTCTTGATGCTAAACAATAATCAATTTATTAGAGTTAAATTTATAGCCGTAAGACCTATCGATATTTACAAATCGGATGTCTGTTTAATTAATAAAGTTTTTCGCGGCAGCCCTAACCATCAACTGCGGCATCGGGAACGTATGAAAACCACTTGACAAACCTATGCACAAACGCACACTTTCTATGTTATTAAGACACCGAGTTAAGTCAGAGAAAGATGATGGTTTTTGTTTTGCAAAAACCTAGGAAACGCCCATGAAGTGAGAATAATTTTGAAACTAGAAAAAATTCTCTCTATTACCGAAAATCGAACCCGAGTCTTCCACTTGCCGGACGGATATTCTACAGCTGAATTATCGTAATAGATTCTTTTTTGTTTGCCTGAAGATGTAGCTTGAGTTTCGCCGGAACTAGAGAAGAATTTTTCAGCCACTACCCACAAATGTGGCATTATCCTTCTGGCTCAGGGTAAAACATTTGAAAGATAAAATCCGAAAGTGACGTAATGCGCATTCTATTCCATTTCAAAAACATTTTTTCCCGTGCCACAATTTGTGGCATTAACGGCAGAATCCTCGATTAGTTTGGAGATTCCCCCACAACTGTGTCACTTGCTTCCGGATTTTGTTCGTCGTTATTTTCAGTGGGCTGAGATAAACTTGTCCCAGGAAAGTGGTTCCAGCAAGCCAACAAGACTGCTTTACCCAGAATCTGAGACGCTGCCAGTCTGAGACACTATATACATTTAAGCATATCTACTCATATTAGCATCTAATTCCAATAACAAACCATATATAAATTATATGTGAATGGATTCTGTTTTATATGCTATAAAGGCGAATAAACTACATCCTTTCTGTTATGTATGTACATACATCTATTGGCGGAACTCCTGGACCTTTGAGTGGAATTTGAGAAGTACTGATTTAAAATATGCAATTACAAGGAAAAAGGTCGGCTCTAGATGCTTACAACTTTTCTAAATAATGAAGTAATAACATTATGTATCCATTACATTCGCCACAGATTGTTGCTCCTATGGTAAATCAATATTCATGTACGGTTAATTAATAAGTTAAGTGCGTGGAAGAAAACGAAATGCAATAAATTTTGAGGCACAAAATTATGGAAAATTTAAATGGGTACTTTCAACCTTTATCTAATTCTCACATAGAGAAAGAAATGCTTTTGTAAACAAACTTAAGGCAAGTCTGGAATATAAAGATCGCATTCAATGCCAATTAAATCCATGTTATAAACAATAAGTGGACCAGATGAAATTCTTTAGTGATATTAGAAATTTAGAGGTCATTATCTTTACAGAGACAGAATTATGAGATAAACACGAAACCTGTCTAAAATTCTGATTGCTGGCTATTCATGAACTGGACCGTAAAACGGCTTTTTATGTAATTTTTGACTACCAAAATGATATCATGACGTTAAGAGCAATCTACGACCAATCCATTCTCAAAAATATTTCGGCAAAGATAAAATGAAAGAGAAGTTTTTTTGGTAAAAGGATCAAAAATGTCTCGAATGAATTCTTTGGCGATACCGCGAGAGAATGTCTCAAACCCGCTAATAGCATCATAAGGAAATGGATGGATGCCCTAATAATCCTTCCTTTTCCAAGGTATTTAATATATATAGTCGCAGGTAGGTTTTTCCGACGCCGTTATAAGTCCCTCAAACCTTTTGTGGACGTTTTTTGCCCATCGTTGCTAAAGGCTCATTCCCAAAACAAATGCGGTAGAGACCGCCACCGCCGACTACCTGAGACGCCCCGAAGAGTACCACTCCTCTATCTCCCTTCCTCTTCTCTCCCTCTCTCTCTCTCTCTCTCTCACTCTCCAGGATGAGGACCCGCCGAAGGGAGAGAGGAGCGTTGGGCGTGCGTACCGCTCAATTCGTGGCAACCTGTTCCTAGGGGCAACGGAAACCCGAACCGGTCCCTAGAATTAATTCCCCTGGCACGAGTGCTGAAAAGTGTGCATTGAGAGAGCGAGAGAAAGAGGGAGAGAGAGAGTAGGCACACGGTGAAATACGAACCAAAGGTGTTTGCACGAGGCAGTACTGTGCCGTGGAAAGACACGCGAATTTAGGGGCTTAGTTTAATGCGCCTCAGAAATGTGTACGTCGCCGCGATAAAGGCTGGAAATTAACGCGATTTTCAGATAATTAGTTCTCTTTTTATTTGTTCTGACAGGTACAAACTCCGACACTTTCATCTATCGATTCATAACGCATTTAAAATCAAATGCATTGCTGGAAATCGTGGGTTTAATATAAATATCCCACATGCATACTATTATAATTACATAATCACCCGACAAATGTTCATTTTCGATTCCTAATTTTACAAATTTACCTTCATCACCATGCTTACAGAAACTTTATTATGTACAAGTTTCAATATTTTTTAATTACTCGGGAGTTACCCCTCCACGTATGGAATGCTCTCAATGATTTCCATAACCATCGAAGTTTCTTTCTACATTCACCAGTCGATCTTTCCAGTTTGCTATTCTCTCATTTATTCTTTCATCGAAATATGTTTTAGTTAAATCCTTTTCACACCTAAATCTACCCCTGTAACTTTTCACTACCCAAACTACCGTAAACTCAAGGCTAACAGAAAATAGCTCTTTAAGACTGACGAATATTCTACGTTACTGCATTTTATCTTATAATCGCGTCAGTCTATTAGTACAAATAGGTATGTTAAATAGGATCATTATGTTTTTCTGTATATGTGTTCGATCATATATGTATTCAGTGCAATATCAAAAACCCGAGTATCTGAAGTTAGAAATTTTTTGCCGTCTGGTCACCAAAATATTTCCCTGGATTATTGCATAGCGTAGACATTTTCAGCAAAAACCGTTTAATTAAAAATATCAGTAATAATTGCCTTTTAAAAATAAGATACGCGTAAACGTTTATGCATAAATATATTAATCTAGAAATATTATGCAAAAAATATTGTCCACTATAAGAAGTTTCTTAGATCTACAGATACTTAGTACTATAAGTACACAGTTTATTATAGAGAATGTCCTCAAGAGTATTAGAAATATTTTAATTTATTTCGAAATGTTCTATTAAAGATTAAACTGGAGTGAATATTTATATTTAAATTATTTCTAAAAAATAAGTGTGCTGCATTTCGTAATATTTACAGGTGATGGGAAACCTGCAGCCCGATAGATCTACAGGGAGAATCGGTTCTCCAACGTTTACACAAATGGTTCCATATACTTTATGAAAGTTTTGGACAAATATATCGAGGAAAAAATATTTAAACTTATTTTTACCAATTAAATTTAACAAATTCTATCGATTAACCTACGTTTTGATTTATTTATTAGCTCAAATTCTAAAATATCACAAATCAGGCTGATACTGAAGCGTTTCCACTTTCGGAGATTTGTTATTTGTACGTACTTTGCATATGTGAATTAGCTTCAATTTAGAATATTTTCATTAGAAGAGAACACTTCATTTTACTTTATAATTAAAGTCAAATTCCACGAATATTTCCTTTGGTGATACAGATCATCTATCGTAGCGATTTACGCTTTGATGCGGAAAACCAAGTCCCCATTTGAAATTCACAACAAACTAACGCTTCATATTTGAAAGCCAATTAGCATTGCAGGAGATTTTAAATTGAATTTTTGTCTCCAGGAACACAGCGTGTTCTACACATCTAAAGAAATGTATTTATGATAAGAAACCAAATCATAAACTGCTGTCTATAAGAAAATATTTGCACATTAATAGGCTTCAAATTTATCACCTATTAATAGCTGTATTCCCTACGCAAGAATAATAAAATTAAAATTATCACGTGAATATTTTGGTAAAAATCAAACACATTATATTTGGTTCCATAAAACAATCATTGCCTATATGAAAAAAATTATATCGCCTATATTTATCTCATGTACACTTTTTAAGGTTTAACTGTACCTCTTTTATTAGATCCCGTAAAGACCTCACACATTACCCGGTGAGTCCTTTTCTCAACATTCCGAATCTCCTACAACCAAAGCACTTCTCTCATTCTGCCCTAATTAGCTGTCGACTCATTCCCTTTCGTAACATTGATGATAGTTTGGTGGCCCTTAATGCGTGTGGGAGTGTTTGTATGTACACACACTGCACTTTCTCGGAGAAATGTTAGAATACAAGGAGCATTCAAATTAACCCACAGAATGATAAGGGAAATTTTAATGATATCACAGTGGATTTAAAAAAATAACTTCATTAATTACTTTATTAAATTCTGGCTATTCATTTATTTGCTCCACTCTATAGGATCCTTAGAATGGAATTGCATTAATAACAATAACAATACTTTCCACAAACATGGAATACATTGAAAAATTGTGTTGGTGTAGTTGAGTTTTTGGGGACAATTTTCCCTGCTAGGAGAAATGTAACTTCAGTGTCTAATCATTGTGCAGTTCTGACCTGCAATTCTTGCGTATTTACGTATTTCACAGCCTCTAATTACTCTCCGCACGATCATTTGTAATAGGCTATTCTAACCATTTCTCTAAAAAGCTTCTAAATTTCTACCTATTTTTACGCTTTACTCGTTTAATTATTTCTCAAATCCACCTCTCCCATGCTGACACAGTACGTGCAAAAAAATTTTATCATTGTATTAAATTTCATCAAATACTACCCTTTTTCCATTTATTGATGATATCATTGGTATAGCTTGTCCTTGAAAGAGGTACAGTAATTTTCCGTGGATAACACTCACCCAATATAAAACGCACCTCAGTTTTTACGAATAAAATGTCGAAATTGCCTTATCACCATGTATTACACGCATTAAAAATACTCTAGTAATAATATCAATGAAGCTTTTCACCGTAGAACTGAATAACGGAGGGAAGAGAAATTATTAGCCGTTGTGATTTTGGCAGCGTGTATTTCTACGCATATCGCACTATTCGGGCACAGTGATACAGAATTAGAAAATTATATATTATTATAGATAGGTAAATAGGTCAAGGTGGAGACTGCGGCTACATATATTCTTATATACTGGAAACTATGGTAATTGCTTAGTACAAACCTGTTCATAATAAAGTTATATCTGTCACTTATTAACTTAAATTACTAGATCTTAATATAATTTTTTCTTTTAGAAAGATTCCTGCCGGAAATGAAATTAGTTGCTTGGATTCTAAATTATTTTTGATAAAGTTGCGTTTCTGCGGTATTTATTCGTTTTTTGAAGGGACGTTTTCCAAATAATATATCATATATAAATATAAAATAATAACTAACGTTCATGAACAGATTTATTTGAAATGATAAATTCCCTGGAATAATCAGTTACCCCCCTCGGTGACAAATACCTTGGTAGTCTGAGGGTTTATATTAGCTGTCTTTACAGTTCTTAGTTTACCAAGCGGCGCATTAAGTGCACTCAAATTCTTCTATCACACGGCATAAACAAGATGCAACATTTCGCGTTAGATATCATACCGATGTGTAGGAGTATTTTAAAAATGTATGTGCTACGTTTTTATCTGTGCGCTACATCTAATAAATATTTTTGAAAGTATGTTTGCCTGTTTTATAATCTAAAATCTCAATAACGGAAACAGATATACCGACCTAACCCGGAATGACGTTCTTTTATACCCAAATAAACAGAAATATGCATGTACTGTTTCAAATCATCAGTCATAATGGCTCGAAAAAAGGTTTGGAAAATACATTTATTTTATTTTTTGTCCTTTTCACAGGTATAAAACAAATGAGATTATAAGTTAAACCTTTCATAAACTAATTAAAACCGGAAGGATCAAGTTATAAGATGATCAATAGGTGTTAGCACTCAAGAAACAAAAAAATCAAGTTATAATGTCTCAAATGAAAGTACCACGCTTAGGTAAAAAATCTTTCCAAAATAATGGAAAAATACAAAACAGCAGAAAAATCAGATCAAAAGCATACCCGACTTCAACCTGATAGATTAAATCACAAATAATATTGAAATATATTAAGTAAAAAAGTATTTATTCATAATTTCCCGGGCAACGCCGCATGTATCAGCTAGTTTCTATTTCAAATAGTAGCTTCGCAAATAGGAATGTGATAAAATACCTAAGGAGTTTTTGGAAGTGCTACAGATCTGAAATTTGGCACACACGGAAAAAATAAAAATTTCGGAAAATTTTCATTTTTTTGAGTTTCTTTTGGCAAAATATTTTTCATTCCCATCCCTCATAAGAAAATCGTGAAAATCGGTGGAGGGACTTATTAAATTACATTTTTTTAATTAGTTAAAATTAAGATATGAATTCGGGATTTATAACTGAAGCAATGATTTTTTTATTTTTATTGAAAACAGAATTCAAATTGGTACTGAACTAGCGCAAAAACTCGTTTTCATCAGAAAAAGTAATGATATCAATAAAAATTAGCGCGTTGTATCTTATTTTTATTAAATTCAGTAATACTTAGTGTTTTATTTCGCTGTTAAGATTTCTCCCAATAACCTAACTAAAGAACCGAGAAAATTGGAATTTAATCACGATATATGAGTAAATTTTGCTCATCTAATTTTTTAGGCGAATATACCGTCATATATGCGGTCAATAGAGCCTCGTTTTTAAGTTCCGTCAATGTAAAAACGTACTCTCAAATTTTCGGCCTTCCATATTTTATACCTATTCGTAATATATTAAGTATTGTGATCGCGGAAAAAATCGACTTTGAGGTTTTGACAGAAATACACGTTATAGTCATCTCCGAGTCCAAAATAGTGGTTTTCGCCATTTCATCTCTCTGTCCGTCTGTGCGTGCAAGGTCCTAGAACAGAGGGTGCCTACTATTTTTTGGTATAACATCTACTTTTCTTATGGTTACTCAGTCAAGATCTACTTTTCTTACGCTTAACCTGCCGAGTTGTAGTGATACCAGACGCATGCGCAGTACTATATGAGAAAGTAAGGGGAATGTATAGTGTACCGATATCTTCCCCAAAATTAGCTAAAAAGAGGATTTTTAACAATAGAAAATACAAACTACTATAGCATCGAGTGCTATGCTTTGAAATGGGGATTGATAACCTATATATCATAAAAACATTTATTTAGTTATTTTAATAGAAATCAGTGCCATAATGCCTTTGATTTTAATTAGAGACGAACACTAACGATGACGTCATAATCCTAGCGCATGAACTATGCCATTTCAATTAATTATACCATGACAAATGTATAGTGCAAAACGTGAAAATATTTTCGTGTTTTGTAAAGTTTTTCGAGAAATTTTTGTTTTCAATTATTGAAAGAAATTAATAAGAGAATTGAAATATAATTTAACGAAATTTGTCTAAACAGTAATTCCATACGCTTCTACTACTAACAACGAAAAAAATATAATCACGTCGCACGCAATTCGGGAATTTTTTAATCCGGATGTATACTAAAAGTTACGCATAGTAATGCCATAATCCTAGCATATAAAATATGCTATTATTCAATATATTTTAGTGTAACGCATAGCTTATTGCATTAATGATGATTGTTGTTATTGTTGAAGATAAAATTTTCGAGAAAATTTCAGAACAAAAATTATGGTAGTTTTTCCAAACAATTTTTTCATTCCTACTCCCGTAAGAAAAGCGTGAAAATCAGTGCAGGACTTCGTAAAATTTCGCTTTTAAATTAGTTAAAATGGATATATATAAACTCGGAACACAAACGCAACTGAAAGAATCGAGTTTCTTTTCTTCGAAGATATTATTAAAATCTGTGTAGAACTGGCGTAAAATTTTTCTTTAATAAGGAAAAGTGAAATTCGTCTGTTTTGTAACTATAAAAACATTAACAACCAAGGTAAAGAGTACAATTTCTTAAATTTTTAGTATATTTAATTATTTTTAAATGGGGATTAATATCCTACATGATAATCCCATTTATTTCAACCAGTGACGTAGGCGAATGATGACGTCACAATACCACCACACTGCCAATCGTATTTATTTAAATAAACACATTTGTGCTTTACTTATTGGCGCAAACAAATCCGATAATGAAAATGTATTTTATAATTCCAATATTTAATAAACTGAAATTGAATTAGTTTTTTTAAATAAACGAGCGAATTAAGCAGTCAGACAGGGCTGGGCCTCATAGGAGCCAGGAGTATATATCCTAGAACTATGTAAATGCACTTAGCTAATCACAAACACCTAGATAGTTTAACATCAAGAAAATGGAAGAGTGCTAAGTTAATTAGCTAAAGAACATCTACATAAAGGTAACAACATAGTCCTCAAGTATGTTTAACCCTAGATTACTAACCTTTGTTTGACAAACAGGATTACTAACCATTCATCTAACAGACTATCTCACACTTATATTTTTTAATAAAAGAAAAAAGAGATACTCTTAAATTTTTTAAATACTTAACAATACTTCAGCACTATCTGATACATTTAAACATAAAATATTGCATTACATTTTATCGCAGCAATCCAAACACGTTTCCACGATGTTCTCCACAAAGAGCACGTGAACATGAACTTCAGTGAAATCTTGTTATTCTCCTCTTCTTAGAAGGACAAAATGCACATATCGAACGGTTACTCAGTTCATCCTTATTCTGACTCTCATGAGCTCTACTTGCAGAGCATTAGCGATCACCGATTTAAGAGTACGACTTATAGGATCCCCAAGTAACGTTAAGTCTAACAATTCGTCTGTGAGGCGACCTCAGTTGAGTAGCACAAAACCATAGCAAATAATCCCTTGAGTAAACAGTCACACTAGAAGAACATAAGCTAAAATGAGGCTATACAAAAAGCCAAGCCTAGAACTCAAAAATATGGAGTAGGGAATATATTTGTTTTGGTCGTCGCCAGCCAGACGAATGGTATGGGAGTGAGACGAAACGGGAAGATTCTACCATATGTCAAAGTGGCATTAAAGTAAGGTTTCAACGATGAAGTGGCATAAAATTAACAATTGCTCAGTTCATATCTTCTAATTCTTGAGAAAAATTGAAATATGCATGAAACCATTTGAATAAATTGACTACATCTACATCTACATTTTTCCCTGCAAGCCACCGCAAGGGTGTGTGGCAGGGGGTGCATTAACACCAAGAGGAAAACTCCAAAATTAGGTCTGGATTTACGCCCCTACGCGAGGTTACTTTTGATCGAAAGTTTTATTCTGCTCAACTATCGTTCTAGGGAAAAATGAGCCTTTGTATCTCTCCGTCCTACAGGCTATCTCTCTTATTTTATGGGGATGGTCCATTCTACCGATATAGGTGGGAGTTCTTATTATTTCTTCGACGTCGCTGGAGAAAGTACACGTTCTAAATCTCTCAAGAAGTTTTAACCTAGCACGTAATCGGCGCTCAGCTAATGATTCCCATCCTAAGTCCTGTATCAAGCCTGTAACGCTTTTATTTCTATCATAACCATTTTTGACGAATCTAGCAGCTTTTCGCTGCACTTTCTCTAACTCGGTGATTAATCCTTTCTCGTACGGATCCCATATGCTCGACGCATACTCTAGCAGCGGTCTAACTAAAGAAAAGTAACATGTCTCTTTGACTTTTTATTCGCTTTTACCTACTATCCGTTCTATGAATCCTAGTTCCTGCTTAGCTTTCCCGGATATATTTCGTATGTGTGTGCCCCACGAGAGGTTACTTGTTAAAATGACGCCTAAGTATTTGACGGATTTGGCTAATTTTAGATGCACGCCTTCTATACTGTAATTCATCGCCTCAATTTCTTTGTTTCTCCAGAATCTCATGACGGAACACCTACCTAAGTTCAGCTCTAACTGCCACTTTTTACACCACTCGAGAATTGCGTGTAGGTGGTTAGAAAGTAATGCTTGATCAGCAGGACTGTTAATCTCTCTGTAAACTACCATATCATCCGCAAATAACTTGATTTTACTTGTAATAACCTTATCTAAGTCATTTATGTATATAAGGAATAATAGGGGACCGATGACACTTCCTTGTGGAACGCCGGAGGCCACGCTGACCGAATCTGATTTAAATCCATCCATGACTACTATTTGTTCCCGATCATTGAGAAAGACCCTGATCCACTCGATTATCTTTCGATTTATTCCACAGTCTTGTAATTTTTTCAATAACTTAGTATGAGGGACTTTATCGAATGCCTTCTTGAAGTCAAGAAAAACCGCGTCTAACTGAGTCTTTCGATCACCGGATCGTAGTATATCATGTGCAAACAGAGCGAGCTGAGTTTCACAAGACCTTGCCTTCCTAAAACCGTGCTGATATTTACTGAGCAAGTCCTGACTATCTAAGAAGTCCATCACAGAACTAACGATGATGTGCTCTAGAATCTTGCAAGATATTGAGGTTAGCGAAATCGGCCTGTAGTTTTCTCGGTCGTCTTTTTTCCCGCCTTTATGTAGCGGAGTTATAAACGCTAATTTCCATTCCTTAGGTATAACGCCATGACTTACTGAAAACTGTTTCGAGATAAGGTGCTATTTCTAACGCTAATTCCTTGAATACTCTAGCTGGTATCTCTTCCGGTCCCGGGGATTTATTTGCATTGATGATTTTGAGCTGTTCTGCTATACCTTTCGCTGATATAAGTATATCGTTCATCTTCTCTTCGCTTAGTTCGGGTGGATCGTCCTTTCCTTTCTCCACTTCGGTCGTAAATACGCTTTGAGAAAATGAGTTTAACAAGTTTCCTTTATCAATGCTATCGTAAACTACCTCTCCTTTGTCGTTTCTTAATGGTGCTACGGACTAGATATTGATATAAACAAAGAACAAATTATATTCAGCTATTACTTAAAATAATTCAAACGAGTAGAACTGTAATCAGGAAAGAAACAGGCCTCAGATTGCATGTACCTTTAGAATACCTAACCATCACCAGTAAGGTATAAAGCGCATTAGGACAAAATGCCTCCGTTTTAAATCGAGTGTAACACATTTCATTAAAATCTTATATGTCCAGCACTTTATTTTCTCTATAGATAGATAAATAGATAATCGTCTTTATTCGGGCAAAATTTAGACTATTAGGTCCATTCTTAAATTTAACCCTTCGTCAAGATAATAAATATTAGAAGAAATAAAATATTACAATACATATTACGAAAACAGTGTATAAATCGTACAAAGTAAAAAAGATAAAATTGAAAACAGAGTAAAGTTTGTGGGAAAAACCTAAGTAAAAACAGGCATGTCCTCCCTAATAAAACGCACGCAGGAAAACACCCACTGAGAAGAGGGATGTGAAAAACCTCCGAAAACGCTAGATAGTGTATGTATGGTAATATAAAACTATAACATTATATAGGAGTACCTTTATACAGAGTAACTGATTGCAGTAGTAATTAAAAGCTGCTCTCTACAAAAGTGATCTCAAGAATAACTATCGGAAATAACGTTTGTGACTAATTTTTAAGCACTTGGAATGTCTCACACTGAAAAATACTTTTATACGAATTTTTCACCAATACTATACATTCTCCTCTACTATGCATGAAAAAATTAAAAATTTCTCCCTACTATTGCATTCTGGAGGTCGTCTCTGAACGAGTATGAAGTGTGAAACGAAGCGATTAGAGTAATTGATTGGGAGGAATCGCCTGAAGCCAGCGGGGAAGAATCGGGAAGATGACGGCCACGAGGCTGACCCGCGGATCGACGTTTTAACGGGCGAGCGCAAACTTAATTACGATATTTCGTCAAGAACGGGAATATACACCTCTCCTTTATCACTATCGTTTAAACGAGAGTTAGCGTGTTTTCGGTAAACAGTTCGAGCAAAAATAGGGCAAAATCCGGCAGTCGAATCCTCAAATTAGGTTTGTAATGAAATTCTATTTTCAGAACAGGCGTCGTCTTTGTCGCAAATACCTAACCATCGGTCGCAGCGGACCCATAGAAAATTTTAATCCTCACTAAAGCCATAAAAATCCAACCATGTGTCGCAGGTCTATTCTTCGAGATGAAAAAACCGCGCGCCTAGCACTTACGCAAACTCCCTCTTTTGAAATGACATGCGTTCGCACAATAAGTATAGAAGATTAGGCGACTTTTAGGCATTAAATGCGGTGTTATTTCGAATAGATAAAAAAGCGACTTTTGAATTTTAATCTAATATTTTACTATGGACTTGGCTATATTATTCATACTTAAACTAAATATACGTCTGACAATATATTCGCTATTCAAATTTGCATCTTTTTAAGAGCTGCCACCAAAAGCTCTTTAACTTATTCTTATGGTAAGCAATTTCCTAGCGATTAAGGCATTTATCGATAAACTTTTGTTAGCCATAATCTAACCCAAAAATAACCCACTAACAAGTTCTCATTATACCGTTTGACTTCTTATACCGATCACTCCACGAAAATCGACAAAATTTCTCGTACCAATATTCCTAAAAGTGAAGAATTTTAATAATTATTATCATTAGTTTTCTGATAATATTCTACATATATTTATTATTGAATTCTTAGGAAAATAAATAATGCAATTCCTAAATGAAAACATAATCATCAAAAATTCCTCTTGCTCGAAAAATCTTTCTGATTTTATACAGATAGTAGAGTGAGACTGGAATTCCAATTTTCTCTGCTACATTTTAGCATGTATCTAAAATCTAACATTCAAAAGATTGGTAATTCAGCCCCTATAGTGGCTCAGGTCTGAATCAATCTCCAAAAAATTTAAAGAGTAAATTAATTTTAACCTATAAAAATAAAATATTTTTCGTAACTAGTTCTCTGGCGATATTTGAGGTAATTTGACATTATATGCTAAATAAAACTTGCAATTTTCATTTCAAATAATAGGAATAAAACTGCAGTTTCCCTTAATATTGTAAATGAAGTAAATTGAATGAAATGATACGATAAAGGCATTCAATATTAAAAATGAATAAAAAAATCAATTCTTGAGATTTCTTTTAAAAGGAGAACCAAGGAAGAGCGTTAGTATGGAAGGGGAACTGCGAGACAAGTGGAATGTTTTAGTGGTTTAGGCAACATTTTGATGGCAGAAATACAAATAGAGATCAGGGTATAAATGGGAAGAGCAAAGTAGGTATCTACGAGGCGGCGAAATTTAATAACTGATGATGTGAATTATGTTATAAAAATTGATAAGGAAAAGTTGCACAATCTGAGTGTTTAGAGATATCGACATCAATCAATGGAGAATCACTTATAACGTCTTATGGCTGAAAGCATTTTTTTTAAATAAATACTTAAAAGACGAAATTTGAAAAAAATAGTTCATGTCATAGGTAGCATCAATAGCCATAACAAGCTTTTATATAGCAGTCTACTATGAAAATTCACTGAAAGGAGATTCTCAAAAAGAAAGTTCTTTTTTATAGTCGATTCTCGGCGAATCATCGTCGAATACGGCTGTATTGTAGCCGAAATGCGCATCTGGTTTTTGAAAAACTTGTTATGGCTAATAAAAAAATCCAATCTAAGTAGTTATTTTTTAAAGTTTAGTTACATAAATGCCTATTTTTTAATGTAATATGAAAACAGAAGATGCGAGCACAGTCGAGGCTTTTAAGATGTGGTTATCGCGTATACTGGAGAAAAATAATTGGACCGAGGGGAACACCAATGATGATTTAAATGCAGTAGGAGAGACGCTTACTTAAAATTCTCAAGGAGGGACACAAAAGATAGGTGGACCTAATTTTGGAAGGCAATGTTCTGTTGAAATAAGTAATGGAAAGATACCAAAGCGATTATAAGAGAAGAAAATAACGGATATTTTAAATATGGTACAAGTAGAAGATTATATTTATTTATTTAATTATACATTGCAATTTGACCATCCGGCCAGGTGGCAAAGAAAACATAATATATATAAAAATAATAATATTTACAATCACAATTTTTACAAATATTCTCTACAATATATTTAATATCGCAATAAGAATAAGATAAAGTGCCTAAAACATACCGAGAGAGAGAGAGAGAGAGGTAAAACTAATGTTGATCCTACCTTCACAAAATAAATTGTGCGTGAAAGATAACATTAACAAAAGCAATAGGTAAATTACCGTGTAGGCCGTCTACTCGGCAGTTAATATCTGCAAATATGGTTTACATGATCTAAAAGAACCACCTTTAGTAATGGTTCAGGTAACTCATCTTTGAATACTACTGCTAAATGGAAGAGTTAATCTCCATATAGCCATTTTATCTATTTGCCGCCTTCCTTTTCATTTCTTCGCATCGCCTACATATAATCCTTTCCTTAACCTAATCAACATATCGCAATCTCGGTCTTCCTCTTGAATATTCACTTTCAATATTTCCTTCCATAATTCTCCCGACAAAATCATTGTCTCTCATAATGTATCCAATCCATCTTCTTCTTGTTTTTCATAACCTCTCTCTGTTCTCTTGTCTCTTCTACTTGTACCATCATTAGTTCATCATTAGTTTTTCTTTCGGCATATCTCATTACTCTCGAACACCACATTGCAAATTCCTCCAACCTTTTTCAATCCTTCGATATTTTCCTAATTTTAGTCCGGTAAGTCGCAATGCTCCATATATTTGGCTTAAGTATCCTTTTTCTGAAGTTATTAATTTGCCCTTGAATAGGTTCCTCATCAATGCATAACTCAGTCTTCGCCGAAACTATTTTTTCTCTTATGCTCTGTTCGCTTTTGGCATATTCGGGCGCAACACTGTCAATATAACTGAAGAAATGGACATGCTGTAGCAGTCAATTATTTATCGTTTTATTTAGGTTTAATTGGAAAAACTTTATAAGACTACCTTCGTTTTGCTTGCAATAAAAGAAGATTTTCATAATATCTCATAAAATATTAGTCTAATCGAAATAGTCTTCCAATATAATTTGTGGAACTGGCCAAATTAAATATTTTTCCCAATACATTTTTATCGTAAGAGTTTTCCGTTTTCAAAAAACTCCAACAAGAAAGTCGTATATCACTTTTAACTTAGAAAAATTCATGCTACATAATTGTTGTCAACATAAACAATCTTCTTAGTAAATAAGATCTGCTGTAATTACAAAAATTAGTTTAATTTCCTTAAATGTGCAGGAAACATTGTACAAGAGGAAGAAAATGGATTATTAACGGCTAAGAAAAGAACGTGAACGTATATATTACAACTACTTAACTCAAGTGGGGTGTGTTTTAAATAATTTTCGATTTTTATAACTGATAAGAAAATAAATAGAAAAATATAAATTTAATATTTTTCAGGCATAATTTCTGAAATATCGTTTTGCAGTCCTTAGTGATTAATACTCCGGAAATACGTTCATCGACGCACCAACTTAGGGGAGGGAAGAAATATTTTCTATACAGAGAAAAATAATCACGTCGTGGTGTTTCGCTACTTTGTGTGCGTTTGCCCAAAGTATAGCCTTTAGTTTCAAATATTTCATCGCACAAAACGCGTCTATTTGTGCTAAACTTTCCCAACTTTTACACTATTATTTTCACCTCACATTCCCAGTTATCACTAATCTGCCAAACCAATTCTGGAATTAATTTTCAGTTCGCGCTGGTATTCCTTAGCCATAATATTTTACAGCAGCACCTTTCATTTTTCAAATCGCCCGGGTGCAATTTTGTGATTAATTTAGTAATTAGTCCAACCGTTGCAGCATTAATGGCACTTAAGATATAATAGTGAAAGGGGATAGGAAAAGGACTTAAAAAACATTATTTTTCAGGTAATATTAATTTACAAGAAATACATTATCTAAATCTTATTGTATTTTTTACTTTCTCCATATACGTAGTATAGAGGAAAGTATTGTATTCATGAAAAAAATCGACTTCGAGATTTCAACGGAAATACACGTTTTAAGATCCCCTGAACACGTTTTGACCATTTTCTCGATGATGTCTGTGTGTGTGTGAAAGCTTTTGTGGGTGCTCTAACTCAAAAACTATTAATCACATCATCGCGAAATTTTATATTTAAGATTTTTATAAAAGTCAAAAGGTCTGATTAGTTTTTGATAAAAATGGGTCAGTAGGAAGTGGGTGTTTACAATTATCACTTATCCGTTATTTTGAAATATTTACTTGAATATTTGATAAATGTAAAAATGTACTGGAATAAACGTTGTAGAAAATTAAATTTTCTAGAACCTTTGTTTGAAACATTTTTCCATATAATGCATTGTTTAAGAGATATCTGATATTCTTAGCTGCCACCACCACGCCACCTACCGACGACTTTTGTTAACAATTGTCGCTTAGTTACGCCTTAGTAACGCTCCTTTTTCTTTTCTTAATTTTTGGAGCTTTGTGACTATATCCAATATCAGAAGTTTATTTCTGTTCTTTGTAAAGTCTAAAATTTTCTCAGTTTCTTAATATATTTATTATGTAACCTATTTGAAATTTTTAGAAAAATTACAGATATGGATAAAGTCATGTCCACATCAGATTTTTATATTAAAATGATCGAATCTTGATAAAAATCGAAAAAAATAGTTTTCTCTATTATTATCATTTTTTCCATTCACGGTATAAAATGCGATTGGTTAATTTTGTCCATCTCACCCCCGTCAATTTTCCATTTCAAAGCACTAGACATCTGCCTGTTGTAGCTCCGCTTGCAATAAAAGACGCAAAAGATAGAAAAGACGCTATTCATTTTTTATGAAAGTGATAAAATAAAAGAAAAGGGTATGGCGGAGTCGCTGGGGCATTCTTATAAAAAATGATTCGAGAATATATTCCTATAATTTACAACGGTAACAAGAAAGATTGATTATAGGAACAACAATTTTTTGTTCTCTCTCTACAATTACATGATTCTTGAGGTGCTATAAAAAATTTTATTTTGATAGATGACAGCATTTACAACAAACACCTTGGAGAGCAACGGCATATTTTCGGAGCTGAAAATAGAAGAATGTTCCAAACGTACCCTAACATATTTTGTCTACATCAATTTCTACGAAGCTTTTTTGTGACTAACAATTAATAAATATTTTTCTCTCTCAGCTCTTATATTATCGACGCAACTGACGGGCTGCAATTATATGAAGAATATTTTTCGCAGCCCATTTCTACATTCCAATATTTCTTTTTACCCTATAATCGTATTTTTAAAATAAATTTAATCTCTCGGTCTTTTCTTGGAAATTTTCGGCAATACTGCACAAACAATAGCGCAATGACAAAATATCTTCATTTTTAAATTTAACTGAAATCATTACTTAACTCAAATATATCGCTAAACAAAAATTTTCAAAATTTTACACTGTGAATTACATATGTTTTGACAATCAAACTAGTTCCATATACACTCCATAGTTCAGCTGTAATTCAAAATACCAGCGTACCAAATAAATCGAGCATTAATTGTATACATTCATGGAATCTTTCGTATAGAAAGTATTGTTTCTTTCCTTATTATTACATATTGATGATTTCAAACGTGCATTAAAGTAAATGGTGTAATATTCATGATATCTTTCATTGGACGACGTAACGCATCACAAAAACACGATTCAATCTAAATTCAACATATGTTATGTAAACAGAACAGACACTAAACTGTGTACAGCAATTGATAAACAGAACTATGACGAACATTTCCTATTTTAATGCATTGGATTCGCAAATTAAATGGCAATGCAGGTTGCATGGAAGTGAACATTTCTTTTGATGAAGACGCGCATTTTTTTCGTATTCCAAACAAATTTTTGGACTAATTAGAAACGTATTCGAATTCTCTTAGCACTTCATTCTCCTCTCCGCTAAAAGGTTTAAAGTCTCACTTCATATCTTGAGTCTAATATATTTTGAAATGCAAATTAATAATATCCTACACTCGCTCCTACGATAGCCAAAGAAAGAAGAGAAAGATTCCTGGGTTCAAACTTGGGTATTTTGAGAAAAAGGAATCTCGCCCTTCAGCTCGAAAAGACGAATATAATATCACACTGTGTGGTCTATTTGGCGGATGCCATAAACCTGTAAAAGCTTTCCTCCTGCCAGTCTTGGCGTGTGACACGCGAAGACTCGCTGTAAAATTAATATACACATCATTTAAAAGCACTATTCATCTGCCCGTTGCAGCTTTGCTTGCAAGAAAGAACAGAAAAGGCAACAGAAAGTTAGTAAAGAAAATAAAAAGGCACGGCAGAAACTTATAGACGCTCTCACAAAAATGTTTTAACGGTACTGCTCTTTTGTTTGGACCGGTTGCGGATAAGATTGTTTTGGTGAAGAACAATTTTAAAAACTCTCCCTAGGCTCTTATATGATTTTTGAGTTATCGATTAAAACATTTTCCGGATAGAGGACAACATTCACCACAAAATAGTTAGCGAGAGCACAAAAATACGACTCAATGTTTCGGAAAATAATCCTTGAGAATCCCAAGAATATTCTACAAGTAAATACCGTAAATGAAAGAAAAATCTTCCATGGACACAAACCAAGATACCTTTGAAAACAAGGTCCATAATATTTTACAGAAGCACCTTTCAATTGTATTATTATAATTGTATTATTGTTAATTCTTGAATGTATTATTATATGTATATCATGACAAGAGGTTAGGTGGAAGATGGGACTTCCTATCTCAATCTCGCCCCAAATAAATACCATATCTCTTCAAATCTATTCTAAACCTAAGAAGAGCCAAACGGTATAAAATTTTGGTATATTCGATAGAGTACACATTTTCCTTTCAGTCTCTTATCCCTCCTATTTCCCATTTCAAGACCTTGTACCATTTAAATCATTTAATTATTTTCTGCGATATTAGAATTTCTCCTTGTTAAAATCTCAAAAAATTCCAATTTTTTCTGATAATCAACGAATTTTAGCTCTTCTCGATAAAACTATACTTAGTTCTATCTTCGTACATCTGCCCAAGTTTCAAGTTTGTATCTTAATTCTTACAATATTAAAAATCAATGTTATGAGTATTAATAGCGAAGCAATGTGTATCTTATGGTAAATTTTTTATTTAAAAAATTGATTCTTAACTTTTCCACATTTCAAGTTTTTCAGATTTTTCCCCGATTTTTTCTCGCTTACCTTCCACGAAGTACATTTTCTCCTACTACTGCTATACCAGTGTGGCACACTTCAGCTACACAGCAAAATTAATATATTGGATACGACCTCGATCAAATGGCCCAGAACACAAAATCTGTGGGCATCGTTATATCAGCTTTACATCTAGTCCTATTTTTATAAGTAGCAATATAATTGTCTAAATTGGAACACGCCACTTGCATACGTCTAAGCGGTTTATATATCTGATAATAATATATCTGGTTGATAATTTTCTAAGACTAAGATCAAAAGTAAAATCAGAATACACAACCTCATATTTTCAAAGAATCGTTCGGCATATATAATATCATTCCTTTTAGATTTTTAAAACGTATTATGATACTTTAAATGACAAAAGGGGCAATGAGGGGATATTCCTTGATCTAAAAAAACCCTTTTAAATGTTGAAAACCTCTCAATCCACACTTTCGCACGGCACAGCAGTATTATTTTAATACACAAACTATTGAGATTATCGCAAATTAGTTGACAGAAAAATATACCTCTCGTGGTATTTACAATAAAATACTTCAGAAACTTATGTCGCATAAGCACCTGAACATTTTTCATAAATAATTCACCAACTAAGACTTACATGAAACACAACAGCCTCCTACATTTCAACAATAAACCCTTTTAACACTTTGACTGGCTTCGGAGATTTGCCTTCGCTTTGCAGTTTTACAGTATACAGTGTAACTCGCATTTCCCTAATTCAGTTTTAACACTAGTTCTTAAGTTTGCCAGGTTTATCTAAACAATTTGACATGCAATTTAATGTAAATAATTTTCGATGGTAAATTAAAAGGTGATTTCATATCTATGCAGTATACGTTCTTGAAATATTTATTATAAGTAAAAGGACAAAAAACTAATGTTGAATTGCACAATCCAAATTATTCTAAAGATACGTTTTATTTTGTTTAGCATTTATGTTTTAGAATGATTTGAATTTAATAATTGCCTATTACATAAATGAATATTTTATTAAAGAAAATTAAACTAATATTTCAAGAGATAATTGAGGAAAACAGAAATTATTGACTGATACGGTCTTTATTTTGGGCAAGATTGTGATTAAGAACTATCATCTTCCTCCTGACCACACGTTGTCATACATATATAATGTTAAGTGAAAGATTTTTAATAAAAATCCCAGTATTGGAAAATAAAATATGTAAGAAGAAAAGATGATGGGTTGTGAAACCAGTAAAACATATTTTAATTAAAAAAGACAGTGGTGGATGTTTGGAGGTCAATGACGAATGTCATTTAGGAACCCTCGACATAAATAAATATATTAATCATAAAAACGAGGAAAATATTGTAATGAAGATTAGTTACTTTACGCAAGAAATATTGTTTATTTTAGTTTAATATATTTCTATTTTAATGATATTTAATATTTTTATTCGTCAATCGGTGGTTCAGGACTGCATTCCTGTAAGCCTGTGTTAATTGTCTGTATTTTCTGTAGACCCGTCCCTAACAAAAGACATGAATAAATGAATTTAAAAATGATAGGTAAGAAAAAATTTGAAGTCATTGCAATGAGGATCATCTAACATATAATTACACACTTCTCGACCGGTAATAAATATATTCGCGTGTAAACAGTTTAATGTAAAATTCGTTTAATAATTTAACATTTTGTAATCACGGAATAAAAAAATTGATGAAGAATCATTTTGTGTGGAATTTAAGACCGGCCTCGTTAAATCACCGCCTTCTTGTTTGCTGAGCAGATCTTATGAAATTATTAATAAAATTAAATATAACTGTCATAATAAATAAATGACGGAAACAACCATGATAGTCATTAAACAAAATTCATTTCCAAATTCGACGTCTTAGGCGGTAGTTCGCCTATCGTACATAGTTTTCCATCTGAACCTTGTTGCGTTTCAGAATTTTAAACTAATTTCCACAAAAAATTTCAAATGCTTTATTTAAATTAAAAATTTACTTTTTAATAGCAAAAATACAAAATAACACCTTCTGTAACAGAGCGTTTGACAATTTGCAAGGAAGATTAGAATCATTTGATAATTCATCCGGATTTACTATTCCGTGAAAAATGATAATTTAATTCTGAATCTCCATTGTCCAGATCTGCAAATCTGTCGTGAACCAGTTTCATTCATAACCACACGGAACGGAAAACAGATAGACTAAAAGAAACAGCAGCGTCACATACAATATATTATGGTTAGTCAATAAAATCTGTATTCTGCTATTGCAACATTTCCGAACGCATACGCTTCTGTACTTCTTAAGATGAGAGCCGCACCGCGATATAAAAATTTCTGGCACCGTTCATGATCAGACAATGAGACAGTTGCGGATTAATTTTGGCTAGAATGAAGGCCATAGCATTCGTATTTTCTACTTGAGCTTCAATGCCTAACATTAATATGTGATTCTAAACATTTGCTCCTATTTGTTTCCTGATATTTTCTGCGGTCATGGTGTGACTTTGTTATTTGATAAAAAACAAGTGAATGCAAAATATAAACGAAAAAAAGGTTAAAAGTCGCATGTCGGCGAAGTTTTTCTTCTAAGAATCGGGTTAGCCTACTACTGTCCTAATTCGCCTATTAATTTTAAATAGGAAACAATCTATCGTTTTGCGAATGGTGTTTTATACAAACGCACGGCTCAGTAATATCGATTACTGAAAAAATATCTAGAATACTTCAATTGTATATTGTAAAGTTAAATTTTCATTTCAATTTTAACACCTGTGCAAAACAAAATTCATGAAAAAAATCATGTATAAAGCCTATATTCTGCAAGAAACCCTGTGATAACTACTGAAATTCTCCATTTTCAAATGAAACGTGATATCTAGTTAATAATCCAATCAGCCTTCTTGAATGATGATTTTTTTCTGTTTGTGACATTTTATATTTTACTGCTGACAAAAGCTACACTAACGTCTAAAGCGTAATTTTTTAATATTTGCAAATTCTAAAATGTGGTCTCGGCATGAAGTCTGATAAAAGACCGTATCTAGCCCAAATTTTTGTAAGGCTAACTTTACTGACATGATGAAGACGCAGTTTTGTTAATTAATGAATCGTAGATGCTACAATGAGAAAAACGGTAGAATTTAAGTAACAGAACAAAACCGAAAATGTCCATATAATAAAAATACCAGAGTTTATTAATAAAACAAAGTAAATTAAAAGAGTTAAAGTTCTTGTTCTGTTCTATAATATTCCTACTTATTGACAGTCGTTAAATTTCTCAAAAACTAAAATTACCTGAACAAATTCTCTTGGAATATATTTTTCCAACTCAATTCTATTTTCATTATAATTTGAAAGAAATATTAAAGAATGAAGAATAGCACTACATGTTAATATTTAGATGGTACAGCAATAAAAAATTGACAGGATAATTATTCTTTACACATCCTCGGGTACAAAGAAGTTGTTTTTGGAAGCTTTGAGCCTGCCTGAACACGCTCTTACAACACCTGTATAGTTCAGTGGATTTTATTCATTTTTATTTGTGTACCTTAGGTCAATGAAACTAATGGTTCCAGGAAAATTAGAGGTTCGCAAAAATTTAGCACAAAACTTAATTCGACCTCCGCCTTTCCGGAGGCCAGGGTCGCTAACGGATTGGCCAGATGTCGCAAATGAAGACCGTATGCCGTGGAGGAGAAATTCTTTTCCTTGACATCTAACGTGTTTGCGTTGCAAACCAAATGCGTTGCTGAGGAAAAAACTCCTACGCAACCTATTTTGAATGCACGCTGAATTGAGTTGTGTCAACAACTGATGCTAATAACCTTTGTGTTGATGCGCCCTTAAATCAAAACAACTAAAATCAGAACACCTGTCTAGTTACGTCAACAATCGCAAATTGCTACTACATTGGTTACCAACTTATGGATGTAAAAGGTTTCAGTAACGTACTCAATACCCGTTGTTCCTACCTTTTCTCAAAAATCACTCGTTTATTTATCCGTCTGTCTATTCTTGTATAGCTAGTTTTATTAATATTTTGATGCAAGCAAATCTTAAACAAGAAAAGAATTTTCAAAAGAGGAAAATTCTCAAATTTATAGAAAGTTAATTATTTCCCTTTCTGTACTACTTTTTGTGACATTTAGACTTAAGTGTATATTATATGCTGCTAATGTAGCTATTAAATTGCAAAGCTGTTCGCTAGGCATAAAATGTTATTCTCTATAGACATTTTTATACGTTGAAGCTATCTAACAAACTTTTTCTCCATAAGACTTGCAACTAAGACACATGAATTCTTTGTTATAAACATAAATGTTGCTAAAACATTTCCTCTGCAAGAAGCAGAATATCCCTTAATGCCGTATAATTTGTAACGTAATGACAGTAGAATTTTGCCAAGAACTCTATCTATAGTCCTAAAAGAGTAAAAGTAAGGTATTACCTCAAACTTACTCATAAGGGATTGGAAATAACACGGCGAGAACCACTTACATCCTTCACCAAAAAATTACTACTTTTCAAATTTTGGGAACCTTACAGAACGTGCTACCGTCTCTTGAGCTTGATTATATATTTAGTGAAGTTAGTGCTATAATATTTATTTTAAATGCAACGAAGGATATTCAAATTAAAAATTTTCTATCCGCCATACAACTTGAGAGAAGAAGGAAATCCTTGAATTAAGTTAGCATTAAATGTACTAAATTCAAAAAATAAGTGCTCAAGAATAAAACAAAAAGTCCAAACCAGGACTAATGGAGGCTGGTTTCCCAAAGTTGACGTCCCGAATTGATTACTTATATTGACAGGAAATGTTTCAGTATGTGTTAGTCATTCCAAGGAATTCTTATACCAGAAATATGACTTGTAATTCATAGTTAATCAATGTTAGAGAAAAATTGGAAAATAAGTTAATAGAGCATTATCAGGTTTAAAATATTATACTAAAAGCAATGTCAAAATCTTTTTTTGACATTATATTTTGCATGTAATTTTTTAAATAAACGAATTTAATAAATGTTAATGTTTTTACGCTAATATGTATGTATCAACTGTCCATTGCTGAAGGGTAGTCGAGTGGAAAAGAAAATAACCCATTTGTTCACTCGTCTATGCTCAAGCCGAGGTCGGTAATTACGTCATCCATGACAACAATCCGATAAGATGCGATTTAAAACGCAAAAAAGGAATTTTTAGTAGAAATTCAATAAAATACGATCAATTATCAAAATTCTATGATAATAATTAGAATTTACATTCTTTTCTTCTTATAACAGTACAAACTTCGCTCCAATATCAAAATTTTAAGATATTTTAATGTGTTAAAGAAAACACCTCTGCACGATGGATTTGAGACTTCCTATGTAAAACAAATAGGGGAAAATTTTTCCTGGAATAGAACCCGGGACTTCAATCTTCGCCAAATAATATGTAGCCCGGTGGTAGGCCCTGGTAGTACGACTCTCATACTAAGAATCATGAAAATCGGTCCATTGATGCAAAAGTTGATAGTAGGGGGCACACACATACACACACAGACAGGACCATTTCATAAGGTTTATTTGCTTTGGAAACCAGCCTAAAAATTAGTTTCTACGATCCCATTATACATAAACACCAACACACACGTTCATTTGTTATTTTTTATGGTTTTCTCATAAATATTTTAGTGAAAATTCTCCGCTACGGACTATTGTCCGTTTTTCTTATTTTCAAGCGGAAAATAGTAATACTATCTTACTCCTGGGAATAATTTTGAAACAGGAAAAATTTATGCTTTGACCGGGAATCGAATCCGGGTCTTCCACTAGCCGGGCGGATAGTCTACCACTGAACTATCTCCGCCCGGAAAGTGGAAGACCCGGTTTCGATTACGGGTCTTTGCAAATTTTTCTTGTTTCAAACTTATTCCCAAAACTACAGCTTATGCCTATCTGCATAGGATTTTTAGATCACATTATTCCATCAATTACTATCTTAATCCGAGAATGATTTTTGGGTTGCCTAGCCAACGCATAACAGTCATGCACATATATTTACTAATCCTATAAATAAGATTTACAAGGACCTTAAGTTTTGGCTTTATTCTTCGGAAATTCGGTGTATCAAAAAGAGCTTCTCTCAAAGCCAATGACATTGCGATCAATTCATTTCGTTTCCGCTGTCTCACGAGGGCGCTCACATCCATCGTTGCACCTGAGCACGCGATTGCAAGGAATTTGCTCTCTCTCTCGTCTTTAATTATTTATATACAAAATATCAACATTAAGGGACTCAAAAACATATGTGATTTGAATATGGAATAAAGGTTAGGGATGTCATGGTTAAAATTACCATTACAATTATTACACTGCCTTATCGTTAAATTAGTTCAATTTTATTATTTACATAACGTCTATTAACAAGACTCCAAATGACTATTATTTCGCGCTTTGATGTGACTCAAATACCTCTGCTGCGCCAAGACGCTGCTATCGATTGGCAGACGCACCAACCTTATAAAATTCGATGCTAAAAGGCGAGAGCAAAGCTTTATTCTCCCGCAAATAAGTGTCGTGCAAAATTCCTATAAGACGAATGAGCGATTAAATACGCGCTTTAACTATAAAATGACCTTGAATCTATTTTTAACAAGACTTAGAAAGCCTAGCTTGCAATTAAAATTGAAATGTGATCCATTCCACCGATTTAAGATCCTCAATTATATAATTTATTTAAAATATTGACATGCGAAAACATAACGCCATAAATAAAAATTATTCCACCAAAGTGAGAATTATTAACAACATATAACAGGTTTGGTCCAACGATAATTGAGGTATCAGTAGTATTACGTTGATACAATGAAAAATTATGAATGAAAAATAAACTTTCGAGTTATGTTGTAATATATATATAACAACAGCAAACCATTACATTCTTCCAGCTTACACTTGTTAGAAAGATTCCTCCAGCAGTGAAAAATATCTTCATTATTGATTAAAGAAAATAATCGTGTACACAACCAACAACTACTGTTAAAATTAATGAGTGTAATTGAAAGATACAAATGAAATTAAATGGAATCAAGTCGCATTCTTTTGATTGTTTTCATGAAAATCGAAGAGAACTAATTACTGATAAAGCCTTGCGATTCATAAAAGCAAATTTAAAGACCAACCAATACGTCAATAGGAAATTAAATCACTATTTACCATATAAATATAGGTCACCATAATTCCAATAATATTAATGTAATTTTTGATAAATTTTTGTCATATGAAAACCAATAAATTACACAACCCTGGAAAAATTATTTCCCTTCGCCCTAAACCCTACCTAGTAAAGGTGTGTAATGAGAGTACAACGTTTTCAAAAAGATTACGCGCAAATGTAAAAATGTTTACTCTATTACCTAAATAATGTATGGAAAATGAGAAAAACCTTCACTGTATGTGAACTTTCTTCTAGTCATACAGAATAAATAATATCAATACTACATACCATGTTCTCCAGGGCAAACTGGTGTTAGTGGGATAAGTATAAGAAGCATGAATGTAACATACGGTTTCGGCAGTTTGCAGAGTTATAATTTCATAGTAATTTGTTATGTAACAACGGGATTTACTGTACAAAGAGAAAGACCAATGTGTGAAGTGGTGAGAGGCACCGGAGATGTGATTATTTGAATGCCATGTATTGGATCAAGAAAATATTCTTAGGCTCAAGTAACTCTGCTAAAGAAAGTAAATGAGCTCAAAAATTACTAGCAGATTGCTGACAGCGGAGAGCGAGAGAGAGAAATATTATTTTAACGCATCGAGTTATGATAACATTGATAAAATAAGAATACTTCAATACAAATAAATATATTTCGTATTTTTCAACTGGCTAAAACAACTTAAATAATAAAATACCTGAGAAATTTTATACAAAAGAGATAAAAAACGTACAAATGAAATAAGAACCGGAATAAGTAAAGCAAAAGTTGCCCATAGAAGAAAAAAATTTCATTTAACAAGTAAAAATTTAAGCGCTTAGAGAATAATGCCACAATTAAAATTGGTTGGAAAACAAATCCCACTTGGGACGGCTGGACTTTGTGAAAAGATTCCGTAATGTAAATAAAAATGAATGTTGTAAATTTCACTAGTAGAACATTCGTATTTATTTACATTAGGTGGGAAAACGTTAACAACTGAGCAATTCTTAAGAATAGGAAATAAAATATTCATATCACAGGAAATAATGATATCATAGAGAAAGTTTTTATTGGAATGGGAATTTAATAACAAGACGAAATATGTAGTTGAAGAAAAAACCGAAGGCAAATGATGAAGAGGATGGAAAATTATCCACTTGAAACCGGCAAGAAATGTAGTAAGGTTGCAGGTGGCTAAATCATATGGGGAGCCCAACTTAGCATATAATCACGGCAGTAGTACTAATTAAGATAGTTACAAAACGCCATTAAAATGGCTAAAATTTTCATTTGCAACAAATATGTAAAGGAATTTTAAATAAATTAAAAATGGTTTTGATATAAAATATTTTTAATTCCAAATTTAAGCACTCAAGTTTCAAGTACATGTCTTAGGCCAGTTATGCATATTGGAGATATATCTAAGATAAGCACTTAATATTTCAATTTTTCATGCTCAAGAGCTTCTTCTGGAATTTACTTTCAGCCATAAGACGGGATCGATAAGTATCTACGTTTATTGTATTGATAGCAGAAATTGTAAAAATTAAGTCATGCATAATATACCTATAAATTCTAACAAATTATTTGCAAAAGTATGTAATAATTGTTAATTATTTGAGTCATACCCGTTCATATGTTTCTCAAAATTATTTTATTTTATTTTAATTAGCATTTTTTATTGTTTGCCCAACATTGCAATTACAGTGCAAACTGTTACATCTATATAGTTATATAAAAGGTTTAATAATAGTTACATCAAGATGGCAGTCTTGGAAAAAATACCAATTAAGTAATGACTAAAACAATATAATAATGATGTAGTAACATTGATGTAATAACGATGTGACTTTTATGTAATAACAATTTGTAAGGTACATACATAGTTATTTATGAGATGATATATGTAAGTACATGAATTACTCTATAATTTAATCTTAAAAATTGTTTTCTAATATATACTTATGATTTAAGTTCTTGAGGAGATATCACCATTGGACAAAATTCATACATACAAATACCTTATTTTTTGTTTGTTAACTGAATAAATCATAAAGGGTTTTTATGAAATTAGTCTTTTTTGAGAAGATATCTAATTTATGGCAGTATGCATTAGGTATATGTTTTACATATTCTCTTGAGTGGTGAATTTATACAATAATTTGTACTGACATAATTTACATCAAAAAGTCGATTAGGTCACACACCCTTAACTGGAACATGAAGAATAATTTTCTCAGTTAATTTGTGATCCTCTCCAAAATTTACGTCATAAAAAACATAAGAGTAGTAATTATTTTTCTTGTTTCCAATCTTTCAAATTTAAACTGGTGTAATGACAAATTATAAGGTACATAAGTGTTAATGAGAGGATATACATAAAATACTCTATAATATAATAACCTTAAAAAACGCTTTTGAACAAGTTCTTTTAATTCCATATATTTATGTGAATATGGTGACCATATAACAGAGTCATATTCAATTTTGCTTCTCACAAAAGAATAGCACAAAATACATAGTTTTCTCAGACTGAAAATTATTAGTGCTCCTAGCTATAAAGACCAGCATTTTATTGCATGCAGTCACAGTGTTAATTATATGTGTTGTAAAACATTTTTTCAGCAATATAAATGCCAAGATCTTTAACTTCAGTTGTTCTTTTCAATAGGTCACCTCCCTTACTATATTAGTAATCAAAATAATTTTTCTTTCTGCAAGGACATAATACAACACTTGTTTGCATTAAAATGCAAATTATTTTTAATGGATCATTTGTATAAGTTATCAATATCCTGTTGCAACTTTTGACAATCACCCCCACATTTTACTTCATGGAAAAGTTTCACATCATCAGCAAATATTATGTGTTCTGAGTTTTGTATGTACATGGTAAATCATTTATGAATACCAAAAATAATAATGTTTTCAAATTAGTTCCTTGTGGAACACTTTGTGTTACAAAAAAATCTTCAGATTGATTTGTTTTATATATCATATACTGCTGTCTCTTAAATAAGTAATTTTTTAGCAATGACAATAAATTACTAGAAATACCGATTGAGCACATTTTCTTGACTAGTATGTATAGATCGTTAGTGCCAAAAGCTTTCTGGAAATCTCAATATATTTTATCTACTTGTACTCTCTCATCCATTCTACTAATTACACAACCGTTAAATTACTGTACTAAGTTAGAAACTGTGGATCTACCAGTCCTGAATCCATATTGGTTGACACAGGATATTTTTAATGTCAGAATAAATGTATTTATACATTATGGTTTCAAGTATTTTAGTGAATGCTGATACAATTGAAACAAGTCGGTAACTCTTGATATCATTCTTATCTCCCTTTTTATAGTTTAGGCAGCCTTTAGCTTGCTTCCATTCATTTGGATAATTACCAGAATTAAGTGTAATTTCTTTGTAAATTCATCACTACTACTGCATTCCTTTCCAAAATCCTTTAAAAATTAAAATCAGAATTTTAATGACCTTTCTATGTGGGGTTTTAATTATATAATGCCACATTTGTAGTCATGCGTACATCTGGAAAATGTAAATTAGAAGAGACTGAATATTATTAAAGAATCCGTTCCAAAATATTTTAAGTAGATGGCCTTATAACATATTAGAAAGTCCTCATGTTAAATTTTATGCAAGCATGCATCTGCTGGAAATCAGTTTAAAAATTCTGCCTTGACCAGGATTCGAAACCAGGTCTTCCACATGCCGAGCGGTTATTCCACCACTACCGAGGCTAACAAATTCTTCTATTTCAAGTGGAAGTTTTGGGTTCGATTACTGCTTTCCAAAACTTGTTATAATAATAGGTATATCACAAAGAAGCGGATATTAAGCACAACATTATCAGCACCGATTGATTATAATTCCTGAAAAGTAAATGCATCGAGCAGGCAACCTCTTTCTTCGTCATATTTATTTATTAGGCAGTTTCACTTATTCTGCAAAATACCCATGCAATAGTTTTCTTTTCTGATCTGTTTGCAGCACATTTACTATGATCGACTCCCGCAGTGAAACATAACGCTTATAATGAGGCGCTGCTACGAAACAAATGATAGGATTTAGGTGCACTCTCCAGTAAGATTAGCAAATACTATAAAAAATATAACTTTTGGGCCTAATCTGAGAAATAAAATATCATTTATTCTTAAATAACATATCAATACGTATTTATCATCTGTTTTCATTAAAATGACAAATTATTGGCATATATATTTTTATGCATTTTAAATGATAAAGTTTATATATCTTGGTAATAAAGTTTTAATAATTAATTTGTCTCCGACCATGCGGCTTTTGGTCACCAACCACCTCTTATCATTTTCTAGGAAGTTTCGGACCTTCAAACCTCAAGTTTAAATTTGTATACATTATAAATTAAGTTAGTTTACACTATTTTGAATTACCGTTTATAGTGAAGGATATGAATACATCAATATTTATGATAATGAATTAATGTAAAATTTATGATCATATATAGTATCTTAATTTCATATTTATATATTCATACTTTGTTCAGTTAAACTTTACTATCGGTAGTCACCGGTGTAAATTTGCGGAATAATCTAATGCAATGTACGCAATTTTGCTAGATCAGCACCAATGGAATTTCCCTTTACGATGAAGCATTTTCACATGAGAAAATGTAAAATTTTCATTTTCAACCCAAATATGCGGTTCAAATCGACATGTATTTGAAAATATACGGTAGGAAAATAAATTTTCATTCTTTTAGCCGTTCTTCAGTTTAAGTCCAAAGATTATACGATTATTTATTATAAAATGATTATAAATATACGCAGAATCCATTCCCATGCTATAAAAATGGAGGAATGAAACGGTCATAGAAACAAACTCGGGTGGTTATATTACACGATAAGCATTTTTAGGCGTCGATCTCTTCTAACCTGAAAGAATAACTAAAATGGATTAGGGCATTCTGAGTTATTCAACATTCTTTGGGATATTCCCCGCTCACGCCATCAGTGCTTGGAATACTCATGATGAGGACATCATCCCCTCCTCTCCACAGACTACAGCTTTAATATATCGAGAGATATTCAACAAATAATTATAAAGAATAAAGGCATTATTTTCAACCTCTTACGCGAAAAGTATAAATCAGCTAGTTTCCAAAATTCACCGATATTTTCTTTTTCTTCCTCTAACGAATAACATCTGCCCAATTCATATGCGCAACATTGGATGTAGGACAGCGATTATGAGGTTACCACTTTCTTTAAAAAATCAGGGCTTGTAATGAAAGAGCATAGCTTACAACAAGAAACAGAACGAGGAGTTTTTGTGAATTGCACTTCCTGCCACTCGCAATCCGGCATAACCGCAGGGCAATATGTAAACGTAGATGCAGACAGAAAGCGCGTATCCTCTCGCGCAAAAATCCGATCGTGCGGGATCCGCGGGCCGCGACAGTGAGCACGCGAGTGCCGCGACGTGCCTCTTAGGCGTCGCCGCCATAAACCCGAATAATCTGCATTGTAGACGAGCAAATTATCATGAATATGCGCAGATATCGTCCCTCGCACGCAGAGTACACGCGCTCCCCTACACCATCTGCGTGCCTCCATGTACCTAGCTTCTCCCTCCTCTACCTCCTCCTCCTCTCTGCGCCCTTCCTCTCTATTCCCCTCCTCAACACCCCATCCTCCCTACACCCTGTCCCATAGGGCACACTGTGATTCCCCTACGCCAAATCCCTTCCCGCAGCAACCCTATTCAAACCGCATCCTCTAAGACACCTGCTCCGGGGACCCTTATACCTGTTACCAGGTTCTCCACGTACCTCGCCCTTAAGACTTCGGTCATGCGTTCACTGTGAGGAAAGGCTGGGTACATTTTAATGTGTTAAGTTATACGACTTTAAATGAGTGTATAATATACATCGCTACCTGCAATTTTCCGCCTTGCTACAACGATCGTATTATGTATTATATTAGATGATAAAATCATCTTCAAAACAGATAAAATTAATAAAGATTAATTAATAGGTTGCAATCACTCATTGCGCTTTGAACAATAATTTGTCAAAAGTTTGAAGAGCAAAAATAAACTTCTTCAAAAGTATTGTTGATTATTATTTCAGCAAAAAATATTTCATGCTCTGGGAGTTATTTATCAACGGATTTTGCTTAGGTAAAATAACGTGCCTGTAATGCAAAAGATACAGCAGCAAAACTTCGGATACCTAAGTTTATTTCCAATGAAAGCATTGCTTCGCGCTCCAATGCCTCCCATTCGGTCGTGGTCACTTGCTTCAGTTGATTAAGAAAAATGCACGTTCAAATATTTCGCTTACCTAACCGCTTAATATACTTGCAATACATGTAAATAGTACGTAAAAGCAATTATCAAATATTTTTGACTATTTTAATCTTGTAAAAATGTTTCAAATTAAATGCTTGATATTATAAATCTAAATTCTAAAGGGGACCTCGACTTACGACTTTTGAAGATATCTGAGGTATTTTTAAGCACTTGTTCTTGAACGGTAAATCTTTGTATTTAATATTTGAGTACACACAGCGTTTAAACAACTAAATAAAAGATAAAACACATTCTCTCCGTTAACAATGTTTCTACTATGGCTTGATGTATGATATAAAATATAACTCTAAGTACGGAATTGAATTTGGAGGTTAATTCCAAAACCCTTGCCAATGAACCTCTAAGACACTCATCTGAGTCCATCATAAAACAGATGTTAAGAATATTGAAATGCGTACAAATGGTTGTCCTCAGGAACAAGATGGAAGTTCGAGCGACCACAAGGAGAAACGAATTCGGCGTAAAGAACATAAATGTTCATTTACTTATTACAAAACCATCCATTTCCCGTTCAAGCAAAATAAAATTATTAATGACATAGATCTATTCTAAATTTTAAAAAACGTAGAAACTGGAGGTATTTTCTATAATTAACGGAACCCATCTAAACAAATTAGTTCTGTATATTTCAATTAAAACTATTATATCTTTCAACCATTATCGGGCAGTTGATGTTACCAACATTTCTGGGTGAAACCTTCCGTATTAAAATGTCAAAGTTTCATAAAGTCTGATCTAAGAGATTTCTATGGAATAAAAATTCATTCTTGAACGAAAAGTTACTGGTTTTTAATTATTTTATAAATTTTGCAAACCAAACACATTTCACTTTTCAAGCAAAACTTACTAGCGGATTATCCAAGATATGCAAGTTTTTACTGATTTTTAATGATTTTCTCTAAGAAAAGCACAAAAATTTCTACTGAATCGTACTCCAATATTCAAGTCCGGTATCTATACTACTTTATTAAGCATGACTGCGTATTAAAAATCGCATATTAACAACTGTATGTTTGATTAAAAAGATTTATATATCCCTGACAATTATTAAAGGATGAAGATAGCCTCAATCCTTTCTATAAAATAAGAAAATCAAGTGAATTCAATTGTCATTTTCAGTACATCCACCACAGAGTTCTTTTGTTCTCTCTCCATATTTTCTTGTAGTATTATTATAATAACCTAGGAATCTACATAGGACTCCGGCGTTTCAAGAAAATTAGTTGTATTCTGTATATGAATCGACATTGTCTTTAACAGAATCTAGAGAAATACTCTATAATAGGGGTCTCAAACATGCGTCTCGCAGGCATTAAACGCCTCGCGAAATAAAAAGTGATACAGTCCAAATTAAAACGCATTTTTTATAACATATTTGAAAATAATCCAAGAAATTAAAAAACTCTAATCAACACTTCCAAAATATCCTAAGTTTATTTTTTATTCCCATGAATTACACTCCACAAAGTTTGGGCTCAGAAGAACGCTCTTTAATGGAATGTGGCCCGCGGATTTGGTGCGGTGCCCTAATGTGGCCCGAGGATTTAGTGCAGGGCCACTATGAGGCCAACGCATTATGAGTTTGAGATCCCTGCCCTAGAAGGATATTCATTGTAAATATAATAATTTGACAATTAAATTAAATCTACCTGAATGAAACTATAGAAAAAAATTAAAAATATTTGTATATCAGCGAATCATTGATTTTTTAAAATGTAGAATGTATATTATAGAAAAATAACAGAAAGATATGTATGGATGAATTTAGACTTTATCTTCGTTAAACTAGTGAAAGCTGTTTTGGATAAATAAGTTAGTATTTATATGTGGAGTAAAGGAAACTTAAAATTAATAGGTACCTAAAAAGGAAGCACTTGATGATAAAAATATTAACAAAAGACTGTAAAAAAGCCCCAATAATTATATAAAATAATAACAAATACCTACAAGTACATTAAATTTGTTTTTGCAGAAGGCATCACAACTTTGTTTATCAAACTTTGATATACGTTAAGATAAAATATTAGAATAGATATATCTAGAAACAAAATATAAGGTGACTGTGGATTTAGCTAAAGTGAAACATTTAAAAAGTTTCTGTACCCCTGACAAACCATCTTTATAAATAGAGAATAATCTTCAAGTTGATTCGATAGAAGTCGGCAAACAAACGTAGTATGGATAATGGGTAGCGTTCGAATATGAAAGAGAATCCGTCTAAAAATAATCCCGTTACAAATAAATTTGATGAAACAATGTTGGAAAACGGCTGAGATTATATCACATGTGTGTTTACACGCAATCTCCTGAAACTTTTTGTTTTAATACCTTATGTAATAAAAATAATACGAGTTCAAGAATAATCATTTAAAAAATACTTGTCTCAGGTATGTCCAATAGCGACAACAGGATTCTAAAAAACCAGATACGCATTTCGGCTACAAAGCAACCGTCTTCAGTGGCAAGTCTACGAAAATAGATTGTTGCAATTGGAGTTAACTGAAAAAAGTATTTTTAAATTCTTATTCTTGAACTGTTTGTCAGCCATAAGGCGAGTTTGACAGTTCACTTTTGAATTAAAAATAATACGAATCAAAACGTCAATTTAAGAGGAATATTTCATCTACAGGGTGTTTCAAAATTATGTATACACAATTTAAAAATTTATATTCCGTGAACCAAATATACGATTTGCACAATTTTTCTTTTATTTTAAAGCAAATTAAATTAATTTTTAACAATGTATGATTATTTACAAATATCCATGGAAACGATGGAGAACATGCAGATGAGTTTCAATGAGAGAAAGTTAAATCTAAAATGGTATTGGAAATTTGAAAACGTCACAGACGTTCAGCGTGCATGGGAAAGAAAATATGGAACAAAAGCACCAACTCATCTAACGATTACGTCTGCGTGATAAATTTGAGGAACATGGAAATGTGAACAATATCAACAAGACATGCTGTGGGCGAAAAAGAACGTCAAGAAATATCGAAAATGTTGAAGCTGACAGAGGTGCAATTACCCGCTCCCCAAGGAAGTCTACAAGACAGTGTTCACGTGAGCTACAATTGAGCCATACAAGTGTTTTTAGAATCCTAAAGAACATAAAATTGAAGGCATTTATACCTCGATTACTGCATTCAATCTAAGAAGATGATCCAGATTGACGAACACAATTTTGTGGGTGGTACATTCGAAAAAATGGTGAAATCGATGCTTTTAAAGATTCAATTGTATGGTCAGACGAAGCCACGTTCAAGCTGAATGACCATGTGAATCGTCATAACTGCATTTACTGGGCAGGTAAAAATCCACACTTCACATTGGAGAAAGATGTCAATCTACCAGGTTTTACTGTGTGGATGGGACACTCCTCTCGTGGAATAATCGGACCTTACAGATTCAATGGCACTGTTAATGGAGAATGTTACCTTGATATGTAAAAAAATAATGCAGTACCTAATATCAGAAACATGTTTCCGGATACATTGGTGTATTTTCAACAGGATGGTGTACTCCCACATTTTCATACAACTGTGCGGGAGTACCTGAACAATGAATTTCCTGAGCAATGGATAGACCGCAGGGGGAGTGCTTTTGAATGCCCTCCAAGGTCTCCAGACCTCACTCCTTTAGATTTTATTGCATGGGGATACTTGAAAGATAAAGTTTACCGTCAGAAACCGCAAACATTGGAGGATCTTTGGTTGGCAATACATCAAGAAGCACACAGAATTTCTACTGACTTGTGCACTGTAGTATGTAATTCTGTTAAAGAGAGATGTCGCTTATGTATCAGTGCTGGTGGTGGACATTTTGAACATCTTACTTGAGTTTTGTTCATTGCAAACATTATCATGCATTTAAGCTTTAAAATAAAAGAAAAATTGTGCAAATTGTACATTTGGTTCACGAAATATAAATTTTTAAATTGTGTATACATAATTTTGAAACACCCTTTTCATTTAAAAGTAGCAGTGATATTGAAGTTGATGAAGAGAAATTGGAAATGGCTGCGTTCTACTGGAAAATGATAATGTGTTCTTTTGACAATCATGAGGTGACTTATAAGGGTTTAAGTGTAATGAATTCTATAGGGAAGATAAAATTATGGAACAGAAAAGAATCATTGATAATGGAATAATTTCAAAATATGGTCAGAAAGAATTCTAATCGCGGAGATGAACATATTAGATTGAATTGCAAAACATACCAAGCGATTAAAATTGATAACAAAAACCAAAACTGGGAATAATATATGGAAATATTTTTAACTATTTCCTACAAATAATGATATCCTCTGCTTATTAAGTTGTTACCATTTTTTCCTAGAAGTCAGGTCGAATTTGTCACATTTCCAGGTAGCGATGGCAACGCCAACTTTACAGTAGATGTACTGGAGGTTGAAGACGTTACTCAAAGAAAGCGGAGACGTCACTTGATGTTATTTAAACGTTACAAGTCCTTTCTCTAATATATAGTCTCTTATTTCTTTAAATAATAATGCCAAAGAAGTTGATTCAGCCATTCTACGCGTATTACAGTCAGCGGTCGCACGGGACCATTTTCTACTCCAACTAAACATATCCTTCTTCACATTAGTTTTTCTAGCTGTTTATTTCTCTTATCACTCCGTATATCTTCTTAAAAGAGTTATGGGTATTTTTTACGATTAAAAGTACAGTATAGTTTAATATTTCGTCGATTCCAGTCAATGTATATGAGGTAAAGCAGTAGCTATCGGAGTACAAATAAGGTTAATTTATTTGTGTAACATTATAATAAATATATCTTAGAAGTTACTGGGTAAGCATCAGCGTTGTTTGTATTTAACCGCTCTTCACTTCCAAAGGCTTTCACTGTTTTAGCAGCAATCATTCGACTGTTCGATTAAAAAGTGATAACATCACTATTTTCTCGAATATGGGAACATCGTATAAAAAACACATAACATAAACGATGTGCCCTATAACTACCTATAAATCTAACTACTAAAATACATTTAAAAGTATTTATATTGTATTATTTGTAAGTTCATGTTTATTAATACCGTTGGCTACCAAACTCATTCTAAAACCCGCGCGACCACTATCTGGTTAAATTTAATCTTAAGTATTTATTAAGCACAAAAGCTCGAATTTTAATAATTACTTATAAAGATTTTTATAATTCTTTTAGATGAATTAGCCAGTCTAAGACGGTCTTTGTAATCATACACTATAAAAATCAATTTAAGCCATTTTATTATAAAATTATAATATAGAAATCTTACAAAATTTGGTTAAACTCTTTGAAGAAACGGCTGAGATATTGAGCGTAACGGACAGAATGACCGAGTGACCAAGAGGGTAAGGGTTTTATTATCAATTGATGATGTTTGACCTCAAAGTTTGTCTCACAATCTAAAAGTAAATAAAGCTCAAACACAATAAAATATTTCATACATTGGATGCACGACTACAGGTAATTGCAGTACCAAACTGATAGTCGGAATACAGATAAATAAAATAATGAATAATTACATTAGCATTCGATGAGAAAAAATATAATTCATCATTGAATAACTTTCACATATTTTGAATTAATTACGTATCCAAATTTGTAATTCTAAATGACAAGAATTTCTCCACTTACATCCGCCTGTAGTGATAATACAGGATCATTCTATCACAAATTTATCTCAACAATCCGAAACCATCTCAGACTGCTAACTTTGCGAAATCTCGTCCATTCTGTATACTACTCAATCATTTAAGCTGTCTGGTTTCATCCTTGAAGCGTATAACAAAATGGTTCAACCGTGCATCAACATCTGAATCAGACACTTCATTTGGCCACAAAAGTCTCTCCTGGAGCGTGCATTCCAAAGATAAAATCCCTCCATTAACGACGCCTCACTCATTTTCTAAAAAATCTCGTTAATGGCATATTCCGAAGAAGGTCGTCAAGGACTACGAGAATTGTTCCGAGGGAAATATTCGATGACCGGAGATCTGCATGGAAACGGGCTATAAATCCGCCACCCATGAGGCAAGATTCGAACCCAGACCCGCCGCGTAGACAGTTCCCGACCGTTCGTTACCCCGTTTGATGAGTAATGGCAAAAATAAAACGCACATGGCATCTTTTTTTCCGCTGGCGTCTGATTCGGACTGAATTCCTCACCGATTCGTTTTTCAAACATTTTACATCCGTCACATAATTCAGATTTAAATTTCCACCCTTTGCAGATACGCTTTACGTTTGTAATTTTTCTTCTGGGTTCAATCTTTTGAATGTTTTTTCTCGAGGCAAATGAGAAACATGCAAAAATCGAGAAAAACATTACCATTGGAGTTGCGACATTAATATGCACGAAATTATTTTTGCATTCAACTGAATGTATGGCCAGTTTTCCCCAATTTATTTCTACATAATTTGAAAACGGTCCAAGAAGATGATCAAGACGCAAAAATGTATCATCGCAGACGTACTATTTTACAACACCATGCTTACTTAATGTTTTTACTAGTAGTTAGGCAAAACATGAAAAACCAGGTGCCTCCATCATAAACCGGTTTGCTGTAATTCTTAACGCACATTTATTCTTCTAGTTCCGTCCACTAATTCAATGAACTCGATTGGATTATGATTCAATTTACTATGTCACCAGTGACGATTCTATAGGTGGTCTGCAGCCAGGCGTGGTTTTGTAGTACGGAAAATTCTTCCAGTTGAAGTTGAATTTTTTAGCTTCCATCTCCAAAATGATATGTAACCTTAAATTACATTTACCATCCACGTTTAGTAAGGCCACCGATATGGATTTTCAGTAAAATAAAAAACGTTTAAAGTAGTTAAAATATTATAAAATGTGCAGCTTCCGTAAAATTGATACAACATATATTTACAGAAAAACGGTGAGCCTCTATCACTTGCAATTCAAATTCTACGGACGGAAGGCGAACCTCATTCTCCTTCATCTTCTTACAACGACGCCAAAGTGAAAAAGTGTTTGTATCAATGACAAGACGATATGCTCTTTCCTTTCGAACTTGATGATAATATTCCTGGCGTTGCATAAATCCTAAATCAGTGTGTAAGGATACAAACAAGTAAAAAGCAGCTTGGAGAATTATGGATCCTTCGCTTCAACAACGTCTTAATAAATATGAAAAACTAACGGCACATTTATTATCATAGTAAGAAAATTATAGATTCGTCGTTTTAGAATTATTACCTAATTGAAACTGTATCACTTAATTGTTAATGCCCTTTATCAATGGTCCTAAATTTACCTAAGAATAAAATTAAATTAAATAATATGTGTATTTAAGCATTATATTGACCCAGAACTTAATTATATTTCTATAAATGACGGACTTGTTCGAGTCGAGTATCGTAAAATATCTTTGAGAAAAATTTTCAAACTTTATGTAATTGAATAATAACTATGGAAAATTTAATTGTTTCTGCGCCGGAGAAAGGTGTCAGAAATTTCATAGAATCTGTAAAAAAGACCATCTTAAATATTATATAATAAAATAAACCAACGCATTAACCCTTCCTTTATCAATGGGCGTCCATTTTGGACCCCACACATATATTTTGCTCATCATTTGCTTAATTTGCGCTAAACTTGACTCTTGACTTTTGTATTTGTCAAAAACTTATTTCGAAACGTTGCTATAAGCGTGGATTTATTTCTTTTAATTTCAGATTAGTAAAAAATAAAGAAATTGATTTGGGTCCAAAATGTACCCCACATTACATTGCCTAACATCAATAAAAATAACTTGCAAAGAATGTAATTAAGATTGGTTTACCTATTTAACATGTTCAATATTTTTTTAAAATCTTCCACATATTTTAATGTAATTTTCAGATGAATTTCAATCAACATGCATTGCTAAAAATTGATTTGTTAATGAAAACAAAAATAAAAAGTACATCATACACTGTTTTTATACTTAAAAATTTATTTTAGGTCTTCTAGAGGTTCAATTTCGTCTAACAAATAAAAAAGATTAATTCTCATGCGGCACTTTTTGTACCCCTATTGGTAGAAAACGGGTTAAACGAAGTTCGGTAATACAAGGGTTAAAATGATCAAAGTTAGTATGCAATTGATAAATATAATCTCAATTAAAAACAGGGCCGTCTTCATGGGGAGGCTAGGAGGGCAGTTGCGCATGGCTCTGCGTCTATATGGGACTCCGCGCTTGAAGTTAGCTTACGAATTACTCTTACTTAATAGCTTTACAATTAGTAGATAGAAGTAACGAGCGTGGATCGCAAAAAAATTGCTCTAGATGTTTGTTATAAGAAAGATATAATTTTTCTGTGTGGGATAGAGAGGGCCTCGCCCTGGGTCTCACAGATCCAAGAGACGGCCCTGAATGAAAGTATATTTATAAACAACTTTTCTATCGTCTTAGCCTCTTCCATTTCCTTTGAGTAATTCTGTTTTATAACTATATTTGTATTATTTTTTATCTGGAAATCCGCAAAAGAATGTGCTTTTGCACAAATTACTTGAAAGCACTCTCATTATGGTTACATAAAACATAGTAATAAACAATCACGCAAAATAGAAACAACAATCGGAAACGTTACTTTCCAACTAAGTTTCTTGCGTAAATTAAAATGCTAGATATTTATGTGAAAAAGGTATCAATCAAATTAAATAGATGGTGACTTAGCGATAGACGTTTATTTGACTAGAAACATGCATTTCGGAGAAATCTTTGCAAGTCAAAGGTACGCCTCAAGTTAATGCAAAAGTTATACAACAAATTTTCCCGTGCACCATAACAGTATTTTTATCTCATTTTAAGACATAGACTTTGCCGTGCACGTCTTACGAAAGCGATTTGTCTTAAAAGATCGTAATATATTTTTAAATGCAGAGTGTAAATCTGCATATGACTGAACTAATTACTTCATCTGAGATCGGATTTGTAGACAGTAGGTTTCTGCCTTCAGCTTTGTGGTATTCGTTTAAAAGTAATAAGAGTAAAAACTACTTCTATGCATAACACAACTGAACACCATATTTCCATTATTAGCATCATCATTATCAGGTGCATCTTTGGTTGAGAGGTGGACGAGGGTTTATCTTTTTAATTCTCTTTCTTTAACTAAAATATTCCGTGGCAAATATCCCGAGAAAAAATGTAATTAAATAAACTGTTAATCGTTTCCGTCTGTTAAATTTTACTCAGACTTGTATCGGTGATGTTAATATGCTGTTCTTAAAAACACGTTTGCATTTTATATAGACTAGAAAACTATTGCAAAGAATGCTCGTGATTGTTCACCATTTTATCAAAATTGTATTTTCTACGAGTTCCCATGTAGGTGTTGAGAAAGTGGAGGTGTAGAGAACATTGCAACCGAGTAGATGAGAGGACATCTTCTCCGCTAAGAATCTCATAAGACAGTGAACGGATCGAGGTTAATATAATCCGAAAGATTTAATTGCCACAAACAGTCCTACCGCGTTTTATGAAAAAGTTATCAGCACATCCTCAGCGTATTTAACATTTTATTAACTGTAGTATAATCATAAGTGTTGAATACACATTATAACGTGTATTTGACGCATATTATACGTAACAGATAGCAAAGCCTGCTCTTTGGCGGAAAATCAGTCTCAAAGCACATCTTTCCTGTAAAAGAGAAGAAGATCCGCGTATCAACTCGAGCCCTAATAAAGCAGTTAACTGCGTTCCGATCACGGATCTCACTTCCCCATGAGCAGCGGAATTCTAATCATCCACGATAAAATGAACAGTGCAGTATGCTTTGCCAAGTGCATATAAAACTTACCCAGATTAAATTTTGTAATTAAAATTAATCCTTTCAGGAAAAATGAAGAAAACGTTCTTAATTAACAGATGACGTAATTAAACAGTTCAGTGGTAAGATCTTCGAATTAGGTATATAATTTATTACGTCGAACGGGATTTTAATATTTATCTAAAATTTTGCCATACCGTTCATAATGTGAAAACAAAATCGCAATAACTATAATGTTAATATAAACTCAAATGAGTGGATTAGTACTTCTAAGAGATTAGAATTTTTTATAACAGTCCCCTCGACAATTTTGTAGTTAGACACTAGTCTCATCACGGGTTCTCCATCGCTCACGAAGTAATTATAGGATTACATTTTTGTTTTATTCTCCTAATTGCATTGAACCGTTTCTTCATGGACGTTATAAGTAAAGAAAACGAATCCACACCAAATCACCTCATCACATCTCTGCAAAACAATCGAACAAACATTACCGACGGGAATTTTCAGTATTCATTGCTACAGATATTCTCCTTAATAACAACTAATGGATACAATATATACTTCAATGTCTTACTTTCGGCACTTCCTAGTGTGTTAACACACGTTTTGGAATGCACATGTAAATATAACCTTAATTATTCCTCAGGGATCCTTGCGCTCTATAATATAGAAGGAATTCATTTTCCTATTGTATAAATATTAATGGTTATAAGAGCAAATGTTATTATATTTGTCAAGGGACCTTTCATAAAATTTTATAGAGCTAGTGCTATTTTCTTTTTAGTAAAAATAATCAGACCGGGCAACCCCTGTAAGTATTCATAAAATTAAAAATTCTATCTGCATATTTAAAGCCTTACAGTTTGACAAAAGTGGAATACTCCTTTAGCCAAAACAACTAGAGGGCTGCAAAACCCAATGCATTTCGCCCACAAGGTGGGCATCGTCAGGAGTAGAACCTGTTTCAACAGTGACTGGAAGCCAACTGCCAGGTTGAAACGGAAAGTATTAAGAAGACGACCGAGAAACAAGCGAAACGCGGAAAGATTTTTCGGCGTGTGTGTCGTTTAAATCTGTCAATTTGTATAGGGTCTTGTTGAAATCTGTGTCTGTGTTCATAAGTGTATCGCGGTTTTTGTAAATGTGAAGGTTTTCTAACGAGTTTAGTGAGTTATTGGCTGAAGTTATCAGTGTTAAATCGTTTACGTGTATACTATGACCTGTTTCAAAGATGTGGTTGGCAACGCTTGATTTTTCAAAACGATTATATTTATAGTGAGCCATGTGCTCCTTGAAGCGTGTTATTAGTTTCCTTCTTGTTTGTCCTATGTTAGAAAACCTTCACATTTACAAAAACCGCGATACACTTATGAACACAGACACAGATTTCAACAAGACCCTATACAAATTGACAGATTTAAACGACACACACGCCGAAAAATCTTTCCGCGTTTCGCTTGTTTCTCGGTCGTCTTCTTAATACTTTCCGTTTCAACCTGGCAGTTGGCTTCCAGTCACTGTTGAAACAGGTTCTACCCCTGACGATGCCCACCTTGTGGGCGAAATGCATTGGGTTTTGCAGCCCTCTAGTTGTTTTGGCTAAAGGAGTATTCCACTTTTGTTAGTTTTGGCCAAAGTTATTGAGCTACTATCAATTATCTTACAGTTTGACATTAATGTCAATTCAATTAGCAGTAGTTCAACATTTTAAAAAAGTATCCTAGTGTTTGTAAATGACCCTATTGACAATTATTTTCGTTTAATTTCGCAGACCCCAATCATTAATGTGTAAATTATGGGGTGATGAGAAAAACTAACCGTAGATAAGAAAATATTATATTTCGAGCTCACCATATAGCTGGACTCAAATTAATTGAAAAGTTTGAATAAATCATATACAAAGCAGTCTTCCTCAGTGGTAATCCACTTATCGCTCATTCTATCAAAATCATCTGAAAGCACTTACTCGGGTAAATTTCAGCACTACAGCATTATATTTTTCTCAGTAATCAAATTATATTTATTTTTTAAAACTTCTCAGCACAAAGTCATTCCGTCACCACAGTTAAGAAGAAACGTAAAAAAGTGTAAATAGAGTTCTAGATGCTAAACAATAAAAGAAAAAAACACCTGGTGGGCATAGACTAGAACGCTTCCTTCATCAGCTTAAGAAATTTAAGAACATCCAAATTCTCTCCTTAAATTAATTCCCCGATCAAAACATCAGTCACAGCTCACCTTATAATTGCAACCAGTAAATCAACCTGGAAATCTAACATCAATGATCAATGAATCCCTAAAATGTAGGTACTTAAAATTTTGGTGTACTCTTTTGGAATTTTAGTGTGAACTGGGATCAAATTTTGGCATTTAAATGTAAACAAGTCTTGATTTTGACAGCCTACAATCTCTTGCCAACTTCAGAAAGATTGCGAATTCATATTCTAATTAATACAATCGACATTTTCTAGGACGCCGTCAATATGATGATTCAATCGCCAACAAATAGAAAACATTGAAATCCTATTGTACAAATATTTTCGTCTTACTGCAAATAAAAATACTTGATACGAACACAAGATAGAAAATAAATCACAAAGCATAATATGTTTGTAGTTCAGTTTTTGTGAATTTCAATATTAAATTCAGTAGGAAACAAATTGCGCGCCGAATAAAACTATTTCTGATAGCATTAAGCTGAACCATGCAGCCGAGGAAGGACAAACCTCCGCCACACATGCTATTTTTGGTGCGAGAGACAATTTTTGTTGGCGCGAAACAGAAAAAATTCTCACCATAATGTTTTCCATTTCTCACACTACATAAAATACTATTTCTAGCGAGATTGCAATTATATTGATAAAATGACTGAATAATTGTGACTTTTTATCCGGAATGAGATGTTTGCGTCTACATAATTGCCGTTCGTCCATAAATGGTTTGAAGCAATGAATCATCTTATATTGATAAATTTCATTTTAAATAACCAATCTCTGAGCACTAAGTCCGTGAAAAAATGATCATAGTTAAACCATAAAGTATTTCTCTTTGAATGTATTTTAAATTGGGCCGTAAGTTAAAAAAGGAAAAAAATTCTTCTAATTTGGACACGCAAGACAAAAAATTTCAATCCCTAATATACTGTAGTTTTGTTTGTGATATTATATGTAAAATTCTCCCTAGCATGTTTACTTTCAGTTTATTATAAGGAAGAACACCTATTTACTCTTATTGTTACTCTAAGCCAGCATTTACCAACTTGTGGTTCGAGTATCCCTAGGAATTTGCGAAATAAATCTTTGGGGTTTGCGAGAAAAATTTGGTAATGGCGTCTTTTTCTTGGTTTTTACAATTCTTAGCAATATTTTAATTTCTCTCAAATTAGTTGCATGGTTTTTTTTTAAATTTTTCTTATGCTTCGAGAATTATATTTGAATTTTACAGGATACTAACTAGACATTGATGACAATATCAAAGATTCTGATTTCATTGTAAACGTTTACATATTATGTGCTATAGAAACTTCATTTTTCATTAATGAAACGCGTTAAAAAAGATTTGTTTTTACAAAATGCGCTCTCCATTATAAGAACTTCGCCACCAAAACTGTTACAACTCAGGAGGTTTGCAAAGATAAAAGGTTAATCCAAGGGGTTCGCGACGAGAAACAGGTTAGCTCAAAGTCTTCGCGAAGTGAAAGAGGTTGAGAATCGCTGGTCAACGCTACGGTCCATCTTCAAATGCCGGAGTTTGCACATGTGCGGAAGTAGCTACGTGGAGGTTACTAAATCTTACAAATGGCATTTTTCAGTAGTAACACTTTATTTTTAATGATTGGGGAAAACGGAAAAAGTGGAGTACGGAAATCTTTAACCTAAAAAAATTAATACTCCGACAAGGAGTCATTAAATTGATGGTATTAATAAAAAAGTAAAACTAAAATGATTTTCTGGATTTAAAATATATTGATTAAAATAAGAATTAACAATTATTAAAGTTTTAACATGTAACTTTAACTAATCATCATACATCTATAAATAATGAGGTCATGCTCAACCCTGTGGAATTTACTGATCGAGAAAAAGAAAGAACTTTGTCACTTTTCTTTCATTATTCATCATATATTACGAAATTATCTTTAAAATACAATTTAGTGAAGCGAATTTTAATTCAGAACATATGCCAATGTTCTTATAATTTTCAAATTATTTTCACATTTATTTTAATTTTAAATAGAAAAATTTAAATAGTATAGAAAACAGCACATGAATATTTGGTTTAGTTTAGGTTTTTATTTTGATCTTGAATTGCATAACTGTTTCTTTCATTTAATTTTCTGTTCATTTTGGAATTTTCGCATTACCTATGTCTGGACCACGGAGCTGAGCATCATATGTTGCTCATAACAATAATAGTAGTTTAATATAAACTCAAGGGAAAAATGGTAAGAATTTTAATTGGATCATATAATTTCTCGGGTCCCAAAAATGTCTTCACGGTAATTATGAGATGTGAAATTATAACAAATAATGTTTTCTTTAGATTTATAAAATAAAATAGTCTGAATAACCATAATAACGTCTAACTATATGGGAGACGATATCAATTCGTTGACATTCACAGGCTCTTGAATGCTTTTACTCGTTAAGAACCAATCGGCTCTTCCTCTGCAGTAGTATCTTAATCTAATCTCAAGTGTTCAAATTTCCATCAGTTGGACATTTTATTTCTCACGACCTTTTTTTTACCTATCAAATTTTGTATTCTTAAGGTTCAGAATGTGAGAAACCTTCCAAATTGACACCATTTCAAGTTCTGTGTTACTCTACAGTGCAATCAAGAAGATTGAAGTCAATTATGCTCACTTTCTTATTCCTTACTTACATATATTACTTTTCTTTCTGATGTCGATGTTAAATTTTCCAAATAAATTTCTACAATTTAATTTTCCCAAAGTTCTATCGCGTATACAATCATTCCTCTCAACTTTTATTAATTAGTTTCTTTTTAAAATCTCAAATTGTTTACTGCTTTCCTCACTGGCTTCAAAACTATCTTTTACTCTCTATCATAATATATAAATAACATTTAAATCTTTTTTCAATATCACATTCTTCAGAATCAGTGCACCCTCGTAACTGTACCACTACTTCAATTTGAAATTTGACAAGGAAAAAATCCTACACTTGACCGGAATCGAATACAGGATTATTTCTCTTTCTCAAATTTCAAATTTCTGTTAAGCTTTATGCACTCATGCATAACAACTCAATTTCTCAACATTCCGTCTTGTTATACCACAACTGATTTTTTTTAACTTTTGAACCAAACCAAATTGCCATTTCCATTGTTCCACTCAATCGCTGATTTGATATTCCACCATAAAATGCTACTTTTGCACACACAAGCTTAAGACTCCAAAAATATTTTTTAAAACGACATTGTCCTGATAAAGTCCTGCTTATGCATTTTTCGGAAATTAGATAAGTATTGAAGAAATGAAAAATCTATGCGGTAAAAGACATCACCTTCGATTAATCGTAGATTCGTGCCATTTAACTTCGAAAATAAAGAATTAAGAACAGAGAGGGTTTGGATGAGAAAATAAATCTAGCAAACAAAAATTCGAATTATATAAATTCCACTCTATAGATATAAATATGCTGAGTATGTTTGTTTGTGCTGACGCTTACATCTCGAATTTTAATTCTTTCTCCTGCCTACGTGAGAGAGTGAAAATCTAAAATGGCGGCATCTGAGAAATGTATCGACCATTTTTCTTTTACGATGAAAGTGCTGCGGTGTACATGTCTTTCATATGCTTCGACATTTTTTATGAAAAATAATATTAGAAGAAAAACTAATTTTAATATTTCGCTTTTTAATTTTTCACTTTTATGAAATTCACTGCTGGAAAATATTTTATCGCGCGGGTGTTTCTTGAAGATATTCTAACAAGACACGGAACCACCATCCAAAACGGCAACCACCTTTGGATTCTCCCCTCACAGTATTTGTTTCACGGCATTAGCTTTGGCTGCGGCCGTTCAAATCTCCAACCCGCCTTCCCACGCGAGAAGAGAAGGATTACAAGAAGCATATCGATTCCTTTCTTTTGGGGTTACACTTTATCGCCTCTCCAGCAACACCTCATTCAAGTAATTCGGTTGCACGGTAGTCGAACCCAAGCCCTCTGATTTACTTCAGGAACTGACGAATTTATAAGACATTTACTTAATGTGTAAATAAATACCATACACTTGAGGTGAAAATTGCTTTAGTTTAGGCGAAAATTCATGGCAGAATTTTTTTCTAGATATATGAAATAATTCTCATCAATGAAATTAAATAACCTATGTAAGGAACGATTTACAAATATTTTGGGTAATATTTTTTTATAATTTCCACAGAATCGTAACAATCAACCAATTTTAAACTATGAATTTCAACATCTGGAGTTAATTGTGCGGGTTTTTTTATTCTCACACCCATCAGCTAATCTTTTACACACCTCGGTTAGATTTCATCTCATGCAAGCAGGTATAAGCTGTAATGTTGGGAATAATTTTTAAACGAGAAAAAAGTGTGCTATGACCGGGAGTCAAACCCGGAAGTTCTACTTGCCGGGCGGATATTCTATCACTGAACTATCGTATCAGATCAATTTTTCCGTTTCTGCATGCTGATGTTTTCTTGGTTGGGTCCAAACTAGTATGAACCAGTCCAAACAGATGTCCTCGAAGAGATACATTCAAGAAAACTCCTCTCTCTCTCTCAAATGGTGAAATTTACAAACTAGAAATTGATGAAATAAAGTGATCCGAAGATCCTATGCAGACAGGCATAAGCTGTAATGCTGGGAATGTTTTGAAACGAAAAAATTCCACTATCATTCGAGCATATTAAAAGACTCCTAGGGGCAAAGGGCCATAAGCAGGTGTAGTATACAAAGTAACATTTTTCTGATGTAAAATGAAACAGGAAACAATCCATGACCAATACACACACGCGTGTTCGCAGCGGAGGCGTTCCATTGAGAATGTCGTTTCATTATCTAACATAAAGCCTCAAATACTCCATCATTACTACTGTATCAAACGCGAGATTATGGAAATTGCCCTTTTACTTTCTCCAGCAGGCCTTTATTTTGAGGAATATGTAGTAGAATGGGAATTTTTACATCCATAATGATCTTACGCTCTCATTTCCAAAAAATATACTTAGCTCGCCCATAGAGTAAAAGACTCGATTTATATAATCTCTTACACCAATCAAAATTATATCTATTAGTGTAAAAATTCTCTTCTCTACCTATATTTTCAGAAAAAAATTATTGTGACAACTAATTATGTCTTTTACTGCTAATCACACGGAATAATTAACAGTTTATCACTATCTGTCTCAGCGATGGAATTGGACGCTTAGAAACTGCACCTCCACAATTCCTCTCATTCTCCTTTCCTGCGTCTCGCCACTCTCTCTCTCTCTCTCTCTCTCTCTCTCTCTCTCTCTCTCTCTCTCTCTCTCTCTCTCTCTCTCTCTCTCTCTCTCTCTCTCTCTCTCTCTCTCTCTCTCTCTCTCTCTCTCTCTCTCCATTCCTCTCTCTCTCTCTCTCTCTCTCCATTCCTCTCTCTCTCTCTATTAAATAGCTTAATGGCCTAAGGAAACTATTCTTACCAAATATTAATGAAAAGGAAATAGGAGTAGTATATTGAAAAAAGTGATAATACTCCTTGTTTGAAGCATAAGGAATAGCACACGATATATAAACCTCCTAACGAAATGTATTTCTAGGTGGTTATTAGATATCCCGGGTATAAAAGAGGCAGTCAAAATGTTTGTTAAATGATTTACGGTGTGCCAATTATCTAGGTTTCATCTTGTCTCAAAAACTGAAGAAAAAAATAAATGAAATGTAATGAAAGAGATGGACTCATTCTCAAACTTTATCTCTAGTATATAGTAGAAGTGCTGAAAACTGTCTTCGGAATTTCGCGAAACTCGACGGAAATTAAAATGGAGGGAAGTGAAAATCACAATTACGTATAAATACACGCAAAAATTTTAACTCTTTTTAAAACGTTAGTGATCTGTTATTCGATTTCCTTACGCCACCATTTTCTTAATTACATTAAAACACTCATTGCCATGGACTATCTTAGTAATTTTTACGCTAACCAGCAACGTACACATGAATAATCATTGCCGTCTTTGTTTAGGTCGAATAACATCCAATTTTTAACATGAACCACGTTTTCAGAAGCTAATTTCGTGTTGCATTTTCATGTACTTACAGTTTACAATGATATATTTCCGTACCTTACGCTGAGGTTGTAGTCAAGCAAAACCTTTCCGGTGGATGTGCTGAACGCAATAAACTATTCGAAGATCATGAATGCATTTACTAACATATATAACAGTATCAATTTAACGCAGAGGTAACTCCTGTTCTATATTATTAGATGCTCATTCTCCATAAATAGCGCAAACACAATCATATTAAGAATTCATAATGGTTTTTATGAAACTGTGCTAACTTTTCTATCATTTTGTTTAATCATGGCACTGGAATTTCTTACATATGTATAAGAAAAGAGAATAAAAACGCTTAAAAATTATTCAGATAACAGATATATTGTTGTGTTAAATGAAATTCAAATTAATGGACATAAATACACCAAATTATGATCTAAAACCTTATCATTACAGCAGCCAGCTATAACACTATTTCTCTGATTCGATAATATTATGTGATTAAGTTTCGTTTTTGTTGAATAATTAGAGGTACCGAATATCGAGAAGTCACCTTTGGAGTTTAATAATAAACCTTAAATGTAAAACTTTCTTGGACAGGGAAGGAATATGCATGATACTATCACTAAATATTTAAGACGCAGAAAACTTATAAATAACAGCATTAAAAGCTAGAAAAAATGTTAGCCCACAGAAATGAACGCTGCTCCTGATAAACGTATTCTGCTAATATGTTCATTAGCCGTATATGTTCAATATTTTTTAAGTACTCCGATTTTAGTAAAAATTAATGCATTTCATATTTTTTCGTTTTCAGTAACATATTACAGCTCAATTTATGATCTGACGCCTGAATTTCTTACTCAAACCCATTATACATAGTGTTGCATACAGCGAAATTTGTTTAATATCAGTATATTATTTCTTCTTCTACAAATCATTTCACGGATGATGGTTCAAATTATAAAAACATAAAATATACGCAGCTCATGAGAGTGAAACTGTGTCGATAGAACTTTATAAATATGATTAAGTATAAAATTGTAGTTCATAACAATTTATATGAAAAATTACTGACATGTAACGTAGTCAATTCTATTAACCATTACATGAACGCATTGTGGATTTTATTTGTGTAGTTCAATTACCTATTCCACCAGAGTAAAAATAGAGCACCGACACCCCTTGCTTACTCATAAATCTGGCGTCCGCAATTTCTTGTGATGCTAAATTGAGAAAATACACCATCTAATAGCAACTTTACTTTGTGGTCGATTCACGTGCAAAGAATCACAGAAAAAATTTTAAAATAAAAATGAGTAAATAAGAATGCGCTTTATAGAACTGATTTCAGATGATTAAAATTTAGCTATTTTATAAACATAATTAGACCACGATAAAAAGTAAAATTTACTACCTGATGTGTATTCACTGTTGTGCAAAAATTAAGCCGAATTCAGCCGTATATATCTCATTCATGACCATAAAAATCTAATAGTCACACTAGACAAAAAAATTCACAAAACCATTTACGATAACATACGAGTTCTTCCTTGAGGTATTTCACAATTATCCTACCAAGTTGAGAATTATTAATGGTTTTTGCCTCAAAATTTCCTTGTATTTTAATTAGTTTTCTGTGCGAACTGACATCTGTGGAATCCATCAATGTTGCAACCAGTGATGCGACTTAAATAGGTGCACGGAAATATCAATTAAGAAAAAGTCAATAAATATTTATCCGTTAACTTTTGATAATTTTATTAATAAGCATAGAACTTTACTTAAATGTTGAAAAATTACAATTCAAACGAAAATTAATTTCAAATTGATGTAAACGCTAATTAAATTCGTTTTTCACGTATTAGCGAGCTTTGTATCGAAAAAGGTAACATTATCATTCAATTAAAATTTCATCCTATATCAAATCGTGACTTATCATCCACTCGCACTTTCCCACTTCTCTTTCTTAATTGCGTAAGTCTCGCAATTTATTCCCAAGGAAATTTGAGTCGCGGAATTTCCAGGCCACTGAAAATGCAACGGATGCTATCGGGCAATTTCCAGCGAATCGGACCGCGGATTTACAACACTCCATCGCCCTATGATACGTCTAGCCGCCATAAAATAAAATAAAGCAGTCGTAGAGCGTTCCTGAAATGTCGAAGCTGAGAGGCAATTGCATTCGAGTGAGATTTTCGAAGCGTTTTCATTCTGGTGACATCGTCTGGAACTAAGGATAGATTTCCCTCTGAAGCACGCCTTTGTTAAGCGGAGCAATATATTATCAAGCAACGAAGAAAAACTTAGATGTATTCTACGGGACTTTGCACAAAATGGGTCATAACATAATCATGTAAAAACAATATTATCACACTAAAGTTTGGGCAAAACCACTCGAAGGTTTTTGAGTCGTTTAAAAATCAAGACGCGCGCAAAGATGGATAGATCTTTTCCGGGAGTTGAGTAAATAAGTAAGTATTTAGAAATAGTATAAATAATGCCTTGATCTGTATGCATATAGAAAACGTAAAGTAATTATGAAAATCTCTCATAAAAGATCAAATCGTAATAGGAAACATAATAATAGTTTTAAGCAGAATGTATGGTATGACTTTTAGATAGTATTTACTATTTACGATGGTTTATTTAGAGATCATCACTAAATGCATTAGTTTCCTGGTCAAAATATATTTAAAATGGCATTTCATACTATGCACCACTATGCCAACCAAATTACGGAACATCGTGCTAGAGATGTAGTGCTCACTCAGTGATACACGGCAAACAAATGCGTGAATGTTTCCTTCATATCACCGCATTGATTTACTGCCCGTTAAATGCATCTTATTCTATAAAATAATTAAGGTTCGTCCTCCAACCAACCTCGCATCCAATCAAGTATCGGTGAAATAATTGCCTTCATTTCACCAAATTGTGGTCAAATAAGTAGAATTTTGCAAATCTAAGCGTACGCGTGTCCTAATTCATAGCCAAAGAGAATATATTTTCTGAACAGATGGTATGGGTTCGGCTATAGATTCCACCTAAGGTTTGGTTTCGTCAGGTAGCGGAGAGCCATTGCATGCTTCTTCTGGAAGGGAGACTCGGGAGCGCGTTCTGCCCGCCGCCCCGAGGACTGCCCCCGGGGGGCAGTGGGCCGAGCGGCCGGCGGCTAAACGGGTTGCGAGGAGCGGGTCCGGCTTCGGACGGCAAGGGGGACCGGGGCAACGCGCTATCACCCTGCGCACGAGGGTCCCGCCTTCGCGTCCCGGTGAAAGTATGGGAAGTCATAACGAGTGGCGTGGATCGGATTTCTATCTTTCCTTTAAACAATGTCTGCAACGATAAAGTGGACAGATAATGCTTGAACTCGAGTTTATCCCTATTCCAACAGGATTTATTTCTTAGGAATGTCTTAATGGAAAAAAATGCATTAAATATCGATTCACTAAACATGCGTATCAGGAAAAATACAATTTTATGGAATCAATGAAACATTATGCATAGGTATCAAATTAAAATCATCTAGAATTACCGTTGACGATATTAAATATCAAGAAGACAGCTGCAATTCTTCTGAAGTAGAAAAATAATCGATCGTAGCTCAGGCGAATTCTCCGTTATGTTAATGGTGAAACTAATAAAGCTCTATTGTTATTTTAGTAATTAAATGAGGAATAATTTCATGAAAAACGCACATATTACCTAAAGAATGTAATTATATTATAGATCAGAAAGTATATTTCCGAGGCTATAATTGCATATTATAGTTACTTAGAGGCTAATTATAATTTTACCAAGTTTAAATATATACATTTAAAATCTTAGATATTACCTAAAGAATGTAATTATATTATAGATCAGAAAGTATATTTCCGAGGCTATAATTGCATATTATAGTTACTTATAGGCTAATTATAATTTTACCAAGTTTAAATATATACATTTAAAATCTTAGAAGTTATTTATTTCAATGTGTAAATTTCCGTTAAATGGAATACACGTAAAATAACACATTACAGTAAAAACCGGCAAAAACTTTTTATAGAAAAAATCGAGTATTTTTTTACATGCATGCGCTTTTTTTTAGATGCATAGGCGTAAACAAGCGCGCGTATATATATTTCCGTTTAGATACACAAACATGCATACATGCTTCAACTGCATTAGATCAAAAGAATGTTTCAAATTACCTGACCGGAATATTGCGTGGGCAGTCATTTCATTTCAATTTATTGCGCACTTGAACGAGTGCTCTCCGCGAGAGGCGCCCTGCTCGCGTCCTAATTGCTAAAACATAAAGGGCGTCCGCTTACGCTCCGAGGCTCGCAATTAAGCGAGATGGCATCACGTCCCGCGCCACTATCTCAAGAGTGCGAAAGCAGCGACCTCGGGCGATAAGGTTTTTGTTTGGACATAACTCGGAGCGTTTCCACTATCTTAAGCATGGCAATTTTGCGCGGACAAAAAAGTTTGCGGAGAAAAAATATAAATAATAAATCCGGCTCAGACGGCGAGCCTGGAAATAACGGCCAAAGATAATAAAATGTTACCAGACACATTTAAATATGTTAGCGGAATCTTCAGCAAATAAGAATCGCACTTCCAACATAAAATAATTTCATAATATTTATACAAGCGTACGTAGCAATAAACAATACCAAAATTACTCCAAAATAAAGTTTCATAGAGATTCGTTAACTATTACAACCGTGAATGTTTTTATAAGTAAATATACACATTTTCTAATATTAAGATGTTTAGGTTTAATCTGCTGTAATATACATTTTTGGAGTTTTATTTCGCTCAGCAAGTCACATTAGTTAACATAGCTACATAAATTTTCCGATATATTATTAGCTTGCATAAACCCAATACTTTATTTAGAGACAAACCATATTTTAATGGAGACGTTTATATATGCATTGCATTCGTGACTAAAGGCACTGTAAATTAAAATATAAAACTTGGTTAAGACATAAATTTTCAGCAAATAAATAACCCTGCATAGAGACGCAAGGCATGAAGCCCAGCTATGAAGTTAGGCATTTCGAGGTAATAAATCATTTCAAATATACAAATAATAATACAATTTTAATAAAAATCCGCCATTGCTAGAAGTTTTCCTATCCTAAAGACTACTCATTCGTCCTTGACATAATTCACGGGTGTCGGCTGCGTATATGCGTGAGGCAGGCATCACGTGACCCGTTCACAAATGTGGTCATGTTTACTCGCTTCATTATCTCAGGGAAATGCTGCTACATTAAGTGTGGTGCACAGAAAACACGGGGAGCACGAAATCTGACAGATGTTTTGCAGCTGAGGAAAGAGCAGATACACAGAGTATAAGCCACTAAGTTCTAGTTTCTAAAACGATTCCACTGATTTCAACATACGTGTGTTTGTGTGTGCATATATATACTTATATATATATACATGGTGAGTCAAAGTTATGTATAAACACTTTACATGGTCATATTTTGTAGACAGTATGACTAATTTGAATAAAAATTGGTACATTTAAAGTTATAATAAACAATTAGATTTTCAGTATTTAGCAGATTTACCCATTGATATGGAGAAAAATCAACTAATATTTGAAGAAAGGACGTGCATTCTAAAATGGTACTGGAAGTATGAAAACGTTAAAGAGGTTCTGCGTGTATGAGAATGTTTATATGGTACAAAGGTGCCAATGCATCAAACAATAACCTACCTCCGTGATAAATTTGAAAGGCATGGAAATGTTCACAACATCAATAAGGAAAGCTGTGGAAGGAAAAGGATGTCAAGAAGTGCCGAAAACATCATAGCCATTAGAAATGCATACGGTCATTCAACAAAGAAGTCAACAAGACAGTGTTCCCGAGAATTGCGTTTGAGTCAATTGAATGTAATGAGAATCTTAAAGGACATCAAGTTCAAACCTTTCATACCTCAGCTATTGCATGCGAATCAGGAAGATGATCCTGACTGATGAATACAATTTTTTGAGTGGTTCTGTCAGAAGAACGGTGATGCTGGTGATTTTGAGGATGTAATTGTATGGTCAGACGAAGCCACGTTCAAATTAAATGGTCATTTGAATTGTTACAACTGTGTTTACTGGGTCAGTGACAATTCACACCTCACTCTACGGAAAGATGTTAACCTGCCAAGGATTAGTGTGTGTGTGGGGCTCTCCTCTCGTGGGATAATCGGACCTTACTGATTTAATGATACTGTTACTGAGCAGAGTTATATTGAATTGTTAATGAATGATGCAGTTCTCGCAAAAGAAACATGATTCCAGATACATTGGTGAGCTTTCAACAGGATGGTACACCTCCACGTTTTCACTCTAAAGTCCGTGCCTATCTGGATACTGAATTTCCTGAACGGTGGATAGGTCGCAGGAGGAATGCTTTTGAATACCTCCTAAAGTCTCCAGACCTCACTCCCTTAGACGTTTTTGCATACCTGAAAGATAAAGTGTATATTCATAAACCACAAACATTACAGGATTTTTGGGTGATGATACAACAGAAAGCAGGAAAAATTACAGCTGGCATGTACACCACCGTATGTCCGGCTGTTAAGAAACGATCCCGTTCATGTATGCGTGCTTGTGGTGGACATTTTGAACATCTGAAGTAAGTTATGTAGTGTATCACATTTCTATGTATGTAATGTATTTGAAACATTTTTTTGATTCATGATTACTCAATAACATTTCTGAGATAAAGCATATCCAAGTGTTGATACATAATTTTGACTCACTCTATATATGCATACATATATGTATGTGTGTGTGTATATATATATATGTGTGTGTATCTGTATATATATATATATATATATATATATATATATAGATATATATAGGGTGACCATACGTCCCGGTTTGGCCGGGACAGTTGTGTTGTGTTGTCCCAGCCTCCCGTCCGGTTTAGTATTTGTCCCGGTTAAAAGATTTTTATCTTTTATTTTATAAATATGGAATAAATAAATCACATTTCGTCAGTTATATGTTATTACACATGCTATCGATTTATTAGGAATTAAAATCGCATCTTTCAATTGTGTTTAAATAAGTACAATCCGTAAGAGGTGCCCATAAGTGCGAGGTGGGCAGCGCACTCCGACAGCCGAGTGCACGCAAGGCACATTTAGCTATATGAGTTTCGAAGCAATTATTTATGTTTTAGATCATCCCTATTTACTTTAACAAATGAAGTTTATCTAAAACGTTATATTTAACTGTTATCACGCCATAATATTTTCTTGAATGTTGCCAGGTACGGAGTTAACCATGGCTAGAAATGATACGCAACGTGGCTTTTCCTAAATTCTTTGGTGAACCAATATACCTTTTTTTCTGGAAAATTTTCTAAAAGTTTGGGGTGCGTGTTATAGCCCAAAAATACGGTAAAAATGACTAAAATATTTGTTCCCATCAATTTTCTGACCAATTCTCTCATAATTTTGTTCACATAATGCTAGAATTTTATAACATTATGGGCTACTTTGTCAAAAAATCATGGCCAAGCTACGCAGGATTTATTTATTTGGCATGTAAGCGACAAAACAACTAAAGATCTTATTTTGCCTCTGTTATGTCCCGGTTTTTCTTCCCCAGAACACGTTGTGTCCCGGTTTTACTTCCTCAGAATCTGGTCACCCTATATAGGTATATATATATATATATATATATATATATATATATATATATATATATATATATATATATATATATATATATATATGAAGATTCATTAAGAATTGGACGAGTTATAGCATTAATGGCAAAGATATAAACCAAGCAAATTATATTATAGGATACAATATAACATTTTCTTAAACTGAAACTTGCCTTTATTTCTTTCTTATCTATCTGAAAAATTTATTACCCTACAGCCTGGCTGTTGTGTCGTTTTCCTTATTTATTTTTGTACTCTCTATAAGCGATTGGTGAAATCGGTGGAGTTATAGTCTTCGATATTGCAAGTAAATTTACTTAGGGATTATTCCGCCATAAAATCTATATTTTCAATAATTAAATTCTTGAAAAACATTTTAAGTTAAGAACTAACCTTTGACCTTATCACTTTGTTTTCTGATGTAAATAGTATTTTTAAATTAATTCCTATCATTTTAATTCCATATTTTGGGATGAGATTATTGCGTTAGCTATTTTCCTAGATCCTTTTCAAGTGTCAATGTTTACTCGACAATTTCTTTGAATTCTCTAATTAATATACTATGCCGCGATGGCGAACAAACCTTTAATTCAACTGCGTAAAATAACCTATAATATTTTCGAGAAAGGTTCCTACGCATTTTTGCAGATTTCGCTATTCCGCGTTCATCTTCAATGGTTAACGATATTTTTGCTGATCTTAGGTATCTTATTCCTTTCAACAAATTTTTTCCACATTCGGAATAGATGCAATGTTTTTATTTTCATCCTCAAGAATAACAACGGAAATTAACAATGACAAGAAATATCACTTTTACTGTTTAGTAATTTGGCTAACTAATTTTTTATTTTTGTTCTAATTGGGTGATCCAAAGAATGATTTCGTAAAAATCCAATAACATCCACGGAATGAACTCTTTGATTGCCATCCAATTCAAATTTTCTGCAATGATAACAATCCAACCATTATTTATCGACAAAACTAATACTCTAGCGGAAAAAAACTGCATGAGAATTATTTTCGCATAATAAACCTAATCAATTATAATAATACGCAAGTTTGGTTTGTCCTAAGCGTTGTGATTGGTCCTTTCATTAAGCAATGAGATTGGCTTCTGAGCTACAATATTGCCATTAAGTGTTATTGTTGATTCTCATTTAATTGCTAAACTGCGTTCGATGGGTCCTAAATTGTGTTACTGATTGTGAGTTATTACATTATTTACAAAATTAACTTATGTATTTTAATATTAAAATGTCTCAAAGACAAAGTGCACCAATATTATACATTGATAAACAAGATGAACCAAACGGAACTTATTATGCCTACTTCCCATTTAATAATTTATTTTAATACTTATATTGGCTTTAATACTAGCTTCACAATCAACGCGGATATGCTGCTTTTTGTGTTCTCCAATTTTAATCTCCCTTTTTTAATAGGCTATCAATATAATGAAAAATTCATCAATAATTTTACGATTTGAGTCTTGTTTAGACAAATGCAATAAAATATTAAAAATACATTCGAACTGGCAACTAAATTGATCACGCGTATTTATGTGGCAAAAATAATGCGTGTATGTACTAGGCCAGCGGTGCCCAAACTTTTCTAATGGCGGGCCACATCAATGGTTGCGAATTCCTTGGCGGGCCGCATAGGAAGTTGTCAATTCTTCGGCGGGCCGGATTAGAGTTTAAATCGGAAAATTTCTATATATTTTGAGATGCCATTAAGTGAAAATCATGTCTAAATAAGGTTTTCATGGCTAACATTTCTATATTTAAAGTTTTATTATGAAAATTTTCAAAAAATCTATGAATTTGTATGTTAAATTTTTCGAATTGATTTTTCGCCTTATCTTCGCGGGCCGAACAAAAACCCTTCGCGGGCCGCATTTGGCCCGCGGGCCGTAGTTTGGGCACCGCTGTACTAGGCTATACCAAATCCGAGTCCAACAATAGTTGTAGCTATATCGTTGATAGCTCACGTAACTTTTGGCTCAAATTATTAGATATAAAGTACTCCTTTAGCCAAAAAACTAGAGGGGATTAAAGGTCCTTTAATCTCCCCTAGTTTTTTGGCTAAAGGAGTACTTTACGTCTAATAGTTCTAGCTATGGCAACACTCGTAATGACTGATAAAAACGCCGGTAGATTTCCCATGTAAATAAAATGGGAATTGTTCCTGGAATCGAACCCGGGACTTTCAATCTTCGCAACAAAAACTATCTTTGGGAGCTTGGCTTCAGTAGCAAGAGATTTCCACCAATTGTCTTGAAAATCGGTCCTTTTGTTAAACTGTTAATAGGGGGCAACAGACAGACACAATGACGAAACTATAAGCCTATTCCCATTCGGGAAAGTAGGCTGAAACATGAAAACAACGTATGCGCACGATCATGTGTATTTGTCAGTTGAGTTATATCTATTATAGAATTTAGTGAATTATAAAAGAATCTGATAAAAGATTAATGAAATTATAAAGATTTGTAAGACCTCTTCGGGCAATACCATGGTATATTTAGGGTGTTCAGTTTCAAGATGGAACATAACCATAATCATGGATAATAATGTATCTCCGATTAATTAATTTCCTGGTCCTTAAAAAAAGGAAGTACAAAAATTTCCTTAGTAATATTTACACAATATAAAATCATTATTTTCATAGCTCTGTAGCAATAATTACGATAAAAAGGAATTAATAAATAGAAATTGTGCATTTATAGCATTGATAAAGAACACTTTTTCCTTCGTCTTTTTCTTGAAAAATGAACATGAAAGCAAATAACTGAAGATGCAGTATTCTCCATGATAATAGCTATGTTCAGTCTGGAAACTGTACAACCAGTGTATATTTTTCGTGTTACATTTGGCCGAAGAGTGTTTGTCCGTCTGATTGTTTTCTATGCATTCGGACATCGCGAGACCCAAAGCAACGTAATGTTGTAAGGAATCCACTTTCTACGCTTGTATCAGATTCAAAAGTCCCAAATTCCATTCCAGGAGATTTTTTTTCTCCCATTAGGATAGCATGGAGATGACTGCACCGCTGCACCGCAAACTTTCTAAGCATTTTAAAATCACTTATGATAATCATAGAGACACGGGACTTGAATCACATAGGTGTGGAAACTAAGGTTTTTACAAATTGATCTCACCAAAAAATAATCCGATGCACTAGATAAAATGCGTAACAGAATTTTTGGCATTTTCTCGAACTTCCATCTCCGAAACTAAGAGATGTGCTTTCGCTGACTTTATTGTGTTATTGCTGAGTTCATATTACGTATTTTATTAATACTTTTATGTGAAAATTTGAATTTTGAGGCATTTTTCCGGATCCTCGAACTCAAAACCTTGACTGGGTCCTTTTCTTGTGTGTTTTAGACAAGAATTTATGGAAAAATAATTTCGATTTCTCTAAAATGTCGAATCCATTATGGTTTTTTCCTCTTTTAAATTATTTTTAAGGTAATATTATATATATTATAATATATATATAATATATATATATATATAATATATATTATAATATTATATATATGTTTGACGATCTGAAAGAAAGGGGAGGGTATCAGGAAATGAAAGAAATGGCAAGGAACAGAAATGAGTGGAGACAACGCTGGTGCCAGGGACCTGCCTTGAGGCAGAACACCTCATGATGATGATGATGATTATATTTTTACTTATAATCTCCTGCAGTGCTTTAGAAAGGATTTCTTGAATATTGTAGTTTCGGAATATTTAACTGTAATATGCATTGGGTATTTTGTATGAACAAATTAAATTTATAATATTTGTAAAAAAATGTGTAATTCAGGAAAATGTAGTATATTTTGGATAATTTTCTGCTCTGAATACTTATTTATGTAGCTACGCTGCCTGAAAATGTGTTAATAAAATATTTCTCAATATTCGATAATTGCATAGAGTTCGATGTTTTAAATGTGCATTACGCAATGAGACAGCTTTTAATTTGAACATATGAAGAAATTACTCCAAATTATTACAACTTTAGGTTCAAAGAAAATCTGCTATCTTTTTCGAAACGGTAATTTTGTTGCGTCTTTTTTGACATTTGCTTTTCAATACCCTGATTCGATGTCTGAAATTTGTTTTAAAATACATTTTTACTTAATAAATTGTTAACCACCAAGCTAATGCTTTCTAGAAAAATCTGTCCATTCTCTATGCACCAGAAAATCATGTTATGACTTTGACTTTTTGAGTAGGTTACTATTTTATTTATGCCCTGTGATTATGGAGATTATGCCAAAGGTATATAGTGATCTGATTGTAATTTGAGATTTTTGATTGGAAGCAATCTTTTACTCCTCAGCTATTATTTTGTATCGCTTTGTTTTCGTAGGAATTGAATGTTATAGATTAAAATTTAGGCTATATAATGGCTTTATGTATATTTTAGTGAAGCCAGTAATTATATATAAGTATATATATAGTATATATAAGTTCATTTTCCATGGCTACGCGATTACGTTTATGCATGAAATAGCTTCAAATTAAAAATTGCCAAAAAGGCCAAATAAAATTATGATCACATAAAAGTAATTTTTTTACATTTTCCTATTTTCTGGAGACTCAGTTATCTTTTCTATAATAAAACATTTCGTCAATCATAAAGCCATTAGTTGTCAAGAATTACTATGCAAAAAACATTTTGAAAAATCATATAAATTACATTTTTAACTATATTATTATAAAATGAAAATAAATTTGATTTATCTATTTTATGTATATTTATAGAATTATCCCTGCCAGTAATAAATTTATTATACCTATATTATTGACGGAAACTATCCAGATGGGCGACAGTGACACTGCATTCGCGAAAATGCTTAAGTTTAGCGAAATCATCCTCACTGAAGACGGCTTCCTTGGTATAAAGTAAGAATAGTGTCCCGTCTAATCCCAATGGTTTATTTGTACTCCACTTCGTTGGAAAGAAATTTACTTTGCCGCCATAAGTTAGCAAATCTAAAAATTAAAAAGGCGAATTTATACTCAGAAGTTCTAGCGTAGAGGAAATTAAGTAAGGAATTATATTTCTCAACTAAATTATATTATTCAGCTTAACCCGTACATTTAAATTCAGATAAATAAATAATAATAGATACAAACAATATGTATAAACGCATATAACTATATCCAATGATGTCGAATTTATCAAATAATTTCCACGATTCTCACGCTACATTCGAAAGTGTTTTATAGTACCAAAATAATAAAAAAATAATTGGAGAGGAAAATAAAGAGATTATAATTCCCATTCAAATGTAAATCCACATTTTAAATCACGCATAGCTATGACGGCAAGACTTAAACGGGTCAAATCCACATGAGATAATCAGCGTTAGTCACCTTACTAAGCCAGACATCTTCGTCACTCTTATCTGATTTTTGCATGGAATTTTATACTATAATATTATTTTATGGCCAAGATTGAATTTATTCTTTATTTATTACATATTTTTAACTGTTTCTGGTTTTTTGCTTGTATATTTAATGTTTCCTTGTTCCACCAATAATTACAATTAGAGCCGAATATTTACATCCGATTACTTTCTATTTAGCAAATATTCGAACTACTCTTCACTTCCAATGCAAACTTTGAAAACAGTCTAAAGCAAGAAGTCGGATCGTCGTACTGAAACTTTTTTTGTGAAAAATTTTAAATCGCGTGGCATATGTTTTGCGAATTTGGGGAAGTTATGAGAAATTATTCCCACAAAATTGTAATACGCCTCACCCTTCTAGACGTATTTAGTCAATAAATGTCTTTATAATTAAATTTTTAAACTAAAGATTATTCACAAATTAGCATTTGTGATGCAGTTATAGAATTATTAGTACCTATTATAGATTTAGTTATTTCTAAGTTAATATTTTTTTATGTAAAAGCATTTATAATATCATTATACACAAGGATATATTTTCATTTTGTACACTATCATAATTTTGTGAATAGTTTATCATCATACACTTCACGTTTCAGGCCAGTCATCCTGTCCCGATAACCATTGGATACTTATAAGTACAATAAATACTATAGAGCAAATGAACTCATTGCATAACCTCCAACCTGGAGGTATATTCCATTGCTATAAAGTTTGATATTTGTCAGAAAATACGTGAATATTACCTTAATTTGTCATGTTGTTTTCGTTGCTGTATACTACTTAATCCATCAATGCGTTTTAATATAAAATTAGTATATAAGCAAAGGTTACTTTAGACGATTGAGGAATTATATACTTCTAGTTGAGGTACCCGGCGTTGCCCGGGTCAATATAATATATTTCATGTACGAGTATGACAAACTCCCGAGCTCTTACGCGATCTTTGAAGAAAATTTATTCGGAAAATGTCCGAAATTAGAAACAATAAAGTAGCCAAATTCGAAACCAGGAAAGGAGGATCATGTCCAAAACCTTCAATTTGTTATTGTTTCTTCGTTTCTCTGCAATCTTTTTTAAAACTTCAAAAAACAAAATATCCTGAATTCAAATAGTCATTTCCGCCGACACATCCCATTGAAAATTTCAGAAGAGAGATACATAACGTCATCGTAAAAACAGAGAAAATAAATTAATAATTTCTCTGATGCCACCTTCATTATAAAGTCCATTTAACATTATAAACCACTTTCCAACTCCCAAATCCAAGGATCTTCCGTTCCGAGTTCTCATTTATATCATGTTTTTCTTAAAGGTTTAAATATTTTTGCGCTTCCCGTGAGTATTGCATCTCTATTATTTTTATTCAATATTGAAATATTATTTATCCGTGTATTAATGAAATGGAGAGCTAGTAAAACCGCCTATAATTCGGTAACAGATTATAAAATTTTAATGTTTCAGTTTTTTATAAGTTTTCAAGGTAATTAGAAGGTTTTGCTATATTTAGTGAATTCTATTAACAAACGACAGTACCTAATTCTCTTTAGGCAATCCGTATGCAACAATGAAATAAAACGAGACAGCATGCACGGTGAGTAATGCGAACGTCAAAAATAATACCTATTAATATAGATCAAGAAATTGTTGATAAATACCAAGCCCGTAGATTTAGAAAATTAGTTTTCAATCATAGAATAACCGCATTATAGTCACTTGTTTCGTCAGTTACTTTGAAGAAATTCATTATTAAGAATTAAAAATAACTTTGTATATTCCTGCAATACTACAGTATTTTAGGAATTAACAAAGTTATTTTTAATTCTAAACCGCGTTCTATTAAATTTTAAACCTTCTCGTTAATTTGCTGAAAGTCGATAAATAAGTATTTACGATATACATTACAGAAAAAGTCGAAATATTACTCTTTAAATTAAGACGCGAACGATTTCTCTTATGCTAAAGAGCCAGTATGTTACTATTTATCACGCTTTTCTGCTTCAAGACCTGATCTTTATATTTTTTATTTTTCGGATAGAAATCAAATCAAATTTTATTCTAAGTTTTACGTTTAGTAATATATGATAATATTAATCCAAAAGCAATTTTGAATACATTCCCTTAATCAACTATTAATATCCACTCTGGAGATGTCCGTTGAAATTCAACGGGAAAGTTTTTTGTGAAATAAAAAATGAACAAATAAATATATCTTGGCTTTCTATGGATGCCAAGAAAACAAACTTTCATTCTTTTAGGCGCTTGTTGTTTCAAGTCTCTAACTCTTAAGACGATTCTAACTACCTAATTTTAATATGCGAATGATTAACGTTCTTCATTCAAATGTATTCCTTCTCGTAAACAACGTAACGAATGTTGTTTACATTGGTTGCTATGAAAATTTCTCTCTCCTTCTCTCTCTCTCTCTGTCGTAGTAATTGTAAGCGCATTCAAAGCACGCTTTTACCCATAAGGATTGAGATAACAATAGGATTTCGAGCTTAACAATGTAATTGGTTGGCAAGGCAACATCCTAATTAAATGCCAATATTTCCCCAAAATATGTGAATTAAATGTTTCACATGAGAAATTTCGAATTGTAGGCGGCAAAAAATGAACAGAATAAAAATTTTCATAGTTTTTTCTTTAAAATGAGATAGTTTCAAAGATGATAGGTTATTTTTTTCTAATATATATCTCAAAAAGAATAAAAGCCTGCAAGTCAAAAAGTCGATTTTTACTTATTATCGTATGGATATTGGAAATGCCTACCTTGGAGTCGAACCTAGGACTTTTTTCGAGATTTCTTTTCGTCAACATCTTGTAATATGTACATTGATTATTCCTGCCAAATATAAAAAATGAATCTTGTTCCATTATCGAGTTATTTTTATTTTTATAGCGTGATAGAGGGAGCCACAGAGGGACAAAGGGAAAAAGGGACAGAAGTAGTCTTTTATTATTGTTATATTGCATTTATTCAAATGTGAATTTTGTAACAGAATAAAATGTCTTAAGTAATCACATTTTGCCTAAATTGGAACTAAATATGTATCTTAAGCAAAGAAATTTTAATATTAAATAATATATTCTTATAAAAAATATTTTCAAAGTTAATGAACAAAGCCGAAACTCCGTGGAATTCCAAAACTAAATAAAATAATAAACCATAGAAACCTATGTGTGCATAAAGGCAAATTAAACATATTTACTCGCCAGAATTTAGCAGTTATGATATAAATTTTCTTTCCTTTTGAAGGAATGTAGGATTTATTTATGCTATTTGTTGTAGCAACGAAAGGAAACAGACCCTAAAAAACCTTTTGTACATTTGATTGATGTATTTTCTCTCGGAAAATAAATGAGTGATTACAGCATTTAAAATTGAATCGAATAACAATAAGATTGAGTTCATAAAATTCAATAATAACATCATTTTTGTTCCCATCATAGTGACAGGCCAAAATTCTAGTAACAGATAATAGATTAGAATAAGATGACATTTAAAGTGTTAGGATATAAAAAAACCTAACAATAAGTCGATATTTATAAATATTTATTTACTAACAGACTGGTTTTTATGGTAATTCCAAAAATCTATGCTAATTATATCATAAATAACGATGATCTTGATCCTTACTAAGATAAAATTGTTTCGATTATTATTTGTGGAAATAATCTAATGTTAGATGACTTTTATAAGTGAAGCATCCATTCGAATACAAATAGAAAAGTTCAAAAAGCTATTTCCTTGTACATAATCTACGTATAACAGGATATAAATAAGAATATCCTTCTCACAGAACGACTAAGTTAACGTAGCAGAACAACACCATATCTTAATATCATAAGTGTCGTATTTGCCCGAATATAACGCAGTGTTTTTATCCTAAAATTGCTTTTGAAAATTAACTCGCGTCATATTCTGGAAAAGTGATTTTAATAAGAATGGAAGCTGAAAAGTTCTACGTCCAAATTGGAGGAGGTTGGATTTGAATATTCATATGTTAGGCTTTTTCTAGATTGTCCACCTGATGTTGACGTATTATTATGAAACTGTGTATACATTGCCGCAATATAGTACAAGCTTCTGATTTTTCTGCGTTTACAGTATTTCAATAAAAATTACTCCAAAATCTTGTGGTCGCGTTATATTCGCAACATAAATTTTAAATTGAACGGAGGTTGCATTGCAAGAAAATTCCAGAGACCATCCAGTTTTATGTACCAGAAGATCTTCAGTCAACTTGCTGGATTTACGGTCAAAAACACACAACATCTCATAGTTTACATAGCATAGCATGTGGTATGGGAGGGCCTACAGCCCAATCTAACAGGTCATATTTGCTTCAAATGTACTTTTATAGCTTTCGAACATTATTAAAATAAAATACGAATTAAATCTTCGCTATGTATCAAAGATAAACAGAGGGGAAAAGGAAAGAAAAATTTGAACTGGGAATGATAGATCTTATTTGCGAATTAGATAGAGAATGTACATATTAACTAAATCATCGAGTAGGATTCTTATTAAATCACGAAAAACATAAAAAATTCCAAAGAAGCTGATAAAACCTCTGGAATGGAAGGCAGTGTTGTAGAAGCCAGAGAATCAAGACTCTTGAGAAATTACGCAGATGTGAATCTATTGCAGGCGATACAGAAATTAAGCTATACAAGAAAAAAGGGGAAGTGCTCTGCAGTGAGGGAAAATCGGTAAACAATATGAAATGGAAAGATAAAAACCTGAAATATTTTAGGATAAAAAAGTATTGGAGGAGGTTAAACATGTTCTTATCTCATGACGAGGAAAAAGGAGACTCTATACTCTATATAATCATTATTTGCTATAATAAGTTTCTATTACTGCTATCCTAAACGAACTATATTTTCACGCTATGCAAGTGTATGAATTCCTCAGAGGAATACATTCTATGCCCGATGTTCATTACTTTCTGGAAAATTTCCGCCCTATCTATTTTCAAGTAATTTCCAAGTCAAACTTTTTTATTTCGCTAAAACTTTCCGAACTCCACGTAATGTCCAAAAACTCTCTCTCCAATCTAAAGGAAATAAATGAACCACTTTAATTCATATGAACTTCTGATACAAGCCTTGGTAATATTAGAAGAAGCAGTCACCATTTAACTCAGCCTACGAATGCCTACACATTTAGATGAGAGAATTGGACGTTTCTTGTTTCACAAAGTGTTAGTCATTTTGTTTTGCTCAACCCGACCGTTTTATTCGATAACCTTCAACGAAATTACGAGTTCTTATATCTATCAAGATTCAATATTCCGCAAATTACCAAAATAAGTGTGAGCGACAAATAATTTATTGTCTCTCACAATACTAGTTAAACTGATGATACAGACATAATTCTTTGGAGTAACGCATACTTGCTACATTGCGAAAAATACTTGTCACCGATCAATATGGAATAAATCAGTGATGGGCAACATTTTCTGCGTGGCGAGCCGCATTGGTGGTTGCGAATTTCTCGGCGGGCCACATTGCAAATTGTCAATGCTTCTGTGGGCCAGATTATGCTTTAAATCGGACTAGAGATTCTGAGGTATCATATCAGTGAAATTCAAGACTAAATAAAATTTTTAGGGTTAACATTTAAATATCAAATGTTTTATTGTCGTAATTTGAATGCATGTGATATGAATTTGTGTTAAATCTTTTTTTGATCATTGCATTTCGGGCAGCATAAAACCCTCTCGAGGGCCGCATGCGACCTGCAGGCAGTAGGCTCCTCACCAATGGCATAAATGATGAACCCACACAATAATAAATATCAAACTACTGTTGATGTCAAACAAAAATTCACAGCTGTACTAAAGCCTATCCTGTATAATTGTAAAACATGGAATTTTTGTTATTTTACTCAAGACTTTCTGCACTCTAAATAACAATCTATAAGGACATTTATTTATTACCTTCCTCTATTCAAAAATTTCCCGTGGACAATGAAAATATTCATTCCTATTACTATTATAGCTCAAAAAAATTATAGCATTAATCGATGGCATACATAATGGCAATTAGCAGAGTAATGGCAAATCTCATAAAAGCCGATGACTAAGGAGTAATAAAAATGTTCCTTATTGTCTTAGGAAGATAAGCTAAGATGAATGACTCTTGCATGTGTGATTTCTTTGCCTATAATTTCCTTGCTTTAGGGCCCCAACTCAAATAAAAATTTGTGATACAGTGTTTATTAATGATGAAATCACATATTTTCAAGTCAATAATCTTTGCTTGAGTTAAAAATAAATATTTGATATGTTGCCAAAAGCAAATTTCAATGACGAAAATATTAAGGATTACACGAGATACGAATTTGTTTATCATTTATAAAACTTTTCGCATTATGCACGAGTTAAGTTTCTGCAACAGATTAAGAAATAAAAACTAATGTTATTGTTTCTATTTATAGATAACAACGATGTCGACGGATATCCAGCTTGCCGTAGTGGAAGAATTTAGGCAACGCACTAAGATTCATTTCCCTATGGTATAAGTAGTTTAACTTCCCAATAATATATTCTAAGAAGTCATCACTTCCATAACCAGAGCAAGAAATAAGACGGAATGCACGCCAAGGACGTCGCCACTTAGACCATGTTAACACAATTAACGAAAGGTATGTGTACGTAAGATGGATAAGGGTTCAGCAGTTCATCATTTATGTGGCAAAATATATGCTTCAATTTCTTTTTACAATCCTACGACCAATGATTCACGTGGAAATTAAGGCCCGCTTTACAATGGTTAACGTGAATATTGGGTTTCGCTTCAAAGTAGGTGTAGCTCTCGTCTATTAGTAAGTAGGTGTTGCCATGAGTTGTCAATAGCAAGGTATTATCAAAAACACTCGAGGCATACCATGATCACTCTGTTGGATATGCACTCCCTCAATGGAATAGTTACCTCCCGCAGCAATAAGGCGTTTTAATAATCCCCATAAAAATTTCGACAAAAAGCATCTCTTAGTAGTAATCGTTGCTCGAGTTTAGAATAAACGATCGTGGAATTGCCACTGATAACGGCTGCTTCGTAGCTGAGGCATACCTGATTTATCGACTTTTCTATAAGAGTTGATTGATAATTGAATGGAATTTAGAGATATAAAACTTGCGTGACTATAACGCGTATATTACATGCTTAGATAAAACTGACCATTTGGATGTATACATTAATACAAACCTCTCTTCCAACACACAACAATAATATACTCAAATATCACTTAAATTGCGCAACATTCGTAAGCTATCGAGGTAAGACAAATTATATCATTAGGAACTTACATACGTTAACCTTAGTAATTTTTCGACTAAGAAAAAACACTTATTTTTTCCGAATATGTTCCTTGCATTGCAACAAAAAAATTCCAATGAAGAACGATAAAAAATTACTTATGACTTTCTTTATCGTAAAAAACCTGGTAAGAAACGGAACTACAAGAAAGCTATAATATCTCCACGATGAAACATACGATGATGATATTAGAAACACTACGGGATTGCTATAATATGGATTCCGTGTGAAGTTTTTTGAAATTAAATGCAACGCCGGTCCAGCGGATTCCCTATTTGAAAATGAATGTCTGTTCTCACAAAACAAAAGTTTATGATCTAGAAAAAACAAACATGAACGACTTAAACCCCTTCTTAGCGTCAAAATGTTCCAATGCTAAGCCATTCCGAATGACACTCCATATATTTCTGAGAAATTCTATATGGATATTGTGACTCAAAGGACCTAATTAAAATAAAAATTATTTTGTATTAAACACATACAATTTACTCCACCGTTATTTTCCAAGCTTAAAAATAAAGTTTTAAATGTGTCACACAATAATAACACATTCCTAAAAATAAAATTCTTCGGACCAGTGTTTACTGTAACAGATATTCTTATCATCAACATGAATCCTTAACAACGTATTTCTAGGGACAATTATTGTTCGTATAAATACATCCTACCGTAAGAGTTACAAACAATGCACTGATCATTGAAAGCGTTACGTCGCGAGTTTTATTTTCAGCAAACATTATTTATGAAAGTAGCAGTTTTATTTTTGTGAAACTAACATTAGAAAAACGGTAGTAATCTTCGCAGAACAAATCCTTATTAGGAATTATAGTGATAAACAGAAAGGTCGTGCTTTCGTTCTTTATTATTCAAATGAAGATCTCACCGACGAAAACCAATAGTTACGAACACAAACTTCGACTTCTGAGCATTTTTAGGAATATATTCCAAACATAAACGAAACATGAGAAATAAATTCCTCATGTATTACCTCCAATTTTATCTATAGTGCAATATCACTTGCAGTTTGCATTAACAACGCTCAAAAATGGAATAATTATAACGCATCATCTAATTAAATTGGCATTTTATAAGGAAATGTTTACTCATAGTTATTGATAAATGACTCAGAAGGAAAATAAAGAATCTAAAAGAGTGACTCATTATGGAGTAAATAACATATTTACCTCTCTTAGGAGAAATTGAATGATGGTCTTTTTCATAATTAAGCAAAATAAAATCAAGATTTCTTAAGTGGATAGAAATTATAATCAACCTTCTGTTAAGCTCCGTCTCAAAATATATAATTAACGAGAGACTCTATATAAAACAAGATGATCCAAACGGAACTTATGCCTACTTTCCATTTAATAATTTACTTAATACTTACATATATTGGCATTAATAGCCTTAAAATCACCGCGGATATGTTGCTCTTTGTGTTACCAAATTTCATAATTTAGCGTTATAAAATACAACAAATACATTCGAACGGGATATTAAATTGATCATGCGTATCTGTGCGGCAAAAATAACGCACGTATTTATCAGAGTATACCGAATCCGAGTCCAACAATAGTCGTTGCTATGGCAACGCTCTCGTAATGACTGATAAAAACTGCATAGACGCTAATGTTTACGCAAAATTCGGAGAAACACTATTGATAAACAATGTTCTACGATATAAATTAAAATTTCCATTTATTTCCTCAGACAATAGTATAAATCCCGATCCGATATTACAATTCTAAGTTATTTTAATGTCCAAGAGAAAATTACCCTGCACAATGGTTTTCAGATTTTCCATGCAAATCAAATGGGAAGGATAGTTCCTGGAACCTGGGAACTATCCTCGGGTGCTTAACTCCAGTAGCAGGAGATTTTCACTACGTTTCATGAAAATTAGTCTATTGGTGCAAAAGTTAATAGGGGGTCGGACAGACAGACACAACGACAAAACTATAAGCCGATTTCCATTCTGAAAAGTAGGCTAAAAAATATCTCTCAGCCGCTGAAGAAGTGGACGCTATAAGAAGACGGAACTCGGAATCATTACCCGATATAGGAATCGATCATATTGGCCTTCCACGTAGCGGTCCCAGGCTCGAATCCGGCAGAGTTCAGATTTTTTAACCAGGGACCGTCCCGTCCCCTATTTGTGTGGTTTGCGGTGACCGCTCAAGTCAGAGCTCCGTCCTATCTTGTGTGCGTATGTGGTGTGGAAGGAGTTATGGTTATAATAATCCACCAGGTTGGTTATTCAAAAATACAAACAATGGGAATCGATCCAACCACGTCCATCATCCTTTGCCCCACTGTGTGTCACGCGAAGAATTTTTAATTGCTCATTCGAATTCTTGTGTTGTCATTTTAACCGTTCTTAAATAAGTGAAACACTTTTTAATTATGCAAACAGCCCTATTGTTATAAGTATTTTTATTGCCACATTAATTAATGTTTCTTTAACAGATAAAGAATCAAACCCCACGCTCGCTTTCTAAGTGACTGAGTTTACAGAAATTCTTCTCGTCACTTATTAAATAAATAAGACTGTATTAAATATCTATCGATCATTTATTACGTAATAAACAAACTGAATGCATACATTACTATATAGGTATTTTTAATTGTTAAAAGCAAATGCAAAATAAACAGTTTGCGATCGAAATTTTCCATGATTTTTTTCAATTCTCCCGTCTGTTTCTCTCTCTGACCCCCAGTACAACATCACTATAAATGGCATTCAAGGAAAGAGTTCTTCAACCATCATTTTTCTCACATGCCAATGAAAATAGCTCTTGTGCTGCAACACATCACACAGTTTCATTTTTTCCTATATCATACAATACCACATTTAGAGCGAGGTTTATACCATCATCAACAAGCCAAATATTTTCTCATCGATTGAATCACGCGCGCTCTATTTAATTCCTTCCAAATTCATAATTACCGTAAAGTTTTACTTTGCAATTGTGGCAGCCCTGCTGAGTCGATCAGGTCTAAATATGTCATTTTGGTCATTAATTGATGTGAATATTGTTCGAAATTTTGTTGAAATCGGTTCATTCATGAAGAAGATGTTGGGAGACACACACACACATGGACACGGAGGCGATCTCATAAGACCACTTTCCATATTTTGGAAAGTAGGCTAAAAATAATAAATGAAGCAATATTTTTCTTCAATGCGAGAATGATTTCATTTTCTCCCCTCAAACGACTATAATTCATAAGGATTTTCCATAAAATGAATTAATTAAATCATTGAGATTTTTCACATCAACAGCAAGTGAACCTAGGATTGCGAGGGAACTTGCACTATAATTTTACATGGATTGGTCCTGTAACGAGACCCTTACCCTAAAATACTCCCAACCGGAGTTCCTTTTGTCCGGGCCAGGACTTCTGAATCGATATCCCGAATGCCTCGTAATTCCGTAAAATCTCGGAAGCTCCTGAAATGTCTTCCTTCTACGAGCACGCGAATCCGCCGCGTGGAACGGCAGTGCTTATCCCTACGAGTTTATGTAGGAGAGTACATGACGTAGAAGCCTACGGCATTTAGTACGAAAATAAATTATTAAATAATCCGCTCGTAAATACTTTGCAGAATCGTTGTTCAATAAAAAGGAACATTGCTTGCAATTTTTTTAAATAAACGACTAAAAGATGTTTTGTCAAAAATGGCTGTATATACAAGCAATTCTGAGACTTCCGCTGTTCCCAACATTAAAATAAAAAAGGGTTTGGGATTGGCTGAGTTTTCCGAGTCGTGTAACCAATAAGGATACAGCTGCGTGTCGCCAGGTGCAGATTCAAAACTGGAGGTACCTGTTACGAGAAAGCACACAATAATCTCTCTCTCTCTCTCCCCTTCCTTCTCCTCCTCTCTCTCCCCCTTCCTCCTCCTCTCTCCCTTTCTCTCTCCTCTCTCTCCCCATCGCTCTCTCCATGCCTTTCACTTTTCCCTCTCCGAAAAAGAACCGGACTAGGCGACCACCGAGTTAGAGAATCATAGCCAAGGCACCGTCTCATTGTCACTTGATCGGATTTGACCAAAGCAGTTTAAGTTGAATTAATTCGCTCTTAAAGGACTAAAACTACTGCGACTAGAATAGACCCTAGGGTACCCCCCTCGGCTGCCGCGAGAAGAAATTTTCATCGATTCAAGCGTTGCCCGGTCGAAAATTAAAACAATAATAGCAACCAGTATGGGCCTTTATCGTGAGAACGCTCTTCCCCAATGAGTTCTTAAATATCTCTTCCAAATCTTATTGCGCTAGCGTCTTATTTGTTCATAAGGCATAAAAATGAACTATTAAGTAAAATTGAAATAAATTGCCTCACTCATCGAAGGTTACTTACGAGGAAAGGCGAAAAATAATATATTGCTTTGGCCTCATTTCGGAATTAGAGGTGGAAAATATAACAACGAATCTTATGAATGTAACTAATGTTATTTATATTTTTGCTTCTCAAATGCTGCAAAGTCTGTGCTGAATTGCGTGAATATTCTGCAATAATTCAATCTTAATATCATAAATTTTTTAATTCTCCAAAATCCCTGGCGAACAAATAAACTTAAGCATTAGAATTTTCACAAACGACTCTTTTGAGTAAAAATGCACTATTTGTAATTATATTAAAATATTAAGAAATAGCGCAAGTATGAAGCCATATTTTAGGGTCATACCCGAAGGTTATGGTTTTTAGATGATAATAATTGTTATAAACAATTTTTTATTCGCTGTTATCCCGCTTACACCCCACAATTCTATAGGTCAGGGGTCTCCAAACTTTTTTACAAGTGGGCCGGTTGGTCAATAGATTTTATGCTCGCGGGCCAGAGTATCAACATGAAATACTTTCTGAAAATATAGTCGCACAATATACAAATGTAGGCTATTTTCGTATTAAAAGGTGGTTTAGTGAATTGTGTAAATTACGACTTTTCCGGGAATATTTTCGACGTACCACACAGAAGAAGCGTAAACATAACGAAATTACGATCTTTTTCGTTTTCGTTAAGTTTTTTTATTAGAATTATTTTGAGAATTTCGTTAACGTTTTTTATTAGATTATTAAAAATCATTTCGTTATTTCTTTAAGTTACGCATAACGTATTCCATCACTGCTGGATTGTTATTTCTAGTAAAAAAATCAAAGAATTATTACAGGCTCAAGGGCCATACTAAATAGGGTCTCGGGCCAAAGTTTTGAAAGCCCTACTATAGATGACCGCATTCCTGTAGATTCATACTTCCTATCCGTAAGGAAAACTGCCCTTCAGGCGTGCGTTCCTAGCCAACGCTCCCATACAGTAACCAGAACTTGAGTCTGGTGCCTTAATAGACCACTCAGCCAATCGGACCTCATATCGATGTATGACATTTTATCGCCAAATTGCGGATGTAATGATGAAATCTTCAGTTGTAAGGCGGTTTCTCCACAGGTTCGCAAATGACAACGCATTGCCTGCAAATGATTTTGCAATAAGCAAGTGACATCGTTTGCTTAAATCGGATTTTTCTCCTAGAACACCGATCCATTTACAATCACTTCACAGCAAAAATTAAAAAGCTAAATGTAAGTTGCTAAATGCAAAATATTTCTCAGACAACGAACAGAAGTTTGCTGATGAAAAGCACATCTAATTTAAGATTTTATTGTGGAAGTAAAACCAAATATAATTACTATTTCTATAAATACATATGTAAATATATACAATATATATATATATATATACATTGGTTAAAAGTAGATAGACGGGGACTTCACGGCGGTCAATCCCTTGGACCGACATTAGCCCGCGAGATACCTCAAGTCAACGGCTGTGCGAACCCATCCTCGACCCCCGAACCCACCCTTCCCAGCGGGGTACCTCCTGACTGCAGGGATAATTAAGCAGGAATTAATCAAACTTTTTAATGCATTTTTGAAGAGAATGCATCTCTGTTTAACACTGTACATAGTTTCTAGACTATGCACGTCTTTTAAACGGCTTTCTACGGCAAATATTAAGGAAGTTGATATTATTTGCTCAAAGGTACCAACGCAGTGGGTTTGTTTCCCGCGGTTTCTCCGACATTTTAACGCTCTTATATGGTAACATGATACCATTATGTTTTCATTTCAACTACCATGAGTTTTAATTTCGTATCGCTTGATTGAGATTTCTATGAGATGATAAAAAAGGATCAAAATTTGATTAAGGCAAATAGAAGAACTCTAAAATATGACTGAAAAAACCTATGGCTACTTTATAGTAATACTGTTAAATTATTCGTGAAATATATAAATTAAATTGCTATTATAATAAAAAAATGTTCTTTCTCTTTTCTAAACATTTTTATTTCAAATATAGAGCATAGAACATCTAAAATAGCGAAATTCCCATCTGACCATCTATTCAATGGGGTCACCAACCAGAACATAAACTGGAACATACGTAGGGTTGCGATAAATACGGTATTAAGTTGGTTGAAGTTTGGTAATTAGGACATAAGGGCAAGAAACTTAGAAAATGGTTTACGTAGCCTAATCGGGAGTGCCACTATACTGGTGACAAAAATGAACTTCGTAAAATATTATTTATAACTAAAGAGTCTTCAAAAAATTTCTAAAACTAGTTAAATTGCGTATATTTTTTTAGTACATGTTTACCGATGGAGCAGCCGATTTCTAGAAAATCAAACGAGAAAGTCATATTTCACTTTGAACTGAGAAATTTTTTTTTCTTTTTTTTATTGTTGCCAACAAAAACAACTTTAGTAGCAATCGAAGTAAACAATATCTGCCGTAAATAGCTAATTAATTTAATTTTCATTCGTGCGCACGCAACATTTTCTAAATGAATGGAAATGGATTATCTACTACAAAGAAATGAACGTAAATACGTTTTTTTTACGTATAGGTACACAGGGAAAAGAAATGGGCATTTTCGACGAATGAATAAACGTTTACTTAATTTAACATTTCTACTAATAGAGTGAGCTATGTTTAAAATTATTGACGATTTTTTTATTATGATAACCGATTATGAAATAAATCAGTGAATCCAAAATTCGATATTTCCTTAGTAACACTACTGGCATACTATTTTTCAGTTCTTAAATATTTCATTAAGCCATTAATATTTATCTTATTTGGCATAATTGCATAAATCGTAAAGAACGTCTCTGCCTTGCATGTGTGCCCGTATGATGTGTGCATCTTTTCTCTATTGTTCATGATATTAATGAAGTCGGATACAGACATTAAAATTGCTGAGTTATTGAAGATCTTTGAGGATATTTTCCGCTAATGCTGAGAAAGTATATAATCTTCGACAAATGCAGAAGAAATAAATGCATTTATGTGTATTTAATGAGATTTCTTTTTTGTGCACTCAAAAGTAAAAACTAAACCTAAAACTAAATGAATCTTCACATTAATATTTCCGCCCCACAAGTTTTATATAAAGAAAACTCTTTTTAGTTTTTGAAACATTCGATTGTGTGAATTTTGTATTTATTTTTAAATTTTAGTACATGTATAATTTGGTTTCATTAATTTTTTATTTACATTTTATTTTAACTTAATACTTAACTCATTCATACCCGTCATTTATTAATAATAACGCTAGTACATATATATATATATATATATATATATATATGTAATTTAAATACGAACATTGACTGTTTAAATGTATGTTATAAATATTTTTGGTTTAGAAAAAAGAAAGTAACGGAAAAATTTAAACGCATAACAGTGAAAACAAAAAGGTGAAGCTAAATTTTTTAAAATGTATTAGAATAATGTCATATTAGCGGAGAAGATATCGAAAAGAATTATAATGAATGAGCATGCTGAAGTAACATAACAGGTAAACGATAAAAGTGTTCTTTTTTTATTAATTCAATCAAGATTAAAGATAACTGGTATTTTAATATTGCGCTGATATTGCAGTGACGCATTTTTTATTTGAAAAAACTCACATTTTAAGCAGAAATTAAACCATTTTTAGCAATCGACAGCTTTTTCTCCAATGTAAAACGTAAACATTATGGTAACTTCATTTTAGCTATAGAGTTTTAAACTTTTCTGATTCTTCCGTTGCAATGAAAATACCATTAGAATTGCAATCGGAACCGTTGAATACCTAAATGTCACCGCAAGTTTTTAAATTCCTTCCGTCAAAATTTAAATAAATAAAACAAAAATGACGTAAAAACCGCACGGTATATCACGCGAATAAAATATGAATGAATTGGCATCCGCGCTGCATAACGTTTTATGCATTTATTTCGCCAATTTTTTGCAACAATTTTCGTAAAATACACATCACTATTTTCTAAAGCAATAAATCAGCGTGTTTTGGTCATTACCGTGCTTTATATTTGATTTCACTTTTTCATAAAAATCTTTTTAAATTGCTGCCCACGTAAAGTTTTTGTATTAATAATTCCGCTGATTTTTTCTCACGTTGTTTTGCACCTCTAAAATTCAGTAATCATTTGATAGGCCGTGCATCCCTAAATTTCTCGGAACATATAAAAGCATATTTTTGCAGATTTTTCATTTAATGATAGGTTAAATTTTCACGTGGGCGAATATTAAAAATTGCAATGACCACAATCTTTTATTTTCGATTGGAGTTTTTTATGAACATTTTCTTTCTAAAAAAAATACTTTTTTCCTTCTGGCACGATAAACAAAGCGGCGCGTGACTTCGCCGTAAAAATACGTAAAAGCGCCCGTGAGGGACGCTTAAATTATTTTTTGCGAAACCGTTCAAGGAAAAAACAAACAAAACTACGAAATGAACAGTTATGCCTCGGGTGAAAATAATTAACACTAGACGGTCACCGGGGTTTGGAAAACCTATTACCTAAGACAAAAGATAGGAAGAAAACATTTCAGCCAAGCCTCCAGATTTGCGAATCGCATGTAATCGCAGGGTGAAAGCATACTTTTCCTTCACAAAAGTGCGTCAATTGCTTTTACGTGAATGCGCAAATTTTACGAAAATATTTCCTCTGAACGAAGACTAAATGTATTTGAAAAATACATGGAAACAAAAAGCTGGCTTCATAACTATTACACGTTACGGTCCATAAAAAATTTCTGAATAAATTGTTTCGTTACAATTTTCCTCACACTTTCCAAAAGGAAATTCAAATTCTGAGGTCTTACAACAGAGCGCTCTTATGGCAAGCCGCATCATAGAATTTACTAGACAATTATCGGGCCCGTTGCTGAAAACAAATTCCAAAAAAAGCACTCAAAAATCGAAAAATTAAGTACTTGCGTTAGGTATCTCCAATAGCCAAACCAAGATTGTAAAAAATCCTGATGTGCATTTCGGTTACAATGCAGCCGTCTTCAGCAACGATTTACAGAAAGTAGAGTCTAAAAGAATCTGCTTTTAGTGAAACATCACTAAAATATTTTGCTTTCGGTTAACTACTAAAAACGGTTGCACTGGTTTGCCGAATATCTGTCACAGAAAATTTCTACCTGTGTCTTTTCGTCACGCAATAGCATTTGGTACCTGCGACTTTTCGTCACACATTGATAATTGATGCTTACATACATGATTCACAACAACAACAAAAATACTGAGACTTCACGAAATTAAAAAGAATTTTTAACGTGAGAGCTCTTATAAGTTTTATTGAACATAATTTAATATACAATATATTATTGATAACTACCAAATATAAATCACTTGTCAATTGATAGGTAATATTGAAACATTCAAGAGAAATTTTTATCTAAAGTAAATAAATAATTAATTAAATAATGAAGTACCTTTGTACTTCCTTGTACGTGTATTCGAGATGCTTTCCAACAATTCTTCCAATTTTTTTATCTAACTCAATGAATTTCCTTTTTTTGTAGGAGAATGCTATATTTCTAATTTTAATATTTTTCTCTTTATTTCTCCAACTTCGTCCTGGAACATATTCAAAAGCATGAAGGATCGAGTTTTCCAAGCAGCACATTCAGTCGTGTGTGCCATGCTTCACACGTACCTATTTGTTAGTTCTTGGTAAACCAGCTATTACACGACGATAGCAGTTCCAACTTGGAACTTATATTTAACGTTTAAATAGTATAGGATTGGAAATAGATCATCTACTATTCTACTGTGTTGTTGTGAAGCAGCGCGGATACCAACGGTTTTATGTGACAAGAAGTCGCCGTTGAACCAAAACGACGCAGCGTTTATTTCTGTCCACGTATCAGGTGCCAATAATTTTTTGTCACAAAAAGTCCAAAGTACTAATGATTTTATGAGACAAAGAGTCGCTTTTACTAATTTGTGTTATAAAAAGTCGCAGTTACCAATTGGTTTGTGTGACCAAATTTCTGTGACTAGAAGTCGCGGGAACGAATTTTATTTGACGAAAAGGCGGGACACAGTTGCATTTTAGTCAAAATCCAAATCTTGTTTTTATCTCTTTTTCAAAAATGTAAAAAAACAAGCTGTTGGTTTTCGTCTGTAGACATTCAACTTTATTGTCTTAAAGAGATATAAAAATTTATTTAGCGGTTGATAGAAACTAATACAATATCACGATTCGCATTTAACAAATCTTCCATTAGTTTGAATTTCCACCGTTAGAAGGAAATAAAGTTGGAAAATGAGTATACTTTACACTAATATTATAAACTGTCTAATTATGCTACAGACCTAAAATTTGGTACAATGTTAGGTTATTGGATACATAAAAAATCTAAGATCCAAAAACTTCCATTTTCAGAGGGGGTTTTTCGACACCATTTTTTCATCTCTATCCCCACAAAAAATCATGGAACTCGGTGCAGAAAAATACAAAATTATACCTTTAGGTGTTATTTACAAAAAATCTAAAAAATAATGCCTTATGGTCCCGTCGCGTCCGTCTGTCTGTCCGTCCGCATGTTTCATCTGCGAATTTACTGGGCGGATATTTGGTATTTAAGACATAAGGGCAAAGAAAATAATAAAATTATATAAATGGTCCACGTAGGCTAATCGGGAGTGCCACTTTACTAGTGACAAGTAACGAACTTTTCTTTATATCTCGTAAAATATCACTTATAACAAAACGTCTTCAAACGACTTTGTAGAACTAGTCAAATAGCATATGATTTTTTCAATACATTTTTATCGAAGGAACAGCCGATTTCAAGGAAATCAAACGAAAACATCATAAATAACTTTGAACTTATTGTTAGAAAAATTTTCTCGTGTATTTTAATTGCTGTCAAGGAAACAACCTTCGTGGCGACTGAAGTAAACATCTGCTGTGAACACTTAATTACGTTTAATTTTCTTTCGTACGCACGTAATATTTGGTAAATGAAGGGAAATGGATTATCTACGACGAAGAAATGAACGTAAATACATCTGTTTTTATGTATACACAGTGTTTGTAAATGAAAAGAAATGGGTAATTTACGACTAAGGAATGAACGTAAACATGAAGATTATATTACGACTATTTGAATGAAGCAAGTTTTAAATAATTGACGATTCTTTTATAAAATACAACCGATTAGTAAATAAATTGTTGAATCAAAAATTCGAAATTTCATTGACATACAAGTTCTTAGGTATTGTACTAACAATAAGTCATTAATATTTATATTTAAGTCATGATAGCATAAATTGTAAATAACGCCTTTGCCCCGCATGTATGCACGCATGATCAGAAAGAATGAGGTTTCTTTAGACTACATTTAAATCAATGCAGAACTGCCTAACGAATTTGTTTTTAATCTTATTTAAAAAAGGATCATGTTATATTATAAAATGACGTCGATGTGGAACTAAAAGACTAAGAGAAACATCTCGAAAAAATTTTTAATCATCGATATGGGTTTAGTTTGTTATAAAATTGTTATGAATACTGAAGATATGTAATGCAAGTGCTTAATTATTCAATTTTAGCCTACTTTTCAGAATGGAAATAGGCTTATAGTTTCGTCATTGCGTCTGTCTGTCTGTCTCCCCCCCCCTATTAACATTTGAGCCAATAGACCGATTTTCATGGCACTTGGTGGTAATCTCTTGCTACTTGAGTCGAGCTCCTGAGGATAGTTTTGAAGATTGAAATTCCCGGGTTCGATTCTAGGAACTATAATTCCCATGTTATTTACATGGAAAGTTAAAATCCATTGTACAGGATAATTTAGTCTTGCACATTTAAATATCTTAGAATTGTAATATCGGAACGGAACTTCTACCTTTCTCTGAGAAAATGAAAATTTGAATTTTTAATGGTCATTGATCGTATTTCTTCGAATTTCGCGTTAATACCGGCGGTTTTGAAGTTTTATGACTCATTACGAGAGTTTTGGCATGGCAACAACTATTGTTGGACTCGGATTCGGTATAGTCAAGTACATACACGCGATATTTTTGACGCACAAATACGGGTGATCAATTAAGGTTTCCGTTCGAATGTATGTGTAATATTTTATAACGCTAAATGATGAAATTTGGGAGCACAAATAGCAACTCATCCGCAGTGATTTTAAAGCTATTAAAGCCAATATAAGTATTAAATAAATGATTCTGTGGAAAATAGGCATATTAAGTTCCGTTTGGATCATCTTGTTTATATTTAGGTGCTTATTTTGGAATCACATCACAGAAAGTAAAGCTCTGATAAGAATCATTACATTATTATTTATTTGTTCATTCATAATGTATTTGCCCTCAACGTATATCGACGAAATGCCATTATAGTGTGATCAATTTTATAGAAAAAGCGCACGCAATTCTGTAAGATAGCGATTGGGATTATCTAGCGTAAAATTAAGTAGTGGCAATTGGACTCAAAATAGAGTCGTCGTCACGGAGAAGAGATTATAATAATACTATCGATGAATAACCACTGATGGTGGATGCATTACCATCAAAATTCGCATCTAGATTTCCAAACCTTCAATACTTAGGGTCTCAATGAATAATTTTTCCAAACAATTCGAGGAGGACAAACTGAGTGCACCTTATTGGCAACGAAAAAATTTGTATTCGGAAAAGGTTAAGAAAATGTTTAATAGTATATAGATATTATGATATAGATTGTATAAACACAAAATTTGCACCTACATTTGGAAACAAATATCTCCTGTTAACATAAAAGAAAGTCAATCAGTCAAGTCATACAATGTTAGTCATTACTGAATTTGTCATTCCAATTTATCATTATCCTCCAATAGCAAAATTAACAAAAACTTGTTCAAACAAAACAACGCCATCATATGACATACGGGCGAAAAGACACGGTGAACATAATTCTTTCTATCACATTCCTGCAAAATGCTCGTAAAAATTACACTAGTAGAATTTGACCTAAATATTCTTTTATTTTAAATTATGTGCAGATATTTAACTCAAGATTACAAGGTTGTAAAATTTCCTAAATAGCTAAAAAATATAATTATAATATTTATTATACTACAGCACCACATATATCTATTACCTTTCTCCGAAAATTCAAAGCTAATGAATGCAAGAAACTGTATCAACTATCAGATATAGTCCAAATAGATCTTAATTATGAAAATTTTGCTTCTTATTTAAAAATGACAGGAGCTTTCCTCCACTTGTGACAGTTCTACGAGTTAGCATAACAAATCCTAAACAAGAAAAGGGAAAAAGTTTCTTTTGTCTTTCCTTTTATTAAGTGACGAGATAAAATTTATGCTTTTGTAACAATTATATAGACAGGAAATGAACAAGTTAGAAAAGTGTATCGCAAATAGGAGCGTTTCGTGCGATGGTGTATTTGAAATTAAACGATACAATTTGAACGAACGCTCGCCATAAAATAGCGAAATGGCACGACCTGATTGAGTCTCTCGCCGTACTTAAAATTTCTGCCCATCCCTTAGTCTGCGCAATAAATAACGTATTTATGTAATTTCAGTATAATGACTAAATACTGCAAAACGATATATCTGAATTGATGCCAGGGGATTATTACATTTTTATTCACCGATTTGTTTTCTAATCTGTAGTATATAGTAAAAAAATCGAAAATTATTTGAAACATACTTCACTTAAGTTAAGCACTTGTCATGTTTACGTTTACTTTATTTTCTCCGTCAAATCCATTTCTTACCGCTTATAAAATGCCACATGAACGCGTAAGGAAATTGAACTTACTATTAGCCAGCGACACATATAGGCCTGTGTGCGTTTTAAAAGATATAGTTGGTTGTTTACGTTTTTTTTAAATATAATGGGTTTTTCACATTGGTTAGTATGTATATTGTTATTTTACTGGAAGAAATCAAGGCATCATGATGCACCACATTTTTGGTTAATGTTATTGTGTAATCAGATAATGCAAACCTGATATTTGCATTTACTCTAGAGGTAGCTACATAAAGTTGCTCATGTATAAACAGATTCCTTCAGGTAGACACGAACCCTCTCCGGTGTCTGACATTGTGTCTGACTGGATTTTTTTCGGGAATTCCATATAAACCTGTTTAAATAATATGTAATTTAGCTAATTCTGCCACAATGCTGTAGTCGTTAACAACAAAAAAATTCACGTTTTAAACGTAATATTTTAAAGTTAAAACGACATTTGTGGGTCTATTCGACCCGTAGAGAGAAATAGACGATGTGAATAAGAAACTTCATTAATTTTCATTTAAAACAGTCCGAGTCTGAATATCGAAAGCCAATTCTTTTCTAATTTTAATTTGCAAAAGAAAACAAGTCTGCACGTCGACAAGTGGATATTTACGTGTTATCTTATGGGAAATGGAAATTATCTCCCGGAGTCACTTTCGACACTTTTTTGATCATTGACTTGTAAATGTATGATTGAAGCCTTACCACCAAATCACAATAATCTGTCTAGCAGAGAAGTTTGTTAAAACACGCTATAATATTACGTATGTTTTCTTGTGACACACGGCCAAACACACATCCCCACTTAATCTATAGGATTATCCTAATTATAGCCAAGGCCGGATTAAGGGGCTCGGGGGCTCTTGAGCATAATTTTTCGCAGGTCCTCCACTCCACACATAGTGTCTAGGGCCTCCGTGGGGCCCCTTTTACCTCGGAGCCCTGGCGCAACTGCGCCACTGCAGCCCAGTAAGTCCGACATTGATTATAGCAGATCTTATTTACTTCAGTTACTATGAGGATTGTTTTCTTTGACAACGATTAAGATGTTGCATGAAGTTTTCTTCAAAGTGAATTGCGACTTTCTTGTTTGTTTTTCTTGAAACTGCTACTTTTAGGATAAAAAAATCATTTTCAGAGAAATATCTTATTTGGCTAGCTCTACAAATTTAATCTGAACACATTTTTTGCATAAATAATATTTTACTTGATGTGACGGAAAGTTTTTTTGTTCCTATAAAGTGGCCTCCCTGATTGGGTCACGTAAAACATTTATGCCATTTTCTTATTGCCTTTTCCCAGAAGTCCTTAATAGCAAATGTCACGAAAATATGCTCGGTAAAAGCCAATAACGATCACGCATACAGACGGACGGACATAACGAAGCAAATAGGCACTTACGATGGAAAAATGTGCCCAAAAATGAGATAGAAAGCAGAAAACAGAACAGGAGTGCTTAGGGTTATTACCTGTGTGTGTTCAAAGTTAATAATGAATTGTTGCGTAACGATCAAAACAAATTAAGTGTGGATCATGTAAAGGGAGAAATTCAAGTACACACAAATTTAAATTATTCTTGTAAAGATTTCTATGCCTTTATACTATCAAAATCAGATATTTTTGAGGCTGCTCGAAGAAATTCAAATTTAATAAATGAAGTACACTTTTTGAAGTAATGCTAATTTTAAGAGTTCATTAGGATAATTTGTAGAATAATATCAAAACAAAATTAAGGTCAAATATTCATATGGTTTCTAAATAATAAATAAAGCATGTTTTATTGTTCTCATTTGCTGTTTTATCCTACAAAATTTCTCAAAATTAACAACTCATATGGTGAATATCTCCAAGAATCAGCAATTTACAAGATGGCAACCCTAACTGTAACAATAAAATAAAGATTAAATAATCATTATAGGTTTCTAATTAATAAATAAATTACTCACGTTAGTTGTTTTTCGACCCAGAGAAAATTTTCTCGGATTCTCCCGGAACCAACTACTCATAAGGTGGCAATCTTGGAGTGCCCGTCAGGCGTGACTACTTATGTGCATAAAGTCACTATAACGATGCAAGAAATTTCCCATCCCTTTCCTATAATGTTAATATTTGCTGCTAAAGCGACTCATTAGAATTCACGTCCTGGCAAACGTAATAATAAAATTTCACATCTCCCGTTTAATAAGGACTATCGGCAATACCGTTGAAAGTTACATATAGCCTTTGACAGTAATCTGAAAAATGCCAAAGATACAAGTAGAAGCACAAAAATATAGTTAGTCACAACTGCCCTAGACCATACTGTTATAAAATGCTGTAATATTGAATATTATTTTCTTCTCAAACCTATATGAATATGTACTATATTTAACTCGTCAGTCCATATAAAAATTACTAACATAAACCTGAAACGAACGTGTTAGAGGGTTCCAATCTTAAGCACGAAGAATTCTAACCAAATGACCAACAAACAAAAAAATACTTTACATTATTGAACTTTAGAGGACACCAAAATACAAACACTCATAATTAAGCGGCTTAGTTACTCAATAATAACTGACTTTAGATATTATTAAAACGAAAGCCAGAATTTAACACAGCTGAATTCCATCTTTTTGCATATTTTCACGAACTACACATATCAATTTATGCTTGAACCACATAATATAAATCTTTGCGCTTACCAGTGTCTTTCTTGCGACATGCTATTGATTTAGAAAAATAATTTTGTTTCGAAAATACAATTGACCCAAAATCAATACGATCGAGATTATCAGAATCGAATAGACATGAAGTTGACACCGCGGAAAATTCCCAGGACGAGTTTGAACGCTGGCTCGGCCGTGAGCAGCGAGTTCGTCGCGAGGACGACAGGGGGAGTGGGCGAGCGGCCGCGATCCGGCAGTTTAGGAAGCTGTAGACAAGCCATTTTCTGTGCACAATTCAAATCCTTAGTAACACTTAATTAAATTTTATCCTGCTTTCGCGTATATTTTTATACTTTTAAACAATAGGATCATCTTTGATAAGGATCCAATGATTTATGATAGAAAGGTCAATGTGAAAATGTAGAGAAACTGTAGAGATGCAGCAGAATAGTTTAATTTTGAAAAAGCGTTGTATATTCAAAGGCTACAATTAAAATGTTAAATTGTGACTGATCCATAAGACTAACGTGAAAATGGAAATTGAATGTATTGATGAATTACAAAGAAAATGCCTAAAGCTAGATATAATAACAGAAAGATGAAATTGGTGATATTTAAGGAGCAGAAACATTAGAAAGTGCGATTTAATAGGCTCCCGGAGGAAATTGAATGCTACATAATTCGACGAGAAGGTAATATTCCGGTCAAAAATATTTAGAAATATCTCAGTGGAACTGCTGAAAGGATTGTAAAGAGTGTTTTAATAAATTGAGTGAAAACATGTAAGGGTAGGTTAAAAAGGAGTTCAATAGTTCAGTTTTGATTTATATTTAAGAAAAAGATCAAAGCAAACGAACTTCAATAAGTAAACTTAAACGAAAAGGCAAAGTTATCTTCTACGAAAATTAGCGGGAATATAGCAAGAGTCATTGGATTTGAAAGAGCGAGTATGAAAGAGCGAATGAGGCACTTATGACTGGAGTTAATGAAAAAAGGTTTAAATAAATATATTAAAAAGTGATGAAGGCAAAGTTGACAAGAAGTATAGCATTATTTGGTTGTGAATATAGCAGGAGAAGAGAGGAATGTTGTTAGATAAATATGACAAAGATACGAAAAACGGGTGAAAGAAACTTTTGAGTGATAAAATGGCTTTTCTAGTAATTCACAGAATGAAGGATCCTGAGAAATAAGTGCGTCTTAGGAAGAGGAAAATACATCAGATGTATTAAAAAAGGAGAAGACCTCTATCAGACAAAGACATGGGCTTTGGATGGAACAATTGGAAGGGATGAGTCAAGAACTGCTAAAAGAGTTCAACTAACATGCTTGGTAAGAAATCTTTTAGCTATAAATGATAATTTACTTATCACCATGCTCGTCTATGAACACCTGAATGCCACCGCACATATTACAAACGGATTTTAATTTATGCATGCAACTAGTTCCGGTATGGTCAGTAGTAATTTATGGCATACGTTGCTACAGCTAAATATTTTGTATCTCCGTTTCCTCGCTTGAAGAAAATATAACTCCAAATGTAAAAATAGGATGGTTTATATTGAGAAACTTTGGGAATAAGTCTTCGAGATTGGAAAGATGGTGGGAACGAATGTTCATTTCCCTTCGGAAGCAATTCGATTGAAGAATTGGTGATATTTTGGCAAGAAGAAGCCGCTGATTAAAAAAAATACTTGTAGAAGGAGCCAATGCCTTAACGGGAAAAGACAACGAATGCGAGACTAAAACGACTTAAGCGAGAATTATGAAAACAAATCTCTAAAAGTTTGAACAAGATTCCAACGGAACACTTATGCATGATGAAAAAACTTAATTCGAAATAAAAAATCACTAAGTAGATGTGAAATAATGGTATATGCTAATCACACGTTATTATGGATAATGAGTAAAATGGAGGCATCAAGAGATTTATGCAATTCCTGCAATTGAGTCTGAAATTATTACACCCTCGTTCATAAATTACCAGTATTTAAACTCAGTATTCTAAAAGCAACTTTTATTTTTACCATAATTAAATGGAAAATTAGCGTAAACAAAATACTAAACAGATGGAAAATATGGTAAATAATTCCTGATTTGGTAACAAATTACAGTTAAATGTTCCTCTAAAAGTTTTTATTTGTGCCAGTTAATGTATAACAGATCTAATACATGTTTTAAAATTAATTATGAAGCTTATTCTTTGTGAAGCTACAATCTTAGCTGTTTCCAACAGAGTAAAAAATATTCCTATCACATAAATCAAAATTACCGCAGGAATCATTTTTTGGAGTTCTTTGCAAAAATTAAACAAAGAACGCCTTATAACTAGGTCGTGTCCGTCCGTCCGTCCGCATGTTGCATCTCAGAAACTACTGGGCAGATGCCCATTAAATTTGGCATTTAAGACTTACGGAGAGAGAATCTAAGAAAATTAAATAAATGGTTTACGTAGCCTAATCGGAAGTGCCACTTTACTGGTAACAAAAATGAATTTTTCTTTGTATCTCGTAAGATGTCACTTATAACTAAAAAGGCTTCAAATAAAATTGTAGAACTAGTAAAATGGCACATGTTTTGTTCTGTACATTTTTAACGAAGGAGTAATCGATTTCAAGAAAATCAAACGAGAAAGTCATAATTCACTTTCAACTTAATGTTAGGAAATTTTTAAATTGTTTTCAACGTTGCAACTGGCGCACACAATATCTGCTCTAAATAACTAATTAATGTAATTTTATATCGTAAGCACGCAACATTTGGCAAATGAAGGAAAATGGATTATCTACGATGAAGAAATGAAAGTGAATACGTCTATTTTATTTACGTAAACGCAGCGTTTGTAATTGAAAAGAAATGGGTAATTTACGACGAAGAAATGAATGTGAACATAAAGATTACATTACAGTAACACCCCGTTTAACGCTGCCCCGTACAACGCTGATTCGTTATAACGCTCATTGTTCTCGAACCAATTTTTACTTTCTCCGTACGTTTTTGCGGATGCTCTAACTCAAGAAATAATCGCGGGAACATCGCCAAATTCCGTATTTAACATTTTAAAGTTACTAAGTGTTACTCTATCGAAAAAATAATAAAAAATTACAAGACGATTTTATTTCACATTTTCGGACACCACGTTCTCAGACTGCAGAGTAATATTTGGTTTTGTTTACATATCTCACGAAATTGGACACTTATTGATGGTATTGGGCGCTGATTATAAGGGGAGGATGTGTGGAATCTGTTACAGTGTGATAAAATGAAAAAAACGTTGCGTTATTATATTGAAGGATTTCTGGTAAGTAGCAGATCCGCTACATTGCGCATTTAAGGGTTAATTATTTACAGTTCAGTTTTAGAGTATCGGAGAGTAAAGCGAATATAGTACTAATATTTTGAAATTGACAATAAATTCCGATTACAGAAACGCATCTCCATAAGTACTATACCAAAATGACCCCGCATAACGCTGATTCAGTTAGCGCTCTCGTTTTCAGTAACGCATCTCCAGCGTTAAACGGAGTATGACTGCACTACCATTAGAATGAGGTAAGTTATATGAAATTGTCGATTATTTTATTAATTACAACTGATTAGGAAATAAATCGGCGAATCAAAAATTCGATATTTCATTGGCATCACCTCTGGCATTTCAGTTCTCATATATTATACTAAGCCATGAATATTTATATTTTGCACGCATTATGCGTGCATCATTCCTCTATTGTCTTGTTATCATTATTATCATCGTTATTCATATCGAAAGACATTCTAATTTGCGCTAAAAAATGTCTTTTATTTATGTAATGGAATCTTTCCCAAATGGATTTTATGCATATCGATTTTAGGTTTTTTGTACCAATAAAGTATGAATTGTTGAAAGTAAGTATTGTTTTCGGCTAAAGACATGAATAGCTGACGTACATACCTTAACCTCTGCTTGGTTACGAAGTGAATGTCTATATTTTACTCTGTGTACTTTTAACATTGATACGTATATTTTAAACCAAAGAATAAGACGAAGGGAAGTTTAAAAGAAAATATTAAAATAACTGCAGCGAAGTTTATATGATTACATACTTAGGAGAATAATAATTTCTAATGTAAAGTTTCAATTCTGAATATTAACGGAATATTTCCTTAAACTATAGCTGTCTTAATATGAGAGAATCTATAAAATCAGCATATTAGTTCAAGAGTAAATATGCGTGACGTTTATCTAGTCCAAAAATAAAATATATTATTATTATTATTACTATCAAAATATGTTTAAAGTTAGGCACACGGTCAGTTGGAAACAATATGAAAAGACTAGATGAAATAACTCGTTTAAAACGGGCTTTATAATCAAACAAACGGCTGAGATATTAATTGTCTTATGGGAAATTGAAATCACCCTCTGGAGTCGAACCCGGGACCTTTTTTGAAAAATTTTTGTCATTCGCTATTGGAACGTGATTTTAGCAATCCTACCAAATTTGGTTACGTGGATTATGTATTAAATTTAAGGCACTTTCCATTCTTCGTCCTTTTCTCTCTTCCTCTCTCCAATCCTCCTCCCTCACATTCTACCTCCCTCCCCCTCTCTCTTTCTCTGGAAAAATATATTTCCTAGTCTCAATCTCGCCCTAATAAAGAACATTATCTATCTATTTCTTCCTCTACCGTTTTCTCTGTCTCCCTCCTCTATCTCTCTCCTCTTTCGCTCCCTCTCTCTCCCCCTGTTTCTCTCCTTTCTTCCTCTCCTTTTCTCTCACCTATTAAAATTTTCAATGCACGCTTTCCTTATGCATACAGTATAAGAGTTGAGACGACAATACAATCTCAAGGTTTAACAATGAAACGATCGGCAAGGTAACATATCGTTAAAAAGTTTAATTTTTTCCAATAAATATGATTTAAACGTATAAATTGAGCGATTTTGTGTTGTAGGCAAAATATGACGATGATATAAGAAACATTATTTATTGTTCTTTAAAACGGTTTGAGTCCAAAGATCGTAGGTCAATTATTTTTAATTTTAATTTGCAAAAGAGTAAAAGCCTTTACTTCGAAAATTTGATTTTTACGTGTTATCTTATGGGAAATTGATATCAACCTCTGGAGTCAAACCGAGGATCTTTTTGGAAATATTTTTATGCCATTCGCCACTGATACGTTATCAATCCAATCCTACCAAATTTCGTTGAACTGGCTGAAGAAACAACTGAGATATCGAGTTTTATGGACATAAGAGAATTAGCATTTTATAGTTACTAGATGAAATATTTTATATAGGGAATAATATTTACAATTTCACAAACACATTATTAGATTTATACATTCTTGAATTAAATATAGGTAATTTCTCTCCTATTTTAAATCCGCATTTACTCACAGAAACTAACTAATACTTACAGGATTCGCGGAAGGCCCTCTGGTCTGCCGAAGCGGTCAAGGCGCCAGCTTTAACCCGGCAAACTATCCTTTGCCTCTAGCACAGAGGTGGCCAACCTTTTTCTGTATTGTGTCATATATTATGTCGAAAATGTGTCGCGTGCCACCCAGTGGTGGATCCAAGGGAGAGCGACCCCCCCCCCCCCCTCTCTGGATTCTTCTTAAAAGGTACTCCACATCTTGATTTTTCTCGGCAGCATAACTTTATATTTCAGTATTTGGCGTTGAACTTATGTTCACTTTCGAAATTATATCATAATTAAATTTTTATGAGTTACTTTACTTGTAATTATTAAAAATTATCAGGATCGCCCCCCTTGGGGAAAATCGCCGCCCCCTTGAGAAGTTTCTTGATCCGCTCCTGGTGCTATCTAACATTTTTGCCAGCTACGTCAAGAATTACATACATACATATGTACATATTATTATGCGTCCTTTGCAAGAAGTGCACAAAGTGAACACATATAGGGGAGGTCGTTTTCGTCCGTCCGTCCGCATGTTAAAACTCAGGAACCGCTAGACGTATTTTGATGAAATTAGGTATTAGGAGTTTTGCTAAAATTGATCATCCGATTCCAATTTTAGTTAAAATCGGAGATTAATAACAACTTTACATAATGACTTACATGTATTTTACAACGTACCTCGCTAGTTTGTCGTTAAATACTCATCTGAGCGAAAAATATTGAGAGCATTGTGAAATCTCAAAGAACCCATTTGGAAACTCTGTGTACTCCGACACGGAGTACACCTTTCCAATCTTGTTATTTCATTATTTACTATTACTATTTTGAAAATCACTTTTATAATATATTAACGTTATTTTTTCCAAATCGGGAGGCGTGCCACTGACAAGAGCTTCGCGTGCCACTAGTGGCAGCACGCGTGCCGCAGGTTGGCCGCCCCTGCTCTAGCACATACTGCACATAATTTATTTATTTCTTAACAACTGATTATATTTCTTAACATTATTTTTTACAAATCATGCCTATAAGAGGCCTATTCATGAATGGAAAGGCACAATTGCTTCTGCAAGTAGTTTGTTTCAATTCTCTCTCCCCCTGCTTAGGAATGAATATTTTCCCCAGTTAATTTTCTTCCTTGATGGCTCTAATTTACATTTATGATCATAACGACCAAATATTAAATCTGCCTTCCGATCCTATTGCCCGTATCCTTCCTTGCGGGGTTCTTTACGTAGGAGTTGCATATCGCAGTTAACATTACTGCGACTGTATCGTCTCTCAACTCAATTTATCTACCATTTTCATAACACCCGTTTCTGTCTTGAAGTTACTAGTTGCTGCTCTTTGTGTCATGTTAGTCTTTTAAATCTGTCTTATACCATTACCCTACATTCCAATATTGGCCTGATTAATGATTTATATGTTACTTCTTTTGTATTGAGTTTTCACATTCCTAACACTCTCATTGAACAAAATAGATCTTTGTACATCTTTGCTATTGCACTCACTATCTGAGGTACCCACGTTAATTCTAGATTTAAAATAACTCTCAAGTACCTACACTTTCTATCTTTGGCTATATCTTGACCGCCAACAAACATTTATCACTACCTATTCGAAAGATATGAAATTACTTTGTTTTCTGACATTTAGAATCATTTCGTTTTAAACTATCCATTTTTCTAGCTTATTCAAATTCTTTTGTCATATTCTGCGATTGGTATCACTACAAACTTACCTATTAATGAAATAGTCATCTGCGAATTGCCTAGCCTTGGATTGAAGGAATTTTGCGAAATTATTTAAAAATTAGGAATAATAAAGGTCCTAATACACTTCCTTTTGGTGATTTAGAAGTTATAAACTCATATTTAGCGGATTTGTCTCCTAATTTAAATTTAAGATATTATCCAATGAAGCACTCTCCCATCGGTTCCCATTTCCGATATTTTTGTCATCAACAATCTACAATTTTCCCAGTCAGAGGCCTTAGAAAAACCAAATACTATTACATTTACCCGTTTGCTCTCGTCTAAATAAGGCAGGCGTATGTATTTTGTGTGAATATCCGCTTCCATAAACGCGTTGATTCGTCCATAGCAAATTACATTCTTGCCAAAATTGCATCATACCATTATCCACTTTGTTCAATCTTCTAATGCTAGGTCATTATAAGCTCGTTGGTTTAAGTCTGTTCCCTGTACACCAAATCCTGGACCGAAACCTAAGAGGCGCAGATTATCTGAGAGCGTCTGTGAGTACGACTTTCTTGGTCTTCAGTTTTTATATGAAAATCTTAAGGTTGACTTCTAAAGATACTTATAGTATAGATATAGTTGACAATGCGAGAAAACATTTTGTTCCAAATAATTGTACATTATTTCCAGTATATATTTGGGTTCACTTTTAACTGGATTGTTTCGATGGTATAAAAAATTCACCGTTCTGACTTCAGATTGCTGGTTTCACCCGTAGAAATAAGTTTCCGTGTCGTTTTCTTCTCTTTAATTGTCTTATGGAACAATTTACAAGTATGAACTCCATTGATGCTGAATTTTTCAGGTTTTGCGTCACACAAGGTCACGGAAAGCATAGCGTTGTATTCTTATATCTTTCGGAAATTTTTACACTCAGATTTATTTCCTCTCGATAATTCAACAGAGAACAATCGAGCTCTTCTTATGACTGAAAAAAGTTCAAGAATAAGCAATTACCTACTAGCGTTAAGTATCCCCCATAGCCACAACAAGGTTAAAAACCATTTCGGTGAATTACCACTGAAGACGGCTGCTTTTAGCCGAAATGCGCATGTTTTTTTACCTTGCTGTGGCTATTGAAGATATCTAACAATAAGGCAAGTACATGTTTAACTGCATGTTCTTGAACTCTCGATAATTGTTTAAATAGATGCGGAAGTTGCGGAAGACAAGTGGTATTCAAGTATTCTGATTACATCAATTATTGTGTTTTTCTTTGCTGAAATGTAACAGTTTGCGATGGTGGCATTTATTGGCCAACTTTTCTTAACACGAATTTTCTATCCGAACAGTTATTTCATTTTCTCTTGTTAAAACTGTTGTTGTTTCTACGTTTTCTGCTGTTTTTGGCCTTTTCTCTTTTTCAGTTTCATCGTTTCTTCTTTGACGCCTGATTTTGTTTGTTCTCTCTCTTTCTCTTTTTCTACCTTCATCTGTCTCTTTTGATTTTCTTGCGCATTTCTCTATCTACTTCTTTTACGTCATTTTTTCTTCTTGTTTTTGCTATTCTTTCTTTCTCCTAAGTTCTCTATAATACCTTCGTCTTCAGTACTTTCGTTGATTGATGTCTTCAGATGTTTGTACTGTACTTCCGATAAGTTGAGCATTGATTTTTCCATTCGATGAACAATTATTGCCGCAGTAAAAGTTAAAATTTTAAAAATGTATATTTGTAATAATTAAAATAATTGTAACGCATCAACAACTTATTTATTTTTATGTAAATAAAACAAAAACGAAATCATAAAGGATAGAGACCGTCACACTAAGAAAATGAAGGGATAAAATACAAATTATTTCTTGTTTTAATTTTGAAAAGATATATTTACAGCGTTATTCTGATGAATAAATATCTTTACGCTAATATAATCCATAGATTTTTATTTCTCTGGCATTAAATTGATAAAAGCATGCTTTTCTTAAGCATATGACAATGAAGCCAACAATAGATTTAGCAAATACATTGATATGGCGTTAAATTTGTATAATGCATTTTAAAAAATGCGAAACAAATCGTATTAAAACGTAATTTTCGGGCAATTTCGAGTAATTTTTAGAATTTCACACTGAGAAAATTTATCTTCATACTTTTATTTAGATGACTGTGCAACTCTTGAGTCGGTATCTCAAAAATATAAGATATTTTGAAATGGTTACAGAAAAACATCTGCACAATGAATTTCAGCTCTTCCTATGTAATTCAAATGGAAAACAAATATGGAATCGAACTCACACATTCAATGTAAATGGGAATCAACTTGAAATCGATGAGTAATTTCAAAAAGTTTAATCTAAAAAGAATGAAAATTTTTCGACTTATAAGCGTTTTTTTTTCTTATTAGCCTATTGAGTTTTAAAATTTTCCTGGAATTCTTTCTGTATACATATACCTATATGTATATACATATATACCATACTTGTTAAGCTAACTGATCGATAATTATCCAAAATAAATCTCTTGAGCTTAAGAAACACTACTTCATCCTTCCAATGTTTCGCTATGTCGAGGGTCGAAAAAAATCACAGCAATCTAGAATCCAGAAAACTCCGTAAAAATAAGTAATAATTGAATTTAATAAGTTCTAAATTATATATTATTGTTTGGTTATCGATAAATTAATTATTATTGTATGCATATATTGTATAAATGTCTCTTTTTATTTTATTTTAATTGATGAACAAGTCAAAGTTATATGAGGGTCCAATATTGTAGCAAGTGTCGCCACCTGACTTTAGCTTACTTGCGACATTGAAAGTTAAATAAATAAATAAATGAATAATTTCAAAAATTCTCCAAAGTCATCGACATTAAATTGAACACAATTGCAAAAACTGCTGCAGAAAATTTGCAAGAATACTCGGATAAAAGAAATTTTGAAAAGAGACAGTCAATATGAGTACTACCTAATGATATTTTTACAAAAGTGCCTAAATAGACTATTAAATGGCATACCACATTTTGAATCGATTAAATCTCATTTTATACCGCATGTTACTCATTATGCGGAACCATCTTTACTTTTTTGTGATGTTTTCTGGCTGCATGAATCATTTGTTTTTCCGTCTAAGCAAAGGTTAGCTTCTAAATCGATGTGTACAACCAAATGACCGATTTCTGGAGGACTTTTCGATATTTACTATGGAAAAGACAACAATTTGCTATTTATATTAACACAGCAGGTGAAATTCATTTACAGAATTTATATTTACACTTTTAATAATGGTTCTACATTGAAATAAAATTTGATTTTGAATTTTGGCTCCAAAATTCCTATAAATATTAAGGAATACAAGCGTCATATCTGAAAGAATCGGCTACTATGGCAAACTTTTAAACCGGCGTCTTAAAAAAAAAAAATTGCGTGAAATATCATTTTTCCTCCGTTGTAGTCGAGAAATATTTCATCCTAGTTAAATCGATTGTAATATTTGTTTAGTATTTTTGAACGAAAATATCTAAATTTGCATGTGAGCGGGATTCGCGTTTTACGAGCGGCGTCTATGGCAAATGCCATCTTCGCCACCCTCTAGTTATGGCTCTTAGAATGATAGCCAAATGATAAATGGGATTAATAATATCTAATATGGAGATTCCAGTCATCTATTCCTGTATATACACACCTATTTTAACTGTAGCATTGTTACTGGTTCAATGTTACTTAATAACATTAAAATTATATTTGCTCAAGATAGGCCTTCGCGGATACTGTAGCGACTCAAGAGGTTCCCACTGAACCTCTAGTAAGACATGATCTTACCTGAATGGTTTATATAGATTTGTAATTCAAGGATCCAGACGGTACTATAAACTAATATTCAGAGCCCATCAAGATTATACGTGGAGATTAAACCATAAATATTCAGTAAACATCCCTTGAGTAATTATACGAAATACCTCAAACAATTTCAATGAACTTAAAATATTGGTGATTCAGTGGTAGTAGATTCGGAAGTATACCACGACTCCAAAACTCCGGAAAATCATGGGACCAAACAGTTCTCGGATTTATGGAAACTCCGGATTCCTGGAGACAATGACAAGAAATGGTATTTAATATATAACATTATTTTTAATACATATTTTTATTTTTTGTAATCTACAACTAATAGAACTGTGTAAAATGGACTTTCGGTTAGATAAAAAAATGTCACTACACCCCGACAATACTAGGAAGAGTTGCCACGAACTTCATTATGACAACAGTATATGCACAATAAAATAAGGTAACAAATGAGACATGGTGGAAATGAGTGTTCTGTTGAGAAGATCTGCATGTGCAGTATTGTAAAAGCTATTTATGTGATTTTTGAGTGAAGTGCACAAAAAGTTAAATCCACAAAATCATTAAAATGCACCAAGTGAGTACAATGCACACTCTGTCAAGCAGATTTCAAGACATTGTGAGACCACATTGAAGAGTGCAGAGGAAGTGTGACGTCAACGCTAGATGTTTCGAGCGGCAAATTTCGGAAACTTGCAGTAAATACAGAGTATTTTGTCACTCCCAATCTCCTAGTTTCGGATTTTTTTCGAGTTCCGAAGTTTTGGAAACTGGAGTTCTTGAGTTATACCGTAGTAAGTTTTTATAGAATCTACCATCAACGTAGGCGGTGGCTTTGTAACTGAAATGCGCATCAGGTATTCAAACTTTTTATGGTATTGGAGGTACATAGTATTTCAACTTCACACAATATTTTTTATTTTGGCAATTTAGATAGAAATTACAATAGAATTTTATGCTTCTTCGCTAGAGAATGAAGAACTTTTAACTTTGCGCTAATTTAACCTTAATTCATCTCCTCTTTTAGCGGAGTAAATTAAAACTTTCTCCAAATTCGTAAACTTACACAGATCATCTGCTTTTAAATATAAAGCATTACAAATATGCAGTTAAAACAAGGAAATACGAAAGAATGCTATAGAATGTTGTACATGACGCGAACTTCATATTAATAATCACCTTAAAATACAACGAAGGTAATTGCGAAGCGGTAGTAGCGGAACGCCTTATGGGAACGTCGCCTCCGTCTGCCCGTCCGTTCGCATGTTTTATTTTCAAAACTACTGGTCTGATTTTAATTAAATTAAGTATTAATGATCCTTCTGGAAACCAATTGATAAATTATGACATTTAACTGCATTTAACTTCTAATTTACACAAGAAATAAAATAAACGTATACTGGTATCTCGTTAAATGGCTTCCGTCAAGCAAAAATTAAATATGTACCATATTTTTCTCTCCCATGCATTTATATGATCTGTAAGGTAAATATTAAAAAAATATCAGATAGTGACCAACATTTACCTCAAAAAAGTCCGCGAAATCACATAATTACGACATAATTTCGGAGGTAAAAATTCGAGAACATCTCAAGCATAAAATATTTTCTTTGCAACGATCGCTACGACAATTATATCGATAAACGACAATTAAAAACCATATATTTCTCTTCCATTTTTTTTATATGATCCACGAGATATAAATTAAAACATTTATTCTGATAGAGAACCACATAATTACGACTTATAGTTTCGGAGATAAAAATTCTAGAAAATCCCAAGTATAATATAACACATTTTGTTTACATCGATCCCTACGGCAATTCTATTGACAAGCAACAATTATTATAAAAACATTGTTTTCTCTCCCAGGCTTTTATATGATGTGTTAGGTATAATTTAAAATTTTATTCAGATGGAGGACAACATAGACCACAAAAAGGCCTTGGGTCCATATAATTACGACTTATAGTTACAGAGATAAATATTCAAGAGCCGCCAAATATTTCCATACCATTTTATACGCATTTCCCATAAAGAACGCCTTTAAAATCTGTCTATTCCATTTCTGGAGTATATTTTCCTTCTTGTTTATTTTCTTTTGGTATACGCATATATGAAAAGTTTATCGAGCAGAGGTTAAGCAAATTTCTCACCGTTTTTCTTGTCAATAAATATTTCAAATTACGCAATGCGTTACTTTGTTAATATTTTTCCATCGTTTTATGGGCTGAAATGAATTTTAAATATTTTCTTTTTCTTTGTCGAATTCTCAGGAAATTTCAGACGCCAGGCGATGGAAGCGTTGATACATTTGAGGGCGACTCTCTCTCTCTCTCTCTCTCTGTCTCTCTCTCTCTCTCTGTCTCTCTGTCTCGCGGATCCGCGAGTGCGCAATCGATACGCGAGTCCAAGGCGTTTCCAATCCGCGAGCGGCAAAACGAATATGGTCGGCCATTTTTCATCACTCTTCATGACGAAGGTACGTTTTAAAGCAGCGTTTCCCGACCCTTTGAAATCCGCGGAACACTTCAGGAACCCTTTCAAGCCCTGCGTACCACCTCATTCCTTACACTCAGCTACTAACTGCACCTACGTTTAAGAAAATGTGTCCTTGGTTACGTAGTTTATTTGGCCATTTTCAAATATGCACGCAGGCGAACTCCAAACGGCACGAGAAATCTCAGCTTTTGTGGTAATAAGATCAGTAATGTGTAAGTTAGGGATGGCAGAGGGTGAAATCGGGAGATATGAAGGAGTGGGAAAGTGTTAATGTAAATGCGTCATTAATAAAAATATTCATTACCTGTGAGAGTGTATAACCTGCTTAATTTTTCCTAAAATATCCTAGCTAAATATAAGGTACGGCCTAAAAATAAACTAATTTTGGAAACCTCCGCGGACCACCAACGAAACCTTCGTGGACCATAGTTTGGGAAACGCTTGCGCCGAAAATCGGAAATTTTTATTTTTCCAGTGCAAAATAATCAAATGATTCTCTTGGAACCCGGGAGGTCTTGGGCAGAATAGTTGACGACCTACGACCCACGCCTTATCTCGCTTTCTAACTTGTTTCGGAGAACGAAGGGGACTCTACCTCTCGAGCGACGAAGGGACTTACCGCGGCTACGGCACAAAGGAAGCCCTCCCACTCCACTTCCCCCCTCTTAACCCCACCTCTCTCTTAACCTCCCCCCTCTCCATCACTCTAACCCTCGTCTCTTTCCTCCTCTTCTATTATGCCTGAGAACGTGAATGGATGCGTGTGTGCGCTCGTGTGAGTGAGATAGACCCATTGAGTGGACTGGCGACCAGAAGGTCAAAGAGAGCCAGAAATGCAGTCCCAGCCGCAGAGGTCGAGTGCAAAAAGAAGTGGGAATGACTTTTCTTATTTCGCATTCGACGGACTTCAATGTTTCACACCGTTTTGATTTCTAAAAGCTTCAACATTTCTAAGGTAAATAATTGGTTAGACTCTGAAGGCTCTGAATTTCGAAGCCCGCGGGCCACATGCGGCCCCCGTGGTACATTTATGCAACCTGCGAAGTAAGCTAGTTTACAGTAGACGGCCAAAACTCAATGTATTTCTTATAAAATCTTTCATGTAAACCACAGAAGTTTAAGAAGTATTTAAATCAGCACTTTTCAAATATACGCAGTTAATTGCTCATTCCGATTTACAATAATTCTGCACAGGTGTAGTACTAAGTATGTTCTTCCCACTGCAAGCACGTTTCTTGCGTGTTCGAAGAACTTAACCCTCAACGCCGAATCTATTAATAATTTTGGAATGAATGTGTTTAAGGCCGCATCAAAGGCTTGGGATGATTTCTTTCTTGTGGAAGGGGAGAGTGAATGTCCAAAGAATACGAAACGGTGTAAGGACTAGGAAAGTATGTGGCCCGTGGACTTGGTACGGCAACTTAATGCGACAAGCGGGTTCAGTGGAGGGCCTTCATGCGGCCCGCGCACCGATGTGAGTTTGGGACCCCTGCGTCTAACCCATGGGTTTCAAACTCACGTCGGTGGGCGGGCCGCATTTAGGAACCGTACCTTATTCGCGGGCCGCATTCCTTACTTTCCCAGTTTTCACACATTTCGTATTCCTTTGACATTCAATCTCTCCTTCCACAAGGGAGGAAATTACCACAATCCTATGATGAGGCCTTAAACCCGTTCTTTATGAAAATATTACAAGTCAGGAGGTAAGTCCTTCGGACACGCATAAAACACACCGGCAGCAGGAAGAAGATTCTTCTATGCCACAATTGTGCAGAATTTTTATAAATGGGAGTGAGCGATAGACCGAGCGTATTTTAAAAGCGCTGATTTAATACACTTCTTACACCTCTTAAATTATTTACTAACAGTTGCGTGAAATATTTTCTAAGAAATAAATGTTAGTTTGCGCCGATATATTACTTTAAAATCACTGGGCAAAATTATCTGACGCACAACAATATTGAGAGAGCAATCAAAATATAAAGTTACACTTTTAAGATTATAACAAATTTTATAGTGTGCGAAATCGCCTTTTCGATGGTTGTTCTAGCAGTGCTTTAAACAGAAAAAAATAACTGTCGGTACTCCTAATGCTTGGAATATGAAGGTGAACGTTTACAAATATTACAAAGACGCATTTATTCAGATACTTAGCTCAACGCAAAAAAATAGGTAATACAAAAATAAAACTCGAAAGAAACAAAAAGCAGAAAACAAAAATATTTGATCACAAGAGTTTCCATATTGATTGGTGTGTTTAACTCCTTTCGTTCCTTTTTGCGATAAGCCATCTCGTCTGCCTCTTCCTTCTTCCATTCAAAATCCACGATTCTACGCGTGATTGAGGATTGAGTAGGTGCAGTGGCGCTTCAAGCTGAAAATTGAAACTCAAACTTCCGGTACGCTAGAACATTAAATTAAAAGTATCGTTAGTGCTTCCCGGACAGTGCCGGTCCATTTAAAGCATTGTGTTCTACTTAAAAAACAAACCCAGTCCTTAACCTTCAATAAAGTGCAACAGTATCAATCCTTGTAATTTAAATCATTAGAATACAAAAGAAATGAGGTTGCAATTTATCTCTCAGCACATAAACGACACCTATTTATATTTTAATTAATTCTAATCAATCGTAAACATACCTATACAACAAATGTTTATAAATAAACTTTTGATGACCTTCCCACCTTCTATCCTTAACATACGTATGCATGTGTATATATTTCTAAAGAAAAGTATTTAAACGTTCAATATGTGGTGGTTGTGCTAAAATATCTCTCTTAAATTTTTATTTTATAAAGAAGCCTATTATATTTCTGCAATAAGTCGCAACAATCATCTTAACGAACGCATGCTCACAAAATAAAAACAATTACAAAAACATCTATATACAATTGTAATTTCGAAATAATGCAAAAACATCGTAATTTTGCAGAATAGCAGTTCCTACGATGATAAAAGTAAAAATCAAAACTTTTGGTCTTTATAGCACAGTTTTTATTATTCTACCTAACCCGGAAGTATATACTGCTAAAAGATGTCATGGTCAACATCAGGAGAAACTCACGAAGACAGTTTTCTGCTAATTGAACCAAGTTGAATGAATATTGAAGTTCTTATGGCCAAAAAATGGGACAAAATCTTTTGTAAAACCAATACGATCAACTATTTTGAAAAAAAAGCCCCTTAAGATAAGATATCCATCCCCAACAAGATATTTTTGAGCAATGTTACAGAAAAGTAAAATAAAGCTTTTACGCCCTTATTTAAAAACCAAGAGACGTCTTTTAAATTAATACGGTCCAGTGGAGTGATCAACTTCTGGTAAAAAATTGTTAATCAAACGCCTTGCATAATTTGCAGTGTCTAACATCAAAGCCAAATGGACAATAAGTTACCGAAGCCTTCTACGGCAATGTGATGTTCGGTATAATATTTTCATTTTTTAATGAAGGCCCATTATTAAACTAAGGAGAAAAAATTCTTAATTATGCAAGTTTGATTTCATCAGAACTAGGGTCTGTTCCATGAATTTGACTTCCTTTTTTATCATAGGCGTTATTTAAATGGATTTTTATATAGTAATAATTAAATACTTTAAGAATTAGAGCAATAAAATGATTTATATGTGGTATGCGTCTTTACAATCAAAGAGTACCGGGAAATATATAAACAAATTAACCCTTTCATAAGAGGGCTTTTTGTGTGTATACTACATGGTCAAAACTGACCAGGAAAGGTGAGCCTAGTTTTCTTGAAGTAAAGGATTTCTCTCGTATTTCAATAGTTTAATATTAAAAACATTCTAGTACTGCGGAAACATATTTTAAACGGTATTATTGCTAAAGAATTTGAAAATCATAAGATAATAATACAGGAGTGCTCTTGAAGTTGTTTGTAACGCATTAAAATTTTAACTCCAAAATTTCAAAGAAATCTTGACCAATTTAAAAAAGTTGATGAGTAACACCGTTTTAACACAAAAATAAATTAAAAATTCTAAAAATGCTTCAATGAAACATTACGAAATTAACTTGTTTCTAGAATTATACTTAATAATTTACGTCTTACACAACGTCTTGGCTCGCATTATATTTTCGAAAAACATCAATGGAATATTTTAATTCTGAAAAATTATGTAAAAATCAAATGAACCCATTTCAGACGCTACGCCACAATATTCTATTGAATCCGATAATGGCACTAAGGAGACTAAAATTCAGTCCTTTCACATGTTCAACGGGAGATAAATGGCACGCGGCTACAGTCAGAAGCAAAGCATGCGGAAAAGTCAGTGTTAGGAATGCATTCGAGATGATTGTGATTTGTATAAGCGATAATGCCTACGAGTTTAAATGCACGACTACGAACCGAACTCAGCGAAGCGCGCGCTGCGCACGGAGGAACTACTTTGTCTGGCGGCAGAGGCATTTTTCTTTTCGGGATGTATTTCATTGTCTATTTGTCCCAAAAGGGATAAAAAAATCACGAAAATATTTGAAAATTTTTAAATCTGCCAAAGTCGTCCGCCAAAGTGTACAAACAAATTCTCCCCTAGGCGTCGACACGCTTGATGCACTTACTGAAAAACGAGTCGAAGAGGATTAGTAATCCTGAGACTAAAGTTTACGCTGTCTCCCACGAATATTGGTCAAATATTTCTACTAAACGTGCTCTAATAGTGGTAACCTAACAGAATTGTTTTGTCAAAAAAATTTAATTACATTTGCGGTGCACGTGGCTGAAGATCAATCCGTAATAAATTGTTGGAGTGGAAATGTTTCGTTAAATGGCACTTGAATATCAAAAGCTTTGACTTGGTTATGGTAAGAAGCTTTCCCCATTTGCTGAGAAAGTCTGAAACTCGTGCCGACCGCGTGTGCGCGTAGCCCTCTCGTGCAACACGCGGCACGTTTCCCTCGGACGCAAAGCAAGTCGTATTAGGGGGCGCACCCATAGAGGATGGGGGAGCAGCAAACAATTGAGCAACAATAAGTCCAATGGCCAAATAACGAATGGGAATTATGTAAGGCAATGTCGCGTTGTTTCCACAAATAATTTAGTTTGCTAACTCGCGACCCGATGTCGATCTATGCAGCCGCGTACTTCAACAATGGAAGATATTTAAAAAATATTCAATGGACGAAGAATAAGCGGAAAATTTTGTATGCTCTACGAAAAACTACTCAAAGTTTTATCTTTCCTTTCTCGCTCGCATGGCGAAAAAGTGAAGGGGGAAAGAGACTTCAGACACGATGGAAAAGTAAGAAATGCGAAAAAGATATACACCATTTGAAATTATAATTACCTGGATATATTGTTTCAAATATAATGAAAGACAAGACGGAAAGTTGAGGAAATGAAGTTTTATGCATCTACGCATAAAGCTTCAACTTAAATTTGACATTTCAGAAGAAGAAAAAATCATGTACTTGACCGGGAATCGAACCTCGAACCCTGATCTTCTATTTGTCGAATAGGTGCTATCAAGTCAGCCTGATTCTCCAATTTTGAATGATGCTTTTTTCTACAACGAAAGATCTGTAATTTTTTCATAAAATATTCTTGCTTCTCAAAATCTGACTCGCACGTTATTAGCTCGGTCTAGGAGATCCGCGGAATTTTAATTTTATAAATTTCTCTTAGCTCTACCTGCATACTTAAAATATTCAGTACCTTCAAATAGTTATGTCAGCTATAGATCTATTTTCATTGTGCGTCGTGTGTGATCGGATCTATATCGCCCTGATATCGTTATGGGCTTGACAGACCCATCCCTTTTACTTATGGAACTGTTTGAAGGATTGTGATTTTATTAGGTTTTAATCAAGACAGTTTTCATTTCGCTCTGTTCGTTACTTTTGACTTTTTATCTGTTCCTGTCATACTGGGAACATGGACAAATGTAATCCAGCTGATCTAAATTGCAAACGTTATATCTTAACCATTATCAAGAGATTATTTTTTATCTAGTGCTTATCCTGGATTCGTCGATTACAGAGATCATAATACTGATTGCGAAGGTGATAACATAAAAAGTGACAATGAGGGAAACACTGAACTTGAAAACACTAAAATTAGTCACGCTTCATATTATTTTGGCAAAAATAAAAAACGAAATAGAATAAAAGAATCGTTCTCTCAATCTTCGCACAAGAAGTCAAAATACAATTACTAAGTAGCCTTCTTTGAAAGGAAAGGCGAAATAGCAGGACATTTCCAAGAGAGGGTGTTTTCTTTCTAACCTCTGACCTAATAAAAGAAAGAGCTATTAGCAAATATCTCCGGAGACACGCAGGAAATCAGCACAGAAGCTAACTGGCATTCAGGAAGTTGCAAATGCCACCAACAGAAGCGGAAGATGCGCGCTCTGCAAGGACAAATAAACTAGATACACATGCAAGGAACGCAAGAAGGACATCTCTCTAGAACAGAGGCCCCCAACCCTTGGACCAAATGCGGCCCCCGAGAGCACTCTATGCGGCCCGCGAAGCTATGACGTAAAGGTGATCGGTAAAATTTGATATAGACAATTTCATATTTTTCAGTATAGTTATCGTCTCAAAACCTTTTCTGGTGAAGCTTTAACGCTTGTAATTTATTTAGACTTGATGTTCGCTAATATGAGACCACAGAAACCTTTGGTAACTTTTAATGGAAGCACTCATCCGGCTCGCCGAAGCTCTCGTGACTTCTAATGCGGCCCTCCGAAGCATTCACACCTTAGAATGCGGCCCGCCATGCAGAAAAGGTTGGGATCCCTGGTCTAGAACATTGGAATTATTTATGTCATGATTGCAATGAAACCAATTAGTTCTTTCAATACGAAGCTGAAGACTTACATAATCAACTAATATGGGCTCTTTTAAATTCACGGATTTTTAAATTGTGGGATCAATCATTTATAATGATTTTGTTACAAATCCATTATTACCCATTAAATTTTATTATTATATTCCTCAGCAAATAACTTCATATGTAAGACAATATTAACCCCAAAAGAACCGAGAACACCTTATCACACAAAAACGTTTCTTAAAAGTTGGGCATCGACAGACCCAAATTTTATATTAATGTTTTTTTACATCCCGTACGGGTTAAGCTTCTCTTATTCTTATATCTATCACTAAGTCCTTTCCAATATCCTAAATGATCGTCGGCAGAATAACTATTTGTTTCAGCTTCTAGTCATCTTTTCAAAATCCGATAAATCATTTTAGCTACATGATCAGTTGAAGCAAACGTCCTTTCTTAGCGTCCAATGTCTATACAATTTTTGGTGGTGTCGGGTGAAAAGAAGGATAAATTCAACAATACAACACGAGAATTTTGTCGCAGCCACGAAAACAAAATTCTGACATTCCGTAAATTGTATAATTTTAGCTACTCCCCGATGAATTGCATACCCAAGTCACATTATTAAACAAAGAGGTGCACCTTGTCATAAAAGAACGAAATATTTCAACATTACGCGTTAATACGGAAAGAACCAGTCTTTTTTTGAGGCATTTAAAGAAGCAAATTGTAATAAGTTACAGGAAAGAAAAAGAAATACTACAATACTACAATAATAATATCATTATAATTATTATAATATTATTAATGTCACAAATTACAACTGAGAAGGAACTCTCTCCATTTTCAAAAAGTACCGTGTCTTTTATTCCGCATTGCGTAGCGTTCAACGGTCGTGCTACATAGCATTTACATATTGCGGTAAATCTGCACGATCTCTATACAGCTCGATTCTACGTCCCGCGTATTTTTTCCGGCGTTTTTTTCGCGTTTAGGATCGTAGTTATGTCTCATAAAATACCTATTCCGATGATACCGCCAAGTTCGATAGATTACCTACTTCCGCGTTTTTTCTTCCCTCGCAAATACTTCGGTGCCTCAATACGTACACGCAACAATCAAACGTTAGCGTCGGCAGTTTTCGCAATCTGGGGTCGGGAATCCATTCGCTCGACAGTCATATTCGTCCCATGATGACAACGTGTTTTACGGCGCACTAGGCCTACTCTCCGGACAACGCCGCGCGATTCTCTTTTGTTCTCGAACGCCTAAAAAGGATGTCTGGCGGAACGGCAAAGGAGTTTCTGTACGAAGAACACGAGACCGCAATTACAATGCGAACGAACGACCGAGAGGGAAATATAAATAGAAAATTCCACGAAATGCGAGATTAAGGGACGTTATAGGAGCGATCAGTTGCTACACTCATGCAATTGTATGTACATTTTTAAGCATCGTCTATACCACAATACCGAAGACAAAATGGCCTGGATTTTAAATTTTGCTAGTAGTAAAATCTTAAAAAAGGTTCAAATTTAACTAACTCGTAGTAGAACGGAGTAGTAATCATCGATGCTTTTACTGTACGGTATGAAATTTCTTCCCCCTTATAATATTACCAAATGATCTATCGAAATATTTCATTGTTCGCTAAAATCAAAATCGTTGACAGAGAAGCTATGAGTACATTTTGCATCTAAGAAATTTTTTATAAACATTCTGAATAAAACTCATTTTATTTCTACCTTTCCTTGACATTTTAATGAGAAAAAGCGGAAAAACAACAAGTGGAAAATCCAATCAAATTCGAAAGTCAGAACAAGATAGAAATATTAAAGCTTAATTTTCAAAATCTGCATATAAATGTCATCAAACAAGTAATAAATGTAATTATTATGGTTATAGTAAGAATTTATAAACCATAGTTAGGTTTAAAAGATAAAAAAGAGGAAAAAAGAAAGAATTTTCAAAATAATGTCCTCAAATTCATAACAAGCAATAAAATTCGTTGAAAAGTATTTTGCGGTAGCCTAAGTAAGGCGTTATTTTTTATGATTCTACGCTAAAGAGTTAAACTAATTTTTTTAAATTGATTCTAGAATATACTAGGAAAAGGAACTAGAGTTAAAACTTAAACTAAAGGTCTCAATTATTTCTTCATGAGCAGGCGTAAACCAAAGCTACAAATGAAAACATTTTAAAATTTCAATAAAGTTCTACGTTTATAACCCTATCAGGTGAAAAGGTGATAAATATATACATAAATGAAAACAAAACAGAAGAATCTAGCATAAAAATATTATGTTTTCATTCGCTTTGAATTCATTAGTAAAAATGGCTTCAATGAATTTTGAGATCTGAACGGAAGTGACAGATGAAGACAGAACTTGTTTCCAAATACATAAATAAATCTTCTAAGTATAAACTGGATATTTTAGCAGAAAAGAGAGCGAAAGAGAGAAAGAGCAGCTGAAAGAATGTAGAACAGTTTACGCTAAAATTTCCCAAAAATTGCTTGCAATGAAATATTTCGAATTTGAAATACTATCAAATGCAAACACCTTACAAATACATAGTTAACAAGAATTAAATTATGATTAAGGTGTCACCTTTTATAATTCAATTATAAAATATTAAATGATTCCAACTTTATAGTGTGCAATGTATAAAAAGCAAGTGTTCTCAACCGGAATGCTGCAGAAGATTTGCCTAATAAATTGTCATAATATTGTAACCTATTTCTTTAAAATTATGGAAAAAAGTGCCCACGCTTATCGGTGCTCATGGTTTTTAATAAACAATGGTGGCCTAACCTTAACACTTTTTACATACATTTTAGTAAAATCGTTAATGAATATTAGTCCGCATCCTAACGCGTCTCAGCGTTCCAGAACCTTCAGTAGGTGGCCAAAGAAAATGACGAGTACACCGCTTAAACTAATTAGTGGCAACCAAATGTACTTTTCTATAGCGTGAGGAAAATCAAAGAAATAAAAATAACAAAATTTGCAAAGTTAGCTTGCTTTGTGAATATTTTTTCTAATAAGACAAACTGCAGCATGCAAGGTAAAACCCGAAATTATTCTGCCTTATTCAGATGGGATCAGTGCACTGAGAGAGAAATTAAGAATTTGGAAAGTGAGAATAAAAAAGAGCAATGTGGCCATGTTCCCAAATGCTGTTACATCAAATAATAAAGAGCTCCTTTCGCTGGTTGGCATGCATCTCGAAGTACTTGAAAGGAAAATTCATCAATATTTTACAAATATATACATTGACACCTATGACTGGTTGGGAATTAGCGTCAGAGTAATCGCAGTTTATTCTGAAAGAAGAAGAAGAAGAGCTAGTTGATATCCGTAACAAATACAGTTTGAAATTAAATTATATACTTATATAAGTGACTCTTGACATATTCTGGATACAGATCAATCCATTAATGCCCATAGATATCTTTGTTACTTTATTTTATCTCTTAAATCTAAGGTAATCTATGACCCATTAGAACAAAAGTATGTATTAGTTAAAAACATAAATGATGACTCAAGGTAGCGTATCAAGTTGTAGCGTTAACGCAAAGTTGGAAATTTAGGCACCAATGATATTCCGGAATAAAATGCCCAAACAATTTTTATTATTTTTTGTATAATCAATTTTTAGTCTGGAACTCTTCAAATCAGTGCCCATATACACGAAGAACACACTTAGCGCATACATAAAATGTTTACGACGCCTTCTCTCCCTCAGAAGGTGTTATAACATGGTCAAAAAAGTCGAACCGCAGAGAATCGGAAAGACTGCTTTTCGACGACCGTCCTAAAATTGATACGCAATCTAGCCTTTCCTCTTCACTGTTCTCTTCTTTGTCCTTTTCATCTTGGTTTGATTAGATAGAAGAGAGAACAGGCGTTGATCTGAATTCATACTGCGTTATTTTTTATCGTTTGCTAGGTTGTACTCGTTTCATATATTCACTGCTGAAGAGTCAATTACATTCAGAAAAAGAGGACACGAAAATCCGTTCTCTAATCCTTATTCTGTAATTAGCTATCAAACTGTCTTCCCCCCTCCCAGCGTTAGACTACTCAATCGGAACTAGGTTGCATTCCTTACGATTGTGTCATTTTTTTCACAATTCGATCAAACTTCATGGCGTTAGTGGCATACAGTGAATATTTCTTTGCCTTTGTCAGCTCGTTATGGATAGTGAGAAGTGACTTGTAAAAAAGTTGTCGAAATAAATCGCATGATTTTCTGAATTGTTGACTGCAGCTTGTAAATCAAGAATCACTGACTTTATACGCCTAAGTCGTGAGTGGGGCTTTTGGATAGCCAAAGCATATGATGGTAACTGAAACAAATAGCATGATGATGACGCCAGGCACCAAAGCATGAATCCAAAACGCTCCGTCTTGTATTTTATAAACATTTTATATGGACGCCAATTAAAATAAGGTTACATTTGTTCCCCGTTGGATAAGTCATGAGAAATTATTCCGAACTGCAGAAAATGTTTGCTTAAAATTGATGGCTGAGGTTCTTTTTCTGCATCTTTAGCATTTAGCTCAAAAGCTTTAAAGATGTCAGCCGGAATTTCTGCAGTCGTCGGTTAATAAGATACTATTTTTAATGTTCTTGACGTTGTGAAAATATTATATTTCTCAGCGAAATAAATGGATTTGGATGGAAAATATACAACAATCAAGAATCAAGGCATAAAATTAGATGATATCGATAATATTATTCAACATCTCAGTGTTCTAATAAATGTCTTCGATTATCTGTAAATTATCAAACATGGCAGGGATAAATATCCATGATTTATGACATTGTGAATAACTATTGTCATCCATAAATGGATAAAAAAATACCAATTTTTCCAAAAAGTTCATGTATCAGTGTGGAAAAGAGCAGAATTAAGTTATTAATTTCCAAATTACAAAAAATCGTCGAAAACTAAAGATTTCGCAACGATGGACGTTAATAGGTTAATACTGAATATCCTCAAATAACAAACAAGGCTCTGGCAATCAGCATACAGTGTTCCACATCTTACCTGCGTGAACTGAGATTCTCTGCGCTCGCGAGCATAGAAAAGCGACAAGGGAAATATTAAGAACAATTGAAGAAAAAATGCAAGCGTGTTTTTCCCAATATTCCATATAATGTTAAAAGGATCTGTAAATCTCATCAAGCCCAAAACATCTCACTAGGAAATATAATTTAATTCTGTTAATTTTCTGTTTGTAATTTAATCACAGTAATTTAAACTTTTAAATCTAACAGTATAAACATGGTTACAACTATAAAACTTTTAAGGATTATATTTATTTGCAACTTTTTGACATTTTAAAAAATTAATTGATACACGAGTTATTGCAACATGCTACATATTTACTTAGTTCCTTATGGATTCCATTTTATTTCTTAATTCAATTCACGACTGTAACGTGTTCTTGATTAAACTTTAATAGTAGCAGTGATAGAGATGCCGCGGAATATGATAGATGAAGTTAGAGGTTAAGATTCCATCAGTTAAAAAAAGCTGAAAAACACTTGTCTAAAGCATTAGGTTTTAAGTAGGAGTAGGAGTTACTTCCCAAACTGCTTATACAACAAGCAGGTGTTTAGAACGCATGATAATATTTTTTTCGATGTCTATATAGAATCATTGGCATTGTCAAGGCATAAAAAATGTTCATGGCAGCGGGCCCATTGTCTCTGACGCAATTTCAAGAATGCAACTTCGGACGGCAATGGCTTCAAGACTCAAACGCACGGTGCTTCGCGCGTATCCAAACATTTGCGTCATTTCCGTCAGAATATGAAAATTAACATGATAAAAACGCGACCCCTTGAATGTAAATTTTTAGTTTACATGTTGAGGCTGTGTCCGGTGTTAATATTAACAAATCATTATAATCCATATTCATAACAAACTTATAAATATTCATGAATAGATGAGATAAGAACAGAAATCTGTTTTGTTTGAGTTAAATATAAAGTTTTCCAAATATTTCCTTATTATATAACCACATTAATTTTTAAATTTTATTTAAATTGTTATATACAACGAAATTTGTCATTGAATAAGTCGTCATTAAACTTATCTATAATTTATAATAGATTTTGAGATCCTTTTCTGTAAAAACTTGCTCAAATTTTATAGTTAGTAAGTGAACATTTACCCCGTACTTTAGAATAAAGTATTTATTTTCGAAATAATAATTCATCGGTAACTTTGGAGCAGCAAGATTATGAATTTAATAATAGAAAGTTGAACGAATTTAATTTTGAACCTAAGATATTTTTTCAGAGAAAGAAAATTTGCGGTCTCGATACAAAATTATCTTTAATCTATAATAAATAAATAAGTCATTAGCTAATCCTAAAATACTACTGAATGGCTACTTAAGAAAACTCCTAATTAATGAAGAGCGATTGAGTGTGAAGTTACAGAAGAAAAAATTATTTTTACTCTTTGGAAATCCAACATATCAATGTGCATTTTACGAACACGTCTTTTCTTGAATAGAATATTCGCTTGGCATGTGGAAGACGATGGTTCTAATTCCGGCAAAGGAGGAATTTTCTCCTGCTTTCCGGAATATCTTCAATATGCCTGCCTGCATGGGAATTACATCAACGTCTTCCTTTTGTTGAATGTCTTCCCTTATTTCTCTAATAAACCTTTGGTTACCACGTATTCAAAACACCCAGCAATAGAAATTCCTGTCTTTACAAAGAGAATATGCTAAAATATATAATAAAACATGCTACGAAACGAAACCTTAACCGATGCTCCATGTTTCATTAGAGAAGGAATCTCGAAACCTCGGCCAGCGAGGAAATTTACTTTACACTAAACAACTCAAACTCAACTGTGATTCATATTAAAATTTCAAAAAAATATCAAACAAATCCTTTTAAATAATCGAAGAAGCTTAAGAAGTTTATTAAAACAAAACTTGTAAATAACCGCGGATTATTTCTCAATTCTAGGCAAAGAAGCAAGCAGAAAAAATTTGATGTGGCCATCACATGACTTTCTCCATATCTGTAATATTTCTAAAAATTCCATATAGGTTACATAATAATAAATATTTTAAGAAACTGCTAGAAAACTTTAGACTTTACAAATAACAGAAATAAACTCAAACCTTCTGATACTGGATATAGCCACAAAGCTACAATAATTAAGAATAGAAAAAGGAGCGTTGCTAAGAAGTAACTAAGAGTCAATTGTTAACAATAGTTGTCGGTAGGTGGCGTGGTGGTGGCAGCTAAAAATATAAGATATCTCTTAAACAATGCATTATATGGAAAAATGTTTCATACAAAGCTTGTAGAAAATCAAATTTTATACAACTGTTACTCCAATACATTTTTACATTTATCAAATATTAAAGCAAATACTTAAAAATAACGGATAAGTGACAAGAGTAAACACCCACTTTCGGTTGACCAATTTTTACTAAAAACTAAGCAGTTCTTGAGACTTTCATAAAAATGTTAAATATAAAATTTTGTGTTGACTTGATTAATCGTTTTTGAGTTAAAGCACCCACAAAGAAGCTATCACACATATCATCGAGAAAATTGTCAAAACCTGTTCAGGGGACCTCAAAAGGTGTATTTCCGTTTAAATCTCGAAGTCGATTTTTTTCATGAATACAATACTTTCCCCTATACTACGTATATGGAGAAAGTAAAAATGCATGAGATAAAAGAAACCTAATACCAATACCAAAACGATTTCTGTAGATGACAAACCAGGACAATCGGGGCAAACCGGGACATATCTTTATAAACGTTTCCTTTAACTTAAAAGAAAATGGTTTGTCTGTTTCAACACCTATAAAGGGTCTGGCAGCATATCTTTCAGCCCGGGTGATATCTCTAGAAGAGAGGTTCCCAAACTGTGGTTCGCAAACCTCTAGGGGGTTCGCGAAAAAAATTCTTAATGGCGTTTGCACAGCGTATCTCATTGCACGGTTTATGTTTATCATTGTCTACAGTGACGGGATTGGTTCAATTCAAGGAGAATTTTTTATACGTTTGTTTAACACAGGATTGAGTGGAGAATATCTTTCATTTTCATTTTAAGATTTCTTAAATTAAACAACGAAATTCAGACAAAAGCTCCCATGAGTAAATTTAAAAATATATATATTTTTGTCGAAGAGAGAAATCGAGTCCGTGACGAATTAGCGTGACATTTTTTATAGAATCAGACGCGGAATTTTTCAGGATTTTTTTAACAATGAGAAATGATATCTACAACGATAATCGCATTATAGCCGCATTGATGTGTGCAAGGTACTCGTTAGTTAGGGGCGATCTATTGCTTTGATTATATAGTAACACATAAGATGTTGAGTTAATGATTGATTACATTATTAAAGCAAAATGGTAACACAGGACAACAAATTGTCACTTTTTGTCGATAACACGAACTAAATTATACTAAACCAAGTACGCTGATCATGAAAATGAAGTAAAAAATTTTAGTACGCACAGTTTTTTTGTTAACTCCTCATTTTTATTTGTATTCAAAATATATGAACTTACATATCAACTATTATGCAGTTTTAAAGATTGACGTTATTTAAATGAGATTAACTTTGAATCACTATTAGAACATCATAGACTCACACTATGATTGCATGTATAAAAAAACACTAAGAAAAAAGATAGAAAAATGCGCTGTATTGACCCTAAATCCAAATCACAGAAAGTTATTTTTTTCGAAGCACTTAATTTAAATGAGACTAAACTTGGAACCCACTAATTAAACATCATAGTCTCACATTATGGTTGACAAATATAACAAAAACACTCAGAATAATCTAGAAGTGACGAAATTTATTACTAAATTTATTACAGAGAATGTTATTTTTTCCTCTTATTATCAGTATCATGTTCCCATTGAAAAACCAGCAATAGTCACCCATCTTGGCAGGATTCCACCTTCATTGATATAGATGTTCCATGTTACTTATATCTTGATGGTTTCTTTCACCTTGTTTATCACTAACAGCACCCAAGTTCTCTGCGAATAAGTCCAAATAAAAATGTAAAAAGTGTATTTTGAGTGACATCCGGCATCCTAAATTTTTATAGTTATGCAACAGTTCTTCTACCCATAATTAATAGGTCTCCTGTTTTATTACCCAGAAACCCATGAACTACGGATTTAAAGGATTTTCATGCAGCTAATTTAATGGAGATTAGTTTGCATTCGAAACTGTTATCATGCAAAAGTTTTCTAATTTACGAATCAAAAAGATATCTTCTTTGAGTTTTGCGTCACTCAGTTTAGGAAGCTTTCCTTTTTAAGTAAACGAAATCATCAATATTTTTTCCCAAGATTTCACAAAATTCGTCATTAGACCCAGCTTTATGTGTTACGGGAGAAGTGCCAACTCAGGATTTACTAATGGCTTGTATTTAACATTGTTTCCCAGAAACGAAGTCTTCTCTCTCTGGCCAGTCCTTTACAACATACTGTTGTTATGTTGTTCGACTATCCCATAAGCAAAGGAAAAATCAATACTTCGCGAATCCACCCTGCAATCCACGCAAAAGTGCGATGACCTTCAAATCACCACATAACTGCCAACCATGTTCCTTGTATTTTACTGCTTGTTGAAAATGCTGTCATAGGTTTTCTTCATACCAATGGAATGGAATGGAGTGCAACAAAACTCCATTCAAACTTAATTTAGACGAATCAATAAATAGCCTCCATTCTTCAGGTTTGTGTTCAACCCCTATTTCTTCCATCAGTCTATTTATGTCACTGGGGCACTAGCTTCATTGCAGATGGGAGGTTTGGATAATCTATTTTATTTTTCTTCTCCTTGAAATACCCTCAATTTTTGTAAGACAGATATAGCGGTCTTCAAGGTGGCTGGTTGTTTCACGCCAGAGAATTGGAACAGCAAATAGCATGCTCTTCTTCTTTCCTTTCATCTATACTGTCAGGTTTACGTAGCACGTTCTTCAGCATACATGCAGTGCCCAACTTGTATCTTGATCTCCCATATGATAACCAAATTACAAATAACAGGCTTGTTTCGCCGTCTTTTTTATAGATCGACTTTGTGAATTTGCTCTAAACTGTCCACACACAACAAAACATTTCTGGCGAATTCACACGGCCACAATGGTGTTCTTTCCCCATCTGCAGAACACAAATTCACAGAAATGTGACTGATGCCTAAAATACATGTGCTTGTTATTATATCACACTCCTACTTCCCCTCTATCCTTCAGTTCTGCCAACTGAGTGTTGTACCCACCAGTTCTGCCAACATTTTGCAAGATATGCTTATTTTTACAAGAATTTATGACAAATAGTCATTACTTTTTTCTAAACTGTGATGTGATGCAAAAAGTCCAGATCTAGAATGTCAGAATTAATGTAAAAAGTTAGATTTCATTCATGTTACCAAAACTTTGTTGACTAGCGTAATTCTAAATGCCAAAGTTGAATTCTACGAGGCGATATAGATCAAAATTTTAATGAGAACATTTAATCACTTTATATTAAGTATAATTTAGTCGCAAAATTGAAGTATTTTAATTTTCATACCTGGAGGGAAGTTTTTAAATACGTAAACATCCTCATTGGCTACGCCACTGACATTCAGGTAAGGACGATGATCTTGAAACTATTTATTTTCAAAAGGGGATTTGCGAGTTGCAATTTTATAAAAGAGGTTCGCTGAATGAAAACGTTTGAGAACCACTGTTCTTAGACCAGTGGTCCCCAATCTTTAAGAGTAAGTGGGCCACACTGACTCTTCAAGTGTGGCGAGGGCCGCACATATGATAACACAATGTGTGGGGAGGGCCACATATTAAACAACGAGAAAATATTATTGCAACTTTTCCCTCAATTTAGTGTCATAAAGCGAGAAAAATGAGCTTCTGTGCAACAAGATGAAATATTGATAAACTTGAAAACAAAATTAATGCGAAAAAAATAAAAATAATCAACATGAAAAGATATACGACAGTAAATTTCGTGAATCTTATTTACAATTTCGTAACAGAGTAATATAGTTGAAGAGTAAATCAAAGTATACTACAGAGTCCTGTTAAAGTGCCATTACAGAATGGGTTTTATTAAGGTGGATAATAAAAATTAAAAAGTGTGGAAATTTTGAAACTAATTAGTATGAGTCACATGTACAAAGGTGGTATGATGCCCGTTCGCTCTTGAGTAACAGGAATTTATATATATGATTGATAAATTCAGATTCCTTGTTATAATTAAAGATTAATTTTTAAATAAAACATTACAGATGTAAGATGCCATATTTTTATTGCGGTTAAAAGTACTAATTTAGGTAATCACTCAATGACCAAATTTTCTCTCCAAGACTGAGGGCCGCACAAAATCACCCTGGGAGCTGCATTCGGCCCTTGAAATGTAGGTTGGTGACCTCTGCTCTAGACTGATGAGGAATTGAGGGCAGGGATGAGCGGTGTGCTGGCAATTACCTTACGTGACCAGGGACCGTGTATCGTCTTAGCGAATTTCATATTTAATTAAAATGCACAATTTCAAATTCTAGATCCTAGAAAATTATAACTAACTTCTTTAAGTGATTATTATTATTATTATTGTTCTATATTTCGAAGTAATTTTTGTTAACGGTAATTAACCACGATGTCGTCCTCCGATTTTATGCGAGCGCGTTACAGGCATCAAAATAAATTATATTTTAAATAGTATATGCTATACTGAAATACAGAGTAATTAAAAAATTTCACATATCAATGAAGTACTCACCAAACAAGTTATCTATGATGCCACGATCGTAGTGAAACCGGTTGTGCAAAATAAATTTGTGGATGTGACTAAGTTATTTCTTTTTCTCCCCTTGGATATAATTTTTCTCCGGATAGTAACAAAATGTGTTGGCAATGCATAACATGTTCTTGAGACCATGGGTTGACTCGCTTTATCATGTTTCCGGCACAGATTAAGTTGTTGACAATTACCAGAAATGCAGTTTTGGATGTTGGTATTTATCTCGTTCATGGTTCGATGGTTGTTTTGGTATACACTCTGCTTCAAATATCTCCGAAGAAAAAACTTGAATAGACAGGTCTGGAGATCGCGGCGGCCAGAGTCCTGTCGGAATGGCCCAATAATTCTCTGGCGGGAGATTGCACACCAATCCCCTAATTTTTCGTAATGCAAAGGCATTTCCTGGAAAATGTGAAGATTTTTAGTACTCCATATCCTATTCTTGTGAATATTGACGTACCTTGAAAGGTCAAACCATGCCTCATTGCTGAAGAAAACAATATCCAAAATTACTAGCACGTTAAAGTCAAAGTCACTAAACCAGTCGCATTAACAAATCATTTTCTGGATATTTGGAGTTCTAAACTCATGTATCACATGAACACGGTAAGATTTAAGCTCTACTTAAGTATTAATTGCACCTGTTAACGCAAAATTCTCATCCGTTTTCCTTTCTTCATAAATCTTAACTAGTCTTTTTCGTCCTTCGAAAACTGATGTTAACTCACCATATTAACTCATGAAAATAAAAAACATTTAAACTGTGATACATCATAGCGACACTTATACCCAGATTAATAAATGTTTGCTTTGTATTACCTGTTAATGCAGCTCTCCAACTTTCTTCATATACGGCTCCTTTTTTCGGCTAGATCATGTGACCGCTAGGCAACAGTTTAAAGCGGGACGAACTTAAACGATCTAGTAGACAAATAGGGCGCAAGGACTTTTATTATAGAAATTTAACCTGTCATTAAATGCCGAAACTTTTAGTTACTATCAACGCTATCGTTACAAACAGTCTTTTACAATCTCTTGCTTTCCGTGCATGTTCCATATACAGCTGTCTGCCAGATGTATACAGATTTATGGGTAACTAACTAGAATATTATCTTAGAAACGATTTTTCAAACCGTATCAATATTCCTAGTCATCGGTTTAAACGCACAGAGTGAACTAATTATATAGAATTAGTCAAACTATAAAATTAAAAAATGTAATTAGGTTCGATTAAATGATGAAATCGCCTTTGTATGTCATGTTGCTCGCTTTATAATTTCATTTTGCTTTTATTTAAATATAACGATCCTCTCATTTGTTTACGTTGCCATATATCACTAGGCAGCAATTCAAAGCAGGGCGATCTTACTTAAACAAACAATTACGGCGCGAGGACATTTATAACCGAAATATAAAAATGAAACAAATAAATATCTGGTATAGAAGACGATATCAAAATTTCCATTCAATACAAAATTTCCTAGAAATGATTTATTTTATCGGAAAAACTTGGAAAACCTGCCTTTTTCGTCGATCGCGGGGCAATATTATTTAGCACGACGATGCGGAAAAAATCAATGAGCGATTGCACTTGTCACTCGGGTGAAGGTAGTGAAGCGAACGAGAGACTTCACTGAGATATATTCAAATTCTCTTTCGACAAAATAAGGGAAGAAAATTATTTTAATTGCACCCTAAGACGTAATGCCAAAGCATATAAAAAGTTTGTCCATTAAAAAATTGAATACTAGAGAAAATGGCGACCGAGTTCATCATATGCCTTAAACTCAATAAATGATCTATGTAAAGCTAAAACCGAGAAACGCTTTACTAAAAAAATTAAAATTCGGTTACAAAATAGCCTTCTTCATAAGTAATACACCCATTATTAAATCTAAGAGTTCTCAATGTGACAATTACGACAGGTGCACTGCCTCTGAAAAAAGCGCTTGAAGCTGAATGGCCACCTGGTTTAATCCAAAGGTGTAAATTGCTGCAGAAATTAAATAAATCCGCCTAGTTCTAAACTACAGCTTTCTCAATAACAAGAAAAATAATATATATATATATATTTTTTTTCTGTAATATGTATATATAGTTTTATTTGTATGAACAGCGACGCAATGTATTTTTAGAGAAAAATTTTTATCTTGAAACATTAATTATTTCGTAACTATTCCAAATTCAAGGTTACAGACTTTTCCGGATGCTTTCGCCTGATTTTCACCTTATCCTGATCTACCACTTCTACGCCGGTATAACTCACGGAGGTACAAAGGATAAATAATGAGAAAAAATTTATATATGCGTACAATACAGCCTATTCACGCATTAAAGTTACTTATCAACCTTGCATGCGTATGAAGATTTTCTCCTTAGCAGGGGCTTGTACAATAAATATTTTAATGTATTTACGGAAGTTTATCCTTCACTTTTTGCCAATTATAATAATATCGCCAAGTGTCTGGGTATAATATAAGGATCTTTTACTTTCTTATAAAAGAGAGATTTTGATTAATATGCAATTTTTTGGTGATACTATATTCGAAAAATTGTTCCCTGCAAATCCGTTGGTCTGTGGTCAATGGGCTGCTAAACGGTTAAAAAGATTCCGACAGAATTCCGTATTCATAATAGGGTAACAACCAGAATAGAAGCTCCGTTGAAAACGAACCATATCGGGCCATAATGGTGGGTAGTTTATAGTTGTTATAATTGTCGACTTCGTTTTTTTTAAAGGATTTTAATCAAAACGCATCCAGTTAAAGAACCTTTTGTCATAAATAATATACCTCAACACTATCCATTGGTATTATAATTTTAAAATATGCCGCCAAGTTGGCCATAAGATTACGTGATCATAAAAATGATCGTGCGGATTAAAATCTAATGGATATGAGAAATCGCAATGCACCTCTCAAAAAAAAGAGTTATTCAATTTTTATTTGTATTATTCTAAAACGTATTTTCCTGGAAAGATCATCTCGTGCCCAATCCTAACTATTTAACTGTTTCACTTTATTATTACACCAAAATTATCGCTATCAACCCAAAGACGTGCTTCATAAACAATTTCGACTCAAAGCATATTTTTGTATCTCAAACTACGGAGTCAATTTTTATTAACTAATCTTTCTTAAGTTTCATATCTACTTTTAATTGAGAAATTTGTGTTTGTTGTTTATTCTTATTTGGTAATTTATATTATTTTCTGTCTTAATAATAAAAACGCTTTCATTCGATTGATAGATCCGCGATTCAAAGCTTTCCCCCGATTCCATTATTCCGATGTCATTTCTTTTCTGCCTAAAATAGTTCCTAATTCCTCTTTTGTTTTCCATTCCATGATGATCTCCAAAAAGACGTATTCTTCTCTCACTAAACAAGTCCTAGGTATTGTCCTCCATCTAATCTCATTTCAATAAAACTTCTTTCTTCGACCGATTTCAAAACTCCTTTCTTTATTGTCTACTCCATCCAACTCGTTTTCCAAATTTTAAGACATTCGTGTATATTCCAAGCTATTATTTAATTGAAAATAATGATAAATGAATTTGTAATATTTTTATTTAAAATCACTAAATAAAAATATTGATTTGGTAAGAAATAATATATTTAGCTCATAAAAGAAGCAACTATATACATCACTAAAGGAATTAAAGTATTATAGTCAGGGATCGTTTTTCGGTGCGGTCCATAAAATAGCGGCAACTCTGGAATTCCGTTCCAAGAAACAGTACATAATCATCAAAATTTTCAAAAGCTAAATAAATTACTGGGAAGTATCTGATATTGTGTTATGGTTATTCTTGTGAATTTTATAATTAATGGTGCTTGATTTATTGTAGCATGCCCGTTGCAGCTACGTTCGCAATTAACTTGTAGTTAGAATTTACCAAATAGTAGAAGCAGAAGAAAAGTGACATAATAACCGAGGAGAGTTTCATCAGGTAGGAGGATCTTACCTAACCTACCCACAGTCTCCAACACAACTCGAAGGACGTGAAAACAAGAGAAAAAAGCGGAATTTAAGTCTAAAACCATACCTAACCTATGCTTTACTCAATTATAACCATTAAAGATGTTAGGTAAAGTAAATAATCAGTATTATTTTTGCTGTAAATATTTAATGAGATGTGGGTACGGCGTAGGCTATATAAAATTAGTTGAACATATAATAAAACACATGAGTAAGTTTTGAGTACATTAGAGGAAGAAAGGACATTAATTATAGTAATAATAGAAAAGACAATAAATTGACGAGTGAAATTTTTAAAGTAAACGATCTATTGAAAGAAGTCATAGGAGGAAGAATGATAGGAAAAAGGCAATTAGGTAGGAAAAGAGGAAAGGTATATTATAGATGCATCAAAAGAAGGAATTTGGTATGAGAACTAGAAGAAAAATCAGTGAATAGCACAGATTTGGTTGGGAATGCCTAAAACCTACCGGAAGTTAGAACTACTATGTATGTACGTACCAATTCTTCGTATTTGTACTACATAGATATAAAATACTTGGCACTAGTTCTGAACACTCTGTCAAGGCTCATTCATAGACAAGAAGTATTTTAATGGGAATAAAAAAATGAAACTAAATAGTGTAATTATGGCCCTCGCAATAATTTTAGAATGCTCTCCCTCTCTCTCTCATGATTGATGTGGTTCCTACATACCACTTTCAAATAATATTATTAAGAATAAATTCTGATGTAATGGAGAATTTGCTTTGAAATATAAGAGAGAGATACACATCGAACAGAAAAAAATTCAATATTGCATATGAAGTGAGCGACCATGAATCTAAAGTTTAGATTTTTTAATTTAGGAAAATCTCTATATAAAATAAAGGGATTCCACGAATAAATAAAATATAGCAATTAAAGTGAGCGTAAAAAATTCAAATGAGAATTAGCGAACTCAGATTACACCCTCCTCATTAATGAGTGGTTACTTTAGCACTATCAGCGGTATATCACCGACGGTTTATAAGAGTAGACCGGGTAAAATACTAAATAGCCGAACGTGCACATGTTTTCGTAAGCCGTATCATTGTTGCAGGAACATTGCAAGTTCGTTTATTTCAAGACATTTGAATTTATCCAAAATTATTCAAGCAAATTAATATTATAATTCATTGAAAAGGTCAATAAATGATGATAACGATAATTCGTTGACACCGGTCTCATACCTTATATAAATGTGGATATACTGCAAATTTTACAACAGAGCTTAAAATTTGCTTAACTTTTTAGTTCAAATGACACCCATTTCCCGATTAATATCAAATATGGCCACCCGTTTCCCCTACTATATCTGACATGCTCGATTGGATTGTTGCAAAGTAACCGAACAAAAAATAATTTTTTACGCAAACTGAATAGAGCATTAACGAAAATTACGCAAAATAAATAATCATACTCTAATGGCAGGTAGTATAAACGATTCGTGAATACGTAAACGTCTTAAATCAATCTAGTAGATGGAATATCTAACTTATGAAGCCATAAAACAGTTGACTAGACAATATACAAATTTCATGTAAAATGCAGCCGTCTGAGTCTTAATTCTACGTATTTCAACTTAAAAATATGAGTTTCACAAGATAGTAAAGGGGCATTAAGAAGGTAAATAGGCCTGCTCTTATAATCTTGGGCTTGTAAGAACGATAGGAAATAATTCGAAAGCTGGGAAAACCTAGGCGTAATTACAGTATTCTTCGAGGCTCGCTCTTCAAATATTCAACATCTCTTGTATGGCGAGCTGAGTAGATGGAAGGAAAACAAACTACAAGTATATATCAAAGATGAATTGAATAAACAGAACTTTTTCTATTGAGCTAGAACGTAAAGAAACTTCCTATAATGAAATACTTGTATATAAGAGCATAAAACGTAGCTTCTGAGGGTAATAAACCTCTATTAAAAATTACTGATCTTTAAACGCAATAAATAAACATATTTTCCTGGCAATATTTATTCAAACAGCCAGGGCCGTAGTCACCACCTTTGGCGCCCTGGGCAGAGGATTTTTTGGCGCCCCAAAATGATCTAATAAAATTATAAGTTCGTATTTTAAAGGGTATTTAACTAAAAATAAACACTAATTTCTTTTAAGTTTTATTTTTCTAGCTTTATTTGGAGCAAACATATTGATTGTGCTATTAAAATATATATTTTTAACAGTGTCATATTCAATAGATAAGATGGCCAGAACAGAAAGTTTCTTGGTTCATTGTTGACCGTAGGTAATTTTTGATCAATTTCAGTTAACTAAAAGAATGTTTTCCAGTTAAGATTGATATGGCGAATGTCAGGAAAATTTCCAGTAAAATTTCCACATTGGGAAATGAACTTAAAAGTTCATAATCGTGAATAAATCCTAAAATTTATTTCTGAGTAGTTTTTACTTTATTTCGAAGGCAGGTGGTGTTTCAAACTGCGAACTTCTTCGATTAACTCCATTTCATCCAAGTCGTTTTTATGCGTACTAACAGCATTTTTAGAGAAATTTATAATTTCAACTTTGTTCGTGTTATATACAGCACAACATTATAATTTAAAAACATCAATTTCATATAAAGATGTAAATTGCGTTGCGTTTTAAGAGAATTTATTGCTTTATGTACTGCATCGTAGAGAGTATTTTCTGTTGTTTCAGGTATTGAGGGCGCTTCAGTTTCCATCTTCTCATGAAATTTCCTTTTCCTTCTTCTTATTTTAGTGTAGCTAACATTTTATCTAGTGTATAATAAGATTTCCATTTGGCGCTCCCTTATGAAACTGCTACCTGGGCACGTGCTCCGGTTTCCCTGCCCTTACTACGGCTCTGTACACAGCAATAACAATAGGTTCTGGAAGTATTATTCCAGATTCCCTTGTTCTCAAGAAATAATCTTCCGTTCCGTCCCACCCTATGCACGTTCTTAATCCTTACAACTAGGCCTCAAATAGCAATCTCCATTCCTTCTTTGTTCAAAATTTTCCATAAAACCTCATTAAGAGCCATCTCCTTGGTCTCTTTCAATCTTTTTCTGTTCTGATATTTTGTTTTAATTTCCTCTTCTTGTCTTTTATTAAACTTTCATGGCCTTTTCTCCGGCGTATGCCATATTTTATTAATTTCCTTTTTGTCTTCTTCAAGTATTTCACTTCCAAAAGCTCAATTATATGTTTATTTAAAGAAGGGAAGCTTCGTGAGGCAGTATATGACTGCAGTACCTGTGATTTGATACGAATGCTTTTTTATTGCTTATATCAGCCCTGTCAAGGTCGATGAGGTATCAGGATCGCATTAAAACGGTAGATGTTGAAAAAGAACCGCATTAGGATCATAGTTGTTTAAGGAGAACCTGAGTTGACTTCATCTAGAAAATTAGACCTGTGTTTCGCAATTGATTACTATAATTTAGAAAACGCGTTCTATTGCATCTCAGTAGCTATGATAAAATATCGTCTCCTTTACACAAAAATAAAGTAATTATATAAAATTTCTCACAGTTTAGTTAAGATAAAAATTCGAATTCAGCCCTCAGCAAGGCATAGAAAGAGCCGCATGCAGCCTGACTTAGATTATATGGTTTATTAACGGAAATTATCGCGCGAAATTACCAGAATAATTCTTATTCTAATCTGTCTTTAGCAATACCTTCTCTATTTTGTATTTACAACGCCAAATTAAGTTGCTGTTTATTATACGAGTAGTCTGCAAGCGTATCATAGACATCCACTATACAACGAGACCACATCTTCCTAATAAATAAACGCGATCTCCAACGAAACAGAATTTGAGCAGGGCGGATCCCATATATGTTCGATGCTTGATCAAAAGGGTTTAAGTCACAATTTGTTGATTTTGACTTATGCGCATTGGTATATTCAGTGAATTTTTCTCTTTTGATTGATACTAAGGGCGTAAGTCCACTCCTTCCCATAGGTTCGATAATGTGGTTGGTATTAAGGTATTAAGTCACAAAATTGATAATGGGAATAGTAGTAAGGGCTTTAGCCATGTTATGCCCATAGTATCACAAGATTCTTAGTGTGACTATTTGGTCGTAAGGGGTTATGTCAAGTTATGTCTTTTATACAATAACTTTTCTTTCCCTCTTCTTGGTCATAAGGACTTATGGATGGTTAGTCATTCAAATGGCATTATGTTCAGTGGCTTCGATATAACAAAAATGAGGGCATTGTTTTTCAAAAGAATTCCTTCAAACTTGAAGAGCCATTCAAAAAACTTAGCTTCTTCAGAAGAGGAAACCTCAATTTTGCCAAATTAAAGTTGAAAAGAGGTACCAGACCATGGTAACTATTTCAGCGGAAACAAAGAAACACTTACTTAATTTATTACCTTTAGTGCCTCCAGTCTTTCATAATTTTTATTTAAAATCTCCCTACAGCAGCTAATTTACGAAATATAGATCCTGATTAATAAAGGGTTTAAATAGATGGTAGAATTTCTACAATGGAACCTAAAATGTGTTATTGTGAAACGTGTTCAATTTTTTAAAAAGTTTGTGATTGCCAACACAAATATAGTTCTCTTCTTATTTATTTTAACAAATTAATTCTAATCCCTCAGCTTCAATCACGGAAAACGCCAACTAAGTGCAAATAATCACGATATTTCGTTGGGCCTTAAGGCAATAAATCATGAAATGATTAGTCAAATAATTTCATAGCATATTTAGTGATAAAAATTGATACTTATCAACGGAAATTCTTGAAATACAAGAAGTCATACAATGGAAGTGTATTGGATACTAATCGCAAATTAGTAACGTTAAAAAAAAATTTATATGGAAGATTGGTAAAAGTAAAATATAAAAACAAGATAAGTAGGGCAAAGACCTTTAGGAGACATGTTAGAGCAGCGTTTCCCAACCGGTGGTTCGCGTACCCCTAGGGGCTCGCAAAATAAATCTGAGGGGTTCGCGATAAAAATTTGGTGATGGCGTCTTTTTCACTTTCTTGGTTCTGCAATTCTTACCAACATTTTAATTTCTTTCACATTAGTTTCATGGTTTTGTTTTCATTTGTTTCCTACGCTAAATGAATTATATTTTAATTTTACAAGGCACTAATTAGAAACTGATGACAATCTCAGAGATTATGATTTTTATTGTAAATGTTCACATACAATGTACTATATAAACCTTTTATTGTAAACAAATTAAACGCATTCAAAAAGATTTGATTTTACAAAATGTATTAAGAGTTTGCCGACAAAACTGTTACAACTCAAGAGGTTCGGGAAGATAAAAGTTGAACCCAAGGGGTTCGCGACGAGAAATGCGTTAGCTGAAGGGGTTCGCGAAGTAAAAAAGGTTGGGAACCGCTGTGTTAGAGGATGAAAGTGTCAGAAACCTTTACAAAACAGATTAATTACGAAATAAAAGAAAACATAGATGATGAGCGGAAAAAATAGGAAATATAATCAAGAAAGCAACTAAGGCAGCTCTGAGGAAAAGATTTAAAGGCTTCAATAAGACAGACAGACAGACAGACAAACGACTTTATTAGGGCGAAATTGAGACTATGTAGTCCCTTCTTACATTTAACCCTTTCGTCATATAGGTAATTACAATATTTACAAAATAAGAGAAATTAATTACATACAGATTTTAACAAAATACAAATTAATTACAAGTTAATATATTTGTTAGTAGATAACAGAGCATTACCAAAGAATGTTAGTTTTGTGGGTCATAAAAAACTGTGTATCAGTTATGTTTTAACACAGAAAAATTCCCACAGCGGAAAACACATACACATACAATGAATGAATGAATGAATGAATGAAACCTCGTGAAAATGAAAGCTATTAAATTCTCTAATACGTTTAAATATGTTTTTATTATTACAAATTAATATTTTGGTTTACTATTAACGGTTTAGTAGACCTGCTGTTTTGCTCAGTTTTTAACTTCTTTTGTCAAGTAGGTTTTTAAACGGGTGGATTGGGCTGCGGGGGCATTGGACAAAATTCCGGTGGGCCGATGGTCTGTGAACCTGTGGTGCTGCCTTGGCCAATAGGTTGGTAGCCTGAGTGTTACCAAAATGAGCCAGAGGCGGGCTTTTTTCTGGTCCGTTTCCCACTTCCAATTCGCCCCTAGTTATACACTCGCAATTAGCATTTATCGGGCATTGGAAATGGATCGAGCTCCGTTTGCTGAGACATCGCCTGCGGTCAGAGGAGAGATTGTGGGGATGGTGCCTGCTGGACATTCGGTCGCCGAAGTAGCAAGGCAGTTCGGTGTGCACCGAAATTGCGTGTACAGGTGGGTCAAACGTAGCAACGATGGGGACCGTGATCTAAAAAATAAACCGCGAACGGGCCGGCCCAGATTCACGACTGAAGATCAAGATTTGGCGATTCAGCAGCAAGTAGCAGAGCATCCTCTCACAAGGCGTGGATTGGCTTCGGTGCAACGAGATTTCGGTTATGGATGCAGCTATTGGACCTATAGGGCTAGAGCGCTTGAGGCTGGACTGTGCCACTATAAGCCTTGCCGTAAGCCACAACTTATAGCAGGACATAAGACATCCCTCTTATTCTTTGTGGAAACATATGCGGAAATGGACCAGGCCTTCTGGGATCTCGTCGTATTTGCCGATGAAAAATCATTTCGGAGTGATGAGGATGGCAGGATACAGTTGTGGCGTCCCCGAGGAACAAGGTTTGCATCACAATTTTTTTCTTATTTTCTTTTACTTCTCGCAAGATTTTGTGCTCTGCTGTAAATCTGTAAATATTATCATCAGAAATTTTTTATATAAAAGAAAGTTTTCCTGAAATATGTGTTTTCAGGTACGAGCCGCAAAATATGGTTCGCACTGAAAAGTCAGGGCACATAAGTGTAGGTTTTTGGGTTGCGATGACTGCAGCTGGACCCGGTCCTTTGGTGAGAATCCCGCCTAGAATGACGGCAAGAATTTACAGTGATATTCTTCGCGAGCACCTCCTGCCTTATGCGAAGGAAATCGTCCCTGAAGGTGAGGAAGTAGTATTTACTCAGGACAGTAGCCCGATACATACAAGGGATTTTTTAAATAATCGTCCCGAAATACGAATTCTTCCCTGGCCTGCGCGTTCTCCATATTTTAACCCGATTGAAAACCTGTGGGGCATCGTTGTTCAGGAGTGGTCCGCAGAATACGAGCGCACTCTCGAATCTATGGAAGAACAAATCAGGGAGATAGGGACTTCTCTTGGGCGGCGTCCGGAAATATTCCAAAATGTAGTGGGGTCCATGGGACGGCGACTACGTAGCGCAATGGAAGTTCATGGAGATATCACAGAATATTAAACTTGTTAACATTTCTATGTATTTTATTTATCTAAATACCCGCTAAAAATTGCATTTTCCTTATGCACAGGGGAGACCGACTTTTCACTAATTTTTTTTTCTCTTTTATACCTGAAATGAATTGACAAAAGACTTTCCTTGATATGTTATAATTTTGATTTATAAATTATATTTTTATACACTATTTGCGTAGCGGCTGATTCTAAATTCAAAAATCCGAGCGACAATTTAAAAAAAAACGTAATATCTTCATGAACCCTCGAGGGAGCGGATTTTTGGTATTAGTGAAAGATTGGTAGCAAATTTGTTACAATGCCGAATTCTTCCTATTCTTCCGATATGCACTAATTTAGAACATTTAGTGCTTATTACTGATAAAAAACGCAATGGAAATGTTTGCTTATAAAATAATTCAATTCTATTTTATGTATTTGTTGAAAAGAAGAACTTCTCAACGTTCTCTGGCAATGGTAAAAATTTGATTAAGTGAAACATAATTTTAATAATGCAACAAAATATACTACAATTTTCGTCTATTATGTATTTCTAGTTCCAAAGCCGATTTATTGTTCTTCCAGTAAACTGGAATATTTATTCGAATAACAGATATTACTATATCTATTGTTATTAAAACTTACAATATTCTGCAGCATAAAATCAGCTTTTCGGTTTTCATTAAAAAATAACTCAAAAAATACAACCTCAATTCCATGAAATAAGCGAAAATTTAAATTAAAAATTTTGTATTAACGCACGCGTCCACATCCTTTACTCCGATGTCGGTTCAAGTCCCTAGCGATCATGGTAACGCAGCCACAGTGTTAGTCCAGCGGAAATGGAAAGCCATATCCTTTGGTGAACCATTTCAAACGTGGAATATCCTCGAGGATATGGGCTGAGTCGTAATCATGTATGGCATGAGCATAGAAAACACTTCTCCGTCTTTGGGTCTTAAATTCGAGAACTTTCCTCAGGGGCAAGGCGCGGTCTCAATTCGACCCCGGTAGCCTGCAATTCTACGACCATTCCTTGATTCCCCTCATTCGCTCGAACTTCCAAAACATATACCCCACACCACCCTTCCCTTCTCTCGCTGCGAATCACGTACATCTACATCTACATCTACATATTACCCTGCAAGTCACCTTGACGGTGGATGGCAGGGGGTGCCGCGCACCAAGTTCCTAACTAATTATTATTCACAGTTATCTATTGTGGTCACGTATTGTCCTAGGGAAAAAGGACTCCTTATACCTCTCCGTCCTACTATCTATTTCGCGAATCTTGTCGTCATTATCCCTCCGTCCGATATACGTTGGTTGTCGAATAATATCCTTCATTTCATTTACGAATATCTCCGACCTATATTTATCTAGAAGTTTAAGTCTCGCCTGTAATCTACGATCTTTCAACGATGGCCATCAATGAGTAACGTAACGCTCTGTTTTTTATCGTAATTCTTTTTCACGAATCTAGCTGCTCGCCGCTGTATTTTTTCTAAATCCTTTATGGGTCCCCTCTGATATGGATCCCAAACCGCTGTTGCGTATTCCATTTGAGGTCTAACCAACGATAAATAACAGGATTCTCTCACCTTTTCCGTGCTTTTCCTGACTATCCTACGCACAAAAGCCAACTTCTTATTTGCCGCACCTATCACTCGTCTTATGTGGGTGTCCCAAGACAGGTCACGATTCAAGGTTACCCCGAGGTATTTCACGGATTCCGAAACAGGAATGATCTCACCATCTATCGAGTAGGTAAACACGGACGATGGGCTTCTAGATTTCCAAAAGTTTAGAACGTTACTCTTTTTCTGATTGATTTCTAGCTGCCATTCCTTGCACCAAACAGATAACGCATCCAGATCATCCTGAAGCTGACGATGGTCGCTAGGACCACTAATTTCTCTATAGACTACGGTGTCATCCGCAAAAAGCCTGATATTACTTTTTACAACTGAGCTGATGTCGTTTATATAAAGCAAGAAAAGCATAGGTCCGATCACACTACCCTGCGGCACTCCAGAGACTACATCTGCCACACTCGAGGACTTACCATCGATGACTACTTTTTGTTTTCTATTCCTAAGGAAAGCGCGAACCCAGTTAATGACTTTAACATTAACGCCAAGATTTCCCAATTTTAATAACAACTTACGGTGGGGAACCTTGTCAAAAGCTTTTGTGCCAACATATATTTTAACTTCACTGTTTGGCCGTGAGCGGCGCGACCGAGCTTGCCCACAGACTTTTACAAATGACTGTACATATATTTATATCCATATAAGGGAGGGAGGTGAGAGGGGAACAGGGATTGTAGGGTAAGGTATGCCTGGGAGATTACATCGTCATTATGATACAGGAAAATAAATAAAATAAAATTATAAATTTATGCCTCATAAGCGCATTCTTGTGACAACCTGAAAGAAAAGATAGAGTGTGGTTCAATGCATGGGAAGTGAGAGGAGATGCTCGTAATACAAGCGTTTAAAAGTGCTTAGAGATAGAGAGTTTTTTATTAACGTTGGAAGGCCATTCCAGAGTTTACAAGCAGTGACAGTGAAGGATTTGTTGTAAATTTCTGTTCTATGAAGTGGAGTTAGTAGTTTATCACATCCTCTGGTATTGCAATGGTGAACTGTATTAATGGTGACAAAATTTGATGAAAGATAACAAGGGATGTTGTTATTTAGAATTTGATACAATAGAGAGAGAAGGTGAAGGTTTCTTCGGGAATCAAGTTTTAGCCAGGAGAGTCGACGGAAGTATTCTGAGACATGGTCAGATTTTTTAAGATTAAATATGAATCTGATGCAGGCGTTATGAGAACGTTGTAGCTTAATGGCGAGTTCCTTTGATAAGTCCTGGTATACAACATCACAATAATCGAAGTGAGGAAAAATTAGGGAGGTCACTAGCTGTATTTTTAGTGACGAGGGAAGAATGTTAACGAGAGGCCTTAGAGTGTGTAAGGAGGAGTTTACCGTCTTGCAGATTTTTATTATATGATTATTCCAGGTGAGCGTTTCATTAATTAGAATCCGGAGATTTTTTATGATTTTGCAATAGGGTATAACTGAGCCGTTCAAAGACAGAGGAACTGATTCTGCAAGGTTTATAGATGCCAGTAGTTTCGGATAACCGATTAAAATGGCTTGAGATTTCAAGGGGTTTATGCTGAGAAAATTATCGTAGCTCCATTCTTGAAGTTGGGCCAAGTCATGATTTATGTTAGCTATGGAAAGAGATAAGTTATTGGGTTTTGTGTCTAAGTATATTTGGAGATCATCGGCGTACAAATGATGCTTGGAGTAAGTTTAGTATTGAGAACAATCATTTATGAATAAAGAGAACAATAGAGGACCTAAAATTGAGCCCTGCGGAACGCCTTGGTTAACATTAAGCCGAGAGGACGAGGAATCGTTGTAGATGACTTGCTGGGAACGGTTGCTAAGGTACGAAGAGAACCAATCTATTGAAGGTGAAGAGAATCTCATGCAGCGGAGTTTTGCTAGGAGTATGTCTTTATCTACTGAGTCAAACGATTTACTAAAATCAAGCAATATTAGTACCGTGAGTTTTCTGTCATCCATGTGTCTGCGTATATCATCAGTGATTTTAATTAGCGCGGTGGTGGTGCTATGTGACTTCCGAAAGCCAGATTGATGGGGGTCAAGTAGATGATAAATGTTGAGAAAATCTGCTACCTGTTCGTGCGCAAGTCGCTCCAGGGCTTTTGATAAAGTGGGAAGAAAGCTAATCGGTCGATAGTCATTGTTTGCGGTGAGAGATTTCTTAGGGATTGAGCGGACTAACGCGTGTTTCCATTGCAATGGGAATTTTCCCTGTAATAAGGAGTGGTTGAAAATGTTAGTAAGTACGGGGAGTAATAGATGTATTAATTTGTTTATGATAATTATAGGAATACCATCAGCACCCTGGGCTGTAGTTTTGATTCTGCGTATTGCTGAAAGTACGTTAAATTGCGAAACAGCTTTAAAGTGGAATTGTGGAGAACCGGATGACTCGTTCGCTTTTGCAGTAAGACTACTAATTACTTTGCGTTTTCGTTCTATGTCGATTGTTGTTGGATTCGTCGAGAAGCTCTCGTTAAGAGAATCTAGTGATATGTTTGGAGGTAAGGAAGAATCCTTGGACTTGCCGATTCCAAGGTGTCGCAGATTGTTCCATAAGGCGGATGTTGTTATATTGGAGCCGGATATAGAATAAGCGAATTTTATTTTGGCATTTCTAATCTGTTGCTTGGTTTTGTTTCTAATATTTTTGTAGGTATTGAACGTATTTGGGCATTTATTTGATTTGAAGAGACGAAAAATTGAATCGCGTCGAGCCATCAATAGTTTTAAATCGGCCGTTATCCATGGGGCGCGAGGTTTAGAGACGCGTGTGGTTTTGATGGGTGCGTATTTATCGAGTAGATGTAAGAGAAAAGTGTTAAGTGCTTCAATTTTTGCGTCTATGTCGTCTGCATATTCAATAGTGTGCCACGGAAGACACGCAGCTTCTGCAATTAAACTATCATAGTCAAGGTTTTTAAAATTTCGTTGGGAGATAAATTTCTGCTTAAATTTTGGAGAGTTTAGTGAGTAGGCTAGAAAAATTAAGTCATGGGAGAAAATGCCCGGGACAGGTAATTGACCATGTGTGCAAACTTTATCTGGGTTAGTAGTAACTAATATGTCAATCCAAGTGGAAGAATTTTTAGTGTTATTTGTGGGTTTTAAAGGTAGTATGCTGAGGTTGTGCGATGTAAAAGAGTTTTTAAAAAAGACAGCATCGGAGGAGCTTGAGGCAAAATTTGCATTAAAGTCACCAGATATGATTAAGTGCTCATAATCGTGTCTTAAGTTGGCAATGATCTCGTCAATGTCAGATAGATAACCAATTTTTGGAGGACGATAAACGATTCCTAACAATATTTTTTTTTAATTGTCGACTACTTCAAGGAAGAGATATTCAGGTCTGCGGGAGTATTGTGCGTCGCTGGTGGCGATTACTTTACAAGCAAGGTCTTTACGGACGTAGATTCCTACTCCCCCTCCTCCTTTTCCTATCCTATCATTGCGAAACAAGTTATACCCAGGTATTTTAACAGAAGAGCTAGAGATAGCGGGTTTCAGCCACGTTTCGGACATGGTAATAGCATGTAGATCGTTGGGCGGGAGTAATGAGCGCAGTTCGTCGAAGTGAGGGACAAGGCTTTGGGCGTTAATATAGATAAGTTGGAAGGATCAGGGAAAAGGTAAGAAGACAATGTGTTGGAACTGGGATGGGTGATAATGAGTTCGTCTGTGGATGCTTGGTCTGACCCGTGGGAAAAATTCAGGGGCGTTAGGGTTTAGGTATGGCACCCTGCAGTGTGACGGGACGAAAGCAGGTGCATTTGGGTTAAGAGTAGAATTAGGCTGAAGAAAAGCTTTGGTGGAAGGCTCAATGACAGACATTTTGCGGGTAGTTGAGTAAGCGGCAAAAAAAAGAAAGAAAAAAATATATATATATGTAGAGGATGATTCAGGTAAAGAAGTGGTTGAGAAGGGCTACAATAAATTGATTAATGCACACGGGAAAGAGCACACACAGCGGAGAAGTAATGCTACAGTATATGCCAATGACTAAGTAACAATAATAAGAATACAAATTAATTATTAAGAACTAATGAATGAGACACAACACTAAAGTAGCACTGGTAGAAAAAAAAATAGAGGCAGAGATGAAATAAAGCATTAGAGAAGAACACTTGGTAGGAATTAAACACGACTAAACTTAATCGGATAAAGAGCACTGAAATGGAAGTGGACGCTACGGTTGATTAAGGGGGATGCGAGGGGATTGCACTTGACACTGGTTGGAGGAAATGAGAAGCACACCGTGAAACAATGAAAACCACTAAATAGGATTTACGCCAACACAAAGGGCACTTCGGCACGGGAAAAGGAGCACTAAAACAGTGTAAAACACTAAAATAAACACAGCACAGAAAACTAAGAGAGAAACCGAATAAGGGGAAATTTAATGCACCGGAACCACTTGGGAATGAGCACTAGGGAGAGGGAATTACACCTAAAATTTGTGACGAGGACACTATGGGGAGGGGATGGCAGGCGTCACGGGAACGGGGGTGGCAGGCGTCACGGGAACGGGGATGGCAGGCGTCACGGGAACGGGGATGGCAGGCGTCACGGGAACGGGGATGGCAGGCGACACGGGAACGGGGATGGCAGGCGACACGGGAACGGGGATGATAGGTGACACGGGAACGGGAATTGCAGGCGTCACAGGAACGGGGATGGCTGGCAGAGGTCGATTTGAGGAGTAGGCACTGACAGGAGAATTATTCGACAACGGACAAATGTAGCGAGAACGCTCAAACGCACGTTAATCAATGAAAGCCATCCTCCTACATAGTTGCGGATTTCCCTAGTGCGGTTGAAGGAAGTTGGAGTGCATGCAGCTCTCTTAGGTTGGAGATGAATGTGCGGACGCCATTTTGCCGCAGTATGACAACTTTGCCATCGTGCGTCCACACATTACCGAAGCCAGCTGATTTTTTTGCTTCGATGAGGAGCTTGAGTCTGGTGGTGGTGAGAGACTCGGTGATCGTGAAACCGGAGCTTTTTAGGGATTTTTTGTTTCGCCAAACATTATCCCTATCCTGGTAGCTGAGGAACCTCACAATCATGGGTCGAGGCCTGGAGTAGTTCTTCTTCCCGATACGGTGGGCACGGGACATCATGAACGGACTGACACTTACTTTTAATTTGGTCTTTAAAAATTCGTCGACGATTGCCAGTCCGTTTTCTCCATCCTTCTCGGGGATCCCATGGATGAGGAGACAGTTTCTGCGGCTATATTGTTCAAGATCATCGAGTCTCTCGTCGACGTTTAAAACACGGTCCTCGATCTGGCATACTTTAAATTTCAAGGCCGAGATCTCCTTCATAAGCTGATCCCGGAAATTTTTAAAATACGTTTCCAGCTTGGCGAGACTATCAATCCGTTGTGGACCGGATAATTGCTTGGCTTCGGCAAGATCAGTGCTGAAGCAGTCCATCTTAAACAAAACTTTAACTGATTTGTCTGAGATGGACTTATTCTCAGCCATGAGCTGAGTGTTTTGCTCCTGAAGGGCTGCCTCGGTGGTCATGACGGGCGAGGGATGCTAATTATTGCGTGAGGGTAGGAGGAGGGAGGAAGCGCTAGCTAATGACGTCCGTCTCCTAGGAGGTACAATGACTGACTGAGGGGTTTAAGAATATGGAATGAGACTTTCGATAAAGTATTCTAATAAAAAGACCATTCCTTCTTACAGAAAAGAGACGAGGATATAAATAAATATAATTTAGCGAATAAAGAGGCTTCAAAATCACATAAAAAGTTGGGAGATGAACGTATCATACCTAGGAAATTATGTACATGGCCGTCAGTCTACAGTTTACAAATTTCCTTATTCATCAATAAAGATGAATATGTTACATCTCAAATTAATAATATCAAAGAAAAGGATTAGCTTAACTACTAGTATTATAGAAAGCTTCGGCATAATGAAAAAATTGAAACTGCAAAATGCATATCCGTGATGGAGGAATATAGATGCCAAACTGATTTATTAACTTTGGAAGAATTGACCAAAGCAATAATGAGGAGCAAAACTATAAAAGTTACAGGCTCTGATGGTATCAACGTAGAATTAAGTATATATGGGGAACCTTCATTGAAACTTCAGCTATTAGATCTTATGAACACGTCCAGTAATCAGGGCATCGAACTGGAACAGAACCGAAAATTGAAGCAGAAAAAAACCGATAATTTAGCTGGAGTAAAACTGAATCCGAACCGAAAAAAGTATTTTACTGAACCCGAACCAAAACCGAAAACCGTTCTTTATTTCGTTCCATTTTTTCGGTTCGCATAAACAGTGGGAAAGAAAGAAAGGTTTTCTTTTTGATTTAATATGAATCTTTTTTGAAATTCTCACTTTTCAACACTGAATAAGGCGAAGGCTAATGGTTTTCTTGTGAATACATGCTCCTAAGCCTTTGGAGAGATGGATCTTTTTGATGATATCTGTCGGTTCAATGGTGGGATTTCCCATGGGCATCTCAATACATAGAGAGAGGGTCAAGGATATGCCGTGCTGAGGTTTCCCAGAACCCCGTTAAACGAGACTAGTAGAAAGGAACTTAGTGGCACTTCTAAGACAGCCACTAATCGTCTTTGTACCCTCCCCCTGAGCCTACCCCGTGGAGTGTTCCGGGTAAAAATGTTTCACGACTCTTAACTTGGATTTTGATAAAAGTTGGAGGTTATTGTCCCCATAAATTTTCATCGCTTCTCCATATTCATTGAACCCTTATATTCTGGTAGTCTTTCTCTAAAACTTATCCAGGAAGGATCGCTCGGCAATCGTACTTTTGAGGTATTTTTACTCCTGTTAAATGTTACTGTGTACATATTTGTCGTCTTAAGAAAATTTATGTAATTATATATTGTATGGTACTTATTTGTAATATTAACATCTAAATTATTGTATTTAAACGCGTAGTTTAATAGCTCTTCTTTATAAACAATTACATTCTACTTTCAAATGTGAATCAATATTATTGTACCTTTTCAAGTACGTGCATGAATACTGTTGGAGTAAATTCATTATTATAATGAGAGTATCTGCTTGTATTGGAATCTGGAATAATGGTATTGTAAAATACAATAAATGTTGACTTATGAAAGAATAACGTTTATCATCAAATTAAAGACTAAAAAATAAATAACAGTTTTAATAGCGTTTATAAGAGCTAGAAAGGAAAACAAATTTAAATTCCTATAGAACAGTATTAGACGGGGTCGTATAAATGGAGCCGTTTACAAATTGAATAACGAAAAATGTAAGAAGGGAATTCATACATTGTTTTACTGTTCGTTACATGGTGAGATGGGGCTCTTGCGTGATGTTACGTTTGTATATCTGCTTTTGTCTTCCTCACTTTCGATAGTGAAAATATAATTAGTTTAAATAAAAATGAACATTAATTAATAAAGATTATTTTGATTTCTCTAGAACTTTTCCACAGAAAATTCTGTAGGAGCGAAAAAAATCGGTTCGAACCGGTTCAATGGTGGTTGCTGGAGCGAAACCGGAACCAAACCGAAATTTTTTGTTTTGTGCGAACCGGAACGAAAACCGGAGCGAAAAATATTTCGGTTCGATGCCCTGCCTGTAATAGATGGGAAACTCCGTAATCTTGGTTAAACTACTCTGTGCAACTAATTTTATGAGTAAGAAATTGAACTAAATGTTAATCTTATCTTGGAATTAGTTTATTAAACTCAGCCTATAAAATATATTCTGAAATAATAATAGGGGCTATAACTGAAACCAAAGTTATTCTCATGGGAAAAAGAACTTAGTTACCTCCACAAATTTAATTTTAAACGGCCAGTTTCACTACGATCGTAGCATCATCAGGTAAAAAATAGTAAAGCAAATCCCATAAAGGATGTTTCTGTTTTCTATTGCAACAATTGATAGATTGACGAAGGAAATACAAACTATGAAGTTATTTTGCTTTTATAAACTTTGATAAAGCAATTCATCATCTAGATATATATAGACTACGGAAAATTGACGAAAATAAAGGGTACCCGAGAAATCTATAGAAGTAATCAAACGCTTATGCTCGGGAACGAAAATAAAAACAGAAAACTGAGAAATATATATATAGAAATTTATCATACAAATATGAAGTTTATCAACGACGCTGTTTACTATATACGTAGATGACAAAATTTTTAAATGGAAACGACAATTATCTCTTAGTGTGGATTTAGGACGAGGTATGATAAGAAGGTCGCAAAAAACTAAAACAAGAATAGGGACCCAACAAAATAATGGCTGTATCTTCTTTACTTTATCGCACTGAAACCAGAGTTGATACAGATAAGATAATAAACAGCATTCAGGCCAAAGAAATGCAATTTTTGAGAGGAGCAAAAGGAATAATTTGAGATAAGATATAATATGGAAATCAAGCAAGAGAATATCTAAATATATTTTCAATGTAAGACAGAATTCATAATATAGAAACAAATGAAATTATCATCTATAAAGGGGAAAGGTTTTTCGCTATATAGTTTATCGTATTTGTAATGCTCTAACAGATATCTATTATAAATATCTGCTTCTTACGGAGGATATAGGATATATGATATAGGATATATATATATATATATATATATATATATATATATATATATATATACAGGGTGTTACAAAATTATACCGACAAACTTTCAGGGTATATTAAGGGGTAAAAATAAGTAAAAATCTTTAATACATCAAGTATCCGAAAGTGCTTAGTTACGGAGACATCCTTACAAGAATTAAATTAAGCGCCTGTATGCAGGCAACTGGCTTAGCACTGTGAAGGTGTGTTTTGCTACAGCGCACTGAAAACTGCTATGTAGTTGCCATTCGAGTATGAATGTGGAATGCACTACAACTGATTACATCACCTAGGGTAGTTCCTTCCTCAATGCTTAAATACACGAATCTACTGGGTGTTTTAGAGCAGACATTGCCTGAGCTACTGGAAGTGTGTACCATTGGAGGTACACAGAAACATGTGGTTCCAGCACGATGGGGCATCACCACATTTTAGCCATGCTTCCCATGACAACCTCAGCGCGACGTTCCGAGATGGTTGGATTGGTGGTGGAGGTTCTGTTTCATGGCCACCTCGTTCACCGGACTAAACTTCGCTGGACTTTTTCTCTGGGACCACGTGAAGAGCCTGGTGTACGAGATCCCCTTTGACACGGAGGAGAACATCATCGCCCGGATCATTGCAGCTTGAAGCAAAATTCGCGACACACCGGGTATCTTCAAGCGGGTGCGTCAGAATATGGTACGTCGGTGTGGTTGGTCCTTGAGCAGCTGCTCTGAGCAATAAATTCTTTCAAGGGTGATATCTACTTAACCAAGCACTTTCCGATACATGATGTATTAAAACATTTTACTTATATTTACCTCCTTAATATACCCTGAAAGTTTGTCGGTATAATTTTGCAACACCCTGTATATTATATAAAATCTAAGATACTTCTAGATATTCCACAGATGTGAAATTTGGCAGTATGATAGGTTATTTGGTACAACCAACCAGAAAAATCGAAAATTCTAATTTTTTAAATTTTTAGTGGAGCATTTTTGATCCCAATGTTCCATTTCGATACTCCATAAGAAAAACAGAAATCTGTGCAGTTTCATAAATTTGCATTTTTAAATTAGTTATAATTCAGATATAGACTCGGAATGAAAACATTTCTATAGCTACAAGAATGAGACTTCTTATTTTTGAAGATTAAATTGAAATCTGTGCCGAATTAATGAATAAATATGTTTTTAATCGGAAAAAGCAGATGCTCAGTAATAAAGAACTTCAGCTACCATAGTAACCAGGACAATGCTTGGGAATTGGCAATCCGTATCATAATAGCATCGCTTTAGTTCTTTTTAATTGGGAAATTTTTATTGTCCCATTGATTTCAACCGAAGACGTATACATATGATGACGTCAACATTTTAAAACGCGATATATGTTATTATCACTAGATCACATATATGTGTTGTCTATAAGTAATTTAGTCCCATTTAACTGCGAAAGACTTTCATCTAAATCTCTCCCCTCAAAAATCTGTTTAGTGTATTTTGCGGCAATCAAGGCTAAAATTTGCAGATTTTAAAATTTTGCCTTTTTCACTTTTTGCCGTCTACTTATTAATCTACTAACTCTTCTTTGATTGCGTAATCTATGAACACCCTCTTTACTCAGAATTAAATATTTCATAAACTAATCGATTTCACTTTGATATTGTTACTTGGATAACAGGTATCAGCCGTCCTAAGAAAGCTTTTTCCATCCACGTCCAAATGCTCTCAAGGTCATTTAATCAACACCACTTTCACAACGTTGGTGACTCTATATCTTTCATGATTTTATGTTTTTCTTTATCTAAGATTGTGTTCATTCGTTTTATCGACTTTCATCTCTATTTACTGACTTTTATAATTCATTTCACATAGAATAATAAAATTTGAAGTTCATGAATTGCTGAAAATCATGTATGTACAAATATTCCGAAACTAACGAGATGTTTCTTTATTATTTCGAAGACATTTGCACTATAAGTATTAAAAACTTTGAAATACAATGTGGTAAAACCAGCAATGCTATAATGATGCAAGTTCTTCAATTAGCAAAATCTCCTTTTCTTTTCATACCGATCTTTATTTCGGTACTCAATACAGAGAAAAGACGTAAACTTAATTCCCGCACACTCTATTATTCTTCACTCTGGTTTTCCTCAACTCTCTCACACTTTGGCCTAGTCCGGCCGTATTTATATCTATGCGGTGCGAGAGCATTTTTCTCTGAAACTCGCAATAGAAAATTTTCATTGCCAGGAACAGCATTTCTGATAAAAAAAATTCCAGTACTATAGTCTCTATTTAATAATCACGCATTCAATGGAATGTATACAGACCTTTATTAAAAACTCAAGCGAAGATAAACGTAAAATTGTGTTTGTATAGAATTTCTGGGTAATCAACCTCTTGGATTAATATAGCCATTACTCTTTTCAAACCGAACACATACACAAAGGAAGAGGGAAACCTGGTGCCAGCATTAGCCTATTCTTTACGAAGAGCACCATGAGGGGCAACTGCTTAACGTCCCTTCTCAAGGATGGAGCGCTGACTTACATGTTATCCTCAAAGCACACAAGAAGTGGACGAGAAAATTCTACCTTTAAAAAATCCGACCTCCGCCGGATTCGAACCTGGGACCGCTGCGTGCAAGGCCAACGCTCTAACCACTCCGCAACCGTCACCCTCCTAAAATTTTTAATTAAGGAGAATCTACTCTAAAAAAAGTTAACGCTCTTGTATTAAATAAAAGGTATTTTTATTTTCACCGTGAAGCTGCTTTTCTTTTATAGAAATTATGTCAAATTAGAGTACAATATTCTTGTTCAAGCTATGTAACTTCTAATATTTATACTTTCACGTAAAAAAATGTTTTAGACGCCAATCTCCATGTACGATGGTTCGCTCTGCAATCAACTTGCACCAATATACGTAATTTCATTATCGCCATTTAACTGCCCACAATTTCACTCACATATTTATTTGGTCAAGCACTATTTAAAAAATAGTCTTTATACAGTTAAAAAAGAAATTAACATGGTGGTGATTTCCGGGATTCTGCCGTGTTGATCCATTTTCTGGACGATATTTCGCCGGCGTTCCAGTCGGCTTCTTTAGGTCCGAACCTGAAGAACCTGAAGAAGCCGACTGGAACGACGGCGAAATATCGTCCAGGAAATGGATCAACACGGCCGAATCCCGGAAATCACCACCATGTCAACAGCACGCCGTGGAAGCCTTCGTGCTAAAAAAGAAATTAAGTTGGAATTGAAATATAAAGGGTAAAAGAAAATTGTTTTATCCATTCTTTTGACTTTAACGCAACAATTATTTCATACCCAAACATTCATCTGTACCATTATATTACATGTAACTTTAAATTTAATAACAAAATTCACTTGGGAAGGCTCAACTTTGTGGAAAGATTCCATAACGTAATTTAGAATATATATTTAGCAGAATAAATCGTCTTACAACTATACATAGAAAAGTAAAACCTAAGAAAAAAGTTGATATAATACCATGTATATGTATATATCATATTATATCAAGTTAAAATGGTTTCTTTGGGAAAACGAGAACGAATTTATGGAAAATAATAAATTCGAACGTGAAGTAAAATGAAGATCATAAAATCGACGTTTTTAGCAAAACTTGATGAATTATTTAGAATAATGTGAAATAAATGAATGTTAATGAAACAAAAGCAGGAAGGCGAACTGGACCCGGCATTTCTTTAACAGAGACTCCATAGTGAGATAGAGAGTTGAAGGAAAAAGTGGAAAAGAAATGAATAAAGAAAAAATATTGCTTTCAAAAAATGAAAAAAAGAAGAGGAAAAAACGGTGTCAACCAGGTTTACATTTATCTACCTTTTATGTCTATACCACCTTAATTTTTTCGTGATATTTTGTTTTCTACAGAGTCCAATTCAGCGATTTTTAAGTTTGCAAATCTTTTGTTCAATATATTTTTATTATTCCTCAATATACAAAATACTTCCACAGCTATGTCTCATAGGTTGAATTCCGTTATCATTCAACTCCATATTTTTTCACCGGTCAATAGATATTTTCTCCAGTTCCCGCATTACACCAGCGCCACACATTTTTAAAAACACAATCACAGGAACAAATCAACGCGATAAAAAACCAACTATTACTAATCTGTCATCAAAGAGAGAACCTATTTACACATGTGGGATATAATTACTTCACATAAATGTTAATCAACGCATCGCTCTTACGATCCGCAACTCGATATCCCTGTCTGCTGACTCAGGTTCGAGACCCGACAGCCGTTCCACTCGGTTTTGCGGCGCATTCTAGCGTCTCCACGGTGAGCGAAAAATTGAGATTCGCCTTGGTCGACGCTTTCAAATCCATCCAGTCTGGTCGGCCGCTCGAATTGCCATCTTCTTTTGATCAAAACAGAAGAAAACACGTTTCCGCCGCGTTCGATGGTCCAAGGAAGACCCGTCGCGCAGCAAGATCGATCCACATGCTCGGGCGAAGACCATTGTGCAATGGGATTCGCCGTTTGAATAACCAGTCTCGGGCGGTCACGAGTAAAATATCAACGGCATTTCATGCTGTAATTAATGTGTAAAGATAGTAGCACTCAAAAGCATATAATATCCTCGAGAGTGAGGGAGACTTCAACGCCCGACTGGAAAGGTATAGAAAAATAACGTTCGCTCTGTTTGAACTCTGCAGCTGCTTTTAAAGTATACTTGAGGTCACTACGAAACCCAAGCGTACCATCGATATAACTAACGAAATTAATATTTAACAGGAACCAACGTGTGTGAGAACGATGGCTATAAAGCAACCTTGAATATTTTTGTTTTTATATACAAGTATCAGGTTTCATCGTAAGAAGAATTATTTCAGGACAACAGACACGATATAACCGCGAATATATTTCACCTTCATATGATCTGAACGATCATCCATTGCACGAGATAACAGCAATTATCGCAGTTAATCGAAATGGTATAATCGACGTTCAAAGATGCAATTTACAGACATTTATTCCAATAAGAAGGAAAAACTGTACGAAAAATTTGTTACAGATTTTTAAAAGTAGATGATATTTTTACATCAATGTTCGAACATTATTGAAGGGTGTCAATTTTGCCCCTCATAATATTAAATTTCGTTTCATAAGTACGTTACTCTTCGAAGAATTTCGAAATGAAATCATATGCCATCACTATATTTATTACAATCACTTGGAACTAATTTTATAGAACTCAGATTTCATAATTGTCACTTTTACTACTTAAATGCAAGAACTGAAAAGTACATGCTTCGTTATGAGATGATTTGTTCGGTAAATTGAATATTCAAAACGCAATTGTATATACCTCGTTTACCCATTTTTTCACAGTATCTACTGTGCTTTCGAGACCGATAAATGTGGAGAAATTTACGTTTAATACAAAAATAATAGATGTATAGGTAAATGATTTTTACCACCTTAGGGCTCGCTGGAAGCGGTTTGGAGAAAATGAATAAAAGAGAGGGGTAAGCATTGCGGTGAAAATTAGGAAAGATTAGGATCAGTTACATTTTGTTAAATAAATAACGGAAAAATATGGTTCGTTCAGTTCTATTATATTAGCCGGTGTGACAATAAATGTTAATACAAGAAATATTAATAATTTCAATATGACCTTTAAAGTTTCTACACTGAATAATGGTATAATAATTGAATTTACTAATATATTAGAAAGAAAATCCTCGAAATGTAATCTTTTCTTTATTAGAGATACTTTCGTTTTTTGACTATTATATAAATTTTAAATCGCTAACGAATATGGCCGCGAAAAATATTACTTTTCTGTATCATAGCATTGAAGTAGTATACGAACCTATTCTTACACAAAAATTTGGTAAAAGTTTTCATTACTAAAATATGAATGAATACAAAATTTATAAAATAATATCAATGTGCGTGAAACAATCTTGCCTACGTACTAAATCTCCAGAACATGACGAACGATATGGAGAATTACGTTCGGAGGCTATCGCGGTTTGAATGATCGATGGCTTCATTCTTCCGGGTAATCTCGCGCAGGTCAACAGACGACGTTTCGCTACGATCCTGTCAGCGTCTTCAGGTCAAAGTCGTTACCATGCAGTTGATCTGCGCGGGATTAGCCGGAAGAATGAAGCAATATGGGGAATGTTCAATGCGCATCAATCTGGAAAAAGATAACTTGAGTATAAAACCAAGTCATGTATATATTCTGCACAGAGAAGAAATTATTTCAGCAAAATATACAAATTTTTATAACATCTGCAATGAAAATTATAGATACATAGATACATAAACAAAAACTGTTTTTTTTAATCTTTCTTCTCTACAGCCGATAAATAGAAAAACGTCTCGCGTCCAGCCGAAATTTCACGTTTTGAATAATTAAGAATTCCATCCCTGTGTATTGCATTAACATTAATGTTTGTTGTTAATAGACGGTTAATTTACTTTTTTTAAGTCCGATTTTGTACCATATTCATAATACTTATACGACTGACAGTATCTCCGCATAGAGAGACCCATATCCTTCGCGGTTCACCGTTGGATCCAAGCTCATATTCACCTAAACGATACCATCAGAAATTCAATACAAATGATATGGATGTTAGATATAAAAATGTAATGAATCGAAATGAAGAATAAATTTTGGTATTAAAGTCCATCTATATCAATTCTTGTTCAAATTGCTTATAAATGTTTGCAAGTACGAGAAAGAGAAGAACAAAACTCACACCACCAGAACAATAATCTTGGAGCGTCAGAAAAATGTCTCGAATTCAAATACATTGTACAACATTCTAGAAACCTCTTTTTTTAAAAACCACGAGGAATATTTCAATACTTCCGCTAGGCGGGATTAAGAAGGGAATTAATCAGAAACCAGTCAGAAGAATGAACGTGTCCCCGTTCTTCGTTCCATAATACATCCCTTCTTCTCTTGTCTTCAACGGGAAAAAAGCCGGCGTTATCTAGTCGCGAACGCGAAAAAGAAGAAAAAAACGACCATCCGTCAAAGTTAATCCTTAGTTGCGGTCGGTGCGAGTAAGAGCAATTACCGAGAGAACGGGAGAATGGAAAAGAGAGAGAGGGAGGAGAACGGTGTAGGGAACAGAGGAGGGTGTAGGATGTGAGGAAGAGTGCATGGTAAGAGGAGGAGGAATAGAAGGAGGAGGTGGGGTTAATAGAAACGGGAGCTTGTATACATAGGAGGAAGTCTCTTGGTGAGAGAAAGAGAGAAGGGGTTGTAGGGGAGGGCGGGGGCTCGGGGCGCAAAATTCTCCATCCGTGGACACCGCCGTTCCCCTCAGGACAATTAGAACGCACCCACAATGACAGCAGCCTCCTTCTCTCCACTCCCGCCCCCCCCCCCCTCTCTCTCCTCCTCCCCCTCCTCTTCCTCTTCCCCGCAGTTCCATTAATTCAATACGCGGGATTTCTCTTTCCACGGCCGGAGCGGAAAAAAATGTAAAAAGCGGCCCACCTCCGCGTCTTTCTCCCTCTTTATTTTTCAGTGTCATAATTTTTATTCATCAGTCATTACCGCGGCTAGCTTTTGTCTGTTGTCAGCCCACATTCATATATGCAATGCATGGAGCCCCAGAGAGTGTAGCAGCGAGAGAGGAACGAAGAGGGGGCGCCTGGATATATACGCGAAGGTTTTGAAGAAGGGGAGAGTGGGTCGAGGTAGGGGGAGGTAGGGGGAGGTAGGGAGGAGAAGATGGGGAGGGGAGCGGAGATATGGACGCGAGAAAGGTACGATGGCGGACGGCGAGGGTTGTAGAGGAGGAGTGGGAGAGTGAAAGAGAGAAAGAGGTCGCGGAGGTGGAGGAGGAGAAAAAAATAAAAAACTCTGATGATATTTGATTCCGGGTGGGGAATGGCGTCACTAATCATTCTCCGGACTTCTGCATAGATGGCAGCAACGTCGGCTCCCGCCGTTGGCTGTGCAACGGAATACTTCACCTCCTCCCTTCTATTCCTTGTCCCTTCCTCCTCCACCACCCTCCGACTTTTTTTATTTCTTCGCCCGTTTGTTTTTCCTATTCCCCGCACCCCCTGCCACCCTTTTTTCCGGAGCATCTCGCAAAAAGCGGGATGAAACTTTTGGAGCGCGGGAGAGAGTCGCCGTGCGCATGCGCACCGAGATAAAAAGTACCCGCTACTTTTTTCCACTCAACTCCTCTCCCCCGACCCTCTCTCTCTTTCACACGCACACAATCCTACAACTTCTTTTCTTTTTTTGGGGGGGTTGGGGAGGGGGGAATGGTATGAGGAGAGAACCGGACCCAAACGTAATGTGCCCCTCTCTCTCTCTCCCTTTCTCCCACCCTCTTTCACGTGTGTGACTATGGAAAAGAGCTGAGAGAGACCTTTTCCCGACACTCGCACCGGCCCCTCCCCCTTTCTCTCTCTATTTCTCTCTCACTCTCCTCGCCTCTTTCTCTCACACTCTCTCGTCCTCTCTGTCAAAATCCCGAAAAGGAATTCTAACGCAGTCCTTGTATGTGTGTGTGTTATGTGCATGTGTGAGTCCGCATGTGTCCATATGTGTTATCGCTAATGTGTGTGTGTGTGTGAGCGTGCGTGTGTGAACGCTCGACTCCGCCAGACGGGTCGGCTCCTAGGACTACTCTGTGCAATCAGAAAGCGGGAACGGAAAAAATAAATCGAATTAAATTTTCCCTTTCTCCCCTCGCCTCTATATCGTCTCTCCTGTTCCTTTTCTTTTTCTCTCCATCTCTTTCTCCCCATTACCTTTCTCTCTTTTCTATTTTTCCTGCTCAAATACTTAGTCCTTTTAATCCCTTCTTTCGTCCCTTTATTGTTTTTTCTCCAATTCTATCTTCTTTTTTTTTAATTTCCATTCTCATATTTTCTTCATCTCCTACCTTCACACTTCCATTTTCACATATCTCCACTCATTTTCTCACTCCCTCTCCTTAAAATATTTCTTCTTATCCTTTCCTCAAACCTTGAAAATCTCCCTTCTTGAAATCCAGTACTACCTTCCTACCTACCTTCTCCCCCTCATGTTTCACTCCTTTCAAATCTCTGCTTTGTTTACATCTTTCGATCGAGGTATTCGAGAAGCGCCCCCCGCCCCGCCTGCCTCTTGCCCACCCCTTCTCCCGCCTGAAATGCACGACGTTTGCGGGATCCGATATTCAACGATGGAGCCGCTAGAGAGCACGCATATTTGAGGGAAATCGCAATAATGAAATGCGCAAAAGCTGCGATCCGCGTGGTTGAAGTGAGTCCCTGAATGGAAAAGGAGCTAAGTTCTCTCTGTTTCAGAACAAAAATTATAAGTCAAAAATTTGCTTCAGAGTTTTAGGTATCAAAGAAAAATTTGCGTATTAAGGAGTGAGAAATAAATAAATTGAATAGTTTGAGTTATACTTACTAGATAAATTTTAAAAATTATTTTCCTTGCATAATTTATTAGCATAAATTATGTACGGAAATATTATATACTACATAAGTAATACTAATTATAAGAAAATTTAACTATAAAAGGCAAAGGGTAGTTGATAGGAATTTTTAAACAGAAACTAATTAAAAAAGCGAATTAACTTTCTGTAACAAGGATCTTACCTTAGAGCAACCTCAACTGAAAATTTTCCAACTGAGTTATCTAAAACGGGGTAAAAATAATGCACATTACTTCGAATACCTTTGCTACTTTTTGTAACCCTTTGTAATGATGTAAAATATACGAGTGAAAAACTTTACTTAAATTTTTAGTTTGCATTTTCGTATATAGAATTAGTCAATTTACAGGATGAGACTGAAAATATTCTTGAAATTTATGCCCATAGTAGGGTTTCAAGAATAATTTTGTGAACATGACAACGAAAGGTACAATAACTTTAGAGAATTTTACAATATTCATAGCAGGAATAAAGAACATAGCAGACAAAGTAATAACTTTATGGAACTACATTTTGAGAAAGAAAAACAATGTTTTGTAATATTTAAAAGAACGTTTATAATTTCACGAAAAATATTAGCTTATTTATTGTCCTCAATATCCTGACTTAAAAATAGCTTTTCAATATGAAAATATGCTAAAATTATGTTATCATAGTCGGCAGTATATTCATCACATATTTCCAACAAATATTTTCAAATATAACGCATTATGTGAGATTTAAATTTTGAAATCCTTTCAGCATAAAACAACTGTTAATTGCCTTAATTCGTACAATAAATCTCAGTCCGAGGACAGCAGAAGAAAGTTCTGCCTTGCCCAGGAATCGAACTTGAGTTCTCCACTTGCTGGGCGGATATTCTGCCACTGAGCTACCGATGACGGCAATAACCCTGTGATAGATATACGCTCCACAAATGAAAGACTCGCGTTCGAATACCGGTCATGATAGAATTATTTTCTTGCTATCCATCAACTCGCTTAGACCAAAGTATGTTTTTACATGCGTAAAAACTAAATATCCGCACTTTCTAACCTTAGTTTGTGAACACGTAAATTGTGAAAAGGTCAAGTGTCAAAAAATCAGCAATTATAAATTCACTCGCATTATATATATTACTATGCTATAAAATCTTCAAATAAACAGTAATTTCACAAAAAACCCTATTGAAGATCATACTAATGCCACCTTTTAATATAGCAACGAATGATTATTCATGATAAATAAAATCGGCATGAAATAAAACGTAGTAAAATAAATAAATTGGCAGTAGAAAAAAGGATTTTTTGGCAGTAGAAAAAATTAAATATCAGTAAAAAAGATAAACTGGCAGTATTCAAGCAGCAGTAAAGAAAGCGAAAACTAGCAGTATTTTAATGCAGCATGGCAGTAAAAAAATAAAATATTTCTTTGAGGAGGAACGAAAAACACTTCAACCACTTACCCAACCGGTGAGGACGATCAAAATGTTCCTCCATGCAATAATTTCCCAAAACAACAAAAGAAGAACGAAAATCGCCATGGGTGACTTATACTGAAGCTTAGCCATAATTTGATTTCCCAAATTGCAATTTCTTTACTGCTGTTTGAATACTACGTTTATCTTTTTTACTGCCATTTTATTTTTCTACTGCCAATTTATTTTTTTTTGAGAAATTTTATTTTTTATTTTATTTTTATTTATTCAATAATTCCACATACAGCTTCAACTGGAAAAATATATGCCCAAACAAATTGTAGCGAATAAAAACTAATACTGTGACTTAAGTAATAAGTACTTAAAATTCCGTTTCCAAAACTAATTTATGATGCTTAATTGGAAATAACATACATTTAATAAAGAATTAGACGCAACTCGATAACATTACAGCTTTTCTCTATCATAATGAATGGATATGAAATTTGGTTCGCATCAGTTATGATATCTTCCGAAATATGAAAACCCTACCTATCAATTTAACATACTGACACAACCCTACAAAGTTTAAAATGCTTACGAAAATATTTTTCACACCGACGTTTTTGGCGATAGCCCATTGAAATTAAAAGCGCGGTGGAAAATACGACACAAGACATACAGAAACCATGGGAATGCAGGCGTATAGATAAAATGGCCACCGTTAAGAGAAGAAAACGGTTTAGAGAGTTTGGAATAAAGAGAATCAAGATGATCGGGAATTTTGGGAGAAATAAGAAAATAAATTCTGAAGAGAATAGAAATATTTCTATTTAAACTAATATGTTTAGGCGATAGAAGATAACGACCAAAGTGGATCATTAATAATAAGGTGCCAAACACCACTCAACAATGGCACTCGTCAAGGAAATATTCCAACGTTCGAAAAGCAAAGGAAAGAAGATGTTTTTAAAAATTTCTTCTAACTCATTCGTTTACTTGGAAGGAAAAATAGTTTGAGGCCTTTCTAAATTTAGAGAATAAAATATTGCTTGAAACGTAAATCGTGAAGGTGCACGCTTCAAAATCTAAATTTCTTCTAAGCAAAATTCTTTACTTATTTATACTGCAAAAACTAGTCAGGAGATTGCCTTTAATTTAATCAAACTGGTGCGATTAGTAAACAATTATGCAGCAATATTATGGCTACAGGATGGAATTACTTTGCTTATAACTTAAATTCGGCATTACACAATAAAATATGATTTTTAAAATGAAAATGCAATTAACCCAAGAAAAACCATCTTAAACTGCATTTATTTATAAACCCTTAAAAATATATACTTTTGTTAATTAATTTTCCTAATTAATCTACTAATCAGTAAGAGAAGAGAAAGTAAATTTTTTTAACTTCCTTTTCATATAGTCATAATTTTAACAGTTAAAAAATATATGTATTTGATCAAATTTATCTTATAATAATAATAATATTAACCTAATATTAATGTGATTTTCACTTTTTCGTCATCCATTAATAAGTAAATAACAATTTAGTGCCTACAGAATATTGTGAGGAAAAATTTATTTGCAAGCATTGCACATTTTGTGGCATTCTAGAAAATTTGAATTTCTTAAGCACTCACTTCAGCCGCAAACAATAAATAGAACAATCGAAAGTTAGGTTCAATAAAGATTAGTTTAAAGATATTTTAGGGGAGTAATATTATCTGGTTCGAATTGTTACGGCAATATTTTTAAATCACTAATTTGTCTGTGATAATATCTGTTACAAAATGAACTTATAATTACAGCAAATAACTAGTCGCTGTTTCTTTTTCATTAATCGCAATCTCAGGAGCAAGTAAAACTGGTTTACATCTCATAAACAAGTAGAGGTGGTGCAATTTCTGAAGAAGAGAGGAAACATTTCAGTACAGATAATAGTAATTGAAAAATTACGCGTCTCATAATAGAAGTAAAAGATTTGGAAAATCAGACGCACATTTTAGCTACAAAGCAGCCGTCATCAGTGGTGATTAGCCAGTAAAAATAACTAAAAAATAAACGAGAAGAGCGCTCTCATAAATGTGTTCCAAGCAGAGACAGTGAATTTGTATCTGTGTGTCATGCGTTCGCTGCGTTCGATGAAACCTTTTACTATATAGAAATCATTTCTCAATTATTAGAGATCAATAAAGATGTTTTCACATGCGAAATCTAAGAATGCGGATAAATAAAAATTAAATAACTTGCATGAAGCTATTTAATTAAAATTAACTGCAAAAATATTCCTGATAATTCCGAAATTTTGGATGAACGCGACAATGGCGTAAACGTTTACTGAAATAATTATTTATACGAAATGAAGTTAAAACGTTTAATGCTAACTTTTGCAACCCGTTACAATATGTCCTTTTTCTCAACCTTAATTAGTAAATACAAGCGGTGAATATCATTTACCAACGTAGTTTTTCCAGGCCAACGTGATGAAGTAGCAAAAATTATTCAGAAGACAAAAACCAGCTATATATTTAAAAATTCTATCGAATTAATCCATTCTGAATTTATGCCTTTAAATATATTTTATAACAAACAAGAGTGGAGATTGGATAAGTGAGAAGTGCGAAGTGATAAACTAATACAGCGAAGCCTTCATTAACATTAACCTCTTTAAAATGGACACATTGCGGACATTTTTGTTTGTGTCCTGGTCACCAATATAAGAAATCCAATGCTAATCACACTCCCCAAGTGGACACGCTATATTATGGAGGCGAACACGTTAATCCGAGTCTTATGGCATTTTTAACCTCCCTCTAACGTACGCTTACGCTAAATTTACTTAAATGGTCCAATTTAATTTTCTAAGAGTTCCCCATTACAAATATTCTAAACTCTTCTCTCGGGAATCTCTATCAATCTATTTCCTATCCATCATTGTTTCTTAAGTAACAAAATCGTCTCGCGCTTCGCAAAATATTTTTTGTCTGTTAAGAACAGTGCCTTTGAGTAGGAATTTCTCCACTTACAAAACAAAGGACGCCTGGGAAAAGTCTCTCAATTGACAATGAACCTTCCAAACATCTGAGGTGACACCACGCCACCCTGCGTTCTGTATGTACATCTTCCTGGCCTCTGCCTTGCTCACTCACTCGGAATTTGTAACATTAAAAGAAAAATAGGAGTGATAGAAGATTCTAGACTAGAAATGTGTAGAGTTCGAAAGTTCAAATTAGCTTGTTTCAGGCTATAACCTGGATTAGTGCTGCTTGGAATGAATTGAGCTCCTCTGCAATTAAAATCTGCTTTCGCAAAGCAGGATTTGTTTCAGCGGTGACGTCTAAAAATTGTGTCGACACTCAGAACTACCTAACTAAATTAAAGATTTTTACTTGACCCAAAACGACGATCCTGGACTTAATATATTGAGTTAACTGATAATTTACAACAAAAATGTAAACGCAACAGCTAAATACTAAAAACAAAGTAATTCATTTAAAATTTTTGCAAAGATTGAGTTCTAAACATGAAAATATACATGTAAACGTTAAAATCTTGTTAATATTAGAAGCATGAATCTTTACAAGTAAGTTAATTTTCTTGTCTCATATTCATCAACCTCTCTAAAGCGGGCACCGCTCTTCTGAGGACACCTCGCCCTCAAAGGTGTCCGCTAGGAGAGGTTCCAATCTATCCAAAGAGGTTTATGGTAATTAGCAAAAATAATTTCCCAATATTTTTACTAAGTTGCATAGGTATCTAAATATAATTGAAAAATCAATTGCCAATATTTACATTTTCATTTGTGAAATTCCAAATTGTTAAAAATTGCAAAATTCTTAATATTAAAAGCCGTAATTTCAAAAAACATAACAGAAAAATAAATTTTATATGAAATAGTATCAACGGTGAACGACACCACCAAAATTAAAACAAGTGCGTGAACACAACTATCAACCGATCGTAATATCAGCCTCGAGAATGCTTATTCCGTGAGATTATCTTTCCATTTTTGTGTTACTGCATATACCTGGTTTAAGTCATATATGGTAAAAGATATTTTTAATTAAAAGAGGAAATTGACAGTCCAATGACTTATCCCGATAGGAATAATTTTTCAACTTCAACGACGCGGACGACTGTTTCAGCTTCTTCAATAAAAATAAATAGTTGTTATTCCTTCTTCAAGTGTTATAAAAGGAGTGTCATTGCCAGGTAAAATTTTTTGTGATTCGAATCATATTTTTAAGATGCATTCTAGAGCTTTTGTTATGAGATTTCACATTAATTTACCTTATAAAATATGCATAAAATGATAATAGCTTTTCATTTTGGAAATCAATACCTACACGTATCATCTTAAATTAGTTCCTTTATTTCTAATTCAGGACTCCGTATAAAACTTACTAAATATTATGATAAGTTGCGTACCATAAGGAAGGGCATATTGAAGTTGAAATGAGAAAACATGCAAAAAAACACCGAGGGTTTATTAAAACCACGATGAAACAACATTTTTACGTACAGAAATATTAAAAATAATATATACTCAAATACCTTCAGTCAAAATATGCGATTCCTCTAAACTGTAATATATAGTTATTTATTTATCTCAAACTGCATCTTATTTCGACTTAGATAATTTTATAACTGTGCAAGTTTATCAAACTAAAATGATTGATGCGAGGAGGTAAGTGTTTAAGAACGCCAAATTGGTTTGTCTTGCGAAAATTCATTTGGAATTTATTGTAAAAATACCTGCTAACATGTAAAATCAAAAACTAATTTATTAAAATATTTGTATTATTGGTGGAGCCCACAATAAGTAGAAAAATGTTATTCAAAAGGCCAAATAACTTGAAATTTTGTATAACAATGATTTCTAAATGCCAAAAAAATTCGAAATCGAATTTCATTTTTAATCCAATAACAAAAAAAATTGATGTGCAGTTACAATGTGTTTCTTCAAATAAATTTAATTATAAATAAAATGCAAATAATCTTCTTTTTTGTCATGGTCAATTACTTTATATTTTTGATATATTTTTATATTAATACTGAAAGCTAATGCACCAGATTGGTAATTGATTTATTTTAAAATAAGGCCAAGACAAAACTCCTTGACTTTTCTCAAACTATTTATTAAGATCTAGTCATAAGATCACAGACATATTTTATAAACTGTAACTTTCCGCAATGAATTCGTCTATCTGATGTTCAAAGTCAATGCCTTATAAACCCACAATTTATTTTAAATAACTGACTATTTTAAATATTTTTTTTAATATTTCCATTTGAGGCTAAAATTCTAAATAATATGCCAATAAAATATTTTTATTTTTAGGAGACAACTGAAATTGACGCAGCACGAGAACCAACAATATCCTGGAAGGAACTGAAGGGCCCAAGAAAAGATTGCCAGCAGCAGCTCACGATTATAATCGAATATACCTTTGCCACGAAATAAATAACTAAACTTCTCGTGAAATTTTGAAATATCTATGTTTAATGGACGAGACCAATCGTATTGATAGAAGAATAATAGAGGGAAAAATCAATTTAAACGAAAAATATTAACAAGAAAAACTTTTAGGTTGCAGAAAATCATGGCACTTTTAAATACGTTAACGCAAAAATATATTCCAGCCATTTATAGTGTTCCATAATTTGGTAGATTGAGTTTATCACTGTAAAATTCTTTATAAGTATGTTTCCACTATACTATATTGTTAATTATCGGATGGTATTTTTTATGTTCAATAGGATATTTTCATCGGGGAAAAAAACATCGTGACTGTTTCATTTCATTCCCCATAACAACAACCAACTTCTCAAGTTATTCACTCCAGAACAAAATTTTATCTTGGAACGAAGGCTCCTATCAAGTTCAAACTATTCCATAAATCAATTATTAAGTTGGAATTACTTTAGAAAAGTAATGCGAAGTCTAGTTCTCACTATATCTGCTAGACCCGTCCCTGTGTCGTCATGACCACTCGCACGCTTATTCTTGCACAGGAACTACTGTGATCAGAGAAATATGCTCGAGAAGAAAGAAGTAAAAAGCAAACATTCTGTGATTATGACCATGGTAATACGACATCGGAAAATACTGCTCTAGTTCAGCATTTTTGATGGAAAAAAATTGACTTTCAGTCATATTTCGTAAAATATTACTCATACCAGAAAAATCTCCTACCAAAATTTGTATGACTAGTCAAATAAAATATTTTTTCCAAATGCATTTTTATCGAACGAGTAGTCTTTTTCAATAAAATGAACCATGAAAGCTGTAATTCACTTTGAGAAGTAAATTTCTATAATTTTTGTAAAAGTAAACAAGATCTACAACAAATACGCAAATACGTTTAATTTTCTTCCGTGTGTATACAGCTTATAGTCAATGGAAGGAAATGGATTATCTATGACGAAATTAAAACGTTAATTTTCCTTTCCTGCGCACAAAGCGTTTTTTAAGTGAAAAGAAATCATTTACGACAGAGTTAACGTGAACCTGAGTATTACCTTACAATTACTTAACTCAAGTGAATTATGTTCAAAATACTTTTCGTTTATTTTATAATTACAAATGATTAGAAAATGAACCGCTAAATCAAAAATTCGCTATATTTTGGCATCACTTCTAATAAATTGTTTTGCATTGTTTGGACTAGTGGTTTTCAACCTGTGATCCGCAAAACCCTTAGGTTCCGCAAAGGGCTTGCAGGGGTTCCGCAAATGTTTGTTGAAAATTTCGATATTTGTAAGATTTTTAGATATTTTTTAAATTGCTAATAATAATAAATAAAAGTAAATAAACTAAAGTCTGCGCATACCGCGTAACAGCCACGTGAATTTAATTTGCCCTCTAGTATATAGAATATTGCTATTTTGAAAGATATTGGAGTTCCGCGAAAAATTTGGATTTGCGAAAGGGTCCCACGGCCGAATTAAGGTTGAAAATCACTGATTAAAATTAGCCATTAATATTTTTCTGACATTATTACATTATTTGGAAAGAATGCCTCTCCCCTGTGTTTGTACGCGCATAATTTTCCACTCGTTCTTTAACACGTCTTGAATAATACTTTCTCTTCTAAGATAATTTCCAATCCATTTCGACTCCATCATTATTATAGTCTCTATAATAATTCGTTTCTCTCCTATCCTTCTTAGTTCTTCCTCATTTTTCACTATATTGGTACAATTTCTCTTCAGCATTCTTCTCCATGCCTACATTTTTAAGCTCTCCACGTATTTTATACTTATCATTTTTTCTGAGTGTCCATGTTTCTGCTCCATACAAAGCGATACTCCATTATGAATTTCTTTTTTCCGTCAGTAGAACTTTCTTTCTTCTGAAAGCGGCTTTCGCTATTCCAGTCTTCATTCCATTGGTGCATTTTGCATCTCTTGCTGCGATGCTTCAAAGATATTTAAAGTTTAAACTTGTGTTGATGGATACCAATAATTATATTTAAGTTTTATTTTTTCTTAATATTTGCATGACTTTGGATTTTTCTGTATTTATTTCCTTCCTGTTTTTATACATGTTTACACATGGAGTCCCTTTTCCTTTCTTGCTAGAAGTACTTGCTCAGCATATTTTACTGTATATCCTGTCGTCTATGGCTTCTTGGACTAGCCTTTTCACATTTACAGTCAAACCCCGATTAAGCGTCCCCCATCATCACATACCACCGATGAATCGTTGTGAACAGAACTTTCATCTTATTACCACATAAGGCAAGCATATACCTTGATTTACAGCCACCCATGCTTCAGCGCTGATGTCAGTGATGAACAAACGCTGGCGCTAAATCGGGGTCTGGCGGTATATTGAATAGAACCGGCAATAGGCAAAAACTTTATCTTATTTCACTCTCAACATTTTCTCCGCGGAGATGAGCTTTCACCAATCTAACCTTCACAACTTCATTCAGTTATAGATTCATGATCAGTCTCCTGTCTTTCCAATCTACATCTATATCCCTTAATATCCTCATCAGAATTACCATTTTTTTGTATCAAAGGCCTTCTGACAGTCGACGAAACATACGAAGCTATCTTGGCTGTACTCTATAGCCATTTCTGTTATGATTCTCACTTCACCGATAGCATCTCTGGCTCCTTGTCCTTTTGTTAAACAATTGATCTTTCCCTAGAATTTCTTCGGCATTTTTTCTAGCCTTTTAGTAAGAATTCTTCTGATTATCTTCCACATGTGCAACCGAAGGTTTATCGCTGTAGAACCTTCACAGCGCATAGGCTTGGGATTTTTCTACCTCTTATACAAATATACAAATAAAATCTACTGTGTTCCAATAAATTCTCACCCTTAAAATAAAGAGAAATAAAAATTCCTTTACAATAAGCAATTTCTTTTGAAACTTGAAAATTTATCACATCCGAACACTTTATCTCAACTAAGTTATTTTTTCCTAACATTTCAGAATTTCTCTTTGCATATAAAAATCCATAACTTAAAAGCCTTATTCAGTCAATAATAATTTTTTATCGAACAAAAAGCAGCTATTAATTAAAATAGTTCTGTTGGTTTAGATTAAGAAATACTACTTCAAACACTGGCGCACACAAATTTCCCTCACCCTCTTGAACCGCATGGGTTTCAATAGCTCTCAATTTTCTCTAGCAATTTTGTATACATATTGTGTTTTATATTGCAACGATAAACATACTACCGGAATGTGGACAGTAATTAGTTATGAACTTGCAGTTAAATTGTGAACTTCATATCATTAAAAGGTCTTAATATTTCTTTTCTGCAATTAAATCAGATTATGATGAAATAAAACACCGCGTTTAAAAATACAACATGGAAATTTAATTTAACTGTTGATTATTTTCTTTACAAATATTTCTGTGTGGAACGGAGACCTGAATTGTATTAATATTGAAGAAAAAATTATTTTATTATTTTTCCAACATAGATCATTAAATAGAAACATATTTAAGAGGCAGGTCATATTATCTCTAACAGAAAAGCAATTAGAATTCGATTCTATAATTTGAAATTAAATTTTAGATTAATGTCACACGTTAATAAGTAAAGGAGGAGACTATGGTAAAAATGATGTTAAAATCAAACTTTAGCTCTTTAACCGTAAGATTTCTTTGTTTAATTTGTAATAAGGATGAGTTTCTAATAATATTTTTGGTGTTTTCGGGTAATGATTTTACTGTGGATTCAATGTCTGCAATGAGGTCTTCTGTTAGAGGTTTCTTATAAAGGAGGGTTTCTCCAGTAGTGTAAATTCTTCTTTTGTGAATGTTTTTTCAGAAAGGTTGGTTATATTACTATTATATTACGGTTAAGGAGTTAAATTTTAATTTTAACGTCACAGATGTAGTGGAATAAAATAAGAAATAAATGTCATTCTGCGAAATTGCAGAAAACTACATTTCTCCACTTGAGCGTGAGCCTAAGCATTAATTACTCAAAATCAACCAACAGCTTGCAAATTAAATTTATTACAATTATTAACCTAACAAAATATTCACAACAAAGTTTGACAACATGGACGAGATGAAAAATTAAATTTGAATGTGCTATACACGTTTGATTTTCTTCATTCTTCATAAATATTTCACTAAATACGCCTTTTTATTGATGATATAAAGTTAATGCACTACACAAAAAGTAGTTTAAATAACTCAAAATGCCAAAGACATTGTGTCTGTAAATGAGTGAGAATATTAATTTAATAAAGAGGAAATTGAGATATAGGGAAATGTTTTAACATGAACAATCTACCCGCTGTAGCGCTGCTTACAATTTGGACATACGGCGAAAGAAGATAGGAAAAAGGACTATAAAAATTCATTTTTACAGGTAATATTTATTACTTAAGATATAAAATTAAAAGAATTACGTATTTTTTTAAATAAAATAATTAAATCATTCTGTAAAATCACAATAAAAATTGTTTTCTATCTTTCTACTCGTTTCTTCATTTCCTAGTATAAAATCTCATATTTGATTCTCCCCCCTCTCCCTCTCTACCCTCAACTGTTTCCCACTCAAAATCAGCTATATTAATAAAACGCCTACCTTACGCTACGATATGTGTAGCATAATAATCACTTGCATTTTAAAATAACTTAAAAACATCGTAGGACTTCAGGACTTAAATCAAAGAACGCCTAAAAAAAACAGTTTTATTTACTTGCAGTCGATTTTCAAATATGAATCAAATTGGTGGGAAAAGCAGTTTTTAACGCAAAAATGGACGCATTTTTAGGTGAAAATCTTTCGTTGTCAAGGTTGCCAGTTTCGTCTATTTACAAATTATTGCTCTGAATTATTAATTTGCGTCGCATTTGTTAACATATTTACAATATTTTGACACATTTTAAGTTAAACAATACCTACCTTGGTAACGATAAACAATACGACGGTATTAAAAATAAATATTACCCGATTATTCATTGACATTGACCTTATTAGTGTTTTTAAGTCAGATATAGAGATTAAAATGGCTAAATTTATAAAGATTTTGAGTACTTTTTCTGAGAAAGCTTAATCAGTTTTGGCAGAAGTTCACTTTTTAATGTGTATTTTTGCTATATCTTTGTTCAAAATTTTCCCCTAAACCTGTGTGTATTTGTTTACTTCTTTTTATATTTATAAACGTGTTTTACAAAAAGTAAAAAATAACGCCTTACGGTCAGATCGTGTCCGTCCGTATGTCCTTCCGCATGTTTCATTTCCGATACTACTGGACGGATATTCATATTCATAATTTGGCATTTAGGACATAAGGGCAAAGAAAATAATATAAATGGTTTACGTAGCCTAATCGGAAGTACCACTTTAATAGTGACAAAACAATGAACTTTCTTTATATCTCGTAAAATATCACTTATAAAAAATTCTTAAAGCGAAATTGTAGGTCTAGTGGAATAGCATACGTTTCGTTCAGTGCATTTTTATCGAAGGAACAGCCGATTTCAAGAAAATCAAACGAGAATGTCGGAATTCACTTTCACCTTAGAAAAATTTTCCCGTGTTTTTTAATTTTTGTCGACGAAAACAAACTTCGTGGTAACTGAATTAAACAATATCTGCTGTAAATAACTAATTAGTTTAATTTTCTTTCGTGTGCACGAAACATTTGGTAAATGAAGGGAAATTTATTATCTACGACCAAGAAATGAACGCAAATACATCTGTTTCCTTTACGTATACACAGCGTCTGTAAGTGAAAAGAAATGAGTAATTTACGACAAAGGAATGAACGTGAAAATAAAGATTATATTACAACCATGCCAGTTAAGTACGTTAAAAATAATGTCGATTGTTTTCTTGAATACAACTGAAAAGAAAATATCAAATGTTCGTTATTTCCTTGGCATCACTACTGGCCCATTATTATTCAGTTCTTAGACTAAGCAACTACTATATACATATACATACATATATATATATATATATATATATATATATATAATATTATATTATATTATATCATTCAGTTCTTAGACTAAACAACTACTATATATATATATATATATATATATCTTGACATTATTTCATAAATCGTAAGGGACGCCTCTGTTGTGTGCATCTTTCCCCTCTTGTTATGGTTATAAGGAGGTTTCTCTTTTTTCATTTTTATATTTTTGTTTTTTATAAGTGAAATTTGTTTTCCAAACAAAAGATAGCAAAATGAGCAAAAATTAAAAAAAGGTGAGAAAAAAACCATTGAAAACAAAGTTAGGCTAAGATTTGACATGAGATCTGTTCCCATAGTTCAACTGATAACAGTAAATTGAGACTCATTAATGATAGTTACAGAACTCGGAATATTTTGTGGTATTTGTTGTTGTTTGCATATGAAATTAGTTTTCAACGAAAAATCTATAGCATTAATGGGAATGGGTTTGGCTTGGTATTTTTCTCCTTATTTTTTAATTTTGGCACATTTATTGTAATAAATATGGATAGATAAATTGATTTTATAGATAAAAAATAACAAGCACAACGAAAACTTCCGAGTAGAAAATGAACTTGCACCTAAAAACAAAAATATAACTTGTAATATAGTTAACTAGAAGATTTAGCCGGCTTCGCACGGGTTGCTGTTTAAATGAAATATAGAACATATTTTATTACTAAAATTTATATACTTTTTAAAAAATTTCATATTATTTTTGGAAATACAAATTATTTATTCCGATGTTATTTATAGACAATGTAAAATATGTAAATACTCACCAGCAATTTGTTGAAAAAAACGTTAAATACTAATTTAAATTAAATAACATACAATATTATTACACCACGTTTAAACACGATTCACTAAATAAAAATATTTATTAAAAGTAACTAAATAAATAAACCGAAACAACATTAAGTCCTTGGACTTTAACAATGACATTGTCGTCAAGGTATTTATAGTTAAAAATGCACATTTAGTCCAAATGAATGGGAATAAACGTGAAATGCGAGTGATATTGACTCAAAGACGAAAAAAGACTGTAAGAAAAAGAAACTATCATTATTCTTCTTAAATACTGTGCAGGTACGAAGTTCTCATGTCAATTTGTCGAATTTATATAAGCAAATGAATAAAAGCCTGCACTTATAAAAGCCAATTTTTACGTGTTATCTTACGGGGAATAAAAAAATACGAATAACCTTTTTATGGAAAATCTGACGGAAATTTAAACTATCCTACGGCCTTTCCCTTGGTGCCCCCAATAATCGTGCCAAGTTTCGTTACGAATCCTTTGAAGGTGTGGATTTGGATGGCATAATATACATCCAAACATTTGTTATTATAGTATAGATTAAGCAACTCTTTATGGGCAACAAAATGTAAAACAATAAGTATAAAATTCACATAAATAAATGTTCCATAAAGTTTCCAGAGGTTTGGTGATATAAACCTTTTGTGACGTAATCTTCATCAAATAAAATCATCACTAATATTTTTTGCCACAAATTTTCTAAATCCATAACAATTTCCTGAACTTTCATTTAGGCGAATTTTATTTTATTTTATTTTCACTGTTAAGTGCATATCTAGGGTGGTTTCATTAATTTTTTATGTAAATTTTATTTTGATTTAATACTTAATTCATGCATACCCGTCATATTTGAAGGGAAATTACACTAGTTATCCCATAAAATAAAAAACATTGTTCTCGTTTTCGTGATATCGAGTTTCTAATTACCATTAAAATCTTGAAAAAATCCCTTTTTCTGACGATAAAAGATTTTTTATCCTAATTCTGCACGGATTCGGATTCTCTCTTCAAGAAAAATATACTTAGTCTTTTCGACCGTACAATTATCAAAGTCTCAAGTTTTTTCTTGTCTAACTTATTTAAAATAGAAATTTAATGTGTATAAACGGCGACACAGTGTATTTCTTATGGGAAAGTTTTTATTTTGAAAAATTAATTATTTTTTAAATATTCTTCATTACATGGTTTTCTGATTTTTCCCGATGATTTCACGTTTATATCTACATACCTGCCAAGATGCAGTTTCCCTTTTGTTACTGATGTTAAAACTCACGGATGCACGCAGGTGCACTGCAAAATTGATACATTGGATTTTACCTAAATTCATAGTTCTTAGACACGAAGGCGCAGAACTCGAACGTTATTTAGTGGTACGTGGGTTTCACTCTGAATTTGGTTGATTCTATGAAAAACTTAAGAAACTGACCGTCACCTGACTGAGTAAAAAAGGTCTACCGAGAAAAAATGTTGTAATTAAAATATCTTTCGTGTCTTAAAAATGTTGTTCATTCCTGAAGAATTTGTCCCTCACACGAATTTTTGTGTTGTTTGAGGAGACCGCGCAAAGACAGCGTTCCGTCCTTCGGAAGGGACGTTAAGCCGTTGGCCCCCTTGGAGCTCTTCGTAAAGAGTAGGTTAAAGCCGGCACCGGGTTTTCCTCCTCCCTTTTGTTTGCATATCCAGTTGCTGACAGTGGAAAATGACCATAGCAGTCGACGCACTTAAAAATCATTTACTAATATTCTACGGATTTTTGGCAAATCCCTTACATCTTCATACACTATACCGAACATTGACGTTGTTTTGTTAATGCAAATTATTATTATTATTTCTTATTTTGGCACCTTTAACAGCTTCATAAATGGGGTTGCGGCGGCGGGGTGGCTAGGCGCACTGGTTCCCGACGCGGTGCTTGCGAGTGCCGTGGCGCCCGCCGAGGTTTATTCTGGCGCCCGCGCGCATATTCACGGATCAGTAAAAATTATTATTGCTACAAAAGTACTGTCACGCACGATTGAACTGATAACAGCAATACTATTAATGTTTCCTTATGAGCTGTGAAAGGGGGCCTACATTTCTCCCTTATTCTAAGGAAGCAATTCTGCTAATCGTTCCATAGTCATCCTCCGATATATAAAATTTTCTTTCGTCTGCTTGGTATGAGGCAAAGGAGAAAATTAAAATTATCTCTACGGTGATTTTTCTTGGAGAAACAAAGATCAAATGTAAAATATCTATTTATTCTGATGGCATTGGAGAGTTCACCCGCAGTTTTCAAGTTCCTCTATAATGAGTGAGAGGAGGATGTGAATTAGGCCACCTTGGTGCTCTTCGTAAGAGTAGGCTAATGCCGTCATCGTGATTACCTCCCCTCTTATCTGTGTGTGCGGTGTGGAAGGCAATGGGAAACCACCATATGTATTCCTTAGTCATCAAGATAAATAGAAATATTGACACAACCGATGATAAAAATTGATGGAATAAACTGATCGTAAGATCCTATGCAGACAGGAATAATCTGGAAAGTTGGGAATAATTTGGGTACGGGAAAAATTCTGCCATGATCGGGAATCAGAACCCGGTTCTTACACTTGCTGAGCGGATATTCTACCACTGGACTGTCGTGGTAGACATTCCCCCTTTTCTGAACGAGAATGTTTTTCTGAGTTGGGGCCGGACTAGCCAAGTTATTATCAACTACTGCCAATGGACGTCCTCCAAGAGATGCATCAAAGAAATATCCTGATTCAGAAACACGATAATTAGTCTGCTACGATATTTCAGTGGGAGAATATCCACCTGGAAAATGAAAGAACCAGGTTCGTGTATTGGCCATGACCAAATGTTTCTCCTGTTTTAAAATTATATTACTAATGATGTCAATGCAAACCAATTGGTTCTACGATATGCATATTAGAATTCTGTATCTGCAGTTTATTAATTCTTTTCAGAGTGTCCATAATTGTGCCAAGCTACTCTCTTCTTCATACAAATTGTAATCGGGCGATAATGGACGTTATATCGGACCTTGGAAAAATCCTCATTATAATTTCACTGTCATTGGTAATCTCAGGATCAAAACATTTGGAAGAATATTATTTCAGAAACAACCAAATAAACTATTTCTGCAAAAATATTTTGTTCCTTTATAACCACATAAACTCTATTATCGAAAATAAGCCGGTGTTAAGAAAAAATTACATATAAATGAAACTTGGAGCGTAACGCTCATAGTTAAAATATTTGTCAAAAGAAATAAAAATAATCAAACCATTCAGGATAAGTTTAAAGAAAGCAGCTAAATTTTCTTGATAAACGGGTTAATATTCCGGTGAATATGTGACTTTTTAAGACTCATGAATATATTTAACTCTAAAAACTAGTTATTAAATCTCCTCATAGTTCGACATGAAGTAATCCTAAAATGAAAATCAGAGAATTATAAAGAAATTGTCCAAAATTTTATAGCTGCAATAAAACATATTTTGCAATATTCTTTTTAACCCCAATTCATTTTCATTGTTTCGATTTATATTTAAAAATAAGTTCCAATAGCAAGCAAAACAACAGTCTCTAATATCAATATTTAAGCAATTTTTACTCGTTTCATAGTACTGTAGTACTACTGTAACTACTTTGTGTAAATATATTTATATTCGTAATTTTTAAAATTTCTATAATATCAACTTCACTTAAAAAATTTAATTATCTAACTCTGAATACACTCTTTAGTATCCCATCTCAATCGCTTAGTATTCACAGCGTATAAATCAACATTACGGATAGACGTATTCGTCTTTTATTTGTGCGTTTTCAATTAATTTGATAATAATTAATAATAATTGTTGGTAGCTCAATATCTTTGGCTCAGATTATTAAAGGTAAAGTACTCCTTTAGCCAAACAATTAGAGGGTTACAACACCCAATGCATTTTGCCCATGAAGATGCCCACCTTGTGGGCAAAATGCATTGGGTGTTGTAACCCTCTAATTGTTTGGCTAAAGGAGTACTTTACCTTTAATAATAATTAATAATGTATATTATTTCTAAGCTTGGCATATTTTTTCGAGAAAGAATGAATATTTTTTTACATGCGGAATGTAAAAGTTTCTGATGAAAAACATTTAAGTTTACATTCTGATTTTCCATCAAGTGAAATTGAAGGTAAACTCATACCTGAATAAATTATTTATTCGGAACAGAATATTAATGTTTTGGCAAACATCGATCAAATTTTGGTTTTTAAATTCGCCAATTATTTCTTCTAAGTTCCTTTAGAACAAGCATATATTTTCATCAGTTTTAAAAAATTAATATAAAACTATTCAGTTTATGAGTAAATTTTCCATTAGGATAATTATTGATACGTTTAGCGATTAAAAATGCTTGAAAACATTTATTTAATTATAATATCTTCTAAGTTTTAAATTAATTTAAAAACCGGTAGAACAAAAGCCTTTCTCATATTTTACTAAAACACACTTAACAAAACCGTTAAATTTAGAAAAGCAACTGATATTGTAATTACCCGACATTCATTCCTTAAGAGCTTAGCGATGAAAAATTATTTTTTAATCTCAAAGCAATGCTTTTTAAGTAAAAACAGCAAAGAACATCTTGCATTTCGTGTTATGCTATCTGAAATTTTAAAAATAACATATATTTCTAATGTTTAATACCGGTCATTTGTATACTTCAGCTCGAAATGCCATTTTGGCATTATATTCGCAATATAGAGACAGAGAATTTTCTGCATTGTAAAAAGAAAGGTTCCAACTGACTGTATAATGAGCGTAGCAATAAGATTAGGACTGCGGAATTTTTAATTTTACATGCTCGTAAAAATACTATAAGTACAAAAATATTTATACCTAGATTAGATTACGATGAAAATTATTAACTTCTGGATAGGATATCTATCACTCTAAACTGTTTTGGCAAATATTTACTTAAAATGTATGTATTATGACAGGGGTTTCAAACTAAAATCGGTGCGCGGGCCGCATGAAGGCCTTCCACCGAACCCGCGGGCCGCATTAATGCATCGTTCTAAGTCCACGGGCCGCAAACTCCTCACACCGTTTCATATTCTTTGGACATTAAGAAGAAATCGCCCCAACCCTATTATGCGGAACACATTCGCTACAAAAGTTTCGGCGTCGAGGATTAGGTTCTATTTACACGCATAACGCACTCTGGCAGCGGCAAGAACATATTTAGAACACTCCGCCTGAGCTGAATTATTATAAATCAGGATGAGCAATAAATTGCGTATATTTTTAAAGTGCTGATTTAATATGCTTCTTAAATTTCTTAGATTTGCGTGAAATATTTTATAAGAAATGCATGGCTGTCTAGTGTAAACTACCCTACTTTGCGAGCCGCAGAAATGTACCACGGGGGCCTCATGCGGCCCACGGGTTTGAGACCCATGTATTATGATTAGTTAGAACAGGCTCGTAGGAAGGAGGCCGGTCCGGCCATTTGTTATTATTATTATTAACACAGTACCTTACATTTTAATTTTACTGTAAATTTTTAATTATAAATTGAAGTGAAAGAACGAAATAAATGGATGTCTAAATCCTATATATTAATTTTTTAAAGTATTAGAATAGGAATAGGCGAAAATCTGAAATTTGGAAGTTACTTTATAATAAAGTCAGTCATGTTATTATATTGACAGACCAGCTCTTCTAAGGGAGTTATCATGGCTCCGACTGCGTTCAAGACGAAAACTCTACACACTTTCATTAGTCTAAAAAGCACTAAATCTTACCTCTCCCAACTATATTTCTGACCAATTAAAATTTTTTAACACAACCCGTGACTCCACAACACGCTCTGTGGACAAACTCTTAATCCCCACACACACTGAACTTAAGCTTATAACAACTCCTTCACGGTACTTGGGGCTATATTATGGAACTCACTTATCTTAATCTCTAATCCAAATCTTTATCCTCTTGTAAATATCAAATTACACAATATATAGAAACCCTGGTAAAAGTAAGGGATAAGCTTATTCACGCGCGTACCTGTTTTGAAATATGCATAAGAATGTGATTCGAACTTCTCCTCGAGGAATAATATTCATTATGTATTGCTGTTATTTTTATTTATTATTGTATTACACTGTGTTTTTGCATTTCTTCCCTCACTTGTTTTTGCTCGATCTAATGTCTCCTGTTTTTTTAATTTGTCCAGTCTTTACCTTTGTAATTAACACTATACACTGCATTTTAGAATTTAGTGACATATGAGGTTAGATGGAAGAGAGGATCAACAGGGCATAACCTCACCAATAAAGGGCCAAATCAATCAATCGATCAATCGTGTAAACTAAAAATCCATAAATATTACCCGAAATTCATCAAAAATAATTTTTGTTTCGTAGAAGAGCAGATTGTTCGAGAAACTCTCGTCCTCTTTTTTTCATTAGGATTAAGCGATTGAAAACTTAAATATTCCCATTGCTACCTACGGAGATCCCATTAAACAAATAAGGTAAGAGAATCAAATATAGGCCATGAATAATATTCAGCAGAAATTGTTTTCGCATAAAATCAGGTGACCTAATACTCCCAATTTACTTACCATTTATGAAAAAACGGTGAAAATGTGGATGAACCAGGAACATCATCACAAATAAACACGTTTTTTGATTTGTAGAATAATTCGTTGCATTGATTTTTGTGATCTACAATTTCGTTCTAACGAGAATTGAAAAGCACTATTAACTAGAGAAATTCGCCGGGAGTTAGTTTTTTTTTCGTAGTAGTAAACATTTCTTAATAACAGTATACGTTGTGACGGGATCTTACTGTATTTGCATTATTCGAACAACTACGTTAGGAAGAGTGTAGGGAGATGTAAGAGATTTTCCAACAATGCACGTTTGAGACAAATTTTTCATGAATAATCACAAAATTTTTAAAATTTGAAAGGCATTAAAAGAAAAATATTTTTTCTCATTAGATTTTTTCATTCAGTTATCTGACTCAATTTATTAAGTTTTCCAAAAATCCACCAATTTCAGAGTGAAATCCACGCACCGTTAAATCACATTTAGTTCTGCGATTTCGCATGTAACAACTATGAATTAAAATAAAACACTGCGTATCATTTTTTTAGTGCACCTCCAAGCATAAGAGCGTCATAATGATGTGGAGGTGTAAATCCGTAGTAAGTGCGATTCTGAATCATGGTAGGTGTGTAGGCATTAACGTTAAAGCCTAAAAAAAATCTGAAAATCTTTTAATGTGAAATGGTTACCAAGTTATTACTTTTTCAACATATACATTTTCCCATAAAAATATATTGCGTAGCCGTTTGTATCCATAACATTACATTTTAGCACGTTTTCTTAAATGAAACAACTAAGATACTCTTGCTAAAATAAGAGGAGGAAGCGCGTATTAAAAGTTTTCAGGGTTCTGATTTGCTTCCCCATTTGTGGAGAAGACAACCCGCACCGTTGGAATGTAGAAGCTCAGTAGAACTTCTTTCCATCCGTATAAACTTCAATCCTCTCGCTTCAGAAGTTTGGCTACAATACCACTTAATTTTTTTTAAATTTCCGCTTTTTCGAGCCACCTAGCGAAAAACCTATCAAGTATTCGGAAAATTTAACCATTGGAGAATTCATAGACTGATAAGAGCTATAAAATTCAAAATTAATTTTTCAAATATCTCTTGAAAAAAGTTGATTGTCTACAAACAGACATACATGCAGACGGACGGATCACATAGGAACGCTTTTGTTTCTTTTAAGAAAACGTGCTAATGTAATCACGCAGTCTTAAGACAATTGACTGGTTTGTTTTGAGAGATATTTGGGAAGTTCCTTTATGAATTACATAGCTCTTGCCATGAGTTTTCCAAGCTGTTCATAAATTAACTGCTGGGCGGCATCAGATTAGGGAAATTTAAAACTTTGAAATGGTAATACGGCCAAAATATTGAAAAAATTTTAAAAATTCTTCTTGATTAAATTAGATCAATTTATCTATATATCTATCACCGACTGAATTTTCCAAGTAGGTCAAAGCTAGGTGGCTTCAATTTCGGAAAATAGAGAACTTTGAAATTGCATTGTATCCAAACTACTGAAGATAGATGAGTGAAGTTTTTCACAGATTGGAAAATTCTAGTGAGAATCATTCCCCAAAGGGGAATGCAAACCATAATCTTGAAAATGTTTAAGAAAACGTGCTTTCACCTATTACTTTAGCAAGGGTATCTATTTTACTTGTTTTAAGTAGCTAGACAAACATGATACTGAAATTTTTCGGCCGAAAGAACTAAGTACCTATATTTTTCTCGAACAGAGAATACGAATCCATGCAGAATTGGCTTAAAAATTCCTTTATTGTCAGGAAAAAGAAAAATTTTCAATGAGAAATCCTGATAACAAGGAATAGAGTCCAATGGTTTTAAGTAATGTATTGCTTTTAATTTGGAAATCGGATGAGAGGAGAGAAGACAGAAGGAAAGCGTGTACAAGCTCACGGCGTCTAATGGAAGGGCAGAATTTTAGCACCGTTTTGTTCTTCCTTTCAAGATTTTCTCAAAAGACTCGAAGGGAAATGTTCCCTTCGTTTACGGAATTGGTTGTAAAACAAGTTAGGGATTCTCTGAAAACAAGAGATGTATTTTCGTTCTCTTGCTAACCATTTTGACGAATGTAGTCCTCAATCCGGAAAAACGTTTTAATCTATACATCACAGATAATATAAGAGCTAGGGAAAAAATGCTCTTTAATTATTGTTCATCAAAACGATCTTCTTCGTAACTGACGAAAACACGAAAGCAGTACCTACTCTAGAATCATTTTCATAAGAACCTCTATAAGTCTGTCGCGTTCTTAATTTTTCACTAAATTTCATTCTTTCTGTCTTTCTGTCTTTTCTTGCAAGCGGAGCAGTAATGGACGGACCCCTAATAAGTATTATCATGCAAAATCTTGGGTCGCCTGATTGTAGCAAGAGTTTGTTTGCGTGAAAATTATAAACTTATATGAATAAGCTATACCTTTTTACAACTATGCGAAAATTTAAAATTAAATTTTTAAATCAAAAAGCGAGATTTATAATCTAAATTTTTTACGAATCTGATTTAATAACTTTCCAGAAAAGAAAATGTTCAGATCAGAATGAGAGTATGACAATCACTAGAGCACAGCATCAATTATTTTTGGTTAGTTTTAATCAAGTTGGTCGAAAACCATCTTTGACAATTACTAAGTATTATAGACGTGAGATTATAATATGACGATGTAGGAAAAACCGACATTTGCAAAGGCAATAAATGCAATCTTATTAGAAATCGAGCAGATGAAGGTATCATCGAGATTATACTACGCACAGTCAATGTTGCTTGCGACATTTTCTTTAGCGCCAGAAACCGTGTAAAACAGCGTTTCTCAATCTTTTTGGTAATAATGCTAAGCTACAATAAATTTTCCGCGGCCCACCTATATATATATATATATATATATATATATATATATATATATATATATATATATATATGGATGTCAACAAGGTGTTGGGATGAGGAAACCCAGTGAGCACTCACCAATCAGACGACTTCAGGTTGGCGAGGCCCCGGGGATGTCGAAGCGACACACGTAAAATAACACAAAAACACAGAAACATCACAAACGTAAAGCTTTCGGAAATACTCCTTCTTCAGCTACAGAGAGAGAACTCTCTCTCTCTCTCTCTGTAGCTGAAGAAGGAGTATTTCCGAAAGCTTTACGTTTGTGATGTTTCTGTGTTTTTGTGTTATTTTACGTGTGTCGCTTCGACATCCCCGGGGCCTCGCCAACCTGAAGTCGTCTGATTGGTGAGTGCTCACTGGGTTTCCTCATCCCAACACCTTGTTGACATCCATATATCTATTTTACCTTTCCTTTTCCGTAAGTTGTTATATATATATATATATATATATATATATATATATATATATATATATATATATAGGCTGCAAGTGGGCTTTGTTATATAGGCAGGAGAAAAAAAACACCATATTATTTGCTAAAAGTAGCCGGTCCTTTAAAAAAACAAATCAATTAATTAAAATTTTCATAATTACTTATTAAGTTTGATTATTACAAAATATTAACTTTTCGCTATACTATTCGATAGTTTTTAAATATTGATAGCCTATATTAATTTTTTCAAATCTTCTCGGCCCAACTCAAATCCTTTCGCGCCAATCGGTTGAGAAACACTGGCGGAGACGTTTCCGCTTGTTTTCGAATAAACAAGTACTTCCAATTCTCCAACAATATGGGCTAATCCCTGAGGTAGCACTGCGCCAGGAATTCTTTCTAATACGAAGGTCTTGTTTCTCAACCTATAAATATGCCGTTTTCTCTAATCACGAAAACGGAAACCTGGTCATAAATTGCCAAGACCATATTGAAATAATGTTTTGAATGCAAAACTAAGTATATCAGTAACAGTAAAAACTATTCAAACTAATGTTATTAAAATATCTTTGAAAGCAAAGAAGATATTATCAAACAAGAATTCGTTTTGTTTACCAGAAGAAAAATTTCTTGAACTGATACAAATACAATTTTCAAAATGAGCACCCAAGATGGAAAATTGATAACTCTGTCATCGCACAACAAACAAAAATGATGTTTTAGTATCTTATAAATTGCATAGATGTCTGAAATATGAGACACATTCTACGGTTTATAGGCCGCATTCGCTAAGCTTTGATAAAAAGCAATACTTGAAACTTAATGCAGAAAATCTTCCATCGCCGAAAGCAGTCTTCTTTATATTCCTAGAAACATAATTCAGGCACACATTAATCTGAAAATAATTTCTTAAAATGTCTCGTTACCAGAGTACCACCACCACATAACACCTTCAAAATCTAGAAAGGAATATAAACGTATTGAGAGAATAAGCAAATCTGAGCTCTAAGATCCAAAATCATAGTTACAAATACATATACGGAAACTGTACTGGTTACCCAATTATACTTTCATGCGATTGTTATACAGTTACGCCAATAATACAGATTAATTTGCAAGGATGTTAATTATATGAAGGTCGATTATCAAGAAATTGAATGAAAACTTTTCTCGAAATAGTTTTAAATCTAGTCCGCAGTCAGGATCAGATTCATAAGATATTTTGATAAACATAGAGTAATAAGAAAAAGCATCAAAATCTAAATTACAATATATAATAGGAAAAGAAAATATTTTCTCATTTAACGCTAAAGCTTTTTTGATATAACTGGTAAGCATAAGCGATATTACTTAGTTTCTGATTGGCTTCATGTCTAATTACAATTTGAAACATCTAATATCCTGTAATGCAGAAAAAGATGCCAGCCCATGGTTACATTAGTAGAAGAAAATGAGTTGACGTTACAAACGCAGCGACACCGACTGTGTTATATTAAATTTGTGGAAGATACATAGTTGATGTTTTATTTCTATCGGAGAAGAAGGAGATTTTCAGGTGCGTGTCATGGAATATTATCACTCAATCTCGAAGAAGAAAAAAGAGAATTAGAGGAAATGACGAAGGCGATTTCGCACACTGTGGAGACAATGGATGCGACAGAAGTGACCAAACAGGGGACGCTGATCGGATGAAGAAAGGAAGAGGTTCAAAGGTATCTATCTCGAAGTGTAGCGAAACCCGTCCCTTTACATGGCGTTACATGAAATACTGATCGGACGGAATCCGAGAATCTCTTAACAGTCACAAGAAATATATGGAAATCACGTAACACTATGAGATGAAACTGGAAACAGGTGAAAATCAGACTAGAATTATCTAGAAAACCTTATTTAAATAACAAATTTAAAATGCCACCGTAATCACTGCTAAAGTCACTGATCGCTTTCGGAAGCCTACGGATTTTCTGAAAAACGCTATATCTTAAAACTATACCAATAATATATATAATGCGATATAAGCTTTCGCCAATGACGCAATTCAATTATATAGGTTGTATAACGTACCCGTTATATTGACGATGCCTTATAATGTGCGATTCTCAATTTAACAAGGGAGTCAGTAAGCCAAGTATATTTCTACACAAGGAAAGAACGACACAGTGACTATGAATAAATAGAAATGTATGTAGCTTTTGCACAAAATTTGATTAGATATTAAATTTTGTTCCAGCATCACATTCTGCTCGCTACTTGGCGATCTACTTGGGGGAACGGACCCAAACGATGGGTTTCTCAAATTGGTACAAATTTGAATGCTACTCGACATACAGTTAGGATCCTGGAAAATATGCAGAATGGATTGCCAAATCTAGATGGAATATTCATTTTGCGTTTAATTGCAATGCATGTGTAAAGAGTGCTGGAAGTGATCATCAAAAAACTATAAAACCCTTATTCCCTTGGTCACTCGGTGACGAGGTGCCTATAGAAAATTTGGTTGACCTGGCTGAAGAGATATTGAGCATAACGCTCAATATCTCATTCGTTTCTTCAGCCAAGTTAACCAAATTTTCGTAGGCACCTCGTTTTTCTCAGAATTGTCATAGGAAAAACAATCCTCAAAAAAGACCCGGTTTCAACTCCAGTAAATAAAGTCTATGTTCCATAAGTTAACACATAAAAATCAATTTAGCGACCTGCAAGCTTTCATTCTTTTGCTAAAAAAATTAGAAAAATTGACCCTCGATCTTCAAACTGGGACTGTTTTAAATAAAATAAAAAAGGTTTCTTAGTATTATCAACGATTGTTTTCTTCAGTCCGCAAAAGAAACGAATTTAACGTTTAAATGATATTTTGGCAAATTTCAGCGATTTCACGAGGATTTGCCTCGACAACCGTGCCATTGTCGAAAACGAGATCCCATTGTTCCCTCATTGTCAGTACGAGATTTGAACTTAAATGATAAATAATACATTCCTCTCCGTCATACTGACGAGATTTTATACTGGTGAATATTATATAATACATGTTTACTACAATAGTTGTAAAATTCACACAAAAACTGATAGAACATTGATCACCGTTTCTTAGCCAACTTTTGTGCAGTCTATGTAATAAATGTGCTCTTTTCAACTAAAAGTTAAATATTGTTGAATTAAAATAACATTTCAATTATATGCCTGTGAAACGGCGGTCATTAAAAAATTTTAGATGGAGAATATGTGGCAAAATCCTTGGTTTTACAGTGCTACCGCGCCCAAAGTATACATTAAAATATTTTAAGAAAATCGGTTAATTTGTAGAGCGATTTATTTTTTCATTTAAAATCGTGAAAATGCACAAAACTCAATATTTTCCACACGACAAATAATCATCGTATGTAGTATGTCTGTTGACAGGTTGGTGATTATTCATCGTTAAACCTGGTTCTCCATATATGTACTCATATTTCCGCTGTCCTCTTCATATCTTAATAACTCTCTTTCCCTTTCAAATCGTCCATCAGCTGAAACCTTTTCCTACCTCTTTCCCTTTTTCCATCTAGTTTTCCTTCTAACACATGGTTAATCATACTCTCTCTCTCCTCAGGTAATGCCCAACCCAGTCTGCCTTCCTCTTTCTTATAGTCTGTATAATCATTCGCTTCTCTCCTACTCTTCGTAGCACTTCATCGGTTTTCATCCTATCTGTCCATTTTATCTTCAGCATTCTCCTTCAAGTCAACATTTTAAAGCTTTTCAAGTATTTGATGTCATTTTTCCTTAGCGCCCATGTTTCTGCATCGTACAAAGCTCTACTCCATAGATAGCATTTTATGAACTTCTTCCGGATATCTTCCCTTATATTCCCCGTAATTAGGTTTTTCTTTCTTCTGAAAGCTGCTTTTGCTTTTCCTATTCTAGTCCAAATCTCGTCCGTACATTTAGCTTCTCTTCTTATCATGCCTCCGAGATATTTATGGAATGAAACTTGTTCTAAATGCATTCCTTTAATATTTATGTTCAGATTTTCTTCTTTGTCCGGTATTCGAATGAACTTGGATTTTTTCCGAATTTATATCCATACCGTATTTTCTACCTGTTATAGCTAGTCTATTTATCATTTTTTGGAGTTCCTCATCCTTTCTTGCTAGAAGTACCTACATGATCATCAGCGTATTTTACTGTTCTTTTAATCCTTTCTCCAATTTTTAAATCTCCTGAACCTTCTACCGCTCCTTGCATTAGACTTTCTCCATGTATATTCAATAAGGTCGGCGATAGGCAGCAGCACTGTCTTACTCTACCGATATTTACACCGCAGGTGTCCGCATTCTCCTACCTGACCTTTACAAATTGATTCACATATAGATTCCTGGTCAATCTCCTGTGTTTCCAGTCTACACCTATATACTTGAATATCTTCATCAATATTGCCCAATTTACTCTATCAAAGGCCTTCTGCCAGTCTACGAAACATATGCAGATATCTTGACTGTACTCTATTGCCCTTTCTGATATGATTCTAATTACTCTTATAGCATCTCTAGTTCCTCGTCTTTTTCTGAAACCGAATTGATCTTCCCCTAGTATTTCTTCTACCTTTTTCTCCAGCCTTTTATTATGAATCCTCGTGATGATCTTCGATGTGTGAGAGAAGGCTTATCGATCTGTGGTCTTTACACTGCATTTTCTTTGGCTTCTTATTTAGAGGGATCATTGTTACTTCTAGGAAATCCCGAGGCAACTCTCCCGTGTCGCAAATCTTATTAATTAATTTCGTGATCGCTTTTAGTCCTTTTGCTCCCATGACTTTAAGTTCCTCAGCGGGCATTCCATCGCTGCCTGTGGCTTTCTCTTTCTTTAGTTCCAGTATCGCTTTTTCTACTTCGCTCTCCATAATACTCGGTTATAAGTTGTCTTCTTCAATGTTTTCCTCATCTTCCAGTTCTATTTTTACCGATCCTGCCTGCTTGCTGTGAAGTTCCTTAATGTATTCTTCCCATACCTGTGATAAATTCTTTGTTTCTGAAACTATATTCCCATCCATATTCATAATTCCTTTATCACGAATTCCATTAGATTTCTTATCTTCTAATTCCAGTGCTCTAGCGTACATCATATTGTGCCGTCCCAACTTCTCCATTTGTTGTATTTCATCACATTTTTCTTTTCTTCAATTTTCTCTAGCTTTATATGTTACCTTCCTCAACTCGTTGTTTATACGTCTATAGTTGGTTCTACCTTATTCACTGTTAACATTTTTCCATTTTCGTCTCTCATCCATATTTTCCAGCATTTTCTTAGTGATCCATGATTTTCTTCTCTTGTTATCCATTTTCTTTATCCAAGGTATCCCTTGATACTGGTTTTAATTTCTTCCTATTCTATATCCACAATCTTTGGTTTGTTTTCCAACTTTCTTAGACGATCTTCCAACTTCCTGCTGATTACACCTGGATTATCATCATTTCTACTGGGACTGCTTCTAGCTTTATTTCCATCAGTCTGTCGTTCGTTTCTATTATCTTTGTCACGCTTTTCGTCATATCTTTCCTAAGTACAAGAGCTACCCCCCTTTCTCCACTATTTCCTCCAGAGTAAACTACCGTGAACTCTTTCGAATCGAACTGTCCTTCTCCTTCCCATCTAGTTTCGCTCAGTCCTATAATGTCAACTCTATTTCTTCTCATTTCTTCTTTCAAGTTCTCTAGTTTTCCTGCCTTTCTCATAGTTCCTACATTCCAATGCCTATTTGTAAATTACTTTCGACAAATATTTTCCTCAAGGCAGTCCATGTGAAACTGCTTTTATTAAAAAATCTTAGAAGGACAATATGTGGCAAAATCGTTGGTTTCACAGCGGTCTTGCCCAACGTATGCATTTAAAAATTTAAAAAAATTGGTTAATTTGTAGAGCGATATATTTTTTCATTTTAAATCGTGAAAATGCACAAAACTCAATATTTTCAACACGACAAATAGAATTATAAAATTGATACAACATTATTCAAATTGTATTTTTATACACAATATTTTTATCAGCTACCTTCAAATTAAACCTTATTGAACCAATAACTATTTCTGATTCTTTTATTACAAGAACGCATATTTTATGAAAATGTAGTTTGTGATACAAAAATAATACCGCAATTTTTAAGATATGGCTATGAATAATATATATTTGTGTAATTACATGAAAAAATTTCAAAAGTATAAAAAAGTCAGAGAATTTACCAACACAAAGTTCATAGAGAGAAACAGGTACTTCTTCCCTCGGTTTCCGCGACTTTCGTATCCGCTGATTCACATTGTTGTATTGTATATCCTTAGACCCAATATCCGAGGGCACGGTCTTACATAACCGCGAAACTCTCGAACACGTAGATTACCGTAAATGTACGCAAACACGCGAACTACCATGATATTTTTCTCTCTATTCAAATACGCTACTTATATTAATTCGTCCTATATAATACGATTTCTTTCATAAAAAATGGAATAAAATAAATGTTTATTATGATACTTTATAGCAAACCTGTTTTTGCGTAAGCAACTTGCTTTTTTTATTCCTTTTCTTTTTTTAAATCCAAGAAGTTTTTAACATCTTATGTGTCATAACAATTGCACTTATCTACAATTATTTTTGCTTATTTTCTGCGTGAGAATCCCCTCCCTCCCCCTACCTCTCCCCCAGTGAGCCAAACCAGAACAAATGTGCGTAGTGAAATACTCTTCAATTTCTTATATTTTATATAATCTACTGTTACTATTACAAATGAGCCTAAATATAGCATCAAATTCTACAAAAAGTATTTCTTTTGTACGGCCCATAGAGGTATGGAATCTATCCCTACAATAATAATGTAAATATAGTACCCAGTATCCGCAAATTCGGTTTTCGCAAAACGCATCCCTCGCGGATACTTGGGGAGTAGTGTGCGTATATTCTGACAAAATGTATAAAATTTATTTGAAATTAACTGCGCTAATTTTTATTTAGAATTTATATTAATGTAGTTTTCGAAATGGTATATGTTTGCAAAAATTTCATGGATCAAGGATTTTCAAATATCATCATTAACCGAAATAATAAAGAAATTTTTTTTAAATATATATATATATACATGTACATATATAATATTTTAATTGGCATATAATTTTAGGACTTTCTCAAAAACAGCATAAATATCACCAAAGGCAAAACAACCGGATAGCAACTTCTAAACATCATAAAATATCTTTGGTCAACAGATAAAAGGACGATAGCATTATATTTTTCAGTCGGTTTACAAATATTCTAGTTTCTTAAAAGTATGACTCGGCAGGAATCATTCCTTAGATAAGGAATAACTGAAATGCGAAAGCTGGGAAAAGAAGTTTAATTTCATAATAAAGTAAAGGACATTTTACGCACAAAGTTTGCGTTAAGTTCAATACGTCTGTAGTTGATAGAAGATTAAAAACATACGAAAAAATTCCAACGGAACTCGATAGATTGACTTTTGGATCAAGGGTACAAGAGGGTAAATTGTTACGTTAGAATAAGTTTTTTCTAGAATTGCTCTAAGATATTTCAACTTCCTGATCAAGCCTTACGGTTTTTCATTGATTCCTGACACTACGTTTACTGTAATTCAAAGGAAAATCATTTTCTTGTTGCGACGAATATGTATTTCTCAGGAGAGACCGTAACACAAAGTGACGCCTATATGTTTCCAACACAGGCAGAAGGATATTCAGCTAGAACTACTGGGCATGCTAATCATTTATACGCACACAACTGACCATGTCGTCCGAGAATATTATAATTTTACTACGATCAAATGAGATTAAACCTCTTACATAGCTTGATCCCTCAAATAATAAAAGTTTTTTTTACATTTGGTGATTCATTATTATAAATTTCCTCGGAAAATATTGAGGAACGGCAAAAACTTCGAATTTAAGGCATCGCATAAAATGTATTAGCTACCTTTTCAGAAATTGTGCAGATGCTTAAAAGAAACCTTCTTTATAAAATGATATAAAATAATTTATCTCGATCATAAAGAAGTTATTAGATAAAATAAGGTAAAGGGCTAAAGAAAAAACAAAATTTGGCATCTCAAGCTGAAAACCACTAATAATAAATTATAAAAACATGACTCTTGATGATTATGTGCAAAAAAGAACAGGTTAAAATTGAAAATTAGCTAATATCTTCTGAGAAATAGAACCTATATTTTGCTACGTTTAACGGGCATAAAAGACCTAAAACGCCAAAAGATGACAATTGCTACTTGTACAAAAAATCCTGTATCTAATAGTCTTCAGCTATAATGACTCCGAAGAGGAACTAACGGCAGATCAGCAAATTGAGGAATTAAAATATTGGCTCAAAGACTTGAGAGCCATTGGCGGAAATTGGAAAAGGATTTTACCAAATAATGAAGGCTGCGTGGCTAGAAATAGAGGTATCGCAACTTAACGCATCTAAAATTATGAATCATTGAAAATATATAAAAATTTTATATGCTTCTTATTTATCAACCTGAGCATTAATCCGAATGTAGTCCTTTTTTAACATCGTTTCTTTAATGATAATTCTAGCTACGATTGAGGAAGTTGAATCTTTTTATTTTGACGAATATATTATAGCTGGAAGATTGAATAGGGAATCTGCAATTATGTGGAAATCCGTGTCACTGATGAAAGCTCGCCAAAGACAAGAATTATAATTTAGACCACCGAAATACAAGCCTGAATGTGTTTAAAATATAAATGAATAATTTTAAAATTTTCAAGAGTAAAATTCTCAAGAGTTAGAAAAAAAAACAAATATTATATAGCAATAATCTCATTCAATTAATTAAATTAGTGTATAGCTCATCTTGGACTTATTCTAAAATTATTTGTGTATCGTCAAAAAATAAAACTGTCCATGATAGCAATTTTAAATCCATATGACAAAATTCTCTGACGAAACTTTCTGAAGTCCATTCAATGACTTCTGAAAACTCAGTACTTTCATTATTTAATTTTTGTTTCGTTTGCAAATCTCTTCAAAATTATTTTCTCATTGTTAGAGAAGGTTAATCTATATTTCATTGTTGATTTCGCCTCTTAAGCCGCAATATGATATTTTTCATTTCGTAGAACGCCAAAAATTCTTTCCTATAAATGGATTTTTATCAGATTATTTGTACTAGGTGATTTTTTTCATCACTATACGAGAACGAGAATTCCTCCTATTTGACTGAGAGGATGAAAAAATAAACAAATTTCTAACTCAAGACTCCTGATATTTCACAAAATTTTGTTCAGTCTATAAAACTCTGCGATGCAATTGAAACAAGTCGGTGGGAAAATTTCCCGGAATCTTTTTCTCAACGTCCCAAAGATCCATTAATTTCTTTTAAAACTCCACAAATAATGTCACAATAGTGTCAGTGAAAATTATAGAAAAGTTTTGTTTGCAGACTTCCCATTACGTTCATAAAATAACCACGAAATCGCACTGGATTGTTTTGGACAATTGAACTGAGATAATTCATAGTGAAAATAACACGACAAACGGATCGGAGGAAGAGTCCATAGAGTCCGCTAATCAGTTAAGAGCGCTCTCTGATCAGCCAATTTTTACACAACTGCTGAGTGCTTTTTAATTCGCCCGTAAAACAACGCCCTCTCGCACGGAATCCGAGGCACTGTCGTCCGCCAATATCGCCGACAAAAAGGCGCTAGCGGTGACAGTCGCGGAGTGCCGCCTCTAAGATATTCGCAAAAACATGTGGATCCACAATCGCTATCATAATAAGATTGTAAACATATTATAATCAAACTTTTATCTTATTCGTTTAGACTAAGACGGACGGAGGTAATAATAAGATGTAATTTCTCAATGGGATCATGTTGAAAAGAACAAAAGTAATTTTCGCATAAAAACTATCCAGAAGATACAAGAAATTATTAAGTTAATTTGAGAGTGGCTTTAGAGTATGGTTTTTTACATAATAAATACGTTACCTGGGAGATAGTAGTATAGAGGTAAACGATCCGATAATTTTTTGCTAAATGTTTGCATCACATTATCGCAAAATTATTCTATGCTTAATCACACGTTTTGACCATTTTCTCGATGATTTCTGTGTTTATGTATGTGATAGCTTTTTTGTGTGTGCTCTTACTCAAAAACTATTAATCAGGTCAACGCGAAATTTTACATTTAACATTTTTATGAAAGTCACAAGAACTTATTAGTTTTTTGTAAGCATCAGTCAACCGGAAGTGGGTGTTTACTCTTGTCACATCCGTTATTTTGAGATATTTGCTTTAATATTTGATAAATATAAAAATGTATAGGAATACAAGTTTTAGGAAATTTAATTTTATACAACCTCTATTTTTAAAATTTTCCTATATAATGCATTGTTTAAGAGATATCTATATATATATTTTTAGCCGCCACCACCATGCCAGCTACCGACGACTATTATTAACATTGATGCTTAGCTACGTCTTAGTAACGATCCTTTTTCTTTTCTTATTTGTTGGAGCTATGTGGCTATATCCAATATTGGAAAGCTATGGAATGAGTTTATTTCTGTTCTTTTTAAAGTCTAAAATTTTCTCGCAATTTTTAAAAATATTTATTATTATGTAATCTATTTGAAATTTTTAGAAAAATTATAAGTATGGAGAAAGTCATGTGGTGACCACATCAGAATATCATTTATAATACAGATTAAGGAAAGTATGTAATGTAAACGATGAAATACAAACGAAATAGATTTCAAGCTCTTAAGATGCTTTGCCTTATTTCATTTTACTTTACATTACCATATTTCAAACATATTTTGTTTTAAAATAGTTTACCTCATAAATGCTCTAAACTTCTTCCCTTTATAGAACTATAAAATCATTTGAAAAATCATGCGACTGCTCCTTTGGCTTCACTGAAGAAATTCAATTTTTCCAAATTGTTCATTTCGACACAACAAAGTTCATTCTGGAGCTACCAGCTGGTGTAACTTTCATTCATATTATCATTTCCAAACGTATTTTTGCCAAATAAGTAATGGATAACATCTATTTTATTTTGTCTTATCTTTCGTCATAATTTTTAACCAAATTTGAACATAAATTTAAAGTAAAACAGCACTATATTCAATTCTACTTCTGAAGTTCTATAAATAACAGCTTCCGTTTTCCATGTCAAAAGGAAGAACAGGAAAGTCTATGTACATCAGGAATAGCAAACTTTTTTTTTTGCTCGCTTGCCAATATTTAAAAAAATGACTATCTTTATTTAGCTTAGGTGCTAATTTAAAATGCATTCAAAAAGAAATAATCTTATGAATTAACTATGATAATTTATTCTCAGACTTATAGCTCAGAGAACGACATATTGGTTACATATAATTCAATGTATCACCTTCAGAGACTCATTTTCACATATGGTAGAACGACAATTAATGGAGCAACAAGCATCTCCTACTCGGACATATTTTCACCATTAGCCCATCATTTTATCAACATAATTGCGATATCGCAAGAAACGATCTTTTAAATTGAGTCAGAAATGGAAAAATATTAAGAAGACAGTCCATAAATAATTCATTTCTGTTGCGTGCCAACTAAAATAATCTCGCGTTACAAAAGTAGTCAGCATTCCATAGGTTTTCATCACTGATCTATGTGTATTTGAGGAACTGAATTGTTTACAATGCCATGTTGAGGTATTTGGTGTCTAACTCACCAGAATTAATAAGTTAACTGCAATTTATTGAGATGAAATTTTTTTTACGGGATACGAGGTTGAAGACTATTTTCGCTAACTCAGGGAACCGGACCGGGAGTCGATCCCGGGGCGACGCTGCCTCGATCGCCGGCCGCCTAGCAGCGCGACTCCCGGCGCGCGACCACAAGTCCCCATCCAGCCCTCTACGGGCTAGGCGAGGGTTCGATCCTCGTTAAGGGTGATCGCGCAGGACACAATGCTTGCAATGATCCCTATGAGGAAACAATTTCAATAGCGGAGACCAAGAAAGATTCAAAGTAAAAGTAGCTATCGAACGTAGATGACGGAGATATCATCAGGTGTTTACGCTTTGAGCTATTTATTCATCTTCTCACCTGTAGCTCAAACACAACATGTAAACTTTTCTATTCGGTGTGTATAACATCTGTGATAGCAATGACGAACATAGTCTGTCGTACTTAAAAGTGCTATTCGAACCTCCAACCTCAGGATCGAAAGAACATTGCTTTGCCGATAAAAGTCATGAAGTAGAGGCTAAGCCTGACTTGGATTATTTTCTTTAGTAACCATGAGACATTGTAACAGCTAATTTTATCTATTCACCGATTTGTCGATTAGTTAAACTATCAGCCAACTTCTTCCGGGAATTTAGGTGATACGTTACTAAATATAAATAATTACCGCTATTAATTTACTAATCGAGCATTAATAATCTATTTCTATCAGATGGTTGCAAATAGTAGCTGACGGTGAAAACTCAGCCATCTTAGAATTTCCTTTGGCATACATATAATGTAAACCAGTCGAAAACTATGTCAAACGCAAAACAAAACATGTTTTCTATAAAGCGTAAAATTTATGTTAACATAGGTAGAAGACATTCCTATATATTTTCAATATATTTTTTGTAAATCGCCAAAATATTCATATTTCTCCCGTCGTTCTAACAGGACCCGCGCTGGTCCCGTTAACTTTGTTTACCTTTTGCAGGAGAACACGCGACAACCTACGATGACCGCCACTGCCCTCTGTGGGCCCTCTTCCTCAACCGGTGAGGGTCAGAACCTTCGGCCGACCTTCGTCCCCCCGAAAGCAGAGGGCGGCATCGGACGAGGGGGGAAGTATCGAAAAAAAAGCGCATTTTAAAAGTGCCTGGCGGCATTGCCCACAGATGTCGGCACGGGCTGGGATGACCCTTTAAAAGCGTACGTCGCGCCACTTTTTAACGACGCGGGGAACTCGTTCGGAAAGCGGCGGCCGAGTGGGTGCATGCGTACTGCGAGGCGAAAAAGGTTTGGCTTTCGCGGTCGCTAAGAACCGCCCATTTTTATAGGGATCGGGAGAGGGGTGGGAGAAATAGCGCGCGCGGCAAAAATCCACGAGGACAGATGGAAAGAGAGGCATCCTCCACGTCTCTGAATCTCTCTCTCTTTCGATCTCTCCGGAGCGCTTTTTCCCGCCGAAAGGCCCACGTCCACACGGCAAAGCACCTCTTTCGCATTGAAATTTGCAGCCGTCGCGATTGTCACTCGATCGCGACTCTAATTTCCTCGGCGTAGTCTCGATGAACAGAGCCAATGGCCCCAAAATCCTCATGTGGCCCGAACGGGACCTGACCGCGCCACCTAGCGCGGGCGGCAACGGCTCACAGACCTTCCCAAGAAGAAAAAAACGGTCCCCGTCGTTGGAATTTACCAAAACTCGATGGACCTGACGCGTTCGTCTAAATTGCCGGAGCGAGTGTGATTTCGATTGCGGCTAAAGACGACTCGATAAATAGTTCCACTGGAGAACCGTATCTCCGGAATGCCAAGGTGTTAGGTCAGCCCGCAATAAAGGCTCACAAGGTGAGGATATACGTTCAATTTTGTTTTAACTAAAAGCATGGCAACTTTTATTAGATTTTAATCTAGTTCCGCGTATATTATTCCTACTATAATTATTTTAAATGCCCCCAAATGCAGCTTCGAGTAAATTCACTACGGATAAACAGTGGGTGCAAGTGCAATTTTAAATAAAAAACTGCTGCAAATGAAGCTTGGATAAAACAATAAAAATTTATAAGAATTGATTGCGATTGCAGCTTGCATATTTTTGGAAAATCCACAGAATTAAAATCGTCAAAATAAAGGCTGTCTCAGAAACAAATTCCGATTTTATGCACCAAAATAATTTACAACATAAATAATTGTTGCAGCAATTATTCGAAGGTGCATTTTTTCTAGATTAAAACCGCAAAAACGGAAGACAACGCGCAGTGGAGCGAAATACACGATTATCGGAATCTGGCGAAATAACTGCGCGAGATATTTCGGCATACTCTCATGATACCCTCAAGACTAATCGAATGTAATTCCGAAGACATTCTCCGCGTCTAACGCTGACTCAAAACCATTTCGTTATTTTTCTGGTACGGGCTTTATTCGAATATATCGTCTTATTATGGTGCAAATGATTGCCTTCTACTATTAAAATTGCTTCGTCAACGCAAACACCCTGAGTATATGCATACGAAATAAATTCGACCCATTTCAATTAAAAAGCAAAATACGGATACCGTCAAAGTGATTTAATGCAATTGGATCACTTGATGGATTATTACAAACAATCGTCCATCTTTCTGCGAGAGGTTTCTCGAGAAAATCGACAGACTAAGTTTATCGCAGTGATGATAGACACTCGTGAGAAATGCGGCGATGCATTAGTTAACATCTACGCGAGTGTGGAACGGCAGTAAAAATGACACGAAAATGAAAAGTAGGCGAGGTGAGGATTTGCTACGGCTCCTAAGTGAGGCGAAGTTTTATAGAGCGATGGTTGATGGATCTTCAAGAGTGAATATGCAGCTGCGATGCGCTTTCGAAACGTCGAGAAACAACAATGGTCTTCACGTAGCGGAAATCGAGACCTTCCAATCGCATGTCTTCTAACTTCATTCGCAAGGAATCTGAGCACCTAATTTTAACACAACGAGAGAACAAAGATGACAGATCGAGGTTGATCCAATTTATGTCAACGCACCGTTTACAGGAATCTCAGAAATGCTCAGTGAAAGAGTTTTAGGATCTAGAACTTCAATGAAATCAAGGTCACTCGCAATCTTACGTCAGAAGAAGTAAATCACGAACGAGGACATGCGGAAGTAAAAATAAAAATTCGGGTCCACACATCTGCGCATAGAGAGAGAGCTTTCTGGAGAGAAATATAAAACGATTGGATACGCTGCCTAGTGGACGACCTGTGCGCCAATTTCTGCTTTCCTCCGGAGCGAATTAAACGACCAATTGGTCCATTTAACATGCGAATCTGAATCGAGGACCTTGAGAGCGAGAATGGTCCTGCGTCTGCAAACGTTGAGAGAGAGTATGGAGAGATTCATGCCGGGAATTACCCGAAGAGACCGGTCAGAAGCAAGACGGCGTCGTCGATGTCGTATCGCAAGAAAAAACTCAGCGGCCACAGGAGGGAATAGCTTGCGTGACGGGACGCATGCAAATGGCTCATTGAGAAGTAACAGAGACAACTAAAGGAACTATGGGAATGCCTTCATAACAGATTGGTATAAAGACGAGATCATGATAAAAAATTCAAATTTTTAAAATATGTTGAAAATTTTTATATCAAATATCAATTTCAAAGTTACACAGTAAAATCGTAGACAAATAAATCTAAAAGCGCGACTGAAATTCTTTACTCAATACAAATCTCTCTCTTTGCGCTACCGTGGAGAGAGAAATCCACCATTGTAATATATGAGGTCATATTTGAATTCAACTAGTAAAAAAAATTCAATTCCATTGTATTCATCATGGCTTCCAATATCTTTTAGTCGACCGAAACATTTTTGTATTATCAGGCTCTGAGACCGTTTAAAAACCGCGCTAAAGCGATACTGACACACACACACCTTGCTATTCGAGATAGTTCTCCAAAAGAAAATCGTGCCATGTAGAAAATGAGTAAAGCGAAACCGCGTAATTCGAGGGATGAGTATAACCATTAATATTTTTTTGGAACTTAGAGAAACCTTCAATATTAGTGTTTATTTATTGCATAAGTTTCTACGTGACACACTATTTTAATAAAGACCAATATAGTCATCACGTTCCTTAGTCGGACAAAAGCTTAATTATAAAAATTTTTAACAACTGAATAGACCGGTATGTCTCAACATATGGGCGTTTGGGTTTTTCTGACTTCTACGAGTCTTAATTAAAATATGAAAATATGATATACAAAACGTTTTATTCATATGAAATTTTTCTTAGTCATTCCAATGTATTTTTCCTACTGATGTTCTTGTTTATTTAAATAACAGCATATTACAATCGCGGCCAAAACCTATTGCGATTTATATTCCGCACAATTTTTTGCAAATTTAGATTAGATCAAAAAATAACACTAACCAGATAGAGAGGAAAAAATTACTCAAAAAGTAAAAGGAGGAATTGATTGAAATACATGCTGTAAAACACTAAGGAAGATGAAGAATCGGAAAGCATAATGAAAATGTTTCTTCAGAAAAAATAACTAAGTCCTGTGAAATGTTAACATCGGCAAAGGCCATTCCTTTAAATAATTAATATAGAAGATGATAACTGAAAACATCAAATCCGCAATGATGCAGAATCCAAAAGATGGAAGATTTATAAATTACGGCTTGAGAATATTTTAGCAAATTTTTCGGATAAAAAATGACTTCCTTCGAGTTTAGATATTTATTAAATGATATCAACTAAAACATTCGTTCAACGAACGCTTTCGATATCACGATTCACGCCCACAATTACCAATATTCCATCTGCGACACCAAAGCCTCGCTTAATATGAGTTCGCTGACCTACTGATATTTATCACGTATTTCATTTAGCCAATAAAAAACTTGAACACTACTAGAAAACCATACCAAACAAAATGTGTCTGAAAAGTCACTCCCTATTTTAAAAGTATTATTGCTCCTAAACTAAAAGAGATTTGTAACCGTTCTTTCACTGGTTTAAAGCATATTCATTACCATTCCTGTTACAGATGAATAGTAGTGAATAATAGCTGTCGGTCTCGGTGGCGGCGTGGTAACGTTCTCGCCCCCCCAATCCGAAGGTCGCGGGTTCGAGTCCCGCCTAGGTGGGTTTTTCTCCATCTAGGGCATGGATGAATGTGTTCGTCTATTGTTATTGTCTACATATTCCACTGTAAAATGGATACAAAAGCTGTATGTGGAGTTATTGAAAAAATAAAATATAAAATAAAATAAAATTAAGCATAGAAGAATGAGCAAAAATTGTATCAAGATACGAAGTATGGCAAACAGTCGTTCAAGTACAAAGATGGTGGAGAGATACACACAGCATAAATGCAGTCCTCGACTAGAAAACGAATAAAAGCTACCACATGAAATTTATGAAAGAACGGTTACAATATCTTTTTAATTTAGGAGCAATAAAACTTTTAAAATAGGAAGTGACTTTTTAGACACCCTGTAGATATGATCTTTGCACGCACGTGGATGAAATACAATTAAATTAGGAACAAATATCGGAGTGCGCGAAGAAAGCCTTCAACGAGGAGACGGCGCAGTTCAAATAAGCATTCCTAAAGTAAATTGAATTACGAGTTCCATAATTCATGGTATTATTTACGTAGTAGGTACTATTTAGTGCACAGTAGAGTGATTTTTACGTACAGTATATTTACTGAGAACCTAGCATAATTGCCATCCAATAATCTTTCAGGAAAACAGAGGATTTGCGGAAGGGACAGCTGTTTTGCTCTTCAAACTTTTTCTCCGGCCTTTGAAACTTTAAGCAAACAGTATCTTTCCTCCTGATGCTTCCGCACTTCCTAAGCTAAATCCATTTCCCTCTTTTCTTCCATAAATTTGAATTATATCACTTATTAATTTTCCCAAAACAAGAGCGTATTTCCTCTCGTGAGGAATTTCGAAATTATAACAAATATTAAAATAATTTTTATTCATACAGCGGAATTAAAAGTAACCGCTTGGTCCATTATTTCTCAAATTCTTTGCTATTCGTGTATTTATAATGGCGAATGACTCGAACCCAAGGCATTTTAAGGAAATAACAAACCATATCAATATCAAAGTAAAACTTGTCAAGAGCAAAAGCAAGATGCGTTTTTTCCTTGAATATCTTCTGAGATATGAGGAAAAAGAAAATGATCGCAATGATTACCTTAGGCTATTTATTCTAAATTATAACAATTGTAATTTTTTTAAAGACCGATAAGGATAAAAATTTTGATAATATAATTAGAAAATGTAAAACAAAATATTTGATTATATAAAAGAGTTACTACACGACCGATTCTGTAGCCGAGCAACTGAAACGTAGCGAACAAGCCTTTTTTTATCATTTTAAAATTACTTATAATAGTCTTACTAATTCGGGACTTAAACATTAGAACGCTTAAATAAACAAAATTAATTTTTGAGTCGTCGATTTTTTAATAGGTCCAAAAATGAGTATTTTAACGCGAAAGTCTGGCGTATTTTTACAAGGAAATATTTCGTCGTGCAGGTGATTTGGATTGTTGTCGGTTTCGTCTAATTGCGAATGATTACCCGTGATTATTAATTCGCGACACATTTGTTCACATTTTCTCGATGTTTCCACAAACAAAACCTTGGTAACGATAAGCAACACGATGGTAGCAAAAATAAATAAAAAATCTCTTTATTCGTGGAAGTTGTGCTTACGAGTGTTTTTAAGTCTATTATAAAAATACCAATTTAGATGTTCTTTGAAACTAAGAATACAGTGAATATCAAAAACCATAAAATTGTATATTTCAGAAAAATATTAATGTTAAACAAGATGATCCAAACGGAACTTACGATGCCTATTTTCCATTTAATGATTTATTTTAATACTTAAATTGACTTTGATAGCTTTAAAATCACCGCGGATATGTTGCTCTCTGTGTTCTCCAATTTTAATAATTTAGCGTTATAAAATATTACAAATACATTCGAACGAAAAACTAAATTGATCACGCGTGTACGTGTGTGGCAAAAATAACGCAGGTGGCTCCAATCTTTTCGAGTCTGCGGACTTCTTTTCAACCTTCAAAAATTTCGCGGACCACATCATGCTGTTTTTACACTCCATTATATTATATGAAACTCTAACGTAATATCAAAGGAATAATATACATTCAGCAATCGTTTGTAATGTTCACACCTTACATTTTGTGTCATTCTTATTGATTACCTTAACAAATATATTTGCGGAGCATAGCGAACCCCCTGTTGTAGCCTCGCGGACCACAGATTAAAAATTAGAATTTCCATTCTTTTCCTCAGAGAATAGTATAAATCCCGCTCCGATATTACAATTTCGGGATATTTTAATGTGCAAGAGAAAATCACCCTGCACATCAGTTCTTGTCCCTTCAACAAAAATATCAAACAAAATTTCGCGTTGATCTGATTAATAATTTTTGAATTAGAGTGCCCACATATTTCCGGTCACAGACACATCCACAGTCATCATTGAGAAAATAGTCAAAAACGTGTTCAGGAGACCTTAAAACATGTATTTCCGTTGAAACCTCGAATTCGATGTTTTCTTGAAACGATACTTTCTCTACACTTCGTACGTGGAGAAAGTAAAAATCCACTGACATTTGTGGAATCAAATCAAATTCGGAAAATAATTTGAAAATGGTTGAAAATTTCAATGAAAACTCAAAAGGCGAGTGTTGTGTTATTTGGTTACCTTAACTTTTCATCAAATAAAAAGCGTACATTAGCTTCAATTATAAAGAATAATCAGTGCAATATAAATTGCCCAAACTTTCTCATACTTATACTATCTGTCTGATCTCACTTTCCTGGTTGTAAGGGACCCATTCTGCTATAAAAACAAAAAACCCGCGGAAAATGTTTTAAGAGCATTTATACATTGATAACCTCATATATGTGAAAAACAAACTTGATAAATAGTTATACCAAACATGATTATTGCTGGAGGAATATTGTTGAGTGATTTCAGAGAGGTGGGAAAAAATAGGAAGTACCTATATATATATATATATATATATTCGATAGGTATATTATAATATCACTGCACACTGTGTAGTTATTTTTTGAGTAACATGTCTTTTTCAGTATTGTTCATCATACCAAACTCTATAACTGACTGAATTTCATTTAAAATCCTTGTTACCGTTTTTGAATAAATCCACATTTCGTGAAAATCGAAAATAATAAACTATCAGTTATTGTGGCAATATATAGTTAGTCTTTTCTTGGATTCTACTAGGTATAACATTATGCCTAAATACGAAATATAATTTCATTTAGTAGCACCTTTTAGGCTCTAGAGGTGCGCGCAGCGGGACAGACGGCACCGGCGTGGCGAAAATAGGGCATCGAACTGCCCCAACGTATGTCCTCGAAGAGATACATCGAAGAAAACTCCTCCCTCTCAAATGGTGAGATTGCCAAGCAATCCGTTGGGGCATTTTGATATTAGCTTGGCTAGTTCCGTCCCAACCAAGAAAACATCCGCGTTCAGAAACGAGAAAATTGATCTGCTACGATAGTTCCGTGGTAGAATATCCGCCCGGCAAGTGGAAGATCCGGGTTCAATTCCCAGTCATAGCAGACTTTTTTCTCGTTTCAAAATTATTCCCAAATTTACAGCTTATGCCTATCTGCATAGGATCTTCGGATCGGTTTATTCCATCAAATACGTCTTTATTATAGCAAGTCAAGAAAACAATAATACATATTCGCACGTAACATCACGCAAGTGTCCCCTTCCAACATGTAACGAACAATAAAGCATTGAATGATTTCCCTTCTTACATTTTTCATTATTCAATTTGTAAACCGCTCCTTTTTTACGATTCCATCTAATACTATTCTATAGGAATTTAATTTTTATTTTTTCCTTTTTAGTGCGCATAAAAACTTTTTAAAATGGTATTTATTTTTAGGTGTTCTTTATCAGCGAAGCTGTAATAGCGGAACTCCTTATGGGCACATCTGGTCCGTCCATCCATTCGTCGTAACTTTTATCTCCTAAACCGCTTGACGGATTTTTATTAAATTTAGTATAAGCCATCGTTATTAAAATATCTCACCCAATTGTGATTTTCAACTGAATCCGTCAATTAGAACTTCCACTTTACATAAATACTTTAATAAACTTATACTCGTATCTCGTTAAATGGCATCCGTCGAGCAACAATGTAATATCAAACTTTTCTCTCCCTAGCTCTTATATTATCTGTGAGGTATAGATTAAAAAATTTATTTGGATAGAGAACAACATTTCCTAAAAGAAAGTCCGCGAGACCATAAAATTACTAGTTATAGATTCGGAGATAAAAATTCGAGAATATCCCGAGCACAACATCGCATATTTTGTTTACATCGATCCCTAAGACGGTTTTCTCAGCAAAAAACAATTACATTCCATGTGCGGATAGAGGACAGCATTTGCTTCAAGATATTCTGTGAGACAGTATAATTACGACTTCTAATTTTGGAAATAAAAATTCGAGAAAATCCCGAGCAAAACATCGCATATTTTGTTTACATCGATCGCGAATAAGGCTGTCTCTGCAAATAATAATTAAATATCCACATTTTTCTCTCCCTTCCTCTTATATGATCTGTGAGGTATTGATTTAAAAATATATTTAGATAGAGAACTACATTTACTATAAGATAGTCCCCGAGACCATATAATTACGACTTATACTTTCGGGGATAAAAATTCGGGAATCGCCTAATCTTTCGATATTTTTTCATACATATTTCTCATTAAGAACGCCTTTGAAATCTATGTGTATTACATTTATTGAATATACTTTTCCATCTTTTTTAGTTTTTAATTTGATGTAAAACCTTTGTTATTCTTTCAAAAATGAACATTTATTTGATTTTACAATTCCAATATTCTAGATTCCAATATAATCAGATACTCTCATTATCATAATCAATTAACTCCACCGGTACTCATACATGTACTTGAACAAGTACAATGATGTTTATTCACATTTGAATGTAGAATGTAATTCATAGAGAGTGGTTCAAAGAAGAGCTACTTAACTATTTTTAAATGCAATAATTTAGATGTTAATATTACAAATACCATAAAATATATAATTAAATAAACGTTCTTAAAACGACAAATATGTACACACATTAACATTTAACAGAAGTAAGAATACCTCAAAAGCACGGCTGCAGAGCGACCCTTCATGGATAAGTTTTAGAGAAAGTCTACCAGAATTTGCATATGGAGAAGGGATGAAAGTTTATGGGGACAATAATCTCCAACTTGAAGCAAAATCCGAGTAAGAAACGTGAAACATGATTACCCGAAATATTCCACGAGGAGGAAGGATTACAAAGACAATCAAAGACATCAAAACGAAGGCTGTTTGCACTTTAAAAATAGTTTCAATCAACATAGGAGCTCGGGACTTTAAGATGATGAAGTTAAAATAAACTAACTGTATATCTCCATTAAATAAAACTTGAAGAACTTCTAAATTAGCTTAAAGATTGATTTCAAATCCGAAAAGAAAGAAGTTTAAAAGATTTAAGAATGAAGCATTGCTTTACAGGACCACTTGAGCTCTACAAATAATTGCTCTTTCCCGCCACCTATGAACCCACTAATAAAGTAATATCTTATAAATATTTTAGAGTTTAAGTATGTATGTATGTTCCTTATACGTTTTTACACCGTTAAAGCTATCGAATTCAAAAGCTTCATGGCCCATCCAATGGACCAAAGAAAGAACTTGGTCTAGGTTTGCAGACCGTGGGGTTTCTTATATCCCATGGGGGTCAAAAAAAATACTATTTCCATAAGAATGCATGGAAAATGGTGTGGAGAAACCCCAAAATGCCATGCAGCCCTTCAATTATGTGGATATAAATATAACTAAATATTAACTTACGATCATGGAAAATGGCTTATTTTATGCAAGGAAGACTGAATATTTTAATTCTATTCATATTTTGTCGTATTACATGCTAAATCGCTCAAACTTTTCCTTTAAGCGCAAAATTTATCGGTTTAGATGACCATTATCCAGGCGGCAACAAAGCTAAATTTCTTAATTGTTGTCCTCTTCAAAGGGAGATATCCACGTAAAGATTAATGGAAGGAAAATCCACGTCGTGACGCGCCGTAGAGAAAGAATAGCCAACGCCAAGATAAAAGGTACAAATGGATCCATGCCTAAATATAGTCTATGAATACTTTTAAAGCGAGTCAAATGATTTTTAAGGACTATTAGAACATTGTTGTCTTTTACCATAAGCATTGAAAGATCCATCGCAACATAAATCGATACATCTACTTTCATTTGATCGGTAACCAAGATGTTGTTTATTGTTTACGTTTTGGCTACTAGTATTGACATAATCCACATAAATTTATTGCTGCTTTAAAGGCTTCGGTGCATCTATCCATGTGGATATTAGGTAAGACGTTAATGCGTAATTATACAGGGTGAGTCAAAATTATGTATAAACACTTTAAATAGCCATATTATGTTGACAGTATGACTAATTTGAATAATATTTTGTACATTTTAAAGCTAAAATAAACAATTAGCTTTTCGATATGTAGCAGATTTACTGGTGATCCAATGATATGGAAAAAATCAACTATAATAGCGTGTAAGGAAATGTCAATATGGGACAAAGGTGCCAATGCATCAAACAATAACCCACCTCCGTGATAAATTTGAAGAACATGGGACTGTTCATTGCATCAATAAGGAAAGCTGTGAGAGGAAAAGGAGGCCAAGAAGTACTGAAAACATCATAGCCATTATAAATGCATACGGCCATTCAACAAAGAAGTCAACAAGACAGTGTTCCCGAGAACTGCGTTTGAGTCAATTGAGTGTTATGAGAATCTTAAAGGACATCAAGTTCAAACCTTTCATACCTCGGCTATTGCATGCGCAATAAAAATCGTTTCCTACTTAAAAGAAAACCCTTTCCCGAGCGAAGCCGGGCGTTTCAGCTAGCTATTGATAATCTCTTTCACTTTGGGACCGGGGGTCATCCGCGACCCAAGTATGGGTCGCGACCCTGGGTTTGGGAATCTGCCTTAGACGAACCTTTTTTTCGTCGGCCTCACTTGCGTTCGATATAGGGTCAGTCGAATGAAAGTAGCGCGCGAGGAATACTGCGTGGATTTTAACCAACAACCAAGAGAGAGGGTGTAAAAGTGTCGTCCGAACTACCGCTACACAGTTTTTAATTAATTTATTTATTTACAATCTTTGCAGGTTGACTACAGGCCAGGTGGAAAAGCTACATCAATTATAGTCATGTATTTAAAATATTATGTGAAACCCAATTTATAAAAGAATTGTAAACGTATTAAAGCATGCATCGTGCTCATACGCACTAGTCCAAATAATCTCAATTATTTTAAAAGTTATTCAATAAATAATCATATTACTTTTTTCACTCTCTGAGAACTTGTGGCCTTATAAACAACTTTCACTTTTACCAGTCTGGTACCGGAAAAAATGTGTAGCCCCCCTCCTCCTCCCCCCCCCTCCCCGACAAAACAAAACTGAAGTCCCGGAAAAAGTTGAAGGGCCTCACGAAAAAATATGGGCACGCTTCGGCCGTGGACCCCTCCGCCGCGCGGTGGTTGCTGAGGTGTCCGGTACACCACTGACTGTTACTGTTCTAAGTCGCTCTTAGGGATAATGAATTATGGACAGGGCCTTTCTCTATCTACGCACTGTAATTATAAATAGACAAAATGATTTTGTACAAATGAAACAAAACTTCAAATTATCAATAAAAGAGTTAAATCAATTTAATTATGAATGTGAGTTATGGAAATAAGTCAGTAGTGATCACTCCAATGTGAAACAGTTGTAGTAGCACTGATTTGACTGAAGGAGTTTCTTTTCTCTTCTTGATGTAAATGATAACGAAAGTGAAATAGTTTTAACCGAGTTTTAAGAAGTCAGACGTAAACTGATGGGGAATTAGAGATTACTTTTTAATTTTACTTTAAACTGTTTTATTTATATCTTTCATTTGGAAATCAATGTTTTACTAAATTGTTCAATTAATATTATTTAGACTCGAAACGACGGTAAAACATTTTATAAAAGAAAGTAATAATAGATATCAAGTTTATAATGCGAAGAAAATCGTTACTGGAAGTAAAATAAAATATAAACTTTTTCGATGATTAAGTATTCTTTATTTACTAACAAAGGTGTCTGAAGCATGTAACCTGCCAGTTGAAAAAGCGTGGCCCTTTAATTGCTCCGATTCCAATTTAAGCAGGCGAAAGAGAAATCGTGAGATAATCATTAGTTACAAAGAGATATAAGACAAATATATACGTCTAACACTAGTGCTTAGCGTATTGGATTTCCAATCCAAAATTCTGTTTTGATCTACAGGTATTTTTAAGATACCAATAGCCTTCACATACCCTACTCGTGCATATATCAGTATGCAGCAGTAGCTTATAGGGCCGAAAATAAGTGACGTTGGAAGGACCCGATGACAAAATAACTGTAGTCGTGGTCGGAATGAATTCGACAGTTGGGATAGTGCTCGTGGAAAACAAGGGAACACCACATTATCAATCTCTGGAATTCATTTAATGGTTATGCAGACCTAATGGGTAGGGTAGGATTAATTTGACTTACCTCCAACAAACTATTTAATATACTTAAAACTTACATTAATACTACGAAAAAAATCAGTTTATTAAGCAAACGTAAGTATAATTGTTCCAGAATTGTTATCTGCAAATCCTAACGAAGTGTTTTTAACGTGTATCTTTTTTACTAAAAAAATAAAATATTTCTTGCTACAAGAATATCAGAAAATGAAACAATATGCTAAATCTCAAAAACCTCGGTTTCAATTATCACTTTTTATAACTATAAACCGACAGCCTGGCAAAAAGTAAGAAAACGAATGCTGAGTATTTCTAATTGATAAAAAGCTTGCGTAAAATTCCTTATGGATAATCATAATTTAATTGTTGAATATGGAAGCAGACTGAACAATTGTTTGCGTTAAGAATAATATATTCTTGTTTTAGTAAATCATACATAAATTTTGCTACTCACAGTTCTCAGAATTCAAAAAAATAGCGAATAAGTATGTATTTGCAAACAAAGGTAAAAAAATTTCTCAGGACCAATAGAAATAACTTTAATGCTACATACACGTTTATTAATTACGTATCGTTTTATTCAATAAAAATATTACTGACCGATCGGAAAATGTATTAAAAAATATTCTAATTTTATCTTTTAAGTTAATAGCTTTAATTTGATGAGGAATTCGATCCACAGGAGATTTAAATTTTAAGTTTCCAAATATCCATCATAATAAAATTCAGCATGTCCTTGTTCATTTTTTATTCATCATTCAATTCTTCATTGAATTATTAAATCCATCGTTTATTTTTAGAAAATACGTAATCTACTAAACGAAACATTAATTGTGATGGATTATTAGGTGAACTTGATCCAAAATTTAGTCATAAGGTTGTAATCGATAAACAATTTTAATACTAGAGAAAAACAGTCAGTCGACCATAATATGAAAAATAACTGGATTAAATTTCCTAAATGGCGTGCTGCACCTTTACCAGACATCAAGATCATTTCGAGGATGGAGAATTAATCTCGCCAAAGATCTCACGTTAAAATCATCTTTTTTATCTTCTCGCTTAATATTAAATACTTATAAATAAATAAATAAAAAGTACTGCATTACAAATTTATGGTTGATAATGGTTGACCAATGAAGAAAGTAGCGTTGAAACGTAAGAAACACTTCCATTTAACAATAACATATTGCACCATCAACTTCACGCACAATTACAGTAATAACTAATCTTTCCGCAGTCGATTCTCATAAAGAATTTACTTATCGTTTTAGAGACGTTAATTGGTCTCTTTGAAGAATTTTTCAAACCTCTACAGCTACAACTTTGCAATTTTCCTACATTTGCATAAAAAGCTTAAGCTCAAAATAAAAGATTCTCTCAAATTATTTATTCATTTGTTTCGTCCTTCAAAATTTAGTGTAAAAAATTTCTGCTGAATGCCATTAGTATACCCGTGATCAAAACTAGCAATGGCGTTTCCTCATTATTACTCCGCTAGTTTTCTCTTTAAATTTCGAGTTCGTAATTTTTCTGGTTTAAAAAAGTAAAGCACAAAAGTTTACGCAACACATTGAATGAAATTCAATTTTCATAATTATAAAACGCCACAACTTTAGTTTCCATTTCAATGGAAACGCTATATTGCAGCAGAAAATTCGGTCAAGCTAAATTAAAATCGTCTCGTAGGTACTGCTCGTTGAGAGGACTTAGTCGCTCACAGGGCGAGCAGATGGGTGAGAACGACATCTCAATACGAATTCGACAGTGATTACGACCAAATTAATGGCAAACGAGAAGCACAAACCAACCCCGTTACATATTTTAACAATAATCGTCGTCATCTAAGAATTGACGGGTTTCATATTAGGGTGTCACGCCATCTTAATTATTAAATAGATTTGTATACATTTACTGTAAAATGAGATGGATTTTCTAGAATACTTCATTGAAATTTTAAACAAGAGGAGCCAAAAATATATTTTTAGGAATACTTTTTCTAGCAGGACAAATTGGAGACATTTTATTGAAGCTGAGATAACGGATCAGATTAACAAACGTCTAATCGATTTTCGATCGTTAGAAAAAGATAATAACTCCAATTTTTTACAAATGTTTTAGGAAGGTGACTTCCCAAGAAAAAAAGAAAAGAACTTGGATGTTAAGGAAGCGAAGAGAGAGAGAGAGAGCGCCCTCTAGCGGGGAAATGAGAGAGCAGCGACCCCTTGGAGGGAAAACACGTTTGTATTGGCGCTCCATCGCGGACAGACCACGCGACTGTTTACGGCCCACTCTCGATGAAACATACACACACACACACCAAACAAGCGGCGTGTGTGTGTGTTTTGTAGCTCCACCCATTCCCGTTCTCTCTCTCCCGAACATCGAAAAAATCCTCGCCACCCAACCGACAAGTCACGTGACAACAATACAATCAATGGCCGAAGCTTGTCACCAATGAGCCATCCTGGGCCGAAGCCAGCCCCCTACCTCCTTCCCTCCCACCTCCTATCCCCTCCCGCTTCCCTCCTCCCGCATCTCTCCCCCCTCGTCCACAGTGGCAATCAAACGCCCGGTATTCCCGGTCGCGTGGGGGGAGGGAGAGGGGAGGGGGAGAAAGGGAATGGGATGATAGGGGTGCTGTTGTGAGGAGGACGCGAACGGCGAATGGGAGGGGGTGGGGGGCAGGAGATCGAAAGGGAAACGCGGGGGTGGGAGGGGGATAATGTTGTGCACGTCGAGCGTTGGGGGGGGGGCAGAGGCGAGGAGGGTGGGTGTTGCCCGGAGAACACACGGAATCCGGAGTCATCAGGTAACATCGGCAGTTGCATAGGGCAGCCCCTTGCCAGCCGATCGCCTCTGTTGTGTGCGCCACGCGAGTGACAATACCTCGGACGCGACGTACGATTCCGTTGGAGGCGGAGACGGGACGTGGTCTAAACGGTGAGTGCCACAACGCGACTTCTCTTTTTGAGGCGGAATGAAACGTGCGCGAACAGAAATAAACGGAGAGAGAGAGAGAGAAAGAGGAATCGTTAAGTTTCGTTCTCTTCGTCTGGTTTCGCAACTCGTCCAAAACATCGCTTATTCGTCATACCTAATTCGATCGTTCCCGCGAATAAGGTAAGAAATCATATACCTAAAGGATTTTTAGGAAGTTTCCGTTTAAAAATGAGCCACTGAGCGAAATTTAAGTACTATCGATCCGAATCGGTCGAACGAATTTTAAAAGACAACGCCCACTACTGTCCAAATATTTAAACATTTTTATGGCGTTGATATGTTCCGATTTTTAGCCTTAAAAACCGTGATGTTCGTTATCTTGCCGGTAGTAAAGAGGCGCTGCAAAACGAACGTTCTGCGAAAAAGACTGCCGAACGTGTATTTGCAAAAATAGGAGCCGCGGTGCGGACGGCAGGAGAGCGGATGTTGTTGGTATCGATTTGGGGGAGCAGAAGCCGCCCTTTCACCGCCGATGGCGAAAAAAGTAGTTCTTGTTTTTCGACGAAAAAATTTCAAGCTTTCGTGTTATGGTTCGCGTTACTATGAAATCTAAGGGTCAAATTTTCGTATATAATGCGGATCCGTATAGGATCTGCTAGTTATCACGTGTGATAGAAAATCGTATTCGATAATGAGACTGAATACCCTGTCGTTTGAATTGCATTACAATTGATAATAAGACAGACTTCCAAATATTCAGAAATGGGTTCCGTAATATATATATTTTCTGTCGCTGTTTTTTCTCCCGTGCGTGACTCTAGATAAACGTTAATCATATACTACTTTCCAAAATCTCTCGCTGAGACGTCATAAACACGACTACGACGTTTCTGAAATCAAAAACATCGCTGAACATCTTCACGGAAGCATAAAGGAACTCGAAGAGGAGTGACCGAGGCAAAAATTCGCGACTCGTTCCGTAAATCCGGCGTTCGGTGAATCAGTTTTCGTCGAGCAACATAATCATGGAGTTATCCGGAGATTACAGCACCGCAAGAGAACTGCGACGTTCAGAAGTGAAGGGTGTGCGAAAGGTTATGGATTAACAAGGAATGGATATAGTGTACCGGGAGGCAAATGCCAACGAACGCACAGTGAATGAGCGCGAGAAAACTTGGAATGCGTTCTTTTCGATCAAGATGATATGAAGGATGGAAGCCGTACGTAATTGAGTCTGTGTTTGCATTCGGAGAGAGCAAATGCCCCGAGGATTTATTCAAGGCGGTGTAATTTCTCCTTGGAGAAGTAGCGATCCTGCGGAGTGGAAAGCTGAAAGGGGACGAAGCGAAGTGAGAGGGGTAAAGGGAGGGGAAAGAGAAAAAGGGGAGGTTGCGTGAGAGAGAGAGAGAGGGGAGAACGAAAAAAATGCGAAAAAAAAATACGAAATGTATTTTTCGGTTGCGCATGCGCTTCACGTATTTCAGGTATTTCCTCAGAGATGGCAGCACCACTCAGATCGTAGCCGAGAGAAAAAGTTGGGCCAAGGGTTCGGAGAATTCGTCGCCTGACCCTTTCACGCGTTGATCATGAAGTTCTAGCTTTTGCTGGAAGATGGCACAACGGGTGAGGTCTGCTTAGAGCGCACCAAAAGCAAAAGGCGCTTTGGTAAAATTATCAAATAATAATGATTCGCTGTTTATGTTTGCAATAAGTATACTACTTGTTTGTTTGAACCTTTTTTAGACAAAACATATGTCCTAATGTTTCAATGATAGATTTTTGAAAATCCTATGAAAAGACTGATATAAAAGATTAATTTTAATACTAAAGCATTTTAAATATTTAAAATTGTTTTAATCTATAATTTGTGAACTTCTTGTGCAGAATGCAAAGTTCATAAACTGCATATAAAGCCTTCTTTATAACACTATCTGGAATATTTAAAATTTGTTATTCACACTTTTATAATAAATAATGTTATTATAAAAGTACATATATAATTATTATTTTGATTTACAAGCAAATATAAATATCGCCGGATTATAAAATAGTATATTATAATAAAATTAACTTGAAACTATAAAAATAAAATTCTCACGATGTATGGCCGACGAGAGAATGCGCGCACAAACGAACAAATAAAATAAGAGTCGCACAAAGCGAATACATTAAAATCTCAAAGAACACTAAAAACTCGGCGATTGCGTTTGGAATTTTTCAATCATTATGACTTCTTAACAGATTTTTACTCCCGCTTCCACGGCGACATTTATCGGTTATTGCACGGAAACTTCCGGGTGTAAATCGAATTTCCTAAATTGACTCCTTCCCTATCGTCAATATTTAACAATTTTTGAATGGAAGAATCATTGCAGTCTCACGTTCTCGGCGATCGATCAAAGTGCTAGGAGCATAGACGGAATGCCGGCGAATAGTTATCAAGTTCCTTTTGACAACTTTTTCTCCGAACAAGAATGAAAATGTCTCTATCCGGTCCTTTTGATACGCTAAAGATAATTTTCTAAGCGACGCTTTGATATAAACTTGATATAAACCTTAGACCTTTCATTTTTTGAGAGCGTGGGATCTTATTATTCACACGGGTTCTACTGCATGCCGATTTGCATTTGAAACGAATGGCGAAGAAATTTTGAAGGTTTCTCCTCAACAGCTAGAAAATAAAACTGCTTGAACTCACTTCTTTAGTCACAGCAAATCATTCTATTCTTGAGAAGTTGATCACGATTAATCACGATTATGCGAATATTGTTCTTAACAAAAGCTTTGACCACGGTTTTTAAATTTCCAAATAATATTAAAAGTGAGAAATATTAAGCGTTAAATGATACTCGGAAGATATTTTGAAATCATCTCAAATGTTACACCACTTGATATCACGACTTTAATTTTTATAACTGCACACCTCATTCATATCCATTTTTCGTTTGGATCAATGAATCATGATACTAAACAACGGCTGAGATATTTGGGAAAGGGTAAAAGGGAAATCGAGGCATTAATGTGAAGCATTTGGCCTAATACAATACCTTAGAGTAGAATTGATAGATTTCATAAGTGCTTTAAATGTAAAAGGATAACTGCCAGTGCCCTTAATGCTCAGGACACGACGGTGAACAACGTTAACCAATAATATCTATAAAGAAACATTTATTCAGTTACTCAGCTCAACGTAAAAACAAATAGGTAATACAAAAATAAAACTCGAAAGAAACGAAAAGCAGGAAACAAAAATATTTTGTCACAAGAGTATCCATATCGATTGGTGTGTTTAATTCCTTTCGTTCCTTTTGCGATAAGCCATCTCGTCTGCCTCGGCCTTCTTCCTTTCAAAATCTACGATTGTACGCGTGACTGAGGATTGAGTAGGTGCAGTGGCGCTTCGTGCTGGAAATTAAAAGTGAGGGGACTGCGTACAGGAAAGTGCCGGCCCATTAGGTTTTATCCAAAACTAACAAACAAAATAGTTCGTTATGAAACAGACCAATAATCGAGAAAAGTAATTTTAAATATGCATATGGATTACCAGCACCATTGTTTTTTAAGTAAAAAATGTCCATATTAATGTAGAAAGTGCACGAGTAAGCCATCCATGGAATAATTTACATAAGAACATATACAACACACAAAAACAGACTACTGAATATTAAATTCATTATTGGGCTTTCCCAAAGTGAGATGTCGGCCATTTTAATTTCATATATTTACAAGAGAGTTCATAATTTCTTCAAACCATTCATAAATATCCGATAGCAAACAAAGTCGCCATTAAGCCATATTCCCACAAGAGATAATTAGTCCGTAAATGAAAACAGTATCCAAAATTTTCTATCAAAAACTTGAATTTTCCAGCCTTGTTTACACTATTACATAAACTGCAATATATCATTTTTTCATGATAAGTTAAAAAACATACAGCCACGGTTACACTGGAACTGGAGACAATATTTTCAATTAAAATGTCTCCCATCGCCGATAATTTTGAGATTGAAATGCATAAGTTGATTCGAGAGATATGAAACTTGCTGAATTAAGTAGCATCTAGCCGTAAAATTATAAAACATTCCGAAAGTTGATAAATGTGCCACCCACGAATTTTCCAACACAAAAATAATGTCAAGGGAAAACAAAAGAAGTTAATATTCCTTCTTTCCTATGAGAAGAGGGGCGTCTAACCTCAAATCTCATTTTGTGAAAGACTTGTAGTCCACTCACTTCTTGAATTATTAGCCCACTAGCATTAAATCATTCATGAAAATACACTTCAATAAGAAGTTCCTTACAATCAGCGCAACAAGTGGAAAGAATACTTTCGGTGGGAACCTTTTAATGTCTTAGCAATCAAAAACAGATTTTTGTAAATTTTTCAGAAACAAAATTCCAAGACACGGGTGCATGCATGGAAAACGACCAGACAGTCAAATTAATAACACGAGTAAGCTTACATTCGTAAGAAAAGGCGTTCAGTATGTTTCTTAAGCATCGCGTAGCACAAAAAATATATAAACAGGAAACTTCCTCAAGTATGATGACGACGAGATATATTTTGTTGTGTCAATAAAATTAACATCGCAGCAATTCCTCGAACATTCCCGAAATTTACGTACTCGGGGCCGTAGAGCAGATGCGGATCAGACAGAAACAGCAAGAAAAACACAAGTTCATCGCTATAACAATCGGCATCAACGAATTTTGGTACAGCAGAAAAAGACCCTATGATAGAACGAGTGACATAGTTTTGGCATTTGCGAGTGTCACAGCAAATCAATTGGTAGAAAAGTTTTCTCTTGTGAATTACAGCTCTCAGCGTTAAATCGAAACGAAAAGATAAATTATAACTAGCTGATTTACATATTTTATGTTTCGGAAAATTTTCCAGACGATTATTTCCGCAGCTTTCTCCTTCCCTCACTCTTCACTTCCTTCACTCTCTCCCCCTTCAATCCCTCCCCATTCACTCCCTCCCCATTCACTCCCTCCCCCTTCATTCCCTCCCCCTCCACTCCCTCCCCCTTCACTCTCTCCCCCTTCACTACCTATTGCGACGACTAGCAATTAGACAGGAGCGTTCTTCCATTTCGAGTGCCGCTTTTTGCCACCAGGGGGGAGACCAGTCGCCGTGTTTGCATAGCGGACATTTACGCGACCCCACTCTTTCGATACAACGGCGGAATGTCCGACCTTGACACGAGTCGCTCCCGACCCCTTTGGCACCCCTCCCAATGAACCCGACGAGACACCAAAAACCTAACGGATAAAAAAAAGAGTGAGTTACCATCCGGAGGATCTTCTTCCCCTTCCGCCATGGGAACCGGGCGATTGTGTAAAAGGTCTCCAGAAGTAAGAGCGGCGGCGGCCGTGAGATATCGTTCAAGAAGAAAATGACCCCTGTCCAGCGATCCCTTTGAAAGGGAGTATGGTCAAGCGAGGGCCTTTTGGGAACAGGAGGAGACGGAGGGAGAAAGACCGGTTCTGCGGGGCGGCGTTAAAAGTCTGCAAGAAAAGTAAGAGTGGGGAACAAGAGGTGCAGGGTACAAAGGGAGGGTTCTGGAATGGTGAATTAAAGGAGGTGAGGGCAGGGAAAGAGCGAAATATTAAGGGGACAACGGTCAAGGTGAAAAAGCGAGTGGGTTTGGCGAGGGTGCGAGGGGAAGGGGAAGAAAAGGGAAGGAGTGGGAAAGGGGAAGGGGATAAAAGAGTCGTGGAGAAGGGAGGGGAGGCGGAAGAAAAGAGATTGAGGGGAAGAGAGATGGGGGGATAAAAGAATAGAGGAGAAGGGATTTGCTCTGATGTGTGTGTGTGTGGTGATATTCAAAGGGTTCTCCTTCTCCTCGATTCGCAAACACTCTCTTGTAATGCTTCTCGAGATATGGTTCAATGCTCCAGAGGTTTAAAATGCCGTTGGACAACTTGTAGCCGCTTCGAAACGGTTGCTTCAAACCATCGCGCTCAAGCTATGCGTAAAAATGTCTGAAGACAATCATGTCGCGAACAAATTCATGAATCAATGTTTCAATGGAATTTTAATCAATTTGTTCTTTGTTTATCACTTATGAAATTAGCCTAATCGAGTCAATTATATCCCTATAGGCTTTGGAATAGTAGTCAACCTAGATGAAAAATTGAGTGCCCCTCGCCTCCTCATAAACCTTTCCCAAACAAAAGTTGGCGGAAAGTAAAATTGCAGCAAATGCTAACTGTGGAGAGAAATTACTCAATTTGAATGAATTAGTAAAGGCGACGCGACTTCTGAGCATCAGAAGAGAAGGTGGTCCGGGCATAAAAGCTGCAATTTATTCATAACAACTTTAACTAACCCTTTCAAGCAAAGAGTTTTCTCTCCGGTTATAATAATTGATCCTTGTATCCACAAAAGATCGTTACAATTATGGATTAAACGCAGCAGTGGCGGATATTATGAACTGATTCGATTCCAATCCGCCACGTTGAACTGCTTCCTACACACATCCTAAGAAAAGTATATTTAATAAATCTCCGCTAACAAGTGAGACGCAATGAAGGCGGGCAAATGCAAGGTGCTGAAATGCGAAATGACGGATCAGACACCGAGGACCAATTAACATTTCTGAAGAAATCGCTTCAAACCTGTAGAAACTTGGACGACCATCGCATTTATTGGCAGTGAGCGCCTGTTCTTCGGCCGTCTCTTAGCAAATGGACAAATGGGAAAATCCCACGACTCATCAAGAACTCTCTCGTTCTAAGTAAACTAGCAAGAAAACTACCAGAAGGGCCCATTACAATCGGGATAGCGAAAAAAGAGCTCAAAATCCAATCTTAAGCTTGGATGGCGCATAAACAATAGCTTCAAAGATTAAAACAATTATCTTTGTGATTTAAAAAGCTCCTTAGAGGAAAAGGATCTATTTTGAATTGGCTATCCTCTTTTGTTTTGAATCTAAAAGAACCTCTCAACTTCTAATCCTTATTTTAAATAATTTGTAACAGATGTATTCATATTAATAGAAAGCATGATATATAAAAGGTTTGATAACGTAAAATTCAAATTAAACCCAATATCAAGGTCAATTTGTATTGGCTTCCGTCCGCATTTAAAACCATTATCTAACAGATATAGATAATATGGCTAAAATAAAATCTCATTATTTAAATACTCCTGCTTCCGAAAATTTAAAGAGAGATTTTTATAATGTCATATCCACGACTGTAGTATTCTTTTTACGAGATATTTTACATTAAAATAATATCAAAAATGAATAATTTACATATGTATACCCGAATTAGTCCTATAGCTTGAACTCAAATGTTTCTCAAGATGAGCACGTTCAAAAAAAGAATTGCCAAGCTTGCCTTGCGTCTGGAATCCGATTAAAAAATTAGGTTCCTCCAATAGCCACAAAATGGTTGAGAAAACAAACCAAACAACGCTTTTATGATGATCGTAGCCAACTAATTTACCAAGAAGGCTTTGCATAAAATAGAAAACCAGAATATACTATTTCAGCTGCAAAAATAGCCGTCCTAAGTGGCATTTCCAAGATATTCGAGTCTAAACAGATTAGAAATCGATAGGTAAATTACAAATTATTTATTTAATCTTTTTTTTCACATACAGCGATAACGCAAATTTAAAGTGAAAAATTAAACATTCAAAGATTAACAACATAACAACAAAAATAAAGTACAAACAATATAAAATGAAAATTCAATGTAGTATAAGTGTATGCAGAAGCAGTCTATAAAATTAAGTTGTACGACAACATGACATTTCATTTTATTTGAATAATAATAATAATGAATAAGAAATGTGCTGAACGTCTTCAATAACAGGTGAACTAAGGCGGTATAGCCAATAAAAAATGGGACTATGTAGTAAGGATTGGAAAAATGTCTTCAGAAGAAACTAATGAGAAATTTTGGCTCAATGTACCTGAGAAAAATTCTCTTGTCAAACTTACGGTCACTTTGAAGCTAAATTTATTATAGGGCATTTTACGTGATCATAACATAGATGCTGTTAATATAAACGTAGGAAAATAACTTCATCTTAAATACAGAGGAAAGGAGAAGAAACCGTTTCAGTTTATTTGAAAAGAAAGGGGATTGACAAATTTTCACGTTAATGATATTACAGCGCGAGGAAAATTTAGTCGCATAAAAAATCATTTTTATTCTGACGAATTACAGAACAATTTATTTTTTTATTTTCAACTGCTCAAACTTTTTTATTGTTCGAATTATAAATTCAAAAGATAATCTATTATGTCTTTAAATCCAGTTAAATAGCCATGTAAATATTTATTGACATTTAATTATTTTATTTCCATATTAATTTTAATTCTAGATTTTCAGGATGACGAAAAACACAATCCAATTCAATGTAAGAAGATTTCTTCTTGCAACCATCTGCAAGAAGGAAGTTGTTTCAAATACCAATCAACAGGAGCGCATTGTTGAATATATTACATTTATAACAAATATATACCAAACGTGTGTAAGGAAATTTTTTAAAACAATTCGCCTCTAAAACAAAAATGCTTATAAATCTAAAAGCGTTCATTCATTTTAGTTTAAACTTTCACACATAATTCAGAATTATTACTGTTAAATTATAAGTTGTTCTGTATTTGCATTGAGTCCATAGGTTCGATCCCAGGAACGTATCTTTTTACCATTTGAATAATATGGGAAGAGTTAAAATCCAGCATGCAGGCCTTCCTTTGTTGCCATTTGAAAATATCTTACAGTCGAGATGTTGACGTAATATTTGCACAGTTATATGGCAAAAAGTATGAAAATTAAGTTTCTCATTGTGAAATAATAAATATCGGCCAAGATTACCCATACATTACGATTTCATTATATTTTATCGAGGTTTACATCTGTTTAATTAATTTAGCTCCATGGAAAGGTAATTGTTGGCATTGATATGCGTAGTAAAAGCGTACATTTAGTTCTATAATACTATAAAAATATTAATTATTCGATTAACCCACCGTAAATTCTTTTACTTTGTTATGTGTCCTAATGACGCAATTGTCTCTATGAAGAAAGATTGATAGATTTCTTGATATAACTGAGGCTAACAACACAACATGAGATATAGTTTAGACTCATTTAGGACACTCAAACAAATTTTAAAAGTGGTGATTAATTTACAGGCGACGAAACTACGGGAAGATTGGGAGGAATTTTCGCAGAAGGGAACTGAAAGAGGAAGGGAATGACAGAGGAGATATAAATATTGAAAGAGAAAGCGGAAGAGAGGAGCATCAGAAGAGAGACAATGAGAAAGCGGAGTTTATCGGCATTTTATAGGCACAAAAAAGAAAATTTTAGTTTATTTCACACATTAAATTTCATTTCAAACAAAAAATTAAATTAATATGAACAACAAATAATTTTCTACTTAAGCCTATATTTTTTTGAGAGAACCGCTTTACCTTAATTTTTTGCTCATATGAAAACAAATAAGTCGTTTACCTATAATTAGGCTTGGTAGTTTTCGACGTTTATTCTTTATAAAAATCTACCACTAAAATTGCGTTTTTTTTCAAAAATGTACGAAGAAAATCGACGTTTATTTTAATGCATTATATAAGGCTTGGTGGTTTTCGACGTTTAAATTTCTTAAAAAGCCATATAACGAGTTTATAATTCCGAAAATCATAGACGACTATCGACTTTTTTAATACATTCTATTAATTTTCATCTAAAACATTATAAAAATTGCTTTCTTTCTACTAAATTTTTGCTGAAAGTATTTATGTAACAAATATGCATCGTATGTCTGATTGTTTATTGCTCTCAATATTTTGGTAAATGTGCAATTTTTGACATTAATATTGGTACAGCTAATTTTTCGGAATAAACTAGAACTCGTTAAATCGCTCCATTTATTAACGAAATCTTGATCATTTGATAGGAAAATGCGACGTTAATATAATGTACAACCAAATAAATATATTGAAGAAAAACATCCTTGTTGGGTAACAAACGACGATGTATGTACAAAAAGAATATAAAATGCGAGTACACTCAGAGGATGGATTTCGGATATGACTCCTAAAAATATGAAGTTTATATCAGTATATTTGTGAAAATACCGTAGTGACATCTGGCGATCGGTACTCATTTCACGGTTTGGGAAAATATTTTCATCTTGAAAAAGATCGGAAAAAGACACAAGAGGCATTCCCCGACTTTTGCATAAATGGAATATGGCGGCTGATCATATCGTGGTAATAATCCAAGGCGCTTAGGAATTATCGAATTGTTTGATGACAATTCGCCCAATCTTTCAATACCGTTCCATATCTATCTCCCATTAAGATTGCCTTTGAAATCTCTGTGTATTCCATTTACGGAGTAAACTTTTCCATCTTGTTAAAATTGCCTCTCATTTTTAAACTTCTTGAACTTATTACTTACGCTCATGTCATTACTTTTGAAATAAATATGAAATATAAAAAATTGTGGTATCTTAAGTAGATCTTGCTTTTCGGTTTACCAACACGTATATTCTCATAAGCAATCTTTCCTATTCAGTGCGTCATCTTACCTGCCCTAGGAGGAGAGATGGTAAAAAAACGGGGTTTTGAAAATTCGCTTAAAATCATATTTGAAGTCTTTTTAAAAAACTATTTCTATTTTCCCTAATATAACCAATATGTGTAGAATGCATTATAATCGGCGATCTCATGATTACCTATTCTAAAATCTACGATTTATTGTTGAATTTTGCGTCGTCTCTCCTCCCTTTACCCTATGTATCACCTTTCCATTCGATGAATAGGACTAATGCCTAATGAGTAAAAGTCGCAATATGCCATACCTATCAATTTTTACATCAAAATAAAACCAAATTAAATTCCGGTTAACTTTACATTTAATGGATTAGTCATGATAAACAAATAATTCCTTCTCTTGAATGTGTAAGACGATGAAAATACAATAATTAAATTTTTGTTAAATTTCTGAACCTTTTTCACGCAATTCATCAAATTTAAAGCTATAAACCGCTCAATATCCTTTTCATACGCCTATGTCGTATAATATCGAACAGTTATTTCATTTTAAATGGCGAAAAAATTCTGAAACCACAACCAATCGATTTTCCTGATTAGAAGGCATACGGTATAATTAGAACGATTGAATTAATGACATTTAACAATGAAACCAAGTTGTTTCCACACGATCTATCTTTCTGCAGCTTACATTTTCCTGAATTTTTCGCACCGCTCGCTTTACAAAGAGACTAGATAAAGGAATATTTACGCAGATTTGTTCTTCGTACTTTGAATTGAGCGTAGAAATTTACTCGACTGTAAATCGAGAATCTATTAATAGCCACAAAAAGAGAATCGATCGGGAATCAACTGGAGAACCACACGGTTGCCATTGCGACTCTCCTGGCATTACTAAAACCAGCGCCCCCCACGGTGCATTCGTAGAGTTTGACACACCAGCTCCAGAGTTAAGAATCGTACATAAAAAATGCCCAATATTATAATGCCATTAAGTTCTCCATCAACCGCATCCTTATTTAATTTGGATCGACGAATGAAAAGACACGAATCGAGCAAAAAAACCGACCCGGCGCGTGTTCATAACATTGCGCAGAGAAAAGAACCCGGCGGTCGCGCTCGTCGGTAGCAAGGGTGCAAGGGGTTAAGCGCCTGTTGCAGCTCCCAGGATCGCAGTGCGAGTCTCTCGGGACGATAGAAAAAATAGCGGAAAGGGAAGCAGAGAGAGCGGTCCAAGAAAAAACCCCATTGCTCACAATGGATGAGACTCGGCGGCAAGAGTACCTGGTCTCGGCTCTTCCAGCACACAGAGACCCTCACGGCAAGGGGCGAGTTTTTTTAGCCCCTGGCATTCTTCCTCTGGGTCGCGTGGCTCCGGTGCGAGGGGTTACAGAGAAAAAAACTCATATGAATTGAACTCTTCGGAGCAGAGAGCTCCTCTTAAGAGAGGAACAAGTGTGTGGTTCCACGGCGAGAGGTGCGATAGTGCTGCTACACCTGTCGTCATTTCTGGAAAAAACGGCGCCTTTTTACGATCAACTGAATAAGTAACTCAACAGGGAACAATCGGGCTAGTCTTATGACTGAAAATTTCCAAGAATAAGCAAATTAAAAATTGAACCTGCCCTAGGTATCTCAAATTGCCACAACAAGGTTAAACAAGAGAGGAAAGATGCACACATCTTGGGTGCATACATGCGAGACAGAGGGGATCTTTACAATTTATGCAAGCAAACCAAAAAATATAAATATTAATGGTTTAGTATAATTTATAATCACTGAAAAATGTTACGTCAGGAAATATCGAATTGTTTATTCATTGATTTATTTCCTAATAAAACAATCGACAATTATTTAAAGCTTACTTCACTCGAATAATAATAATATAATCTTTATGTTCACGTTCATTCCTTCGTCGTAAATTACCCAATTCTTTTCACTTACAAACGTTGTGTACACGTCAAAAATGGACGTATTTACTTTCATTTCTACGTCATAGATAATTCATTTCCCATCATTTACCAAATTTTGCGTGCACACGAAAGAAAATTTACATTAATTAATTATTTACAGCAGATTTGGTTTACTTCAGTTACTACGAAGATTGTTTTCGTTGAAAACATTTTCTAAATTCAAAGTGAATTATGAATTTCTCGTTTGATTTTCTTGAAATCGGCTACTCTTTCGATAAAAATGTATTGGACAAAACATATGCTATTTGACCATTTCTGCAAATTTGTCTGAAGATTTTTTAGTTATAAGTAATATTTTACGAGAAATAAAGAAAAGTTCATTTTTGTCATCAGTAAAGTGGCACTCCTGATAGGTTACGTGTACCATTTATATAATTTTCTTAATTTCTTTGGCTTTATGTCCTAAATACTGAACTTCATATATGTCTTCCCAGTAGTTTCGCAGATAAAACATGCTGACGGACGGACACGACCTGACCATAAGACGTTCTTTGTTTACTTTTACTTAAGAGCGTCTAAAAACCACATGCGCCATTCGGCTACAAAGCAGCCGTCTTTAGTGGTAATTCACCGATAATAGATTCTAAAAGAACGCGTGTGCTAGCATTTCCGTTGTTTTTAATAGGGAGGCTGTGTGAGATGTCCATTGAGGATGGAAGGGCAGGGAGTTTTCTGAACTTGCGATTTGGGGAGACGGTGGTGTGTGCTAAAGACTGCTAAAGCGACACCCGGTTCGAATCCTTAAGGATTTTTTTCGAGAATGCCCGGCCCCCTATTTGTGCGTGTTGGAACTAAGGAGACGAGGACGAGCCAATGAGAAATGATGAAGCGCGCTCAAATTAACACTCCGTCCTTCGGAAGGGACGTTGAGCCGTTGGCCCCCTTGGTGCTCTTCGTTAAGAGCAGGCTAAAAAAGCAGGCACGGGGTTTCATTCCTCTCGACCTCTCCGGCTATTCATTGCGCTACCTCTTAGATACCCATTGCGCCTAGGTAAGAGGTGAATCAGCTGGGCGTAAAACATTTAATGAGCTTGGGAATTTTCGGTGAATTACCACTGAAGACGGCTGCTTTGTAGCCGAAATGCACATATGATTTTTTTAACATTGTTCTGGCTATTGGATATACCTAAGGCAAGTACATTTTTAAGTGGCTATTGGATATACCTAAGGCAAGTACATTTTTAAATTGCTTGTTCTTGAACTTAATGGGTGTTCAGGATTGAAAAACCGTCCTACTCAGGATGTAAATTTCTGATCCTTTCAAACTGTCTATAAAATAAATTCTGATGCTATTAATTCGCCTGCGAACTTCTTTGGCACTGACCAGTTATCAACATTGCTGATTCAAATTCCAGAATAAGCACTTCAGTATCAAAAATTGGAAAATTATGTATGTACATAAGCATAAAAAATGTTATAAAACCTGACGAGCCATTCCTTTAACCGATAAAAGACTGTTCTTTTTTATAATATGGTTTTGTTTTGTATGAAATTTCTGGCTAATTAACCTCGTTTTTTAGAATATATTTGCGGTGAATCGCCAATGAATACGGCTGTATTGTAGCCAAAATGCGCATCTAATTTTTATAACCTTGTTATGGCTATTGGAGATACCTAAGACAAGTATGTACTTAATTTTTCAATTTTTGTTGTTCTGGAATTTATTTTGAAATTTATAATTTTCGAGCAAACTTCTTATTTAAGAAAATTATATTAAAATTATTAACAGAATGAGGAAGTTTTTTTATAATTTAGTCTTAGTAAATAAATGCTAAAAATTATAGTACCGTAAACAAAGCTAACTGGTCAAGGGCTTCGTAAAAGCATTATGAACGCACCTAGGTCGATTTCTGTACAAAAACGCATTCGCAGGAAATAACAAAAAGGGTATTTATTCTGTTAAGCTGAGACGACACAAAAGATATAAAATTTCGTCGTATTAATATCGTTGCTTTTATTTCATTCAAAGACGCCTGCTTGAGCATCGCAGATATAATTAATTATTTCACCGTTTATATTTCAATTTTTGTTCAAATAACATAATAAATTTCGTTTTCGTATGTGATCGCAAGTTTGTAAAATAAATTGCACTGTGCAGAAAATGTATAATTTACGTAGTAAAATCTCTTTACACAAAATCCTAAACGAAACTTTTAAGCTCAAATTATTACTTCAAAGTACATATTTTCCGATTCTATATCTTGAACACGTCTCTTCTATCCTTCTTCGCGCAAGCCATCCTGTCAGAATAATTAACAACAAGAAGCCCAACGAAAATTGACGAACGAAGAAAAACTTTCTCAATATAAACACAAAACGCTCACCCTGGCTTCCTTGCCCCCTCTCGCCCCTCCCCCGCGCAAAGCGAGAAATAAGAGTAGCTTGATGTAATCAACGCATTCCGTTCCTCCCTTGTTTTTTAATTTACTCTCTCGCCGTACCTCCCTCGGCCATTCTCCAAGGAAAGAGACAGAGGAAGAGGGAGAGAGAGGAGGGGATATAGGTAGGGCTTATTTAAAAGGGGGGCGCGTGGGGAGTGCTAAGGGGGGGAGGGGGAGTGGGGTACTCCCACCCGCTGCCGCGCTATAAGAGGAAGCCCGGGTTCATTAAGGGACGTGGCGCTGGCGGCAGTAGTTTTCGCAAGGAGGGAAGCGACTCCTCCTTTTTACGACCTCGTCTTGGCGAAACGACCGGAGGGCAAATGGGAAGGCTGCATCTCGTGCGTATGGCGCGGATAAGAGGGAAAAGGGGGGAGGGGGAGGCGTCTGGCCAGGGAGAGATTGTTTAGTGCGGGGAGGACTAAGCCGGCTTATTCGCGCTGGAGATTCCAACGAGCGAATGTCGAGAAACTCCCTAATGCATCGGCGCCTTCTCTCGAGTCGAAAGCACACTTTTTAACGACTGGTGCCTTAATAACGCGGGGAAATGGAGTGGGGAAAGAAGACATGAAACCGGAGGCTTTTCTCTCTCTCTCTCTCTCTCTCTCTCTCTCTCTCTCTCTCTCACTCGTTTTCTCTTTTGCTCTAAAATTATTTTCCTGCTCGTCGTCTTTGGAAGAATTCTGCCGCTGGTAGCCGAGGCAGAATGTCTCTTTGACGGACAGAGATGCAGAATTAAAAATGCCTCTTCTATTCCCCCTTGTGGAATTGCATTTTTTGCAATTTAATATCTACCTGAGCTGAAGTAAGAGTATGAAACTAAAATCATTTCCTTTCCCCTATAACTTGAAAAAGATTAATGACACAAAAAACCTATTTAATCGCTTCTTCTTCTTTTCACCCGAGTAAATTTCTAACGAATGATTTCTCTCATAAGAATTTGTATAACATATTTTCTTAAAACTGAAGATGCTCCTATTGCAAACCAAATGGAGGTGCCTACTCCTTCCATATTTCAACCTTTCTTCCTTCATTTGCACGCTCTATTACTACAGCACGAAACAAAGCATAACCAAATACTATTACTAGATCAAACCGGGCAGTTTATTGTTCTCAAAATTAATGTGTTAATAGTTTCATTTTCATAAAATATATAACTGCAGGGCAATCTATTTTAAATGATCAGCATGAAGTATTTTCCAAGGAATTGCTATTCAAAAACGATTTTCATTTAAAATATTTATATTTGTCAAACGGAAAATAGTTCCTCATGAAAAAGTAGCATGTATTAAAAGTGTAATGAGTCAGAGTGGAAATAAATAAAAACTCCTGAACCGTAAAATAATCCAAGTGAGCAATTACACGTCAATAAGAGAAAAATATAGGGGAAAAACACGGTAATAAATGACGACCGCGAGCCCATCCCTTACCCACCCCTCTACACGTTGACCGTTAGGAATTCCCCCAACCCCTTCCCTCCTTTCACTTTAACCCGGAACGTATAAATACACAAGACAAAACCAAAACAATCCGTACAACTTCAGCTACTAAAGATGAGAGCTTAGCTCTCGAAATACTTATCTAGTGAGTTTTTCCAGAGTGATTGTGCGTTTGTGTGTGCTTTTCTATTTAGGCTAGTTTCCGATAAGAGGTCCCTGTAGGACATCATCCTGCAAACTTGTAAGTATAATTTTTTCGCCCTATATTTTTCTCTTATTGACGTGTGATTGTTCACTTGGATTATTTTACGGTTCAGGAGTTTTTATTCATTTCCATTCTGTACACCGTAGTCTCCAAAGTTCATTTTCAATGAGTCAGAGTATTTGATTGGTTTGGTTCCGAAATATACTGAATGAGAATTCATGTGAATTAATTATCTAGAGAGTAATTACAGCCACTTTCTAGGAATGTGATACGTTCCCATAAAGAAGGTAGCAATCGAAGCATACAACGCTGGAACTTGCGGATATACACGCAGGTGACAAGTTTTGACTTTTATTCTCGATAATATAGTAGAGGCGTTGCGATCTTAGGGGCAAAACTTGGGTCCTGCGAGTTATTTATTGGACCCTAGATTAGGGGAGAAAGGAACTTGACAGCTGATGTACTATTCACATCTAATCTACATCTTTGGAATCTATGTTAATCTATGTGTATCTACGTTTATTCATAAGCTAGTTCTTTATAAATAAGTGGAGGAAATACGAGCCTTAATAGATAAAAGACACCTCAATAACAAATATGTTCTACCTAATTTTCTACATAGTAGTACATAAATGTTCAAATGGCATTTGTATTAATAACGATTAGGAAAAAATTATTCATAAATTACCTAATTATCCGGCCTTTGCCCCGGGTAACAGTTTCGATATTTTCATGCTCACTTCACTCACCAATACTTTTATTCAAACTCAAGGTACTCTCGAGATAAGTGTCCAATATTTCCCCTTAATTGGCACGAATAAATTAAATTTAGATTCAAATTTGATGCTTTGCTAAGAATATTCATAATAAGTTTTGTAATTTTACATAGAAATAACACGTGTATCTAGCCAGAGTGTGATTTGTATGGCACTGTCCTTCCCAAAAAATCAAAATTCTGGCCCAAAGATGTACATCCTCAAGGTCTTTTTAGTATGTGTACCAAGTTTTGAGTCTCTAAGTATCTTGATTTCGAGAAACGCTATAGGGTATGATTTGTATTTCATCCCTCCCCCCCTCCTTTCCTTCCTCAAGAAATCAAAATTCTGATCCAGAATTGCACATCCTCAAGGTCTCATTAGTAAGTGCGCCAAATTTTAAGTTTTTAGGTTTTTTGATTTTCAAGAAATGCTATATTAATATAAAAGGAACGCAACTAATTATTTATTGAATATTCCACATTCAAATGTATAAGTGAATTAAGGCCTTCATTAAGCACGTACATATCATTAATTTGAATAAAATTGAGGGAGTAAATATTTTCTCGTCATAAGGGGAACCTCGTGAGGTCGGTCATAAACGCAAATGTCCAAAAATGTTTCGCTTTACGGTCGGTAGTTATAAAATTACTGGAAACAACGCGTATTTTTTATTTATATTTGAGAATAACGTATGTTTAAAATAAACTTATATTAAATGAATACCAATTAGATATATTTAATAAACATTTCAAGCATTAGCATAACTCTTGCATCCAATAAAAATTGTAAAAGTCATAAATAAAGATTGTATTATAAGTCGCGAGAAAAAATATTAATTTCACTGTGGATAGATGTAAACGAAATAAAATTTTCAAAAACTCTTCAAAATTCTATTCACATTCTTAAACAAATTGTTATTAAAAATTTTGAAATTTTTACTTCAGCGATATCATTGCAATTATTCCATGATTTTCAGTTATACATGCGTCAATAATCCGTATTATAATTTCTAGGGATATTCGAGAAAGTTTTCACTTGAATATATGAAACAAGCAAATGTTCTCAAATTTCAATTTTTGTGTGACGCGTGAGCACATTGGTTAACAAACTTTTGGACCGCGATCGTAATCTCAGTCAATTGGAACAAAAGTAAAAAAGATTTGTATTAATTAAACTAGGGCTGTTGATATTGAAGTCACCACAAAGATGTTTATGACGTTGATCGTTATGCTCGCTGTATTTCGGGGTGAAATTTGATAGGATAGGGAACGGCAAGCGACCCGATTCCATAATTACTTATCATTCTCCCTCAACGCGTGTCGATATTAACTCTCGCAATGCCAAGGTAACTACTTTGCATCAATCATTTATGAATTATCCTATTTTCGCCTATTTTCAGTGCGAATATAATTCTGTACAAATGTTAATGTCACTTATAAATGTTATTACATGATCACATATTTTTCTTTTGTAGATATATTATTTTTATTTTAAATACACATAAATATCAAAACCTGCTGATGAAAATCACTTGGCAGGAGTCGCTGTCACTTGTGTTCAAACATCCCTCGGTCAAAAACAGAAAAATACAAAAATATAAACAATACGACCATTATATGCACCTGCTCTCACCAGACAGTCGATAAACAATCATAGGCGAAAATTGCGCGGCTGATGAAATGCAAAGGTACGATTTGTAGAGATGAGCTAACAACCATTGTAACATTCTAAACAACGAATAAATAGCCTAAAATTGGATTATTTTATATTTATATCTGTAAACTTAATATTTTACTGTATTTAAAATATGTATGTACATTGTTAAATGTGACTGGTTGGACTGATTTCCGTTTGGCGGTCCCTATGTACCTCTCCTTTGTATACGTAACCTGTTATGAAAAATACTGAATGCATTGCAAATTTTGAGCAAAACCATTATTTTACATTCTCATTCTCTTTTTAATGCATTTTATGTAATCATTCCCTTACATTTTAGAGTAATAATTATTAAGTTCGGAATATAAAATTGCGTCGTAAAATTTATCATTTATGAGTAGATAATGGATCATTCTGAGGAATAGGCAATTCACGCAAAAAGGCATAATGACGTCTATATGACTTCACATAACACGATTCCATATTCTAATAAAAGTTATAACGACTTTAATAGACATACAACGACTGAAAAAACTAAAAACGCATTTAGGTTAGTTCGATATTTCATTTTAGGAGTTACGTATTAGCTTTATACATATAAAATGCGATAAATGTTCGAATAGTAATTGTGAGCAAAAATTTCATGCCTGTGTAAGACACAACACCAAAACCTTCCTACGAATGACAAGGAATTGAAAGCACATGACTAGTTTATTCGTGCGAGCTTAAAACAAATTTAATTCGACCTGCTTTACCTCTCTCTCTCTCTAGCATTTACAGAGCTTTTATCGGATGATCATCCAACGGCTAAATGCATTACGTACGGATGCATTAGTAAAATAAGCTGCAAATAATTTTGAATAGACATGTTATTTGTTTGAGAGTAGTCAATGGGTCCCACACATAGGGAGATATAATAGATTGATTACCCCAAAAGCAAAAAGCGGCTTGCTCAAAATGAGGACAAGTTCGCAAGTAGCACTAGAAAGGCAGAAGTCTGTATCTTTAGGATAATATTTTTGCCACTTAACAATTACTAAAGACTGCAATTACCTCTCGCGTACAAAGTGGAACCGACTTCAACTTGAGTCTCGTTCAACAATTCAACGTGCATATTTGCCGAGGAAATTAATTACGACTTTAAAATCTCGAACCACTTACTTAATACCAGCTCATAAGGGAATAGGTACGTCGCCAGGTCTAGAATTACGAGAAATGGAAGCAGCGTCGCCCTGCATCATCGCAATTCGATTGTCTCTCGCGAGCTTATCTCCTAGGAAACAGGCGCCATTTCGCTATTGTCCTAATCACCTCGATAGCTGTCTCTTCGAGCGAGGCGGTCGCCGAAATAGTTAATGCTTCCTTACCTAGATTGTGTTGCTCGTCGCATGGCAACCTCTGCGCGGAGATCGTACAGGATGAATGGGATACGGTGGGTTCGAAAAATGAGGAAATATTTGATGCTGCCGGATAACAAAAGTGTCTATACGCGGCAGCAAAGGAAAAAGGATTGGAATCATAGTTATGAGGCGAATGTTATATTATGACTGCGTGAAGTAAAAGTGAATTAGATTAATCGGTGATCTGAAGAGTGAGACTCTAAGAATCCAACGCCATTTACACATGCTTCGTAATAAATAAATAAGCTAATTAGTTTAATTCAAGGTCTTTGCCCCCTTTATAAATTAATGCAATGCATTATTTTTTAATTTATATAGACAATTTCGAACTATGCACTATTATATATTTTATGAAATATTAATGAATCACAAGTACCGAAGTTAGGATTAATCTGTATTATACTAAAAATACTCTAGGCAAAATGCAATTTTCCTACATATTTGAATATATTCATAATTGTTTGTAATCATTTAAGAGCTTAGTACAGAATATCCATTAAAAATACATTTGATTTTTTGCCCCTATTTAATTAATATATTGTACATCAACAACTGATTCTTACACTGCAAATATAAACGGATTATATTTCCACAGCTGGAATGTTCTGAAGAGGATTCGAGTCACGGTTAAAATGAAAACACTCATAAAAATATGAAAATCTAAAAAAATTTGGCATATTTTTCTCGGGTGAAAATGAACATGATTCATTAGACGGCAATATTATATGAAAAATGCGTGCGATTGGAGTGGACCTCCCCCTGAAATAAGCAGAACCCCTTCGACGAAAACAGAGACGACACCTGAGTTTTCAAAAGCCCGAGCAAAGGGGCGAATCGTATGCAAAGGAGGCGGAGGGTAAATTACTCGACAATAAGAACAGATTGGACGCGACAACGCAATCCGCGAGAGCCAAAGTACTCCAAGTGCTATTCCGGGGGAAGGATTGCGAAATGCTGCACAAGGCGAGGAATACAAAAACGCACGTTTGTGTTGAAGGGAGAAGGGCGGGTGAGGGGGAGAGAGGGAGTGAGAGGGAGAGAGAGGGAGTAACAGGGAGAGATAGGGAGAGAGAGGGAGTAAGAGAAGGGGAGAGAGAGGGAGTAAGAGAGGGAGTAAGAGAGGGAGTAAGAGAGGGGGAGAGAGAGGGAGTAACAGGGAGAGAGAGGGAGTAAGAGGGAGTAACAGGGAGAGATAGGGAGAGAGAGGGAGTAAGAGAGGGGGAGAGAGAGGGAGTAAGAGGGAGAGAGAGGGAGGGAGGAGATAGGGGCGTAGAGAGCGGATGTGTGCGGAGATAAGGGAATTTTCGTTTGGAGCATTCAGGTATCGCGCGCCAGGCGTCCCAGGCGATTGTTCGCAGCAGAGATGCGAGAGGGGGCGTGCGGGGGCGGAGACGTGCACATTTGAAGGGGCGCAGGTTCGGTTCGAGGGGGTGGTATGAGGGGAGACAAAATGAGGACTCCAGGGGCCAAAGAGTAAGGAGTCATGGGAGGTTTCCCAGAGGGAACTTCCCGATTCCACCGCAGTGATGTGTGTGGCGCTTCAATCTCGGACGTGACTCAGATGGAAAGATCTCTTACTCCCCGCATGCACATCAGGGGAGGGGGCGCATTTTTGTAGCCTCTCTTATTTTCGAGATTCATTTTTCTTTTTACTCGAGGGTGGCCCTCTGGCGGTTTTTATACAGGAACGTGGGATCCTGGAAATTACTTCGGTGGCGCAGCTTTTGGAGCTGCAAAGTTGAGGCTTCCCGGAAATGATGGCCCTAATATTCTTCCCCTCGCCAAGCAGCGCCTCACGGCGGCAACCTTACTAACCCTCCGGAAAAATACGCTCTAAAATCGTCTCCATTTTGAATATAAATCGGCAACCGCACCGCGGCAAATTGCCACCCGCCAATTCGACCGGCTGGGGACTAGCGCCCTCTAATGTTTTACTTTTTATGGCTTCGCTGATAACGTCTCAAAGATTTCAGTTTCTGCGATGTGGAGAAATTTATTGGAATATTTCATAAGTAAATATTGGTTGCATATAATAATTACGTATATAGCCAGTGTCTTTCGCCCAAAGCGAAAACAAACTCCTGTAAGATAACCGTCTCAGATAAATCACTGTTTTGATGTATGTAAAATCTACTGTAATTAAAATAAATCATAAAAGTATTATATCAAAAACAGAAATGCTTTTTAAATAAGCAAAAGTTGGTCTAAATGGTGGATTTAACTCTGATGGAACGGACTTTTGTAGAAAAGTGTTCAAGATACTTGTTCCTAATTATTATACCGGTGACCTTACTATGGCATGAATTTTGCAGGCCAAATATAGTATACTTAGTATAGATAGATCCAAAATAAATCTATTTTAGTTTCTTCTGAAGGATGCCTCTATAAGTTAGAATAAAATTTCATTACTTGTGGGGTTCATAAGAAAAATTACTCAATAAATTATGAAATATAAAGAATTTTACAGTCTACTTTTTCCCTTTTATCAAATAAAAATTAAAACTAAAAAGGTATTTCATAAAATGAAAATGGCTTTCAAAATGCGGAAACATAAATATTCAGATAAATATGTGATTTATCCAGATATTTCTGAATGAAGTGTTGGATTAGGAAGGCATATTTTTACAGAGAAAATATTTAGATAAGTGGTGTTTTTCTCTCTTATATTTAAGCCGCTAGTATGAATTAAGAATATGGAATCCCACGTATAATACTTTTTATTAGCTTCGTGATATTGTAAATGACCGTATAACTGCGGTTATATTGAAGTTGATACTTCATTAGTCTATGCAACTCAGCATTAAAAGTTCAAAAATATTTGTTTCCACGGTTTACCACCAGAGCATACTTTTGATAGAACATCCGATATAATTGTATTAAATCGTATGTATAATAGCCAATACTCGATTAGAGCGGAGTTAAAATCATTTGAATTGATCTGAAAGCTATTCACCGTTTCCGGACTAGCCTGTCACGTCCGTGAGCCAACTCTAGAATCTCTCTTCCCCTCTCCTCCAACTGCTCATCTCCTCTAATCTCTTCTTAAGCAGCGCCGCGCGAGCCTCACTATTCCAGCAAATCATATGGAGAACAACGTTGCATTAGCCCCGGCCTCACTTTCAAATTCTGGTACCGAGGTTGGTTCAGCTAGGGCTCGTTAGGCGCGCTAGTGCCGTCCAGTAATTTCCAAGTCGGGGACGGCAGTCACGGGCCACGTCACGAAATCTGAGAATTATTTAAAATTCACCTTAACTCCGCGCGTAAATATGTTCCCAAAATTGCTGCCATTTCCGCAAAATCATCCGACTGTGGACGAACTACCGGAGATGCGAGACGGATTAATGTCGATAAGTGATCAACTCTGGCAGAAAAGGTGGAATTTTTAATAAAGAAATATAACGGTATTTTCGTTTAAGTGTATTCAACTATACACGGTTATCTCAACTGTTGATGGCATAATTTTATGGACTAATTCCATAATATGAAATAAAACAATATAATTTTTCACTAATTTTGTTATATATTAACACGACCAAGGTTCAGACGTTTAGCGCTATCATCAGGTGATACAGAATCTTCAGTATCACCTGATGGTGACGCTAAGCGTCGAAACCTAGCTCGTGTTAATATATAACAAAAATAGTGGAAAATTACATTGTTTTATTTCATGTTATACACGATTACTTCTCTTAAAAGTACCTTTATATGATAAAAAGGGCCGGCGCAAGGCAGTTTGGCGCCATAGGTAAACTTTATTTTGGCGCCCTACTCCAATCTAAATTATACTAAAAATCTAATAGATTATTTTTAATAGTAATTACACAATGACGTTTGTAAGCACTGGTATTAATTAAATATAATATTAATAAAAGATTGTTCTTTATTATTAAATAATTTTTTCCATAATTACTAAAAACAATGTTTTTCCACATTAAAACATTATGGAAATTCATAGCGGTAAAAATGGGCATTAAGAAGAATATTTTTAGCAAGAGATTAAGCAAATCATAAATTTAGACTCGTAAGTTAGTTGGTACGTCAACATCTTCAAGAATTACACATTCCCCAAATCTTCCTCAGACCGCTAGTTTAAACTTCTTATAGTTTTAGGATTTGGGTAGTGCCCAGCATTGAAGAGGAATTGAAATCATTTTGAATATAAAGGTTTATACAATGTGAATACATGTGAAAAATATAACAAAATGTATCAATAAAAGATGAAAGATAAGTATATATTACTTAAAAAATAATACAGAAACACATATTCAGTGCCGTGAAAACAAAACATTGACTCTTTATGGGCCCCCTGAATCACTGGAACCCTAGACAGTTGCCTGTTTTGCTACCCCGTTCCGCCGGCCCTGATGATAAAACATATTTCATCGGTCAAGCGCAGAAATAATACACATGCTTTACAGCGCACTTTCCTTTGTAAGAGGCATCAACGCAATATACGGAACGCGGTTGTATCTTCTATTATTTTATTCTCTATTTCTTGGAATGACACGCAATTAGAAGAGCTCGTTCGCTTTGATGATTCTACATTTGGAAGAATTGCCATCGTGGCAGTTGTAGATATAGATACACAATTCTAAAAGAATATTACCTCGCATAGAAACCCATTTCATAATTATTGTTTCCTTTAATTAGCAAAAATATGTTTAAAGTCGAAATATAGACTTCAGAGAAAATAAGACAGAAATACCGTATGTTATCTTTAAATGCTATGAACATGCTCATATTTGTATTTTTATAGAAACACCTAATTTAACATAATTTTAGGAATTACTATTATTGTTTTTGGCGGCAAAGAACTATAGCACACAAATATTATTAACGTTAGCGATTTTTGCGTGGTATGGAAGGATATCCTTTAAAAAATGCTCTTTTTAATTGAAAAGGAAAACTAAAATCATAAAATTAAATCTTGACAAATGAATATGAATGATCGAAGAACTCTAACTAGTTTCACTTCGCGAATTTTACGATGCTTTCGATATAAATTCCAGTGCTTTGATAGTAATAAAAACCAATCATTTAATTTAAATAACTGTTATTAATGACATTCTCCTGAAATCAGAAAGGCAAAAAGTATGTTGACTATATTGATTTGTAAAACTCATTTTCAATGTATGTATATCAAACTTATTAACAACAAAGCAGCAAAGGATTAAATTACATATTACACTATAATAATGTAAAAATGGCTAATAGATACTGAATATTCTTATTGTCAGTATTATAAAGCTGTCAGTAAAGGATAACACGTTTTGGGTATATTTCCTGGATATGTTATCACCACCAGTCGCTCAAATAATAAAAAAGATCAAATGATATTGCCAATTTTTTTAAGTATTTAAGGACGCCTTCTAATTGTAAGTAATAATACTTAAATTAACATGCGGCTGACTCATGAACTTAAAAAGTAAATCAAACGACGCACCACATCAAATACTGCCGCCTCAATGACTTTCAAACTTGAAATAACTTCATTAGAAAAATTTTCACTAGCAAAAGTTAGTAAATATATAAGTGTCGTAGATTCTTATTGAATGTGGAATCGGAGAACGTGCATATTTCATCACTTAATTCAATCGTTTGAAATTGAAATTTGAATATTAAATGAGTCGTTTAATCAGATTTCAGAATTCTTTCACCTGATAACATTTTTTTAAAAACATTCCTATTATTGGAATAGCCTCTGAATCTAAAGTTCCGGAGAGAAATTCGAGGCGGAGCTGACTTCTTTTCCGATGGCAGAATGTGAGAATGGGATTCACTGGCGTCGATAACGGAAGGCAGTAGCTCGTAGAGGATTTTCAGCGGTACAGAGCGCGAAGCGAGGACAGGCGGCAGTGGGATTCCGCACGCGGCGGAGACGGAAAGGTGATAATAACGTAGGAGGCCTGTTTGGAGAGTTTCCCATTACAGCATTCCCCTCCTCTCCCCTTCCTATTCCCCATCTCCACCTTCCCCTCTCCCTCCATTCGCGCACCTTTACCGGAAAAGTTTGTTATTATTCGCGTCCCGAGTCTTTTCATTCCGTAAAAGCGTTTCCCACTCATCGAGGGCGCGCTTTTACTCTGATCAGAAAAGGGGATATATATAAATCTCGCTGCGCCGCGCGGATGCGACACATACTAACTAAGACACATATGCGACGGTTTTCGTTCTGAAAACTCGGGATGACTCTATCTTCGGAAGATGTGTTTGCACTTCGCGTTTATAAATTTTATTTTACCTATTTGATGATAAAAGACAACGAAAGAGAGAGAGAAACGTTTTAATCTAGCAAAATGTAAAGGGTTGGGTTCATCTCGATTGATTTCTTATCGCCATATGGACAGATTATAGACTCCATATAGATTCGATTCTGATTGTGTCATTGATTCTTCAGTTTTTATTATCATTTCGCCGCTAATACACTGAAGATAGCGTTTGCTCATGAATGTCATTTTTTAAGGTACGTAGGTTTAAAATTGACAAAAAAATGTTTTGAGAATATAGTTTAAACTAATGTTATGACAAGGAAATGTTTCAATAATTTGTACTTATATGCAAAATACTGAATTATTTTTATTAGATAACCACTTTTCCTGTTTTGAAAAAAATGTTTTTATGACAGAATTAACTATTAATATATCACTATAAAAATGGTGCTATAGAATGTACATATCACTTTTTATCGATAAATAGTAATTTATCTAAGAATTTGATTGACTTAAGATTAATAAGAATAGATTGAAAATTATTATTTAGATCTGAAAATAAGAAGCAATATTATTGCAACTCCTTATCAAAAAAACTGCCATTTTTCTTTACTAAACATTTTTATCCCTTCTTTAAATCGCTTCTTTTTACTTTGCCCGTCCATCAGTGGACAGAATTTTGAAGCAGCAAAAAGATCTGAGAAGCTAAGATTTTCAGAATAGTTTTGGCTAATAACAGCTATGAACCCTATTGACATTGGCGTCAGTCTGTCTTCTAGCAGGGTTTATAAAAGCCACATATTAGCTGTCTATGCAGGTCCGATGCTATGGTAAAGTTTAGTTTTGTTTACGTTGCTATAACAATAAATACTCTCAATTTACATTAGAAATGAGATAAAGATCATATTACAACTGCTTAACCGCGGTAGTGTATGTTTTAAATAAGTTTTGTATGATTTTGTGTTTTGTGTTTGAAGAGGAATATTAAGATAACCAAAAAATATTCGGAGGCCACGTTGTATTGATACGAATTAAAATAGCAAATAAACGCGTTACAAATATGAATGGCAAGGGATTTGTAGCAAATACTAGTAAATAATTAGAGATAATAAAAACGATTAAGTAGGTTATATGAAAAATAGAGGAAATTTAGATGTAATACTAATAAGTAATAAGTATTTACTGCGTTAACGCCAGGTAAATAATTTGAAATCCTGTAAATATTTAACACCTCAACTTCTGTAATATTCTACTACTAACTACGGACCGCGGATCACATCCTGCCTACCATAAGTTTAACAATTAAGGGGAATTATGTGATACAATTAAAATAGAAAACTATGATTTTATATAATAAACAAGAGATGTTGTCTTTACCATAACATCTCCATAATAGATAAATAGGTTTAAGAGAAATCGGGTGATATTTAACCAAAACTAAACGTTTTATTTTCCTAAAATTATTCTTCGACTCTATTGTCGATTGTTTGCGGCGAAGAGGGCGGAAGTGAGGTATGTGGCCCACGATGAAAGCCGAAGTGCGTTATATGGCTCTCCAGCCGAAATGTTTGGGAGACACTCTTCTGTCAATCTAGCCAAAAGTACAGAGGAACTTCTTTTCTATTTAAATGAAAGGAGTAGGTATTATCGTATCTTTTTCTAAAACAATCACGCAATAAACATAACAAAAGGCGATAATCACTGTAAATAGAACATGTTTGACACAGAAACAAACAAAAATATACTCGATAGTTTGGAGACAGATTTGAGATGGAGTCTCCTCGAAATTTATTAATAACTCGATGTTTTTGGAGGAGATATTAATGTTAATTTTTTTCTATTTACAACACAACGCAGTCGAGATTTAGGTCGTGCCTTGTTTTCTCGGGTAACAAATATCTACACTTTCGCTGTGAGAATGGGGGAAAAATTTTAATATTTTCATTGTTGTGAATTCTTATGAATCAATATTAGTCAATCACTCAATTGTTATAAATCAATATTTCTCTATTGTATCATAAATACCACAATTTAAACTTAAGTCAAAGAGTCGTTAACCATTTAAAATAAAATTTTTGCATTATATGATTTTCGACAAACTTATGTCTTAATTGAAATCGATATTTTAGATAATAATTTGTTATAACATTTTAATGTTTTCCACGAGATTAACTAAATATAAATGATACTTCATAAATCCACCGAAAACGTAAAGCTCAGCTTGTTCCTTGCACTCGACCCTCTGTTATGGTGCTACAGATTATACTCATTACCGCTAAGAAATACATAGTTAAAATATTTTCAATATAAATTTCATTGTGATTTGAATTATTTTGAGAAGAGAAAAATGGTTTATTTGATTCACGATCATGTAAAATAAACAGTTTTATACACAAAAACAAAGAAAAAGAGGTAGAAATGTTTTTGATATATTTTCTTCGTTGGAAGTGTATTAAATAAGGGTTAAATTTATTCTCTGATAATCTGTTCGATCAACTATTCAAACCATAGACACTGTTCTGTTATAAAATAAATTATTGTTCGGCCAGAATGGTTAAAAGAACTGATTCGAGAAAAATAGTCGACCAAAATAATGCATAGAGAAGATATTGGTAACTATTTTAACTATTGTATGCATCCAAAGTGTGCTTTGAGCATAACTTCATTTCATTTAGAATTATTTTATTTGGTGTCATTGACATCGTTGCTTTGAACTGAACTTAATTGTGCACTCAAAGTGACTATAAAACAAAACATATAAGATGCCCATGCTAAAGCAAGAGATGGAAAAACGTTTTCCTAAAACTTTTCAGGGCTCCGGTTTGCCTTACCTTTTGACCTTCTCATCCGTGTAAACTTCACTACTGTAGCTTCAGAGGTTTAGCTACAATACCATTACAAATTTTGGAAATTTCCGAACATAAAGTCCCCTAGTGGAAAATCTATGAACTCCTTGGAAAATTCAGTGGAAATTTTATGAATTGATAAAAGCATTCTAATTCATGAAGTATGCTCTAAATATCTCTAGTGGTTTCGCTACAATGAAATTTCAAAGCTTGTAATTTTTCGAATTTGCAGTTACCTAGCGGAAAATCTATGAACAAACAGGTCAACCGATTTGGAAGAAAATTCATAGATTTATAAAAGCTATCTAATCCAAAAAGAATATTCTAAATACAAACAAACAAAAAGTTGATTTTCCACAGACAGACAGAGGATAATCACAGTAGCACGTTTTTTTTATTAACCCTTTGCTCTACCAAGGTATTTTACAACTTACTCCTCCCAAGGGGGCTAACCCAGTTACCCCGCCATTCTTTTGTTAGAAATAGTTATTTATTGTGAGAAATTCGTTAATATTAGGATATCTATATAAAATGAATAATATAAAATAGATATTTGTAAAAAAGACAATGAATATTTTATAATTACTTCACAATTGTAATAAAAGGAGAACATGAAGCTGACTTGCATTTACAACAGCCTTTCACTGTAAGATACAATCACATAAGATCATTCTTTCGTAGTTCAACACGCGCCTGGCCATAACCAAAATGCTTTGAAAAACTCTTTACCCGTGAGTAACAGCAGTATATTTATAATTTTCCATGAAACTTAGGCAACTATCTGTAATTTCCAAATTCTCTGGCAAATCGTGTCCAAGTTTTCGTATTTCAAGTTTCGTGACTCAGATCGCCCTGCATGAGCAATAAGAATAATCAACATTACGACAATACCCTATATATTAAATTTATGGAAAAATTAGGATATTTTCTGTTAAGATTATGGCATCAATATTCATGCCTTTAGCACGTATTTGGTTAAAAAATATCGAGAAACAGGTATGACGCCATTATATTTAAAAATTGAAATGAGTTAAAATTTCTCGAAACACAACATTAAAATACTTTGCACGTTTTACCGTCACTGTTATCAGGGTTTCTTCTTAGATTGTGATCTCTTATAGTCCTAGAGGAAAACGAACCTATTCACTCCTTCCTATAGTTGATATCCCAAATTTAATCATCGTGTTTGTGCTTTCAGAATTCAGAATTATCTATAACTCGAATAATTTTTGCTTATCCTTGAGAATCAAGTCATAGAAGTTCCACTGTGCATATACAAATAATTAAAAATATATTTCCATAACTTGAGTTTTCTGATACTCAAATAATTTTTCCTTTCCCTTGAGATTCGAGTTATGGAAGTTCGTTATGACGGCATTAATTCCCATTGAAAGCATTAAATCACTAAAATCATAACGTATAACTAGGAGCCCGTTTCAGTACTTCCAGCAAACATCTAGAGACCCTTGCGTGAAGTGCAAATGCAATTGAAAGTCTAACAATGCAATCAACAATTTAAATGTCGAAAAATCGGAAAAATGGAATATAAACTTAAAAAATGAGCAAGCACAAATAAAACAACAGAATAGAAAGTAAGAATATGAAACAATTTATTTCTACATGAAATGGTGTACATCACGAGTGAAAGTCTCGATCGTAAATTATTTTAAAATGTTAAAGACTAAAGATTTACACATCGTCTTCCAGCCGATTATGTGTTAATCAAATGCAAAAACGAAAACGTTCCTGATATAGTGCTCATGCTTAAAAGCCGCAAGAGTTCGCGCTGAGTATTCAGACAAAGATTTGTCGACATCGAGCTGACCGTTCTTGCTTTATTTGCGTTTATACTGGGAGGTGAGGTCCTGTTTTTGTCCTTCATGGGTTTTATTGCAAGCCTAGTGCAAATGCACTTGAAGCCCGAGTCTAACAATGCAAAAATCCGAGATGAACAATGCCGGCTACCCTAGAAACCTTCTTTTTTAAATGTCGAAAAACCAGAGAAACTTGAATATATATATATAATATATATATATAATAAAATATGAGCAAACACGAATTAAACAACAGAATCGACGGTAAGAATAAGAATCTTCATTTTTTTCTGCGTGAAATGGTATAAATCTCGAGTCAAAGTCTCCATCGTAAGATATTTTAAAATGTTAAAGGATAAAGGTCTAAGCATCGTATTCCAGCCGATTACGTGTTAATCAAATGAATAAACTGATGTGGGCAACACATGACTCTCTCCATATTTATATGGCAAATTACATGTTGTTAGCTCGGGGATCTTTGTCAATATTTACTTCCGGTTGACAATTAAGAAAAGAAAAAGGAGCGTTACTAAGACGTAACTAAGCGTCAATTGTTAACAATAGGCTTCGGTAGGTGGCGTGGCGGTGGCAGCTAAAAATATAAGATATCTCTTAAACAATGCATTATATGGAAAAAAGTATCAAACAAAGGTTGTAGAAAATAAAATTACCTACAACGTTTTTTCTAATATATTTTTACATGTATCAAATATTAAAGCAAATATTTCAAAATAACGGATAAGTGACAGGAGTAAACACCCACATCTGTTCGACCAATTTTTATCAAAAACTAATCAAATCTTCTAACCTTTATAAAAATATTAAATATAAAATTTAGCGTTGACCTGATTAATAGTTTTTGAGATAGAACGCCCACAAAAATCTATCAGATACAGACAGACACACAGACATCATCGAGAAAATAGTCAAAACGTGTTCAGGAAACCTTAAAACATGTATTTCCGTTGAAATATCGAATTCGATTTTTTCATGAATGCTTTCTTTATAATTCTTATATGGAGAAAGTGAAAAACGAAAACTATCCTGGTATCAAACCCATGCCTTTCCCGGGAATAACTAACCACTTAAAACCTGCAAGAGCTCGCGCAGAGTAATCAGGCGAAAGATTTGTCGAAATCGAACCTACCGTTCTCGGTTTATTTGCGTTCATGCCGGAAGGTGACTTCATTCGCGGCTTCAGACGCAGGCACGCAGAGACGCAGGCAGAGATACAGTGGCTATAATATCATTATATATAGACGTTCCTTACAGAGGAGAAGGATATAACATCATTATATATAGACGTTCCTTACAGAGGAGGATATAACATACTGGTAGAAGGTGCTTGCATTCTGCAAACATTTCATCTCACCTTGAAAAAATATTAATTTTTCGGAAAGATATTTCATCATGGGAAATATTTCTTTAATTCAAAAGATTTCTCCTCGGGACCGATTTTCGTTTTTTCCTTATGGAACAATAACGGAATAAAACAATCGTTAATTTTTGTAATTTTAGGAATATTATACTTTTTCCACATTGGGTTAATAATGCCACACATATCCGCCAAATTTTTAATTTGTAGCACATTTAGAAGTGAAGTAACATTTATCTAATTGTTTAAATTTAAATAATTTTTAGCGGCCAAAATAAGAATTTCATAGATACATTGAAATGTTTATTCATGTATATAGATTAAACTCTAAATCACTTTAAAATTTCAGCTCTCTAACTCGCCCGGTAGTATCTAAACATTTACCTATTTGTTTAAATTTTAAGAATTTTTAACTGCTAAACAAATTCAAATATCAAAATTTGTATAATCCCTATTTCGTTTTTTTACAAATTTTATCCCAAAAAAATTTCAGCTCCGTAGCACATTCGGAAATACATAAACCTTGAAAATTTGTTTAAACTTCCGAATTTTTATCGGCCGAATTGTTGCATTTTTTCAAGATTTTCGTTTTTCTAGTCGGTTTTGCACAAACTCCTACCTATGAAAAAAAATTTCTAATCTCCATCTCATCTGCAAGTGCCTAAACATTAGTATCCTCCTATATATTATGTTACTAGTAGAAGGTGCTTGCATGCTGCAAGCATTTCATCTCACCTTGAAAAATCATTCATTTTTCAGACATATTTCCTCATTACAAATATTTTTTAATTCTAAAGATTTCACCTCCGCGGCGATTTTCGTTTTTCCCTTATGTAAAAATAATAGATTAAAACAATCCGCAAACTTTGCAATTTTAAGAATTTTATACTTTCTCCATTATGAGGTACTAATGCTACACGTTTCTGCCAAATTTTAAAGTTGTAGCACTTCTAGAAGTGAAATAATATATTTCTAATTGTTTAAATTTTTAACATTTTTAACGGCCACCGCAATACATTTATGGAGAGACTCAAATGTTTATTAGTGCAAATGCACTACTCTGTAAATATCTTGAAAATTTCAGCTTCATAGCTTAACCCGTAGTTCCTAAACAGTTATCTAGTTTTTTAAACTTTAAGAATTTTTAAATGCCAAAAAAATTAAAATATCAAAATGTCTATAATCCTTATTTCGTTTTTTTACAACTCCTACCTCTAAAAAATTTTCAATTTCAATTTCCTATATATTATCATTATATATAGACGTATGTTATATCCTCCTCTGCAAGAAACGTCTATATATAATGATATATAACATATAGGAGGATACTAATGTTTAGGCACTTACAGATGAGCTGGAGATTCGAAATTTTTTTATTAGGTAGGATTTTGTGCAAAACCGACTAAAAAAACGAAAATCTTGAAAAAGTGCAAAAATGCGGTCAATAAAAATTCGCAATTGTTTAAACAAATTTTCAGTTTATGTATTTCCGAATGTGCTACGGAGCTGAAATTTTTTTAGAGGTTGGATTTGTAAAAAAACGAAATAGGGATTATAGAAATTTTGTTATTTTAATTTTTGTTTCCGTTAAAAATTCTTCAAGTTTAAACAAATAGATAGGTACTACGGGATGAGTTAGGAAGCTGAAATTTTCAAGTTATTTACAGAGTAGTGCATTTGCACTAATAAACATTTGAATCTCTCCATAAATATATTGCGGTGGCCATTAAAAATGTTTAAAATTTAAACAGTTAGAAAAATATGATTTCAACTCTAGAAGTGCTACAACTTTAAAACTTGGCAGAAAGGTGTAGCATTAGTACCTCATATTGGAGAAAGTATAAAATTCTTAAAAATGCAAAGTTTGGGGATTGTTTTAATCTATTATTTTCACATAAGTGAAAAATGAAATCTCTGTGGAGGTGAAATTTTTAGAATTAAAAAAATATTTGTAATGATGAAATATCTGTCTGAAAAATGAATGTCTTTTCAAGGTGAGATGATATTCTTGCAGAATGCAAGAGCCTTCTACTAGTATTAAATATCAGATTCCATAAAAAGCATTGAGGTCGTTGCCATAATATTTAAAGATTTCCATTGTTGAAAAAAGGAAAATTCACACTTTTTTCCGATTAAAATCAAATATTTAAGTTAATTCTGTATGTATTTTAATTCTGCCTTCAATAATTAAGAACTCCGTTCTTTCAGATAGATAACTGTTTTTTTTCGCGTTCGTATTCCAAATTTAAGTAATTTAAAAATGCATTTTTAGAAAGCTTTGCACTGAATCCCATGCTTTTCTTATGGGGTATTGAAATGAAACATTGGGGTTTAAAACACCCCTTAAATATAAACTTTTTTGAAATTTTCGATTTTTCTGGTTTGTTGTGGCTAAAAACCTATAATCGTGCCAAATTTTAAGTCTGTCGCTCATTTAGAAGGACCTAAACATTAGTATCCTCCTATATATAGGGTAATTTGGGGTATTATGCGCATGAAAAGGGAAACTTAATGTAGAACAAAAAATACACATTGTAGAATCAAGCACTTGCACAGCAAAGAACTGTAACAGTTTTTCCCTTTTCCGCACTAGTAGTTGCACTCACAGATTTCTTGCCTTTCAAGGCGATGACTTTTCCAGACTTATGCATCCCAAACCGAGCATGCTCATATTACCCTGATAGGTAATTGTTTTGTTGGCACCCATTTTGCTAAGCTTAATGGTAACAATAGGCCATTTCCTCTCAGAATGGAACTGTGAAGACCCTAATAGACATATTTAAAAATGTAATCATTAGTGTAAGTGTAAACTCTCGTGCATTAAGCTTAAATACTCAATGTTAGACATTTTAAGAAACAACTTGTTTCTCTTACCTTGAAGTTTATTGTGATTTCCCAAAAGTAAATCAGCAGGCGATGTTCACGAGTTGTGTCAAATCTGTCACGGGGAAGGTAGTTACACAATTCTTTACCAGGTGGCAACATTTATCTGCCATAGGCTTGATTCTACAAAGGGATGCTCATAATTCCCCCTATGCTCGTATTACCCTGACTTACCCTATGTTAATAATTATGACATATCATAAGTAAGAAGCGTCAGTATAGTATAAATAAGTTTACTAAATAAATAATGTACTACAAAAACATAATTCTTATTATATAACGTTATAAAGGATACACCAAATAAGTATCCACCCCTTTGTCGGGGTTGAAATCATGGATCTTATCTAACGCAGCAGAAAATATGCACGTGTTTATTTGCCGTATACTGATTAAAGTACAAAGTTAAGAGGAATTTCATATATATTTTTAGTAATACATAAACCTTCGACTTGATTATTCATAGCGCATACGATAATTTGGACTAAATTTTTATGTGAAACGTTTTCACATGAACAGCCCATCCTATGGGGTGAATTTCTCATACCCCGCTAAATTCAATTATTCAGAAACTATTAAGCAAGGTAATATAAAATACCTTCGCCAAAAATTCGTGCCGAAATTAAAAAAATGGCAATAAATGAACTTGACATCATTTTACGAATTTAAATGTTCTGTTCCTGCTTAGGGAGCTGTTAACGGAAGACACTGGATACGGTGATCCTGGTAAATCCTAGTTAAAGAGTCTATTTACAAGCATCCTTAATTTTACGATCTGATTCAATGTAGAGAAGTGATTCTGGACCAAGGCCAAGCCCATTCGCATTGGATCGCTACTAATTAACTCTTCGAAGAAAACACCATAATCCACACTCGATTTTAATCCTTCCTCCATTATCATCCAATTCAATGTTACCAATTAGCAAGAGCAAACCTTATATTGACAAAAATAATACTGGTTAAAGGGTAGTGGAGCTAAACTATCTGAATTTCAAACATCTCAAATAAGGCGGACGAATGTTTTCACTACAAGTCGAATTCCAATCGCAGGCGTTCTTTTAGTAGAATACTGTTGACAAAGTCCACTAGTTCGTTATCTAAAACACAGAGAGAAAAATTATTACCTTCAAAGGTCTTAATGGCCTTATTTTTTCCAGTTGTAATTAAATGTTAAATTATCTTCCACAAAATGCTCGATGCGATAATCGCAAATGAAATGTTATTTACGTTAGCTTAGCGCACTTATCTGGTTTATGGAAACAGGAAATTTCGAATGTGTTCAGTAGAAACACTTGGAACACAAATACTATCTGATTTTTCATTCCGTGCATTTTGTTTCGTATTTATAATTTGTGCCCATTGAAAAAAGATTGCCTAAATATTAAAAATACAACCAAAGTGAGAATATATAATAAGAATACGTCTCTCATTCAACTAACTAAAAATCCAACTTTCTCAGCAAATAAGTACTGTTATGTATACGTGAAGAATAAAATATATCTTACATAAAATATTTTGATGGAAAAATCTAACCTCATTGAAGCTTTCACAAAAATGTATATATTTAGGTTTCGATGCAAATTCTTCTCGCCTGTCAAAGCAGATGAGTTTATTTAAAATAGATCACGTAACACATGACAGGTATTTATGCATAAGCGCCCTCTGACATTGCGAGACTGATAAAAAATAGTTTCGTGGACGAAACCAGTACATCATGGGCGCGACATTTCAAACGAGCGGACCGCTTCATTAGCGAGCGAGGGTCGCAAAGTGCCGCATGGGTGTGTCCCTTTCCTTCTCAGCGAAGTCCTCGCACACAAACACACAGGGGGGAGGGGTTGAAGGGGGGGCGGAGTGGGAGGGGCGAAGGGGGTTAAGGGGAGGCATGCGGCTCGACGACCGAAGCCAAGGGAGTTTTTGCTCTTTCCGGAGGCACGACCATGGGCATCGCGGTTCGCAACCGAAGAGTTTTTGCCGGAGGATATTCTCCTGCGTCGCAGGCCCCCTGCTCTGCCAACACGATATGACGAACAGGCTATGCTAACGCCATCCCACAACGAAACTTCCTCGACAAAAAAGCGATTCTTTTGTCTTCAGCGGCCGGGAGAAAAATTGCTGGGGAGTAACCGTCGGGAGCCTTGAATTGAAGGGGTGTGGACTGCGCGCGTCTAAGGAAGGCAGAGGGAGGCGCAAGCTGCGCAGAGACAAATGGTGGTCACCGAGACGGACCCGGAAGACGATGAATCATTTAGCCTTTATTTTTTGCTAGGCGATTCTGTGATTTTATTTTTCGAAGATAATAATGATTTGAGTAAAATTTACCATGAAATTACTTAGTTGTGAGATTTGCGATGGCGATTATAAAAATGAAGCTTGCTCCTGGACTCGACACCATTACCAAGAACGAGAAAGATGAGGGTTATGATTTCATCTAGCGGAAAAAAATCAATGTGGTTCTATTGATTAAATATATCAAATTTATGTTTTACTAATGCCTTTGGCGCAGAGCCATTATATTTATATGAAATCTATTTAAATGAAAAAAGAAACTTGTAAATTTCCACAAAGTAGAGCCTTCCCAAGTGGACTCTGATATGAAATCTATTTACTTTCATGCAGTTCTGTTGCCAATGAGATTCAGAATATAGTATACGATGCAATAGCTACATTGCCACTTTATTATTGTAAATTTAAGCGAAATATTTTCATCTTTCCTTGGGCCTCAGTAAAGATTTTTATCAACATCTGGAGTTTTATAGCGAATTCGCTTCTTAGGTGACCCAATTTCCTCCGTCTCACCAAATTAACGAAGTCTGGGCCGTGGTTTAGAACATAGCCAACCACGACCCGTATTGCGACAAGACCAAAAGCAGATCAAAATTGTTTTCAAAAACATCCCGAAGACCTTCTCGGTAGGAGAGATCACACCGCGGGACTGATGAATCAGGTGCGGTTGACCAATTACCCCTTCCTTGCACAAGTGCGGCGAGGTTTGGGACGGAAGTTCCCGTGTCAACACACACGTACATAAGGTGCAGATACCGAGATGCAGAGAGGAGGAGGAAAGTAACGACCCCGTCCTTAAAGGAGTATCGCTTTGCCTAGACACGTTGGTGCAGGCCCGGGCACCAAAGGAAGGCAGCAGAGGCTGCCGGTAGCCAGGCGCAAATATACGTCGAACCCGTGTCAATATTTGGCGCTGGGTAATTTTCGGTAAAAGCGACAAACTGCGAGAGAGGCTGGTGGATGAGAAAAAGAGGGTGGGAGGAAGGAAGGACGAGGAGGAAGCGGGTTTTAGACGCCCCTTTTGACGAGCATGCGCTGTGGGGTTTCAAGCGAGATACGAATTGGGGTCCACAACACCAAGTGTTTATAGGTTCTAAGCAGAAAGAAAAATTTTTACGCTTACAGCGAGAGTAACAAGTATTATGATTTTTTCCAAGATGCACGTCTTTAATGATCGGCATTCATCATATCCCAGATATTTTCCTATAGAATCCTTTTACACAGTATATAATACACCAAACAATAAACTGCTGTTTCAGTGAATAAATTTCTAATAAATAAAGGCAGTACTAAAAATTACCGTGGAATTAATCCTACTATAAAGGTACATTTCAACAATTAATTTCAACCAATTAATAATTTAACTGAGTTACTCTTTTATTTCTTAAAAATTAACGATTACTGCGGCAAATAAAATTGACTTATCGTAAAACATCATCGGAGGTTTTGTATAAAAATAAGATAATGGTCAAATATTGCAATGACTAACGGAAAATAAGAACGGGCATCCTGTAGGCATCGAGAATTTTCAACGAATCTAATGTGTCTTACATAATCGAACTGCAATAAATTATTAGCTAGAAAGGGAGGTGTTATTAAGAATATGCTGAGCAGAGAATACAGGCGATAATCTTGCATAAAACTGAATTAAATCTGCAATAATTTTTACCGAATGGAAACTGACAGAACACCTGTAATTGAGAAAATGTTCGCCATTTGAAAGCATGAGCGAAATACAACGTAAGCGAAACAAACCAAAAATAGGCGCTGCGCATAAAACCGTATATAAATAACATATTTTATAGAAACAGGTTTCCATATGCGTGAGTGCACTAATACACATAATATGCAGTGAAACTCAGGGAATTTACGTATGTCAAAGTTTTTTTTTTAACCAAACCAAATGCCAAAGAATTTTGAATCTTCGCAGAAACAGAATATGATATTCCCTTGGTAATTATTATTACATAAATATCTAAATAGCTACTGCGCTTAACGAAATATTTGTTTGTGTGAAAATTAATTATCGAATTTCGAAACTAAACCCTATACGATAACGAATTATCCGCGTCAGTGTAACCAAAAACCCTTTGAACCGCAAGAAAGAGAACGGAAGAGTAACAAAAGAGACAACGCTGTGTGAGTGAAAAAGAGAGATTTGCAGTCATCCTCAAATATTCGCTCATCTTTCATTCAAGACGTAGCTCGAGTTTCGCAATCTCTTGCCGTTAATCGGAGAAAAGTACAAGATGCGTTTATCGCCGAGAGTGGCGGTGTGGTTATAGCGTTGGCCTTCCTCGCAGCGGTCCAGATTCGAATCCGGCGGAGGTCGGATTTTTCAACCTGGGATCGTCCCGTCCCCTACTTGGGTGATTTGAAAAGATCTCGCAAGTCAGCGCTCTGTCCTTCAGAAGGGACGTTAAGCAGTTGGCCCCCTTGGTGCTCTTCGTGAAGAGAATGCCGGCACCGGGTTTCCCTTCTCCCTTGTGTGCCTGGCGTGTAATTAGTTATGGCTATAATAATCCAACAGGTTGATTAGCCACAAATTTCATACAAACAAATACGTTTATCGCCGTATTTTAACTAAAATCCACAGGATTTTTCTGAGCTTTTCTCAGTTTTTATGCATTGTATTTAATGTAAAATATCCTTGCATATAATCTGCCGGTGACCTGTGACGAAGAGGTATCGTGAAGAGGAAAAACGTTCGATTGAATGGAAATTTTCACGATCGCCACTGCTGTCGTTGATTTCGCAATATCTGAATGACACAGAATAACGTGAGTAAAGGGCTCCCTAGCCCAAGTGTCCGGAAGGGCGAGAGAGAGAAGGGCTAATCCGAGACGCGAGCTTCCCCGCGGACGAGGGCGCTTCGCCCGCAATCAAACATTTCCGAGATGGCGTCCCATTCGCTCCTCTCTCTCGCCTTCAGAGCCGGATTAAGACATTGCGAGGCCTTAAGTTATGTTGAAAATGAGGTCCCCTTAGGTAAAATAAAATCCTGTAGAAAGAGTGGCTAACGATCATTCTAAATATTTATCTGAATAATATTATGGGAAGAGTTCTCATGACAACAAATAACTTAACAATAAATATACAAAATGTTGGTATGCATGAGGTATATAGGATATAACCAATGCAATACAATTTTATGGTTTAAAGCAAATTCAAGAAATATATTCTTAAACAATTGAATGTCATCAAAATTTGTTTAACTTACAGACATAAAAAATTTGGAAAATGTATGGAGGTTCCTCAAATCGTGATACCCTGAGCTATAGCTTAGTTAACTTATGCGTTAATCCGCCTTTCTCTCCTTTTTCCTCTCTTTCTCTTCTTCTCTCTTAAACTCACCATTAACAAAACCGAATATTGCTAAAAAAAAGTATTAGGCAGCGTCATAAAAGTTGGCCGTAAAAACCGCTAATGCAGTGAAGAAATACAGAGAGGATAGAATAGTTAATTGTTGACAGAACGAGTTACACTTCCATGCTTTCAAATGTGGAAATCCGGTTGGCTATTATTAACATCTACATGATGTATTAATGTAAAAGTAAAATATGAGAATTAAAACAATTCTTTATTTATAACTCCTGCTTCTAAATATCGTGCACTTCAGTGTTTATAATGATAAAAGTAGGAAGAATTATTGTTATTCAAACACATTTTCATTGCTATTGCGGAATGACATATACACTTATATAACAATAAGCAGACCTTGTAAATTAAATTTGAAAATTGAATGAAGACAGTGCAAATAACATTTCGATTATTTTGTTACAACAGTACAAAAATTGAAAATTTAAAAGTGTGTCGACTAAAATTCGTAGAATTTATTGCATAAAAATAGTCACAATAAGCGCGTTAATAATTAATTACGCGTGCAACGTTAACAGCAGACTTATGTATATATGTATGCTGAAGAATGATTAACTAAATTATTTTAAAATAGTATAAATAGACATAAGAGATAAATAAACGAGACAAAATATCTTTGAGGTGTTTTTTTTTGGAATAAATTTTCAGAATATCCACTCTCTGCAACAAACGCGCACGTCTTCCTCTCCTCGAAACGGGGAAAACACGATCCCTTCCACATTAAAAATCACACGAGGGTCACGGAGCGTCCAATCCGAGGGCTCCGACCACACCTTTTCACGCACCGGACGTTTAACAAAACGGAAAAGCGGTAAGGCAACCGGATGAAAAAACGAGTCCTGCACAAACGGGGAAAGGGGACGGATGCAGGGAAAGGGGGCTGCAGCGGGACGGAGGGGTGTGGCCCCTCGCAGGGGCCTCGCTTCGGGCCCCGCGCACGCAAAAAGGGGAGATGGCGACGAGGGAAGAGTCGGGGAAAACCGGAATGCACGGCGTGCGAGACAGCGAGGTCGAGGAGGGGATGAGTCCACGCCCCGGCCCGCCCTGCATCTCTACATCGGTCAGTTTCCATCCGCGGAGCTCCGAGGATGCGACCGTGGAGAAGAAGCCGCAGGAAACGCTCCTCTCGACGAAAAAAGAGCATTGCTGTGTTTTTCCGAGGATTATTTCGCAAAACACCCACCACCGGAACCATGGAAAAATCCGGGACTCGATTACTGAAAAGGTAAGTGGCTCCGATAGGATTTGTATGTGATATTTTTCTTTAAACTTTGCTGTTGTCTATGTGCAAAATTTAGGGAAATACATTTGCAAAATATTTATCGATTTAAAAAGACAAAACTTGTAGTTATTCGTGTTTCCTCCTGTTTCGGAGCTGGAGTTACTGCGTCAGCAGAATGTACCACACTGTTTTAAGCATTTCACTGAATTCGATTAAAACAAATTTAATTTATTAGAACTAAAATTACTGCTAAGTTAATTATCACGATAAAATAATTGCATACTTACGCAATTCCTTCCGATTCTGTTAGTCTCAATCTACCGTTAGAATGGCTACAGATAAACAAATTTGATATCCATTCTCAAAATTAGCCGATGGAAGAGAACACTAAAGGGCGATTTGAACGAAAAACTTATTTAACATGAACAGTTTGCATCCCCTATCACTACGATTAAATCCCGCAATTAAGCGAACCACAAAGAAAAGAAAAGCCCACGTGGTCGTTAGGAAACTGAAAATTCTGTTCTCCCAGCGACAAAACAAATGTGATCACGTAAAGATTTCATTTGGCTCGATTCAATAACCTTCTGAATGCCCACAATCCTCTACCCGGAAATAAGCCGTCGCTTATTAGGAAACCAATACTATGCTAAACAAAATGGACCCGATGTCCATACGGATTTAACATTTTCTTTTATCGTGGAAAGAATGTGAGGCGGCGTCGCGCTCTCTGACCGAAACATACTCTTGTGTTCAGAGATATTGTTATATGGACTTTTCAGGTAATTTAGTTTAATGCCAACACGTTCATACGGCAAATATGGCCAAGGGACGAATGCGAAAGTTGGTCTTTGATCAAAACCCCACGTCATCATACAATGGGAGAATTAGATTATTCCGAGGTACGCTCTTTGACGGAACCGAGTCTGGTCTTCATAATGGCAGCCGCTTCATTAGGTTCGATGGAAAATTTTGTATCGCTTACCCGCGGCTATGTTAGATACCGGAGAGATAAAGTGATAAATAGCTGAAGGATAAAGGAAGAGGCATTAAACGACGACCAATTACATGTCTCATTACATGGCTCTTGCCTAAAGGGTCAGTTTTCCTATTGTTCGTTTTAATCTTTAAAAAAATGGCGAAAAAGAATACTTTGAAAAACTGAATATTCATAATACGCATATCTTAATGGGTTGCTTTTCATTAAGGCAAGTCTTACCTTTTAAATCCTGTACTAAAACTTTTTTTAAATTAAGACTATCAGTCACTTATCCTGGCTTCGGAGCTTGTACCTGATTTCACCGCAAGTAGACAAACTAATAAATAAATAATTCATCGCGGAAGAAAATACGTGAATTCGACTAAAGATCACTTTTTTGCAGAAAATTCATCGCCTTCGGAGCTTGTACCTGATTTCACCGCAAGTAGACAGACTAGTAAATAAATAATTCATCGCAAAAGAAAATACGTGAATTCGACTAAAGATCACTTTTTTGCAGAAAATTCATCGCCTAGCTGTACATGAGACCATTCACTCAAAATATTAGGGGCTAGGATATAGCAAGGTGGATGAAGATATACACAGCTGACCTTTATCTACCTTAATTAATAACCTTATTAAAAAGCTCAATCAGAAAGATATTTCTCTTTGCCATATTTGTAATGGATTTATAGTTAACTGCATAAGATGATCAGCATTTATTTGATTAAGATATTCATACAACAAATCCATTCTAGTTTAAGCATTTTATTAACACGATCAAGTAAAATAAAATGACGTCCTGTTATCCGTTAAGTTTCAGAGGATGATAAAATTCCTTATCTTTATTTTAAAGTATTTATAAAAACTAAATTTTCGTTTTAGTTTAATTAAATCGGTAATCTCAAAGTTAGTAAATATTTTCGTAAATATGGAGGTCTTATTCATCCAGTACGTGACTGAAACATCAATTCTTTTAATTTCGGCTCCATAAGACGACAATTTAAATAATCTCCATTTGGGCGCCGAGAGAAAATTTTGTCAAGAACAGAGTCATTATCTGGTAATAAATTCTTTAATATATGGAGCGTGCCTTGTCGTCGCTACCACTATAAGCCGACCAATTCTATCTCGGGAAGAGGAATGTTCTAATATCGCCCCGCTCGCATTCTCAGACGCCTCCGCCTCGAATGACCGGCAGAAAAGTCTTCGGACTCCACTCACCCCCTCCCCCCACGCGTCTCCCTTTTTATCCGTAACCGTTAAAAAGGCGCTGGCATCGCGGCGGCGCGGGGAGTGGGAGGGGATGGGGGAGTGGGGGGGAGAGAGAAAAGAAAAAGAGAGAAGCGGAAATGATGAATGAATCTCCCTCGTCAGCATCCAGGCGGCTTCAGCACCTCACTTTCCCCGCGGACGGTGGGCGGGGCGAGCCGTGTGCGGGAAAATAAAGAACGTTGGGGCTGGTGGAAAAACAAAAAAAAAGGAGTGAAAAGCGCGCGTCGCTTTTATTCGTTCCTGTTTCTTTCCTCGGCGGACGGAAAAAGAGTTAATTTTTTTAACGAGCGCAGTTCGCGGGAAGAGGAGATGCCTCAGAATGAAGGGAGGGTGGACGAACCCCCTCTCTGTCCTCCCCCTCCCCTCCCCTCCTCACACTATCCTCCCCCTCCACCCACCTACACACAAACACACACATACACTGTCGGAACATTACTATCGGGCATCATAATGCGACCCAGGTAAATTGGTGGATAATTTAGGTGAAGATATTACGTTTTATTTTCTCCCTACGGCATCTAATATCACATTCAAAGGTTTACATTTCATTTTCGACGCATCCAAACGTCTATTGTATGAAAACCTTTTCTGAATTAAATGAAAAATTCATATTAGGAACACATATAAATAGGAAAGTGTTGACAAGATGAGCAGAGGAAATGTTACCATAATTTCATTTCGTCCATATCAATCTTCCAAAGGATTATATCAAATCGACAAGGAAAACGAAGAAATATAATTACAAAATGTCCAAATCGTGAATTACGTACCTATCCAAGATTTCAAACGATGTTATTGCTAAGTCGACTCCACTTTAATTTGAACATTCGAATTTCGCTATTTATACCTTAGAAGCTCATTGAAATGAAACCGTGTTCGAGCACAGAACAAACGGATCACCGCTCGTAACGCAAACCGCGCAGCGTTTTTATACGCTAGAGTGTAACAACAACGAATAAATGCTCATCCCATCATTATTCCTGTTACTTCAGTGCTAACCGCAAAACTGTGATTTAAACATAGTGTAAGCGATTAACATTAAGGTCGCTAAAATCTTTTGTTTTATGAGTGGTTACAAAATAAATGTGACAATGGGACGTTGGTGAGTTTGATCTATTTTGATCCGCACCCGTCATAAGGATTAAGAGTTCCAATATCATGAACTTGCTTGCACGGACTGTTAATATTAAATACAGCCGTTAATTAGATGTTTCAGAAGGATAAATTTAAATTTTACCAAATATTTCTCGTATATGGTGTATCGCATCATTGAAATGTGTAAACGGCATCTGTACGTGCACCAAACACACTTCCATCGAAACAGGTAAGGAAGACCCTATTAATACACCACATTTAGCGTTTCCTTAAGAATTACTGAACAGGTGCGAATGTTGCTACGTGCCCAATTTTCTTCATGAATTGCTTCTGATTATGAATACATTATATCTACGATACTGAAATTCTCCTTCGGTAGGAAATATTGCCGCACTCTTTTAATACTAAGACGGACACAAATTTTGTATATTATTCGAAAACTAATTTTGCACGCCTACATGCCGACTTATTTCTGAATATCTTCAATAATTTTAATTTTAATTTTAATTTAGATACGCTCGCATCCCATTTCATCTCGTAAGCAGAACCGTGTACATAACCTCCAAGCAACATTAACTTCAAAACAAACTGGATAATGTTTTCTCTGAAAACATATGCACGAAGTATACACGCAAACGAAAACATTTGGGGATTTCAAATAACAAAACCATCTTTTAAACTAACGATAACAATAGAAACAACGTAAATCGTCTTATTCTTCACAAGAAGTTCTTTCTCTTATGTCTTTTCGCAAATCCCCCCCGTAAAATGGACGTGACACTTTTCGTCTTTTGAGAACTGAAACCGGAAGCGGAATAGTCCAACTTCGGCACTAAATGGAGAGACACAGGGAAAACCAACCCCGGAAAAAGATTTTAAAAATAAATAAAAGGGTCGTTCCGACGGAATTTTCACGCCTTCCCTCTTCTCCCTCCTACGGGATCATCTCCTTCTCACCTCTTAAAAACCCTTCTAGTCAGACACTTTTTAATGAGAAGACCGGTCGCCCGCAGAGAGAGAGAAGAGAGCAGAAGAGAGAAGGAGGCCTTCGCTAAACAATGCGTTGTTTACGAAAAAAATATAACACGTTAAAAACGAACGGAGAAGGAATGAGAGAAGGGAGAGTTAGGGAGGGAGAGAGAGAAGGGAGAGTTAGGAAGAGAGAGAAGGGGAAGTTAGGGAGAGAGAAGGGGAAGTTAGGGAGAGAGAAGGGAGGAGAGGAGAGTGGAGGAAATGGATGACGGAGGGGAAGGGAAACAAAAAACAAAAGAAAGACGTCGTAGTAGAAAAGGTTCTCTCTCACTGGTCCTCCTTTCGCCTCCCATCACACTTCCTCCACCGCCCTCGGGGGAGGAATAAACCGTGGGGGGAGGGGGAGGAGTAGGTGAAGGGGAGAGAAGGAATATGGGATGCTTTATCATCCAAACCCCACTCTTTCCCGCCTCCTTTTCCTCTATCTCTTCTCCTTCTTCCCCTTACATCCCCGCACCCTCTCTCTCATTTTCTCTCCCCTCCCCTACACCTGTCACGCGAGAAAATACTGCTCTGGATCCCCCCCTTCCCTCCCCCTCTCTTACACACAAACACACACACGTCCCCTATAGCCTCGCAAGCTCCTCCCACATCTCCCCCGCACCCTGGCTCCCTCACCCGTTCGCACACCACCGCTGATCCCGCCCACATCCCCCTCCGCCCCCCGCTCCTCTGCCCTCCGTCCCCGTCCCTCCCCATTCCGCACACCACCGCTGCCCGCAGGTTCGATCTCGCTGGCAGGCCAGAAAAGTTGGCGGTTTTAGCAGTGAGGAGAAGAGGAGAGGAGAGGGCGGGAGGGAGGGAGACAGAGTAAAAGGGAGGAAGATGGAGGAGGGGGAATGGAGGTTGTGGAAGGCATTTTCGGAGCCGAAGGAGGAGGAACATTACGCCTAACTCCCTCTCCCCCATTCCTCCTCCTCCCTCGCCATCCTGGTTCGGTCTTTATCTCATCTCCTCTTCGCTTTCCTCTCTCTCGCTTTCTACCTTTATTCTCCCACGCTCCGTGTGGACCAAGATGGAGAGGGGAAACAAGAGAGCATCTGAGCAGTGCGACTCTCTCGCACACGCGTCTTTCTTTCATCTTCCCATCTCCCTCCTTTCGCCATTCTACTTCCTCCTCTTTCCCTATTCTACTCTTTTCCGTATTTTCTTTTTCCTCCTCTTTAATTACTCCGCTCTCCCCCCTTTCTTTCTCTCTCGCTCTTTCTCTCTCTAACCTTTCCGACCGCTCACTCCTTTTCACTTTGCGTCTTTTCTTCTCTCTCTCTCCCTCGAATCTCCCTCTCTTTCATTTTCTCATCCCTTCCATTCCATTTCATCCCACCTCACTTGCGCCTCATATTTTTCGCTCTTTTGTGAACGACCGCCCTCGTTTTCCTCCTCTCTTCATTCCCTCCCTCTACTTTCCTCACTCCTATTTCCTCCCTCCTCCTCCCTCTCTCCTCCTCCCTCCCATTCCCTCCCTCCTCGATCCTCCCTCCTCCGCCTCTTCTAATTGCCATCTCATCTCGCGCCTCTATCCGTTTCCGCATTTCCATTCCATTTCTCTATTCCTTTTTGCTCCATCTTTCTTTTATTTCTCCCTTTCATCACTTCCACTCCATCCTTTCTATCGCATCCAAACCGTCCTTCGCGCTCATTCCCATTCCTGCTATTTCCCTTCGATGTCTCTTTATACAACTCCTTCATCCCAATCTCTCTCTCTCTCATTCCTTCCACTTTTCATCGCATTCCTTCTTCCCCTGACCTTTTTCCATCCGCTCATTTTCGCCCCTTTCCTCCGTTTTCTTCTCGCTTCTTTATCCACTTCCGCCTTTATTTATCCCTTCTTTGTTTCGTGTCGTCTTTTGCTCCTCATTATTCCGTGCTATCGCCCCCCCAGCCTTTCCTTTTCCCGTTTGGAACCTTATCTGCCTTCCTCTTATCAACGGTAGGTATTTCATCACCTCCTCCTCCATTCTTCCTCTCGTTCTCTTCCTCTCTCTCTCTCTCTCTCCCTTTCCTAATCTCCCTTCTCCCGCACCCTCTCCCATCGCTTCCTTCTCCCTCTCTCTTCCTTTTTCTCATTCCCTCCACTCATCTCCATCTTCTTTGTCTTTCCTTCTACCCCTCCGCCGCCTTCGTCCAATCCTTTAGCAACACACTCCCCCTTCCCATTTGTCCCCCTGGGGAGAATTTCCCTCCGTCCCTTGCGCTGGGCACAGAGTGTGTTCTGGTAAGCTCCGGTAGGTAGCCGGTGGGAGGAGGAGGGGGAGGAGGTAAGGGAGAGAGGGTGGAGGAGGAGGGGGAGGTAAGGGAGAGAGGGAGGACGAAAAGAAGTTCTTCTGGAGGGTTGTGAGCTGCTGAGGGCGGAGGGGTGGCAAGTTTTTGAACCGGCGCTAGAATGGGGTTTTTGGAAATTTGAGCGTGTGTGTGTGTTAAGGGGTTTGGGGGGGGAGGAGGTTAGGGAGTAGTAGGTTCGTTTAGATGGGAAGGAGAAGGGATCCAAAGGGTGGGCGGGGGAGGTAAGGAAGGAGGGACGCCGGAGGGGGGAATTCTGCAGGAGCTCAGGAAGGGGAGAGGAGCAAACCGGAGTAACTTGAGTTAAAAAAAGACGCTTGGGGAGGAGTAAGGGCGGGGGCGGGGCCGGTGGTGGGGGGGAGGAGATGAAGGAAGGGAAATGAGAGCTAGGGTGAGTTTGAAGGGGCCGTGAGCTGGTGAGAAGGGTTTCTGAAGAGAGGGTGCGGGGGAAGAGAGAGAGGGTGGCCGTTTAAAAAAGAAAACGAAAGTAATTTAAAAAGGAGCGGGAAGGAGGGGGAGGACGTGGAAAAGGGGAAGAGATTCCTGGACCTCAACATGGCGGCAAAAGCCGTAGAACGCTGGCATCGATTTTCAGAGGTTTAGGACAATATGGCTCCTCGCCGACGCTCGCTCTGAGCACACACACACACACGTTCCTTATTCGTCTCCGACGCCGTTCACTCCGCCCCGAATGAACGCGAGGGTCGAGGGAAATAAAGAAAGTCTTCTGTTCTCACGCGATGCCCCGTTCATTTTTCCCCCTATCTTCCGTCGACCAAAGATTACTTCCGGTGGGATTTATTTTATTTCGCGTTAAGACGGACGTAGTCTCCTCCGTTTCCATCTTGTTGGACGAGCGACAGAGACTCCATTTTGAGAGATACGTTGGAACCACGAGACACATCGGTAAATAAGTTACCCGAATTTTGGGAAATCTTTTTTTCTGAAATATTCAAACGAATTTCGGTCGATGTAATTCTTTAGAACGATAAGAATCAAAAGTTTTGGAGGAGGTTTCAATTATCCGAGATAAATATCTAACAGAATCCGATGAAATATAAATAAACCTAAATTTTATTTAACAAACATTAGCAGAGAGTAGTAGGAGTCACCTTCCGAAGAAAAAGATGTATCTGAGTAAAACAAGATCAATGCAAGCCATTCACGTGATGTCGACCAAGCAATTGAAAAAATCTATGGCGCATACCAATACTAATTCTCAAAAACAAATATATGTTAACGAAACCTAATTAGAATAAAGGACATCTCCTCCAAAAAGAAACTTCCTCAATGTATTTTAGGACGGTTATTTTTTTAAATAAGGACTACTAATATCGTCTTAGCGTAATGATAATACGAAATAAGAAAATATCGGAAATTTGTCTAACGATACTTACAATATAATATTTTTGAAATTAATGAAAAAATACTAACAGCATAAGTCACTTCACCAAAATACTTTTTTGGATTATTTCATTTCCACCAGTGAAATTTATTACTATTAAAATATTATTGTATTTATATTACTTTTAAAATTAATAATTGAAAACATAAAGTCCTTCGCTATTTCGCCATTAAGGTTAACCATATCATTCATTAAGTCATCGTAATGAAGATTCTCCGTTCAATGCATATTACCTCATAATTATAAAAGAGGATAATACATTCTGACGTAATCAACGACCACAAACAGTGCCGGATATCATTCGCATTCGCATTCCTTAAAGATCTTGGGACAAGGGTGTTGAGAGGAGGGGATGAGAGGGGAAAAGATGGAAGGAAAATTTGGAGACGATATTCTGACAGGAAATGAAACCGAAATATTAAAATAAAAGAGAAGAGAGACTCAAAAAGTGAGATTTTTCTGCAACTCAATGAAGCAGAAAAGGGCGATTCCTAAGGGCGATAGCTAATGTGAGGAGTCAATTGAAAAAGAGAGAAACGAGAGACTACATGACGAGTCTGTGTGTGTGTGCGCGCGAGGGAGAGAGAGAGAGAAAAAAAGCCGAAAATCGTAAGCCCCAGCTGATTCAGCGAAAACAGCCGAATAGCGGCAGAGAGAAAGAGAGAGAGCCGGGGAATCCCCAGCTCGGCGGGAAATAAAATAAATAAAAAGAAGCGGAAATAAAAAAAGAGACGGGAGATTCCCGTACGGCGCATAAAAAATCGAGGAAAAAACATAGGAAGGCGGGAAAAAGGTCGTTTTCATAGACTTGGACGCATGCGCAGCAGCTCTTTTTAATTCGCGCGTGTCACCGTGACTGCGAACGAGATCCCCTCCCCCTCTTCTCTTCTCCTGCCGCCTTTTTCCCCCGCCGCCCCCCTCCCTCCCCGTTCCACTTCTCCTTCCCCCAATTCTCCCTCCTCCAATTCTCTCCCCTACACGGAGAAAACGAGGCGATTTTTACTCCGAGCAGACCACTCGACGCCCGAGCGGCAACTCGGGAGGATCCGGCTCCCGTGCCGGAGTTTCGCGGTGCCGGGAAAGACGCCTCGTGGTCTGCCGCGATACTAAATTATCATTTTCGGTAATACACCGGCCGGGATAATACGAGATTTGGCTTATTAACGGATAAAACTCGAGCAAAAGACATAGCGCAATTCCGAAATTAGGAGATGCAAACCCACACACAAAGGAACATACTTAGCGTGTGATAAAAATAACAAGACAGTCGATACGCGGCGTTAAAAAATACTAATTCCGTAACATAGAAAGGTAACTCGGAAAGGAATCAAGAGATACGCAGAACAAAGCGATAGATAACCTGGGCGTTAATGAATTTCATTTTGTACTTATTTAGTACCAGCGGCATGGATAACTATCACGCCATTTTGCTATAAGGTTTATTGAAAAAACTATATACTGACAACCTTCGATCTGTCTTACATACATACTAATTAACAGTCCCACGATTTCATTTAAATTCAGCATGACCGCGATAGATGACCATATGAGCAGCTGACCGTTATTCTGATGGTCAAACATAAACACTTCCTTATGATCGATGACACGATAGCTGACTTGGAAAGGGTTTGATACAACAGTGTAGTTTCTGACACATGGTACAGTTCCCTAAAATTTACACAACATCATTATTAGTATTAAGTTTTAGTTCATGCAAAATGTTTTGTACAGATTCGGTTAAGTCAGTTAAAGTCGTTCCAAAAAATGATTGACTGATAAATGTTTAATAAACTGACGCAGTGTGACGATTATTAAAACTAAAAATGTTGTAAGGTTTTAATTAAAAATTCGAATTCAATTTGCATTAGTACAGCAAAATATACAAATTTTAGCAGAAAGCTACATTTTCAGCAGAAAATTATCTATTTTCTTGTAATGAAGGGCATAGAACAATGCCCATTGAATGGAAAGCTCTAAAACGGACCTAATATGAATGAAACAATGGACTCCAGGGATCTGAAAATGCAATTACCTTGACAATGATTCAGAAGGTGATAAATTTGTGCGCATATTTAGGGCAGCAGTATGCCTTTTTAAAATGCTACAAGAAAGAAAGAACACGATATAAGCACAGCATAAAGTAGGGGAGTTTCTCTCGGGTGATTTAAAAAGTTAAATTTAAACGTTTTCATTAAGATAGACACGATGCAAGTATTAGTTATAGATTATACAAAACGAATTCAGATAAATCCCATCTTAAGATTTAGGAGTAGACATTTCAAATGTCGTTTCGCGTAGTACGTGTGATGTCATTTTTCTAAAATATTTTTATATACTAAGCTTAATATGAAAAATGCCCAAATTGAATATTTTTGTACGATACAGTAATTTAATAGAATACATATAATTATTATTTCCCCAAAAGGGTGGTATCCTACAAAAATTATATAAAAAAAATTTAATTTTTTCTGCTCCACTGCTTCTGGAATGGAACTTCTCACTGGAGTGACTTTGTTAAGAGTTAAAGCAAAAAGGATATAGAGAAAGAAATGCAAGTAAGTCACAACAGCGCCAAAGATAGAAGTCCTCATAGCATTTAATATTGCTCGCGATTTTAATTAAGGCTTCTTTCCGCCTCCAAAACAAAATCGGTATAACGTTCAAATAAAGCAACGCTAACTTTCCTCAATTTATATAGTTCCAGAACAATCTCTACACCAGTGGTTCCCAACCTGGATGCCGCGGCACACTGGGGCGCCGCAGCTGATTTTTAGGGGTGCCGCGATAAAATTAGTTTTGTAAATAAATCAACGATTTGGATGTGTTTACGGGTAACTAGGGCATTAATTTTATCTCCAATATTTGATTATGGTGAGAAACCAACAAATGGATATGTCCAATTGTTATAATACTCGTTTGCGAAAATATAAAAACATTGCTTCAAGTCTGGGGTGCCGCGAAATTCTGTTTATCTTTGAAAGGATCCCGCGCCTACAAAAAGGCTGGGAACCACTGGTCTACACAGACAAGCGCTGCATTTAGCCTGCTGTATTAAAAATATTTTCTTATTGATGAATTTAACCTATCAGAGAATTTGTTACGACAATTTGACGTTAATACGATAATGCGAAATGGAAAAATACGACGCGTAATTTAAAGAGCTTTAAATAGGAAAACTGCGAATACTACTTTCACTAGCGATTTGCGTATTTAGCGAGACTGGCGAAGAGAGAGAGACAAGAGTGATAATTCGGGGCGTCGCAGGAAGGAGAGGGGGGAGAATGTAAATCCACGGCGTGCAGACAAGTACGTCGAGTCTTTAAACAACGGTGGGAGCGTAGTTAAAATGGCCGCGGGCCAGCCACCGTAAAACAAAAGATAAGCCGTTGGAATTATTCACGACAGGGCTATCACAACAAGCACCAGATTTGTTTTCGATGCGGGGCCTCCGTCGAGGGATAATATTTTAATAATTTTCGATTCAACGGATTGTGATGACCCGATAATATTCGTGTAGAGAAACTTGCCAAACCTTTAAATTATAAGGGCAAAGGATAGCCTTCGCACTTTGGCGAGGAAGTGGCCCTTTTCGCTGGATTATAACGAAAACGAATCTTTTCTAAATTATGCAATTCCGAACAAATCATTTAAAAAATACCCGTAAAATTATCACAAATATCTTTTTATTGCCTCATTATCACTAATCTATGGAAGTAACTGCTTACTTCTGGCCCTTTAAACAAGGAAGAGCACCAAATACAAAATTCGCGATATTATTCAGTTTGACTGAATAAAACAAAAATAACGGTTAATCCGCGGTAACGGTGCTGCAAATTATTTAGCATACAGACTGCCTATCATTTTCACTGATTCCAAAATCAAAATTTTAAATTTTGTAAGTTATCAAATACTATTGTTTTTTATCAAGATAACGAAAACAATAACGATCAAAATATATTGATTAAAGTTCGATGGAAAAGAAAATTTAAAATATCATAACTATCGAAAAGTAATTGCTTCTAAAAGAAAATAATATATTATCTCCTCTTAATTTTATAAAAAATCGGACGATTTTCCGCTCTAAGGTTAATGAAATTATGAATGCGTAAGCTGCAGAGACGATAAAATTTCTCCGGCCACTAAACGCGAAAAATATTAATTCCGTATAGAATCATCATTTCAATTAATCTTTTGAAACTAATAAGTAGGTTATCTCATCTGTCAACCTTTTTGATACCACAAATGTATCACTTCAACCAACGATATAAGAGTCCTGTGAAATTACGAGTATTCCCGCATCCGTTTCGTGAAACCCGGAGAAAATTCTTGAAATAAAGTAATCTAAAATGGCCTCCTCGTCTATTTTCGGAAATGGCATATTTTAAATAACGTACACATTCATTATATCTATTAAAAACATCGTCCTTAAAGAAAGCGCAATTTTAGAATAATCGGGCTCGAAGGCAATATTAACGTATGAGGTATTCATAGTAAATACATGTAGATTCGCTTAGGAGTGAAAAATTTGCATACATTCGGAAATAATGAGTATTGGATTGATTCAAAAGGACGTAAACGCCTTAAAAGGGGAGGAAAATATGTGCGAAATTCTACTTTCCGAGATCACGTTTCAACTCGAATCAAAATTGCAACTTGATGATATTTCACACCGATTTGACGTCGGTTAAAATGCAACCATCTATAATTATGCGCCGTAAAATTAACTTAAAAAGCGACGAAAATAAAACCATAACTTCCGGCCGTGCCTAGAAAGACAACAACTTTCCGTGCAATGCGTGTCACGAAAAAAGAGATCCGCCCCATTAATTCTACCCTGTACCACCGCTTCTGACACCCCTTAAGGAGGGAGGGGGGAAGAAAAAAAGGCGGGAAAACCGGTAAGAGTCCGTGCGGCCTCACCCTCTCACACACGATGCCGTGAACTCGTGAATACCCACACGAGAGTGCGTGCGTGTAGGACGAAAGGGATCAAGAGGGAGGGAGGGAGTAGGAGGGAGAGGGGAGGAAGTATGAGAGAGGGGGAGTGGAGAGGGAGTAGGAGGGAGGGGGATAGGAGGGAGAGGGCAGGAGGGAGGGGGCAGGAGGGAGGGGGTAGGAGGGAGGGGGTAGGAGGGAGGGGGTAGGAGGGAGGGTTAGGAGGGAGGGTAGGAGGGAGGGGAAGGAGGGAGGGGAAGGAGGGAGGGTAAGGAGGGAGGGTTAGGAGGGAGAGGGTAAGGGGTAGGATGGAGAGGTAGGAGGGAGGGGGTTGGAGGGGATGGTAGAAGGGAGTGGTGGGTCGATGGGAGGGGGACCCTTTTGGAAGCTGCAGCGAGGCCTCTTCTCAGGTGCTCGCTTAGAGGTGGTCGAGGGTGCCACTCCCTTTTACGCCAGAATAGCAAAGAGGGACGTGCACGAGCTAGGTGCTGCAGCAGGGCTCGCTTGCACGATAATTCCGCTAGCTCTATGCAGGGATGCTGGAGAGGGAAGGGATGATGCGTGCGGGAACGGCCAGCGCCATAATGGTGGACCGAATGCTTAAAAAGGGGAATGTATATTTATAAGGAGCGGAGATCGTGAGAAGATGCGGCGAAGAAACGCGTGTGCGTGAGAAAGTGGCCGGGTGCTCGACGCCTCTCGATGCGTCGGAATGACGCCGAAGATGGAACTCTCGATTGGGGAGCGCCACTTGACAGGGTTTCCTAGTCTAACGAATCTAAGGGAGAGGAAAGAGTGCAGTTCGTGCGAAGCCTCGTTTCGGATCTTGTAATGCCGCCGTTATTCCGTCGCTCTCACGACAAGGCAACCGCTTCTTGTAGACTAGACTAGCACTCCAAATCGTCTGAATATTCAATTTAAACTACCGTAGTGCAACATAGCTAAAGACCGGGAGGAAGACCTTATGACCGAATGGTGTTGAAATAATCGTTTGAGTCTTCTATCTACACATTGCGTGTTATCGTTCAACTCCCAAGAAGCTATTTAGGGTAGAAGAATATATATGAACACGGATCGAATTATTAGCACATTTCGGCCTGAGTTACTTTTTATTAAAAATCAATTTTTTAGAATAAATTTGTTTATAATGAACCAATAAATATATTTTACCCACTAAGCAAGAATTGCAATATTCTATTTTCCATATAGAGGATGTTACATATACGTCACGTACTCAAATAATCGCATCAATCAATCATTTATTACGATAAAAGATGCTCAAAATTATTTACTGGGGTTGAAATGTTATTTCTCTTGCTATAAAGATATAATTTTCCTCAAAATTCAAAAAAAGAATATTGAAAAAACTTCTTTTTACTCGTAGAACTGCTGCACGAGTTAGTTCAAACACTAACCAGTACAGTGCAGTTAACTTCAGTAATGCCAAAACAACTGAAGCATTAAATGCAATAGACAGAGTTGAAAAATGAGTAGTCTTGACCTAATTTATTATGATACCTATCTTCTAGTATCGTGAAATATTAAACGTAACATATATGTCACGCTAGGCATAAATGGGTTAAATCGCTCAGAATAAATGTCACTAATAATAATATTTAAGGGCAAGATTTTGACTATCGAGTTCATTTTTTTATATAAACCGGCAGAAATGACACAAACAACCATACTCTTGGCGGGAATCGAACCCGCGACCTTGGTATCCGTCGGCAGATACTCTTACCACCACATTACCGAATTGAGGTATGAATCGATATTTACCCTAATGAATTGGGTAAAAATAATGTTCATTATATGAGGACTATTTTATATTTGTTTCTTTATCTGGGAAGATATCCTAATAAACGTTTTCATTCTAAATATGACATAAACATTTATGTGGACGTGTTTGCTCGCAGAGCATCGGTACGATGATCATTCTAATACTATATACACTTCCTGACTTGTGGAGATTTTTTCATAAAGTTAAAAAAGAGCAAAACGCTTTGAATATACCAACAAATTAGCAGAAATATTCATCTGATAATCTATAAATACACGAAGGAAGCCATAAAATAGAAATTATAAATATTGATGAATTCTTAACAACAAAATCGTCAATACCTCATTCGGTAAGTGAAGCTCAAATCGACGAAAATGTTAATTACACTGCATTGGTTTAAACCTTTAAATATATATACAAATTATTTGCTTATTTATTTATTTTTATGCACACACAAATACCATGCAACTGAGCAAAAAGCTCTCTTAATTCGTTGCGTGTCATTCCCATTCAACCATTTCTGCGCCACCATCATACCTACGAAATTACGGAAATAGGGCGAACAAAATCCACCAAAACGATTTAGACAATCAATGAAAAGTCGCTTTCCACAAATGCCGCTATTACATTCCCTTTCATTTAAAAAACCACCTCATCACCCAATAATCAAATTAAGCTTCGCCTTAAAATCACTTTACGATTCAATCAGGGCAAAATAAAAAAAATCCCACAAATAACAAAAGACACAAATCCACGCTCTACTTTCAACAGGACGAATCCAAAACCCAAATAAATCACCATGGCAACCCCTTCTCCCCCCTCTCTCTTTCTCCATATTTGCCGGCCTCCCTACAAACCCTCTTACACCGCACCCACCCTGAAACCTTAACCCAAACCATCGGCCCATAATTTCGATTCGTAGCGTTTTAAAAGGAGCCGATTTAAGTCGAAGGAAAACCGCAGTTCTGGATTGAGAGCTGGATCGAGGCAGCCAGAGGGAGGGCGTCCGAAAGGGTCGTGCTGGGGGGGACGGGCGGGGGGAGGGACGGTGCAGAGAAACCATCGGAGTCGCAGGATTGGAGGGAGGAATGAAGGCGGGGGCAATGGAAGAGGGGGAGGTGGGGGAGGAAAGAGACGGGTCGCCGGGTCCGTAGGAGGATAACGCCAAAGAGAGAGAGAGATTGGGAGGTAGGGGAGGGAGGGACAAAGGGGTGGTGGAGGATGCGAGGCAGAGAGAGAGAGAGTTAGGAAGGACGGAAATTAGAAGACGGGGAGTGGACTAATTCCGGTTCCCTGCAATGAGCCCCGAACTGAATCGCCCCGGCGCTGTGGACGGCCGAATTTTCCTTCGCCCCCGTCAGAATAAGACGAGGGGTGGGAAGGGGGGTGGGGAGGGGGGCGTCGGGTGGGGGAGGAGAATACACGTATAAAGAGGAAGAGGCAGTAATGGAGGGGATAGGGAAGAAGAGAGCGACCGAGGTGCCTCCGGGGTCCGTGCGGATGATGAGAAGCGCGTGCATGCATCTGTGGCGGGGGTGGGCGGAGAGGGTGTGGAGAAGTGTGTGGAGAAGGGTGTGGAGAAGGGTGTGGAGAAGGGTGTGGAGGGGGTGGAGGAGCAGAGGAGGGGGCTCCCGCTCGCAAGGAGGATCGGTCATGCGGACCTCGAGGGCCTTTGCTTCCAGAGGCCTAAATACGGCATTGTTGTTATGAGAGTTATAGGAGAATTGCCTCGAACGAGAGAGAGAGAGGAAATTACGACAGAGAAGATCACCGTCTCTATGGAGAAAATTTCCCGGAAAGGATGAAGGATGGAAAACTTCCATAGTGAGTATAAAAAAACGGTGTAAAAGTGCTTTAGAAATCACTGCAAGAGCCATTAAGTATTCTCCATGAAAAAACGTTATCGAATACAGAATTATTATTTCCTTCGTTATCTCTACGTAACAATGACAGACGGAGTTGGCATGAGATGATTATCATAGGGAATAAAAACGAACGCAGGAAAACCTTTCCTACGGTTTTCTATTGAATGATTTCTTTACGTTATAGAGTTGAAATAAAATTCATTAAAAATTAATTTAATGGCTTCTTACGTTAAATAAATTATAACCGTCAAGCTAAGTTTGAAGAAAGAAATCATTCGCAACGGCTTGCATTAATTTAATAATTTCATGTGGATTAGGAATAAAGAAAAATTAGAAAATAATAAAAATAGGCTGAGAAAAATAGAAATAAAGGATATATAGGATGTAAGATTATGCAAAGAGAAAGATATATATATATATATATATATATATATATATATATATATATAAAGAAAAAGGCGAAATGTCTGAGAGAGGATGGAGCAGCAAAAATAAATGACGATTTTCAAATGAAAGAATGACGGGGAAAATAACCATAGGAGAAAATATAGGAAATGAATTTGAGAATAGAGGAAATGAAGGAGGAAGGGAGGATAAGGGAGGAAAGGGAGAGTTAGGAAATGGAAAAGAAGAGAAAGAAAAACCTCCCTAAGAGAAGAGTTTCGATACCAGATACGGGAATATTCTTGCCCTCTCCGGAGACCATGGCAACGGGTGAGTGGAGGGCGAGAGAGTGAGAGAGGGAGTGTGAGGAGGCGAGGGAGTTAAGAGAAGAGGCGGATGTCTGAATGGGGGGGCGGAGGGCTGAATGGGGGGAAAGAGGACGGTTTGAGCAACAAGGCACTAATTGGCAAATGGAGGAAGGAGTCGGATGGTTGTGCGCACCATGCAGCTATGGTGTAAGAGGCACCACAGGGCCGATTGGAAGAATTAAGCCTCGCCCGCTCCAACGACTCGCCCCGAGAGCTCATTCCCCACCCACCTCGCCGATCCACCCCGCCCTCCGCCCCCTCCAGCTCGCCCCCTTTTTCGTCGCCGCATCATTAATTTCCTCGGCCTATCCGACTCCGCTGAGCGTGAATCCTACTACGCCTCCTTCTTATGCATATAAATTTTATGGGGGTTGGGGGGGGAGGAAGGGGGGAGAAGAGTGGAGTAAAACCATGGTACGTGCAGAGACTACGAAAAAATAAAATAAAACCTCTTCCGGAGGGAGGATGGAAAGGGGTTTTAAGGAAAAGACATTTCGTTTTGATAGGGAGTCATAAGTAAGTCCCACGCCGCTCCTGTAATGGAGTTTTCCCCATAAGAACATTAAGAATAGCGAGATGGGAAGGGAGAGGGGGGAAGGGAGATGGGGAAAGGGAGAGGGGGGGAGGGAGAGGGGGAAAGGGAGAGGGGGAGGAACGGGAAAGTAGGGAATGGGTCGAAAAACACACGGCGTCTCGTGAATATTTTTTCTGGGTCCGAAATTTGAATAGCTGATGAAAAGGTTTTGAATGGACGGGGTCGTTTCTTTCGACGCGCCCTGCGAGTTGAAACGAGAAATATTTTGGTCGCGTCGTTAGCGCGCATTTGTCGGGCAAAGCATCCAGAGAACGACACCGAGAAAGCTTTAGGCCCGACCGCGTTAAATAAACATTTTTAATTCGGCGTGGCGTCGAAATTGTTCCTATTTTGCTTCATTATGAAAGGATTTCGTTTAGAAACGAATAAATGATGCACCGTTTGTAAAAAATCGCGAAATTAAACGAAGAAAAACGATCTTGCGATATTTTCTTGTTTACACCACGGAAGAGTGACTTGATTTATCACACCGTATCATCAAAACCAACATCAAGAACATATATGTAGTCTTCTACTATAAATGTGAGTTTTAGATAGATTAGAAGCAAAATTGAGGTTTTACAGAAATATTTATTTTATGATAAAATGTAACGTATTAACCGTAATTTTTGGGATCTCTGCAATAAATAAATTTTAAGAACGAAGGGCCGTCACTTTCCATTGTTGTATCTGTCGCTGATTTGTAACTAGGAAATATTATGCGTCAAAAATATTTCTATCCAATAAATTTTCCTGCTTCTGCATAAAGTCTTAATAGCCAAGGAATTAATTAAAACTAATATCGATCAAATTCAATATATAATTCGCTTAAGATTTTTGCCGATATATTCGTCTTAAATTTTTTAATCCTAATCGAAATAGATTATCACACTCTCTCTCTCTCTCTCTCTCTTGGAAAAAAGAAAAATTGGATTGTATAACTGGCGTTAAATACCTTTATTTGGCTGGAGACCAAATAGCACCAGTTTATTTCGGGAGAAATTTTTTTCGGTACTTGTTGCGTTGGAGGACAAGGAAAAGACCAGTAAAACCTAAAATTTCGAGGCACTCGCTTATCCTAATAGTATTCATTTTTAGGGTAGAAAAATATAGTAAACCACGCTTTTAAATAATTTCAGTACGATGAGATTTAATCATCAATAAGGGAATAATCATACGTACTACTTTGAATAATATAAATTTGGCGTCAACGTTCAATGTCAAATTCTCAATGAAAATAGTCTTGCAACTATGTTAAGGATTATTAAAGTTGTTCTAGGGTGTGGTATAAATGACGCTCTCTATCCTTCTGATGTTTAGTTTGATTCTTTCAATTCAATTTCATATCAACATTCAGAAGCGTTTCAATTTAATTCCCTTTTACAAACCACTAGTAGTTTACTAATTTTTCGAGCACAAGATCCTAAAAAGTAACCTGATGATGTAAACGATACTTGTATAAATAAGGTTTACGCTAGGGGTTGGCAATTAAAATTATCGTACGGGTCCCAAACTAATTTAGTATATGGAATTAAACACCTACAACAACAAATTTGCCAACGGCCAAAATGGTAGAAAGTTCTGTCTTATTTATTTATTATTATTATTATTTATTTATTTTAAATATCGAATAGCTTTTTAAACATACTGTCTCGTTCGCATGTAATTCGGCTCTTCTCGTGCTGAGTTTTACAATTAATTTGAAAAGAATGGCTTCTTTTGTTCATTCGGTTTTGGGGTATACACAATGATTTGATTGAAGTGGCTTAATTAATTTAATCTACCCAAGTTTTCAGTTTTAAATAAATTAATATTAATTAAATTCACGGACGTTTATTTTTCTGATGCTTAAAATCAATCTTAAAACCTAATTAATATATGGGTTTGTAATAAAATGTTAATATTTTTTATTTTTAAGATGTATTAAAGGCATTATTTCACCTATTTTATACCATTAGTATCCACTAATACTATTTATCAGTACCTTTGCACGTTTCCTATATTTAATCATGCTATAATGTTTGGCAACAAGGTGTTCTAATTAAATTTGTTTGTTAAGAATAAATTTTATCCTGCTTTTTCATACTTTTTTGCAGCTAACCGTAGAAAAACAGAAATTTCAATATTTCCTAGGGAGATTTCTAAATCTATCCATAATGTACATACATTAAATTTTCAAAGTTTTGACGCTTTTAAAAATAAAATAGCTTCTTAATAATGAATTTAAAAAACCAAGTACGTTTCCTGAAAATCTACCAACCCTTTTGCATGTGATGGGAGTAGAATAAAGGCCATCTCCGCTCGTCCTCAACAGAAAACAACTAAATGCGTGTATTCCACGGTCACTTGCTTGACCAGCTGGTTTTCAGCGCGCACGCCACCCTTTTTCCAACCCCTTTTCCAGAAAATCCCACCCTTTCAAGGCGTCCCTTTTTTCTCTATTTCAAAGGAGGATGGGAAAGCGGTCCTCGCTCAAGAGGGTTTGGGGAGGCGGCAGCAGGGCGTGGCGCGCGCGTATGCATGGCCACTCCTCAAAAAAACTGGTTCTCCAGAGTGACCCGGACGCATCACTACGCAGCAGCATCACGAATGTGGCGTCCTACGGGGTCGGTTCGCGAGGGAGCGGAGTTCCCGGCTAGCGGCGTCCGCCGAGGATGGTCGAGGGAGCGGCCGCCATACGCAGAACGCGACTGCTCACAACATCTTGGAGGTGCGACACGCTCCTATTTCATCCAATTTCAAGGTATGTTCTTGTTGCTTTCGTGAATCTTCTTTCTTTTACTTTTCCCCCCGTTTGTGATTTTAGATTTAAATGATTTTCATGGTTAACTTCCTTTATGGAAAGAAAATATGAAAATATATAGCTATTTAATCTTAAATCGTTGTTTACGCGGCAGAAATACCGATATTCTTGCAGGATAAAATTTAGATGAGAAAAATCAATTTACAATAACGTATTTCAGGTTAATTTTTAAGAATCGCTTTAAGACATTTACAACTCCTTATAACCGCGAAACTAAGTATTCACGTTTTTTTAAAGACTGGAAACATAAACATAAGTTACTGCGAGGTAAATAAGAAACAGTTGTGCGATTTAGTCATGTGATATGCATTTGCCAAAAATGCGCCAAGTTCTCAGGAAAAGGAGATATACCGGCAATTTTTTCTGTATATACAAGATTCCATTACTCTGCACTATCTTACTTATGCTGTGTTCAATTATTTACACAAACCGAACCGCTAAAGGTGATTATAATACAGATATCAATGAAAATTTTTAATAAAATTTTACGACTGAGTTCGAAGAGTCATTATCATAGTTTAGTTACGAAAATAATTACCATAACCAAACAAAATCAGAAAAATTATGGATATCTAAATATGAAGTATTTCAACAAAACGATCATGCTGATTCGATTCAACCGGAAGTTTACAATTTTCCATTATACCGCATTTTTATTAGATCTATAAATAAAGTCAAAACGTTGATGCAGCGAAGAATTACATAAATACACAAATTGTGGTACGAATGTGCTTACCTCCGAAATTTTGAGAGGTTATTTCTCACTCGGTTTATTAAGTATAGAAATGTCTGATGCTTTATTTTATCGGTTTCATGTTTTATAAATAGAGACGGAGTTTTCTTTCGCTCGGTTGCACCCAACAAACAGATGACACGCGACGAATAAAAAGTCTCGATTGTCGCCGTTTTTTCCTCTCGCTCTCAGCGCGACGGAAACGGACGAACAAAAGAAGAAAGGCCTTTTTTCTACGACCTCATTCTCGCTCAACGGCTATCGAAATTAATGATTTCGACGAAGGCAATTAAGGGCATAAGGAAGAAGGCAGAAAGAGAGAGCAAGAGGGAGAGAGAGGGAGGGAGAGATGAGAGAGGCTGCGCCGATGAGGAAGGAGACCGCGCGTCCACGCCGATCCACTCTCTGCCAATAATGGCGGACTCCATGGCGACCGGACCGGACCCGAGCCCAACAGAAGAGCAACGCAGAAAAAGCGTAGCCAAAAAAACCCGCGAAAAAAATCCGTCCACCGCTCGAAAATAAAATCTTTTTTCCGTGGCGTTAATGTTTTCAAAATAATCGACGCGACATCAAAAAGCGATGGCGTGCGAGGACCTGCCCACTTTCATCTTCCGTAACCCATTAGGGTCCCTCCTCTATGCCACCCCACCCGCTCCCCCTCCTCCGCACAAAAGTTTTAGTCGTATTTTTCCGCGCAAGGTCGCTCATAATGACCTCGACCTACCATGGACCCGAGGGATATCCCTCAGAAAAAAATTAAAAATAAAAAAGAGAGAAAAAAGGCGAACGTGTTTCAACGGGATCGGAGTAGGCGGGGAGAACGGGGAGAGCGTGGGAGGGGCATAGCAGGGTGAAAACAAGCGGCGATGGGGGCGGGGGTGAAGAGAGAGGGGAAAGGAAGGAGGCGTCGGGGGCGGCAACCCGCCATGGCCGACGGCCGAGGGGCGGCGTCCGCGCCGGGCCTTCATTGATTTTCCCCTCCATTTTGTCTCTGGCGAGGGGACGCTCTCCCTCCTATCCCTCCCCCTCTTCCTCTCTCCTCTCTCTCTCCTTACGCCAATTCCTTCCCTGGATAAATAATTTTTATTCACTCGCCTTGGATTCGCCGCAAAATGAACTAGTTCTCCTTTAATGGACCTCAACAGTCAGCGTGGCATTCTTTACGGCCGCAGGAGATAAAATAAAATCATGGCGTGCTCTCTCGTTTTTATTATCCGGCGGCGCGGGCGGCGAAAGGAGGAGTGTAACGGTCCCGCCTAGCCACTGCGAGCAACATGAAGGATGAGGGAAGGTCCGCCGACGACCGAAGACACGAGTTTAAGGGCAGAATTAAAGATTGTAACGATCCTTAATTGATCGGATCGGTTTCCGATGCCATCATCGACTTTGCCCTGCATATTTCACGTATATTCCGATGGCATTAATCATACTTGTTTACAGATATTGAAACGAGTGCATTTAATGATCAAGATGATCCGAACGGAACTTATGATGCCTATTTTCCACATGATTATTTTAAATTAAATGAGGTGCAGCAATTACTTATATTGGCTTTAATAGCTTTAAAATCACCGTGGAAGAGATGCTCTTAACGTTATAAAACATTACAAATACATTCAAACGGAGAATGAAAGTGATCACGCGTATTTACGTGACAAAAATAACTCGTGTATGTATAATGCTAGACTATACCAAATCCGAAGCCAACAATAATCGTTGCAATGACAACTCTCGTAATGAGTGATAAAAACTGCAAAAACTTTAGTATTTACGCGAAATTCGAAGAAATACAATCGATAAGCTATATTCTTTTATAAAAATTAGAATTTCCATCCCTTTCCTCAGAGAATAGTACAAATCCTGCACCGATATTATAAATCTAAGATATTTTAATGTGCAAGAGAAAATTACTCTGCACGATGGTTTTCAGATTTCCCATGTAAATCAAATGGGAAGGATAGTTCCTGGTATCGTACAAAAATGCTTACGTTCATGCGTTAAATTGCAAATCAGTGTTTAATTGTCTATATTAGTGATTTGTTTGAAAAATAAAAAGTGTAAATACTATTGTTAAAAATATACAAAACTGTTATTAGCAAAAGTTAATATCATATCCGAATCCAGAGAAACACTGATAATAATAAATAATAATAACGTATAAAGCGATAAGTTCTATTTTCCACCATAAATGACATCAAAACCTTTGGCAAAACTTTGCGTCTCTTTAGAAGTATACACATCCTTAGTAACTTTTTCCTCTTTTCAGATGGCGAATAGCTAAATCCAGGCTTAGCCAACGAAAAAATCAACAAAACTAACATTAAAGTTTCCTATCGGCAGGTATGTAACTGTCAAAGACCCACGATCAAAATCCACAATTCTAATAACATATTTGTTTTCTCATAAACTCTACAAAATCACTTTGTTGGCTAAACCTGTAACACTATTACCAATAACCAATAAATATACATATAAACAAATAAATACCAACAAATAATCAAATGATTAAACATAAGTATGCATTTTTTAATAATCTAGTAAGTAATATTTCTTAGGAAACTTTACAAAATAAAGCTGTGGCCTAAAGCAAGAATGTACTTAGAAATATTATATTCTTCAAACTGAAATGTCAAATTTTGCATTTCATCTGTTGTCTTCATATTTTATATTCCAGAGAGAATTCCTAATTCCAGCTCAATTACCTTGTTAATTACCAGTTCTCCAGCAGCATTCCCCGATGTGTGAAATTTACTTACCAAAAATAACTCCATCCATAGGGCAGAATGGGCGAAATATCACTTAGGGAGGAAATCCGACTTGGATATCTGCAGTGTATCACTGTATGTGTTCGGATGATATTATCGAGAAGATATCGCCAAAAGAACTGTTAAACTAGCCCTTGGTTGGAGTCATGCCGCATAACTCACTCCAGTGCTTAGATTTTATTTGCCGAGTGAATTAATATTGCCATTTGCAAGCTCAGTTACGCTTATAAATATGACAACAATACAAAATGTGACGAATGGGACTCCAAATGCTAATGGTAAAAAGAATTAAATCTGAATTAGGTGGTGGGTTAAAAATAATGCCAACAAATTTAGAAGAGATGCTTTTTATATTAAAAATATATTATAATCTTACACCAAGACCTATGCAAAATGCATAATTAGTTAACAATTTCAATAGATCTTCTAATGATTTAGGCAGTTACTCTTCCTAAAGAGGGAAACGAGAGAAATATTTTTAATGTGACAGTAATCATGTAAACTACATCATCTTAAACTTTTATAAAAAATCTCTTTTTGGAATGATAATATAAAAATAACCAAAATATACTTATGAAAAGAGTATAAAACGTAATTAATAAATCTATATTAGTAAATGTTTCCAGTATAAAATGTTGTTCTCGAAAATATTAAGCAATGATTGAAGTGGAAATGGTAAAAAAGGAGTTATAAAGGGAGAAAACGAAATACAGGAGTCACCATTTATTGGATTCAATGTCACATGTGCACGCATACTAGACATGAAAACATCGTCCTTGACTGACTCGTAAACATGAGGAAGATTCGTTGTGTATTTCAGATGAACATTGCCATCAAACTAAAACGGTGAGAGAGGAATTGTTTATTTTATACCAACTTGAAGTTCTTTTCAAAGAGAGCTACACTGTTTTTAGAAATAGTAATGCTAATTTTAGCACACTCCAATTATTAGATGTATTATAATATATTTAATGACAAGCACATATAACAAGGTCCTCGACAGGATTCGTACCCGCTACCCTTGCATTTGGAGTCAGACACGCTAACCACCTCTCTGCCAAGGGATATTATAATGAATGTTGTTTGGTTTATGTTCATGGCTAATCAACCTCTTGGATTACACTGTGTAACAAATTTTTATTTATTTTTTGTTCCTGGGTAGTAAGAGTTATTTCCTAATTGCTTATGCCTCAAAAGTATAGAAATGGCTATTATTCCCCCAAAACTTTGCTTTTGTGACCAGGACAGTGATATTTTGAAATTTACCTATTTTCCAGAACATTCCAGATAGATTCAGTGCTGAGTAAACTTGGAGTAGCTTCGAGAACTTTCTAGAACTTTCCAGGAATATAAATAATAGCATAAATACAGGGGCCTTGAGCCCACCAGTTCAATTCAGTTGGATACATATCTGCATTTTTCTGAGATGGCATCAAGAGGCTGCAAGTATCCGGTAGACGCATTTTGCTGTCTGCGGCCAATTTATCAAGACAAGAGCGAAAAAGTACTCCGTGGAAGCATCTGCTAAGATGTGTGAGGCCTACAAGGCATATTTCGGTATGCCTGTCGGGGCTCAAGACAAACCCTGGGCACCTCATTTCACCTGCGAGCACTGCAAAAAAACTCTAGAAGGTAAGATGGACAATTGTTGCTCGGAATTTTGTTATAAATTTTTTTAAAATATTTAAAATTTTCAATGTTATTGAAAAAATATATCATATATGAAAAATGTTACGAGAATCTCGTACACATTAGTCATGAGTGAAATAAATTTATTTTTTCATTATTACAATTTTACTTTGTTCTTTTGTAGGATGGTACAGAGGGGAAAAGAGAGCCATGAAGTTCGCTATCCCAAGAATTTGGCGGGAATCCACTGACCGCTCAAGCAACTGCTACTTCTGCATGGTGGACCCTTCCAAACGCCGGACTGGCAAGAATGCACCTGCTATCACGTATCCGGGCCTTCCTTCATCCATCGCCCCAGGTCCACACTGCCCTGAGCTCCCCGTACCCACTCCTTCGGAGAGAGAGCAGCTGTCTTCAGAAGAGAGCAGCAAGTTAGAGAGCGAGGAAGACGTAGTAGATCCAGATGACAATTTCAGAGGTGGAGCCGAGGAGAGAAACCCATACTACCCCAATCAAAAAGACCTCAACGACTTGATCAGAGATCTTGGTCTCACCAAGTCTAATGCCGAGCTTTTGACGTCTAGGCTTAAGCAGTGGAACTTGTTAGATGAAAGTGTGCAAGTTGCAGATCAGAGGAATCGTCACCAAGCTTATTCACCCATCAAGATGGGCTCTGCTTCTGCCACAATGTGACCAGTCTGTTTGAGGCAATCGGAATCACCTGTAACCCGAACGAGTGGCACCTCTTCATTGACAGCTCATCCAGGAGCATCAAAGCCGTGCTGATCCATAATGGGAACAAGTGCCCGTCTCTTTCCCTGGCTCACTCGGTGCACCTCAAAGAGGATTACAACAGCATCAAGACCTTGCTGGACGCCTTGAAGTATGATGAGTACGGCTGGGAGATCATCGGAGACTTCAAAATGGTGGCATTCCTGATGGGTCTCCAAGGCGGTTTTACCAAGTTTCCCTGTTATCTTTGCCTTTGGGACAGCAGGGACACCAAGGCGCACTACCACAGAAGGGACTGGCCACAGGGGACCGAGTTTTCTGTGGGGAGAAACAACCTCAAGTGGGAGCCACTGGTGGACCCCCGGAAGGTGCTGATGCTACCACTGCACATCAAATTGGGCCTTATGAAACAATTTGTCACAGCTCTAGATAAGGAGTCGGCAGCCTTCAAGTACCTTCAAGACTTCTGTCTGAGGCAAAGGTCAAAGCCGGTGTCATTGTCGGACCACAGCTAAAGAAGGTCCTGGAGTGCAAGGAATTCCCCAAGAAGCTCACTAGGAAGGAGAAAGTAACTTGGAACAGCTTTGTCGCAGTGGATCGGGTCTTCCTGGGCAATCACGAGACCGAAAACTATGTGGAGCTTGTTGAGACTCTGGTGAAGAACTACGGCACAATGGGCTGCAGGATGTCCCTCAAAGTCCATTTTCTTGACGCTCATCTTGATAAATTCAAGAAGAACATGGGAGCGTACTCGGAGGAGCAAGGCAAGCGATTCTATCAGGATATACTGGACTTTAAACGCCGCTACCAAGGACAGTATAACGAGAACATGATGGGAGACTATATTTGGGGGCTGATTCGTGAAAGTGATTTACAGTATAATCGTAAATCTCGAAAAACTACTCACTTCTAAATCTTTTGTGGTCATTTTTGTATAACTTTGGTATAAATACATGCAAATTTTGATTCATATGATGTTTTTTCTGACTTTATGTGAAGGAAAAGACGCAAATTCGCCCGCTTTCTCATTGGAAATAGGCAAATTTCAAAATATCACTGTCCTGGTTACAAAAGCAAAGTTTGAGGGAAATAATAGCCATTTTCTATACTTTTTAGGCATAAACAATTAGCAAATAACACTTACTATCCAGGAACAAATTTTGTGTAACATTGTGTTATTATAGCCATATCCCCTTCCACACCGAACACATTCACAAGGGAGGAGGGAAACCCGGTACCGGCATTAGCTTGCTCTTCACTAAAAGCAGCAAGGGGGTCAACTGCTTAACGTCACTTCCGAAGTACGGAGCGCTGACTTTCGCGGTCTTCTCAAACCACACAAATATTGAACGGGAAGATCCCAGGTTGAAAAATCCGGCCTCCGCCGAATTCAAACCTGGGGCCGCGGCGCGGAAGGCCATCGCTCTAACCAGTCCGCCTCCGCCACCAACCGATATTAAACTGAAAAATCTTTCAATGCAGAGCAAGAGTCGGATCTAGAAATTTTCCAAGGGGTGGGAGCACCTCCCAATCGCCCTTTTCTCGGTCGCGAACCCGCCACTCCCAATGAACCTTTTATTCTGTAAACGTCTTTATCTGTCAAAAATCTTTCATCTGCAGCGCAGAATGGAAAACATCCAGTGGAAGGCAATGGAGACATCCAACGAGACGGGAGTTGGGATCGCCCCCTTTTGTATTCGACACTGGAAACCAGTCAGTGCCAGCGGAGGGAACACTCATGAGACCCGATACAGGCAGAGGAGAGATCTGGCAAGACCGCTTTCCGAACTTCCTTTCGATTCTCAATAATAAGTACCTACGTCCAAAAGAATGTCTATTTTTTTAATAATTGGCACCATGTTCAGATGAGCTTAAGAGATACGTCCGGTACTGAGCTGTCTTTATGGAGGGGCTGGGAGGGCAATCGCCCGTGACCACAAGCTTGAAGTTAACTTACGAACTACTCTTTCTTACTAGTCTTAGAAGATATACGTAACGATAGTGGAACGCAAAAAAATAGCTCTAAATGTTTGTTATAAGAAAGATATAATTTTTCTGAGTATGTGAAAGAGGGGGCCTCGCTACTACAGCCTCGCCCTGGACCCCGCGGATCCTAGAGACGGTTCTGGTCCCGTATCTCATTTCAGATATCGAATTGGAATATTTATTCACCTTGACGTAGTGAAACATAGTTGTCTTATTAACGCACGTCGTAAAAGCAGTGTCGCACGAACATTATAATTTGCAGTTATCTAGATAAAAGAAATTAACAAATTACACTTAGAAGGGCTCAACTTTGTGGAAATATTACATAATGTAAATAAAGACAACTATTTTTAATTTCCACTAGACACGAATTTATGATGCTGTAACAGACAAAACCGATCGAATAAATTTGTGTCTAGTGGAAATTTACATTTTTTATTTTTATTTATAAAATGAAATTAATTTTGAAATTTTGTTTTTAAACATATATCAAACAACTATTAATCAATAAATCAATAGTCTATATCTGTCCATATCAAGATAAATATTTCTAATATTTGTCATTAGCTGATATATCTTAATGACGGAAATAGAGATAATTAAAAACATGCATGCCTTCGGCAGTATTTGATCCCGGGACATTAGAAGAGAAGCTAACACGCTACCGAAGCTCCTTCTAACATTATTTATATGCGAGCGCTTTCGCCATGGAGACGAGAGATTTCTTCCTATGACCGTTAGGAAGAATGTTGGAGTCTGCAATTTACTCTGAAAACTCCAACACTAAATAATGATTAATTACTATTGCTTGCATGTCGTGATGTTATGGAAACTCGCATGAGTATCTTAATTGAATCATTTCAGTACCTGAATAAATAATTATTCCAGTTGCCCAGTCTTGCAACATAATCCGAGAGGCTAATTAGCTATAAATGCAAACCAGTCTGGCAGTACGTGAATTTACGTACAAACAAGTCAACAAATACTTATAAGACAAATATCTTACAACTCAGAGTTACGGTTTCATGCTCATTCGGTTAAATCAATAAGATTTTCAAACTGCTTAGAGAGATTTGAAATGCATGATAAGCTATTAAAGACTTCACTCACTACTGTTCTGTCTTATGATAACTTCTACCAATCCTCAGATTAGTTTGATGACTATGGAATATACTTTCACGGTGTGGTGGTTTCCCATTGCCTTCCACACTGGACACACAAAAGGGAGGGGAAGGAAACACAATGCCGGCATTAGCCTACACTAAACGAATAGCACCAAGGAAGTCAACTGCTTAACGTCCCTTCCAACGGATGGAGCGCTGACATGTTCAGTCTCCTCAAATCACACAAGTAGAAAGTCTGGCAAACTTGGAAAAAATACTATTTTCGCATGATTAATGCCCAGTGCCGTTTAGCGTAGCATGCCAACGCCCCTACCACTACACCACTGACAACACTCTTTTACAGGCAATATAGTTGCCACCAAATAAACCTCAGACTTTGTGTAAATACAGATACCTCATTATCTCAATCTCAGTTCGTAGATGTCAGGGTCTGTTCTGGTCAGTTTCCAAACCACACCCATAGATGTAACAAGCTCTATGATACTCTAATGTGGTAATATAGCTTCCAGTGCTTTGTAAGAACATTTTTTGTTTGGTGGCAACTATATTGCCTGTGCCTGTGAAAGAGTTAAGGACCTGCCATACTTATTACCTTTGCTTATTTCCGCGACTCATCTTTAGGAAGATCGTGGCGGTTGCCAAGCAATATTACCATGCTAGCCTAAATTTAACCTGTGCAAATCCTGATTAACTACCGTCATGGGCCTCTCATCTAATCTTAAGTCACCACATTAACAGACCGGACCATTGCAGATTATATATATATATATATATATATATATATATATATATATATATACACATACAGGTTTCCCTTTCTTTATGCGGGTTTGCTTTACGCTAATTCGATATTATGCGACAAACTTATTGCTACCGGAATTTCTCTTTATACGTCTTTGATTCGCTCTTATGCGGTTATGCGGCCAGGGCAATACAAATGCAAGAAAGTTCTCCACTACACCACAAGGCGACCATTCAGTCTCTCATTGTCTCTAATGCTTTACGTATTAACCTTTAAACGGACAAGCTTAATTTGTACCATAACCGGGCAAGTGGGGTCAGATTTGACCCCATATCAAATAAAGAAATAAAGAATAAAATAAAGAAAGTAAAATGCTTAGAATTTCATTTATAAAAAGTAGCAATTCATTGCAAGCGATAAGTAGTAATAAATTTCTTCTTTCTATAGAGACAATAATAATAATGATCATAATTTCTTTCTGACCATGGAACATCAAAGAATAACAAACTCTAGCATCAATTAAAAAATTACCAGAAAAATGACAAAAGGCTTCCACAGATAAATTTCCAATACACAATTTTATTCACGGAATCGCTAAAAAAATAAAATACCTCAATATTATTATTTATCCTATGAATTTAAGTATTATTTACATACTCTTGCATGAAAAATCCATAATTAATTACAAAGAACTCAAGTGGGTTTTTGGTAATATTACCAGGCAAGTGGGGTCAATAATTACCCGATTCCTACATTTAATATTTATCTTGCTATATGAAACAAATTATAATAATTTTCATACACATAGAAGGAACTTAGCAGTAAATAAACACATACAAAAATCGAGAAATTGCGTAAAGTCAAACTTTTCACAATAATAAGCAAAACAACTGAGTGGAGTCAAATATGACCCCGCTTGCCCGTTTAAAGGTAAAAGTAAAAGAGGTGAGAGTGGAGAGGATATTGTGCAGTGGAGATGAGACTGAGATTTTTTGTAATTGGTACTGTTTGAACACACTTGAGAAGTTTTGCCTCCTTGCCCGCGAAAATTTGGTTGGGCCAAGACAACCCTCCAGCCCTATAAACCTCCACTATTATGTCACTCACAACAGCCACCACTTGTGCTCGTCTGCTTCCTTTTATTGGCGAGTATAATTTATAGTGTTAATTGTTTTATGTTTGTATTTAGCGCATAAGGAGCGCTATGGAGCGAATGAAGAGCGTCTTGGAGGGGAGTTAGGATTGCTTGTGGAACTTATCCCTGTCTATTACATGTAAATATGGGTTCTGTTTATGCGAATTCGCTTTGTGCGTCACTTTCCTGGAACGCAACCCCCGCATAAAGATAAGGAAACCTGTGTGTGCGTGTGTTACGATAAAGATACGTAATCGAGAAATGTGTACATGTGTAGAGGGGTGGTTAGCGTGTCTGACATCCCAATGCTAGGGTCGCGGGTTCGAATCCTTCCTCGGGCATGGGTGTATGTGTTCGTCTTTGTTAACGTTATTACGGCCGTTAACGGCTGTTTATGAGCTAATAAAAAATAAATAATTTTACCGGTAAATGTGCACATTTACCACCAAGCTCGGTGAATGTAATTTTAAGTTTTCAGAAATACGTATTAATCGTACATTTCCCGATAAATGTGCACTTTTACCGATGTGCCTTGGTAAATGTGGAAATAAGTCAGAATGAGAAATAATACACTTTAATAATTTCGTTAATTTATAATAAAAATCATCGAGGGTTCGGCTCAACTGGTATATATTAAGATGAACGCTTCCCAACCCGAGGGGGGAACACTGAACGTGAGGAGGAACCAAAAACACTTCGATTAACCTACCCAACCTAGTGGGGCTGAGTAAAATTTGCCTTCATGTTCAAATGTAGTTTAGTTGTGCACATTTACCACGAAATTTACACATTTACCGTACTTCTAAACAGCAACAGATGTTCGCGACGCCGCCAAGTTGTGGCTTGTGTTGCGACGGTTATCCACAGTTACCAGTGTATCTAGGTAAATGTGTGCATTTCCCTAATCCAATCGGTAAAATTATGTTATACTTACATTTACCAAACTTGATGATGGTAAATGTGCACATTAACCGGGAAATGAACACATTTAATGGACTACGCACATTTACCGTGACATACACACACATATACAGGGTGTCCCTAAAGTCCGTGTGCAATTTAAAATATTAATAACTTCAGTTCTATAGGAGATATAAACAATCTGTAAAATGTAATAGAGTTTTCATTTATTCGTTTTTGTATGAATGAAGAAATGAATTTATTCTAATTTATTTATTTATTTTTTCAGATAATATACCCTAGTAGGTAAATGGCTTCAATAGAATAAAAAGTGAATTGTGTTTTCTGGTTAGCTGAGTTTATGTCTGTAACAGGGATTCGAATAAAATTTACAACTCATTACTTAAAGCAAGCGCCACACAGAAATTCAATAGCAAGGTGGATGAAGAAGTTCAAAGATACTGGTTCCGTTAATGACAAGCCACGAACTGAACGACCTGGAGTAAGTGAGGAGAGTGTGGCGGCTGTAAAGCAAGTGTTTTGTAACAGTCCGCAAAAATCAGTAAAACGGGATTCTCTATAATTAGGCATTAATAAAACAATAGTGTACAGAATTCTGAAAGTGAAGTTACATATGCGAACCTACAAGGTTCAAGTCCATCAAATGTTGTTGGAAGAAGCTTACCATGCAAGATTAGATTTCTGTCACCATTTTAAACATGCAGTTGAAAATGAGGTCACATTTCTTGACAATCTAATAATTAGCGATGAAGCAACGTTTCACATAATTGCCGTATTTGAGGAACAGAGAAACCGCAAGAAGTTTGGTAACATGAAAGGGATTCTCCTAAAGTTAACGTTTGGTGTGCCTTAGGAAAGAAGTGCATAATTGGCCCGTTCTTTTTTGAAGGAACAGTTGTAAATGGTGAGCGTTATTTGGAAATGGTGCAGAATTATTTCATTCCTGAACTGAGGCAATCAAAACTTATGGCCACTACAGTTTTTCAGCAAGATGGCACACCTTGCCACTACGCTCGTAGTGTTCGACAGTTTCTAAATGAAGTTTCCCCGGATAGATGGATCGGGAGAGGCGGCCCAATTGTATGGCCAGCTCGCTCACCATATTTGTCCCCTTTAGACTTTTTTCTGTGGGGGCATGTTAAAACTAAAGTGTGCTCATCAAAACCTCGCTCTTTGGACAAACTTTGAGCTAAGATAACTGATTTAATCAGTGCCATAACTGAAAGAATACTTCAGAATGTGTTCATGGAACTAGAAAATCGTATTATGGTTTGTATACGTAATGATGGTGGACATGTTGAAAATTAACAATAATGAGATTAAATATACTAAAACTTGAATAAATTATCTCTCTATTGCATTTTATAGATTGTTTATATCCCCTGTTCAATGGTGAAAAACTAAAAAAATCAAACTATTATTGTTTACAACACTCTTAGAAACTTGGTAAGTATTCTTTTCACACATAATCACAAACAAGTTAAATATATATTATTAGCACTTAATAAAATGATCAATAAGTTAAATTAGCCCTGTGCTTGCATATGAAGAGCCTAATAAATCTGAATCAGATGCAATATTAAGTAAACAATTCTATTTTAATTTTGCTATGCATTTTCGGGGAATACTAGCGGTACCCGCAAAAAAAATTTGCGAAGTCAGTCAGAAATCTGCATGTTTAAACCATCATCATTAAAAATGCCCACAGCTCACCCGCAGTTTACTGAATAATAATAATCTTCAATTATTAAAGATGCAACGTTATGTTTGACATTGATACAACTATAATTGCGATGCTTCATAAAAAGCGCGAAGCGAATAACGCAATTCTTTTGTTTATTTGAAGGCTTAATAAGAGCTAACTCAATCGGAGGCAACAATGCGGGTCGCCATAGCAACACCCGGAAAGAGTAAGAAAAAGCCATAAAATTTCGAAAAGAAACGCGTGTTCCTGACAAATTCTTCCGTATAACGTCTAAACATTGCAAGAAAAAGATATTTTATAGTTTTAGCCGTCGAATAAAGTAAAAACGGAGAAATTTGGTCCTTATTCACGCATTGTAATGAATGAAGGAAATAAACCTTGCACCTTAAAAAATCGAAACTCCTGTGTAAACATGTATATGAAAAATGTAATCGTGTCCCGGAGTCAAATCCGGGACACTTATCTAAACGAAAATAGGTTTTTCGGGGTCTCCTAGTTGGCAGAAACAAAATGGCGTTTACAGTATTTCTCTATGACAAACTGTTCAAGAGATAAAAGGGGGACGGACGGACAGACATTGAGTATTAATATATAAAGATAGGTATATCAACTATATTAATATGCACTATGTATGAATATGTTATTATAAAATTCTACAAAAAAACTTTAATTATAAATTTTACAAATAACATACTATTTATTTTAATTTACAGATCAAATCAAATAGATATATACATTAAACTGGTTTATATAACTAAATAATGTTTCCTCTCCAAATATTGAACACTATAATCATGTCCAAGTTAACTTGATATTCCTCTTCCCATGCATAGATGTAACTAGCATCCCAACTTTGGGGAGGGGGGGGGCAGCTTGTGCTGTAGGGAGGACCAGAATATTCAGAGGAGCACACCAAAATTTAAAAAAATAATAATATGAATAAACGTTTTTAACTATTTTTACTGCACTTGTCACACAAATGGATATTATTTATTAAGAATAAAAACAATAAATACATTATTAATTCATTTTAAAAATACAGTTTTCAGCACGTGGTCCAAAGGGGACCGAGGGCTTACAAAGGGTGGCCAGGGCCTCCCTAATTATGTTCCTGTTCCCATAGAATGTTGAAATGGGAGAAAGATAAGCCACCCAACAAGAAAATGATTCTCAGCTATAGATGCTTTATGTAAAAGATCAACAAAGATTCTTACTTTGCCAACCATTAAAACATAATAAGTGTTCAGTCCAGTAAAATTTTACTTCACAAATCATTTAAATCTAAACTGCGAGTTTTGTATTAAACTTAGTGCAAAAAGTTAACTTTTCTGTTAAAATAGCGCTATATTTTATTTAAGTTACATTCCTTATACTTTGTTTTATAAATTACTCAAGATTTATATTTTCATTGCCAAAAGTTAACAGAAACATTCGTTGAATATTTGTTGAACTGATGAAATGATGCAGGTAAATTGCTTAAATCATTTCACACTTTGTAAATATAAACATCTTAAACAAGGTAAAAATATCACTAAGAAAATCTTTAAAATTTAAAATAAATTATTAGACTCTATTTTAATTTAGCAATAATGGCTACAGTTGATTTTATTTACAATTTAATTTGATTTAATCAACATTTTTTTTAACTCAGCAAAAGCAGACAGGACTATATATTGAATTATTATGTAAATACATGCAATAAATAGGATTCAAATGAAAATATTTTCTTATACTTTTTCTGAAATACTGTTACCCTTAAGCATTCGAGAATGGAAACTGCCACTACAAATGTTAAAAGGATCGCAAATTTTTCTAGTGACCTGTATATAATGTTGTATGGTAAGTGTTAGATATAACACAAAGTTCTCTAAGTCCAGTCAACTATGTCAGTAATACAGCGTTTTCTGTGTCCTGGCTTTTGGGCCAGAATGTACTGATTAAAATCATATTAATTGAATTTAAAATTAAATTTAAACAATTATATTAAACAGAAATTTAAAAATCTTATCTAGGATGTTCTTTACATAAATAGAAAAGCATATTTATCAAACTGAATAGTTCATTAAGTAAAGCATATCAATAAATTCCAATAACTATTTAGTGCATGGCTAAACATTTGTACAAAGTATGCAAACGGATCCATTTTAGGCATTATAAAGTCCTAGAATATCTTTGTGGCCACTTTAATTGATGTGAGTTTCATTAACTTTGAGGTGATTAGTAAATTAAACTTATCATGTTCTTGTGAAGACGAAATTAGATCTCGCGGAAATAAGCTAAATGAATATACTTACGTATATTGAAACAACCACAGATACGCCGCAGCAGACACCAGTTTAGTAGGGTTGCCACCTCTCCCGTAATTCCGGGAGTCTCCCGGAATTAACCCACCTTAGATACATCTCTCCCGGAATCTGGTATAACTTGTTCGGGAGCCCAAAATCTTCGTAATTATGTAATTTTCAGCTTTACTAGTTTTTTTACCTTATATTAAGTTGAGATTTTAGTAGAATCATTTCCTTTGATTCCAATGAAGCGATACTTGATGTATAAATATACTCTTTGTACAGGATCATGTTGGTTACTACCTCTGACACGCCATTAAAGGGTCGCCTGATTTTTATTACAATTTAAATCAATTATGAAACATTCAACATCATTTTCGATTCCTTTTCAAAAGTAAATGGAGTTGGCGGAGAATTAAAGAAAACTGTCACGTTTGTGCTTTCAGTTCCAGTTTCAGAACGCAATCTGCGAACGTGCGTTCAATATCATCAATGAATTTTTGTTTAAAGGTCGAGACAAATTAAGTGTGGATCATGTCAAGGCAGAAATTCAAGTACGCACCAATTTTAATTACTTTTGTACACATTTCAATACCTTTTTACTCTCAAAACCAAATATTTTGGAGGCTGCTCGAAGTAGTTCAAAATACAAATTCTAATTTAATAAATGAAGTAATGATTTTTTAAGAGTTTGTTACTATAATTTATAGAATAATGTTAAATTTAAATTATGATTAAATATTCATATTTTCTAAATAATAAATAAAGCATGTTTTATTGATCTCATTTTCTGTTTTTTTAGCATACAGAAAATCACACAATTAACTACTACTACTCCCGGAATCAGCTATTTACAAGGTGGCAACCCTAATTTTAACAGTAAAATAAAGATAAAATAATCATTATATTTTTCCTAATAAATAAATAAAACAAATTGCATTTCTCACTTAAGTTGTTTTTTGACCTAGAGAAAATTCTTCCGGATTCTACCGGAATTTGCAACTCATGAGGTAAAAATCTCCCGGAATCAACTTCTCAAAGGTGGCAACCCTAGCAGTTTGTGAAATAAGCTCTTAATTTGTTTTTCTTCTTACATTGCAAGTTACGTGACCACATTTATGAGAATCAGTTCTGAAAAATGGGCCAAAACATCAAATGTGATGGAGGACGACTGTATTTCCGTTGCTGTAATATCATTTTTTAATTTTTTTATTATTCAACTTACTTTGAATAGTAAATAAACAAGTTCCTTCACCGTAAAAAGGAAGAGAATACTCTCACTCACGCTGCAGGTTGCTCGTAAACACCGTCGCTTTGAGATAAACTCTAAGTCAGAAAAATCTAAAATATGTAATGGAATGAATGGCTCATAGGGTCTGAGATAAGAGCCGCTTTCTAAAACGGGAGAGTTCGTCTGGTAAGGTAGTTCTGCGATAGAATATCTGCCCGGCAAGTGAAAGACCCGGGATCGATTCACCCGAATTGCAGAATTTTTCTCCTGTAATTTGATTCATTGCAATAATGGGAATTGGAATATTTTTTATGACGAGCACGAGAAAAATACATGAAAGGAAACACAATTCCATATTTATATCAAATTCTTATGAGTAAATGAGTTCCATTTAGTTTTTGACAATTGCAGTTTTCTTAACTGATGTGATTTCAAGCAAATTCCTATCTTAGCCAAAACAGTACATTATTCCGTCTATCACCGTCACCGTTTACTTTATTATATTTGTTGCCAAGATAAAAATACTCCCAGAACCACTCATTATCTCGCCGTCTCCAGTTTCCCAGCTGCGTTAAAATTGTGTTCCTATGCCTGTTAACATTGGCATATGTCTTTTAATTTATGTTATTGAAGTAACTTTGCTTCCGAAGTGGAGCAGACGCTGATCCCTTGAGGACGCCTATTCTGTCTGCATGGAAATAGTTACATTTTTAAATGAAAGTGATAATCGCTAAGCATCTAACGGACAGTGACAAACATAATTTTCGTCGCTGTAATTTGACATGGTAAATCATGAACATGGCCGAATGCACTGATTTAGTGCTTAATTATACCTCATACTTAAGACAATAGTAGATGTTTGTGATTTTTTTACTTTATTCATTCAAAACTTTTCATTTCAGACTCTGGAATGAATGTTTAGCTTACAAAAGTAAATTTATTTCATTTTATAAGAATGTAGGAAAATTAACTAGCACTGAAAACTTTTCCACATAACGATCTTATCAAAAATAATTATTCCTTTTACAGAAAGGATTTATATATATATATATATATATATATAATATGATCGATATAAACTGGCACTCTCCGTTGAAATGTTCCGAAGATAGACAATTCCACTTTTTTGCACTCTGCTTGTTTTTTGTCATCTAAATAAATACCTGCTCATAATTAGTATTTACTCCAAATACGCCGCTTTACTACTCAGAAACAACATTTTTGAAATTCCAATAATTTTATATGGAGACCCTTTACAAAAAGGTTTTTCCATTTTTAATAGCAGTATAATCTAGAGTCTGTGATATAAATAAAAGCAACAAATTATTACTTCACCTACATTTATCCGAAAATATTTATCCGTTAATATGAAGATGTATCACAGTCTTTCACATCTTCGTTCGGTACAGAAGGAGATAATTTGTTCTCATTAATTTCTTTCTTATTTTCTGTCGGAAAGTAGGACCCATATCTCATTCACTACATTCAAAACCTTCCTTCCGCATGAAGAGAGGGTAATCCCCAACATTCTTTACGGGGCGAACGATATTTAACGACGAGACTTTCATGGTGGAAAATAAACTTGAATAAACACACAAAAAGATAAATTTAAGAAACTTTTAATATTTTTTTTCCTTTCCTTCTTTCACAATAGATCTGTACAAATTTATCCTCCTCTTGGCCGCCTTCCACGTCACCGACAAAAAGGAATGACACCCCTTCACCATTTTGAAGGAAAGGGATGCCGAGAGGGGGGAAAACGGGATGGAGGGGGAGAAGCGAGATAAGGGAGGGGGAGGGAGGGAGAAGAGGGGGGAGAGGAGTGTGTTAGGGGGAAGAGGAAGGCAGGAGACGGGCTGGATTCCCTGGAGGTGAAGGCATCGCGTTAGCCTGGAGGGTCATCAATCTTCTCTCTCCACCGGACACTCACTCTCCTCCCCCTCCCTTTTCACAGCCTTCTTCTTTCTCTCCCCTACCTTTCTTCTTCTTACCCCCTCTCTCCCTCTCTCCGCCTGCAAAGGAAAACAGAGAAGAGACGAATTAGATGAATTGCACCGAGCTTCTGTTCGAGACGCTTAGACGCTGATTTTGCAGAGTATGGGGTGGTAAGGAAATGGGGAGGGGAAGGAAGGAAAAGAGGAGTGGAGGGTGAGATAGAGAGGTGGAGAGGGAGAGAGAGGGGGGTGGAGGAAGAAAGATATGGAGGAAGAAAGGGATGGATTGAAGGGGAGAACATATGAGGTGTGAGATTGCTTATTTGTCGAAGATATTGACAAGGTATGAGGTAACAAGAGAGGAACGATGCACACGTCATGCGTGCATACATGCAAGGCAGAGACGATCTTTACTGTTTATGCAATCATGCCAAAAATATAAATATTAATGGCGTAGTATAATGTCTAAGAACTGAAAAATGATATGCCAGCAGTGATGCCAAGAAAATATCGAACTTTTGATTCACCGACTAATTTCTTAATCAATTGTAATTAATAAAATAATCGACAATTATTTAAAACTTGCATCACTCGAATGGTAATAATGTAATCTTTATGTTCAAGATCATTCCTTCTTCGTAAATTACCAATTTCTTTTCACTTAAAAACGCTGTGTATACGTAAAGAAAATAGACGTAGTATTTACGTTCATTTCATCGTCGTAGATTATCCATTTCCATTTCCCAATTTTACGAGCGTAATAAAGAAAATTGAACTAATTAGATGTTTACAGCAGATGTTGTTTACACCAGTTGTCACGAAGATTGTTTCCGTTGACAACAATTTTAAAAAAATGTTTTCTCCCAAATAAATTGCGATTTTTTTCGTTTGATTTTCTTGAATTCGGCTACTTCTTCAATAAAAAAGTACCGAACAAAAGATATGCTATTTGATTAGCTCTACAAAGTCGTTTAAAGACTTTTTTGTTATAAGTACTCTTATACGAGACATAAAGAAAAGTTAATTTTTTATCACCAGTAAAGTGGCACTCCTGACTAGGCTACGTGAACCATTTATATCATTTTCTTAGTTTCTTTGTCCTTATGTCCTAAACACCAAATTACATGAACATTCGCCCTGTAGTTTCGCAGATGAAACATGCGGACAGACGGACGGATGGATACGACCTGACCATAAGGCATTCTTTTTGTACTTATTGTAAAGAACGCCTAAAAATCAGAGTTTAACAAAAGGCAATTAAATGCGAGGAATTTGAATTAAGTATTTTATATATTCTTACATACTAGAATGGATTTCACGAGTAAAAGTAAATTGCGATATGCAGTGAGACCCCGATTTAGCGCCATCCCGCATAAAGCCCATGAATAGTTGTGAACAGAACTTCCATCTTATGATTACGTATAGCAAGCATATACCTCGATTTACCGCCACCCCCGCTTTAGCGCCAATGTCAGGGATGGACAAACGATGGCGCTTGATCGGTGTCTGACTGTAAAAGAGTACGATTTATATTGCTATATATAACTTTAAAAACGAGTGTCCTGAATCTTTTTCAACTAAATAATGGGAAGATATTTCACGCCAAAAGGAAAAGAGGGATACATTTTAATGTAGATATAAAAACAATCTTATGCAAATTACTTGTGAAGCAATTTCAGGAGGACGAAAACTATTCAGCTTTTTAGTGGAATTTAAATGAATGATATTAATGTGGAAAAGCATATTCTCACTAGAATTATATACGTAATATCCTTATTCTTTTGTTCCGTCCGTCCGTCCGTCGGAACGCTGCTTTGCTTCGTATTGAGTGAAATCTGAAGCGCGATAGCAATCTTTTTGACGTGTATTGACTTATTTCTCCGCTAGGTAGAAGATTTAAATTGTTAAGATTATTTTATTCTTACAGAAAAAGCCATTTACGAAAATAAATCCCAATAAATACAAGAGTTCGACTCCTGGATATACTTTCTCTTTTCCGTAAGATAGCACGTAAAAATCAATTTTTCGACTTGCAGGCTTTTACTTTTTTGCTAATTGAAATTAGAAAAAACTGACTTACGATGTTCGGGCCTAGACCGTTTTAAAAAAAATAAATAACCTTTTTATTTATATGAGTATGAGTGATCGTTATTAGAATTAATCGCCCAATTGTGATTTTCAACTGAATTAGTCAATTAGAACTTCCACTTTACATAATAACTTTAATAAATGTATACTCATATCTCGTTAAATGGCGCCCGTCAATTTTATCTTATATGATATTATTCATATATATATATATATATTCTTATATGATCTATAAGGCATAGATTAAAAAAGGGTTCTTTCAGAAAACAACAATTAAAAATTCATATATTTATCTCCTATGCTCTTATATGATCTGTGAGGTATAGATTAAAAAAGGGTTCTTTCAGAAAACAACAATTAAAAATTCATATATTTATCTCCTATGCTCTTATATGATCTGTGAGGTATAGATAAAAAGATTTATTTGGATAGAGAACCACATTTACTACAAGTTAGTCCTCAAGACCATATAATTACGACTTACTGGTACGGGGATAAAAATTCGAGAATCTTTCGATACCGTTTCATACGTATTTCCCATTAATAACGCCTTTGAAATCTCTATGTATTCCATTTATGGAGTATACTTTTTCATTTGGTTATGGCTATTTTTGCAGTTCTTTAATACGGATCAGACTTTTATACACGGGTGTAACACATTTACTGAGTTTATTATATAGTCAGAGGAAGGAAGGAAAACAGTATGTAAATGAGCAGAAATGGTGAAAAAGGAAGAGTACGTAACATTTGTATATTTGTATAGGATTAGAAGTAACTACAGTACAAAAATAACAATTATTAATTACAGTTGGTTATAAAATATTTTATAGCATCGAATCATGCGCCGTTGCCTAATGGTGGGAATTCGTAAAATTTTATATAACGTTATTTTAAATGGATTTCTTTAAATCATAATACAAAATATTTCAAACCAAATTTCTAATAAGATTGAAAGAATAACATTCTTAATAATGTATTTAAATTTCTTTAAATTAAGCCCATTTTATGAAAAAAATTCAAAGCTACTATAGTTAACGAAAATTGCGTTCTGAAAATATAGTTAAAACTCATTGTAGTTCAAGTAAGTATTTATTTCATAGTAAGTTACTAAGCATTTTCCTTTAATGGTAAATTGACTGTTCATTCATGTTTTATCCTTTTTTAGGAGTTAAAAAGAGTTAGTAAAATAATTCAATTATTAAGTTAGATTCTAGAAGTTTTAAATATCCATGTAACTTATAATTTGCTCAAATATTCAAGTAAATTTCTATTGATTCTTCATACATTATATCTTATTATTTCGATTTTCCTCTTATTTTCAGTAAATATTTAGATAATCATTTGGCCTCTGGTAATAATTACACAGGACAACAAATTTTCACTTTTTGTCAATAATATGAACTAAATAATGGAAATTATTGGAACAGCAAATGGCATGCTCTTCTTCTTTCCTTTCATCCATTCTGTCAGGTTTATGTAGCACGTTCTGCAGCATACATGCAGTGCCCAACTTATATCTTGATCTCCTAAATGACAACCAAAATACAAATAACAGGCTTGTTTTACCGTCTTTGTTATAGATCCACATTGTGATTTTGCTGTAAACTGTCCACACATAACAAAAATTGTCTGGCGATTTCACACAGCCACGATGGTGTCCTTTCTCCATCTGCAGAACTCAAATTCACAGAAAAACAACAAGACTGATGCCTAAAATACATGTGTTTGTTACGATATCACACTCCTACTTCCTCTCTATCCTTCAGTTCTGCCAACACTCACGTTATACCCACCAGTTCTGCCAACATTTGGTAAGAGATGCTTATTTTTACTAAAGTTTATGACAAATGGTCATTACTGTTTTTTTTTCTAAACTGTGACGGTGCAAAATTTTTAAGTCCAGATCTAGAATGAGTATGCCAGAATTATTTTTTAAAGTTAGCTTTCATTCATGTTACCAAAACCTTGTGTACTAATGTTATTAATACAATATTATTGAAACAAAGATAAATTTCAAAAATACTGATTTGATTGTGCATGAAAGCCAAACCAGATCATAGCAAAATTTACAGATATCTAATATTGAATTCAAATATCACTGGAATAATTTTATAATGCTTTAATACAAGAGAGAGAGAGGAGAGGAGAGAGAGCAGGAAATAAAGGAGAGAGACAGAGGGGGAGAGAGAGAAAATATTAAATGATTCGTAAATTAAAAATAATTTTGGGCGTGAAAAAATTGCATAGCGTAATATATTTCTTTGTCATACAATCACCATTCACCAAAAACTATTTTTACCCACTGTAACACATAATTACGCGAATTTTATATTCATTGTTTACTTTTTAGTGGATGTAAGGTTGGTTTCATTAATTTTTTATTTCAATTTTATTTTAACTTAATAATTAATTCACTCATGTCCGTCATATTTCACGAGCAATTACGCTAGTAAAATCATAATAATTGAATCAGTTTCTGCACAGTTGATTCTCTGTAAACAACTGGCAGGAAAATGAAATACGGAAATTGTTAACAGATGTCAGGACGGAAAAAACTCACAAAAATAATGATGATGCTGTCAGATAGCTAATTGACTTAATGTAAAATGACAAAAAAGATTGAGCAACGTCCAGCTGAAAATAATTATAAGTATAAAATTACGAAATGTACATTTTCACCATTCCAAATATCACTTAATGTGCACGAAAAACATAAGAATAAATGCATTATCTAAAATTATAGTCGCACAGAAAGACGTATTAGCAGTAAACGAAGATACCCCAGAAAAAATAGAAACCACTCCTCCCCCCTCCAAAAGAGACGGATGGAGGAAGAGAGAGGAAGGACAGGTATTTATTTGTTCCACGCCCTCAACCGGCACGTAAGCGCTCGTACACACCCATTAGTCGGCATGCGGCCTCCGAAGTGTCTTTGGTGCCGTAAACCTGGATTAGGAGACGCGATGGTAACGCCAGTCTCCCGTCCAGAGATGAGCGCCCCGAAGGGCCGCACATATTACTCTGGAAGACATATATATAAACGGCGAGGGAGGACGACGAAAGAGATAGGGGAGAAATTCAAGTTTATGGTCTCGAGGGCGCGGTGGAGAGGGGAGGGGAGGAAGGGGAGGGGGAGAGAAGGAGAGGGGGGACCCGCGCATTGTCCGTTCGGGAGGACGCGGCATTAAAAGCGCCCGGCGCCAATAAATACGTTTCAATGCCTTACGCTGACCTCCCTTCCCGACGCATATAACAGCCGCTCTCCTGAATTCCCTCCGTCGTCATGGTTTTGAATTCCTCCCCACGCCCTCCCACCCACAGCCGAACGGTAGACCTTCATCTTATCCCCCCTCCCTCTCTGTACATATATATATATATACGTACATACACACACAACATATAATCATATCGCCTCCGCCTTCTCCATCCCATCCTCCGTCGAACGCGGTGTCATATGTAAAGGAGATGCGGTTGGGAGTCGGGGGTGGATCAGACAAAGCTCTATCCCCATACGAGAACCCTCTCTTCTCCTCTGCCCCTGCCCCCGCTGCCTGCCCCTTTCGGGTCCCCGAAGTAATTTTGAGAGACGTTCAAGCACATTCCCTCCGAAGTATATAGCGAGAAGGGTGGTTAGACATAATGGGAGAGGGAGGAATCGAAGGAGGCGGGAGGAGGGGGGAGGGTGAAGGAAATGGAAGAAACAGATGAAAGAGATGCGTTCAATTGTCATTAAGAAAGAAAAGTAGCGGGGCATGTAAGGAAGGAAATTTTCTCCATATCTATTTAATCCTTCGTCCTTTTAGTAAAGCCATACTGTTCGAAAGTCCATCTTCGAAGTTTTTCGTTCATTCGTTTTATTTGGTGAAACTTAAGCGCTAACGGAAATACTGTATTTAAAATATATGAAATCGTCTAAGGCGTCAATTAGAGAAGGTTTTGTTCGCTTATGACGATTTAAGAAAATTTTGTACCTTTATTCGAAATAGAAACTATACAGTCTATAATTAATTTTTAAGGAAAATGAAAAAGACAATTTGTAGGTATGAACAATAAAGACATCACAGATACACAATACAAAATGTTTACACTATTTCATCGTTCGTCTTGAATAGTCTCAAGTCCTGAATGTAACAAGAAAATTGTTTGGAAGGCTGCATCTTTTGGAAAGTCTTCCGATTAGAGCTTTTTCTGGATCTCTGCCTACTTCGCTCGCCAAATCCACTATTTCTAGTCTCCTAAAAGACACTTTTAAATATGTATTTAATCGATAAAATATCAATTGATAAACCGACCTTTAAATCCACTTATTTAGATCATCTTATCTTTCAACCGCTTATTTTGTCTCTTTATAATATAACTAGTGTAACTGTCCATCAAAACTGACGTGTGTGCATGGCTTAAATATTAAATTTAAATAAAATTTAAATAAAAAATCAATGAAGCCAACATTTACATACATGCACAGAAAAGTGAACAATAATTATGAAATTCACATAATAGTTTGCTGTAGAAAGTAAAAATAGTTTTAGATATACAAAATTTGTGTGACAAACAAATATTAATGAAGGCTTATTTGCTAAACATTACGCAAGACAACTTTTATATTTCCAAAACAATTTTCCCCTTCTAAAACATTCAATTATATGAATTTTAGATTTATATTTTACTTTATAGTGCATATAAATCGTTGCTTCATTGAAATAAATGTATAAATTTTATTTTTCTTTAGTCGAAGAATAAAAACTTACTCACTTTTGAAGAAAATGTTTCACACCAAAGACCTTCAAACGTTCAGCAATTTAAATTCATATATCTGACTTATGAACACAACATCAATTGACATCAATGAATGATTGAATATTTATTAATTTTCGTTGCCAAGGCATTGTTTAAAATTCAAAGTAGCGTCGAGAATTGGTGAATATGTGGAGAGATTTGGTGCAAATTTATAATCCCAGTAAATCATACACAATTGACGAATCCGGCATCACTACAAATTACATAGTCGACGAAAGATTTTCACATAAAATACTTAAAATTTTCTCTTTAAAAACTAATGATGGATTGAATCGACGCGCATTCGGCAGGATAATAAAATGTCACTCTTTCGAGAACTCTTTCTTTCAAGTTTCTAATTCCTACAATGATTCTAAGTACTTTTAAAATGATAGCGATTAATATGCTACACTCATTCCATTGTTATTGAAATGGAAAGTAGCTGAAAATTTAATAGTAGCGTTGGCATGTAATATCTTAAAGTTTGATTGGAAAATAATAGAAATTTTTTTAGTTATGAGCGTTTTTCTTCCGAAAGTTAGTTTAAAAACGTTAAAAAGATGCGTTGCCACTAAACAAATGGTTTCAGAGCAAAATGTATGATTACAGCGGAATACTGTATCAACATGCGAATATAGCATTTTAATTGATTTATTCTATAAGGACTGAAGCAGCAAACTTGCAATTTTTAAGTATTTTATCGTCTTTCAAGATTAATTTCGTATTCGGTCTTAACAGCACTTATAAAAGATCAAATTTTGGCTTTTCAGCGAATACTTATTTAAGTTTAAAAAAAAACTTGACGCATTCACGTTTAGGTAAATCTGGTCTACCAAAATATTATAAAAGGCAGACAAAACTAAGAAGCGAGTTAAATTCGAGCGATGACGTACAATTTTCGCTGAACATCCCAATCCAGTTATATAGAAATGATGCATTTATATAATAATTTTGCTTCTTTTTAAAATGCACACAAAATGAAAACCTGGTAATGTTAATAAGTATTAAGATTAAATTAAGCTGTTAAAACTTATTGAAGCACTGGTGGTGTAGTGGTGAGTGTGTCGGCTTCCCATTACAAAGTTCCGGGGCTCAAAAATAAAAAAATAATAAGTTTTACGAGGCGGGAGAGTGGCCTCGGGCTTCCTAGAAGTAACAATGATCACTGTAAAGAAGAAGTCAAAGGTAATGCAGTGTAAAGACTACAGGACGATAAGCCTTCTGTCACACATTGAAGATCATCACGAGGATTCTTAATAAAAGGCTGGAGAAAAAGGTAGAAGAAATGCTAGGGGAAGATCAATTCGGTTTCAGAAAAGGACGAGGAACCAGAGATACTATAGGGGTAGTTAGAATCATATCAGAAAGGGCAATAGAATACAGTCAAGATATCTGCATATGTTTCGTAGACTGGCAGAAGGCCTTTGATAGAGTAAATTGGGAAATGTTGATGAAGATATTAAAGGATATAGTTGTAGACTGGAAAGACAGGAGACTGATCAGGAATCTATATGTGAATGAAGTTGTAAAGGTTAGGCTGGAGAATGAGGACACCTGCGGAGTAAATATCGGTAGAGGATTAAGACAGGGCTACTGCCTATCACCGATCTCATTCAATATATATAGAGAAAGTCTAATGCAAGAAGCGTTAGAAGGCACAGGAGATTTCAAAATTGGAAGAAGGATTATAAGAGCAGTAAAATACGCGTATGATCAAGTAATTCTAGCAAGAAAGGAAGAAGGACCTCAGAAAATGATAAATAGACTAGTAATAACAGGTGGAAAATACAGTATGGAAATAAATACAGAAAAATCCAAGGTCATTCGAATACCAGGCAAAGAAGAGAATCTGAATATAAGTATTGAAGGAAAGCCTTTAGAACAAGTTTCAGACTATAAATACCTTGGAAGCATCATAACAAGACAAGCAAAATCTACGGATGAGATCAGGAATAGAGTAGAAAAGGCAAAAGCGGCTTTCAGAAGAAAGAAACACCTACTTACGGGAAATATAAGGGAAGATATCCGCAAGAAGTTCATAAAATGCTATGTATGGAGTATAGCTTTGTACAGGGCAGAAACATGGACGCTAAGGAAAAATTACAGCAAATACTTGGAAAGCTTTGAAATGTGGACTTGGAGGAGAATGCTGAAGATAAAATGGACAGATAGGATAAACGATAAAGTGCTACGAAGAGTAGGAGAGAAGCGAATTAATATACAGACTATTAGAAAGAGGAAGGCAAACTGGGTTGGGCATTACCTGAGGAGAGAGAGTATGATTAAAGACGTGTTAGAAGGAAAACTAGATGGAAAAAGGGAAAGAGGTAGGAAAAGGTTTCAGCTGGTAGACGATTTGAAAGAGAAGAGAGTTATCAAGATATGAAGAGGACAGCGGAAAATAGGAGTATATGGAGAACCAGGTTTAACCATGAATAATCACGGACCTGTCTACGGACAGACTACCTATGACGATGATGAACTTACTGAATATTACCGAAAAATGTTTTAATTAATCATATTATACATTTTAATACACAATAATGTAAAATGTATTTGGAGAAAGTTATGCGATCGTGAAGTAATGCGACTTCTTCTGAGCCCTAAAAAGCGGGTTTTGCAATTCGGTTTGTAATCTGAGCACGGATTTAGCGGAATAATATGGTTAACTTTATTATCGTACTTATATAGAGTATGATTATAATGTTTGCATTATTTTGATTAACATTTATTCACCTATATCTTTTGTTGTCAAAAACAATACTAGTTTAGATACTTGTCTTTTAAATTTTAATAAGTGGGGTTCACTCACATAATATATCGTGTTTTACACCCAGCTACCGCCAAGCTCTATCCCCTCCAGCAGCGCTGTTGCTAGGAGTCAACCCGAGAAAATACAGTCAATTGTTTCGGCCTTTACTTTGTAGAAATTCATGATTTAGAATAAAACTTAACTTTTAAATTCCTAAAAGCATTAGATACAAATTCAAATTAATTTTATCCCGAAGGAGAAATTATTTTTTGGAGCTAAAAAAATGTTCAAAAATTTTATCAATAAAATTAAATCATTCGAAAGTTTTATTTTCATAAAACTATCTCAATTAAACGACGCAGTTTCTTTAAAATTCTTATTTCATGGCTACATATGCAGTCGTTAAAGTGAGCATGGAATAAAATTAAAAATTTGACCTTATTAAACTGATAAGACGTATATACATGTACCTACTATTCAGAAACTTTATAAATTTACACATTAGTAATTAGATTCAAAATATTGCATTATTTATGCTGGTTAAAATTCCTGTGGGAAGATTATTAGCCTTAAAACGTGAGTGTTAATTATAAATAAATTTATGTTAATAATAAAATTACGATATATCATCAACGATGTTGAATTTTATTCCGAATAAATAAATAATAAACATTTCACCTTTCCCGTAATTTTTTAAACATTAAATATAGTTTTCATTTTAAGAGTATATGGTTCACAAAAAGCTCAAGGTTTGATTATCAGCTTCAAATTTTCAAATTTTATAATTATCAGGCATCTTGCAATCACGATCAGGGTCGAAAATCATGTTTATTCTTTTCTATGTACGTACAGAAAAATTTTCAGGGATATTTTTTCAAACAGAACAACGAGCGCTATTATGCTAAATAAACCTAAACCTATCTGAGTCGCGGCGTTAAAACTTCTAAATTACTCTTCGCTAAAAAAAAAGAAGTCTGCATCCCACTTAATCTGATAAAAATTATCGTCTTAGAGAACTCGTCCCGCTGTGCTTCCTTCGTCATAATTTTTCTCACGTCCGTCGCATCGCCGAAAGCTTAATGAGGCGAAGGAAAGAAAACTTCCGCAATAACTGCTCTATTTTCAGAATGAATGCGGAAAGTGACTGCCTTCGTCGAATCGCAGATTCAGACAGCAGCATCCCAATTATTCTCGCAGATAAAGAGGCTGAGAGAGATGGGTTAGAGAGATCGTGAGGAAAGAAAGAGAGAGGGGAGAGGGAGGAAAGAGGAAGAAGAGAGGGGAAAGAGGAAAGAGAGATAGAGAGAGGGAGGATATAGGAAAGAGAGAGATTAGAGGGAAGAGAGGGAGAGGAAAGAGGGAAGAGAGAGGAGAGAGAGAGGGATGTAAGAGGGGGGAAAGAAAGGGGAGGAATGGAAGGAAGTGTGATTTGGGAAAGAGGAATAGGGAATGGACCCTCCTTGGAGTAAGATAAAACTCAAAAGTAAGGCGATATTCTCGCCGTGGCGGTCGAAACGCAGTTCGTCCACTCGAAGTGGGTTCGCCGCGTGGGCATCAACAGGGGGAGCGAACCCTGATGGAAAATTGCGCGGATATGCTCCAAAAACTTTATACGGCTCCCAAACACTAGACGAAATATTATTCCTCTAAAGCTATTCAAACTCTCGACGCTTGAAAAATGCAGCGACTCCATATGAGTCAGCCATCTCGATGACTTCCACCCGGAGAAGCGGAGCTAAACTCGGGGCCCTTCGTTAACGGTCCATTCTTTTTAAACCCACTCAGCAAACCGCGCTTCTTTACTCACACACCCTCCCTTTTGCCTCTTCTCTCTCTCTCTCTCTCTCTCTCTGCGAACCCTTTCTTCCTCTCCCCTTTCCTCTCTTCCTCTCTCTCTACCTCTATCTCCCTCTCTCCTCCCGACCGCCAACTCTCCCTCCCTCTTATCTCCAGACGGCCTCGACGGAGTACCCCAGAAATCCACGGTTCATCAACTGCTCAAGAGATGGAGCCACCGTGCGGGAAAACCCCTCGGTAAACAAGAGTTTTGAAGCACTTCCGTCCCATCAACACCCTCGAGAGCAGAACCCTTTTCGTCCCTCCATTTCGCGACTGCCCGTCATTGGCGCGTCTTCCTTCTCCTTGTTTCTTCCCCCTCGACACCTTCCCTTCAGTTTCCCCCTCTTTCTCCCTACCTCTGTCTCTCTCTCTCGTTTATTTCTTTTCTTTCCACATGTATCGCTCTCTACTTTGACCTCTAACCTTTCCTTTAATTCCGATATGCCTTTCTCTTCCCCCATATTATATTCTTATCTGTCGCAATCCCTTTAATCCTTCATTCATTCTCTATTAATTCAACTGCTTCTTCGTACTTTTTTACCTTTTACTTAAACAAGGACTTTTGGCGACATTGTATCTCCCTGTTATTTTGAAGGAACATAAAATCTAACCGAAGAACCCTTACTTTATACTTTTGTATTAATAAATTACTATTGTGGTTATATAGAAAAAGGATTCTAAGAGAATTTTAGTAAATACAACTCAATTAGGTTCTTACAACTAGTATTTAATATTCTTGGTGAATTTAAAATTGCGCTTTATAATTTACCTTATTATTTAATGGTTCTTAAATTATTTTATTAAATTGCACATTCTAATTTATCTAGTAAATATTTTATGGTTCTTAAATTCTTATTTTATCAAGAATAAAATGGATCATTTGTCATGATTAAGATATTTTTCGGAACAATAAAAGTAATTCGGAAATACCGCTCTACATCTCTCATACGTCTCTCTTACGCCTAAAAAAAATCCCGATGGATCTATTAAAATATACAATTCTCTGAAGAAGCTGATACCTGGTGGAATGATGGAAGTTGGTGTAATTTGAACTAAAATATTTCTACTACTAACAGGCAAGCTTTGAAAATATCCACAACTGGAGCAATAACAAACGTAATGATATTTTTAAATAAATGTCGATCAGATAGCATTTATATCCTAAAATTTAATATTTTCTCATTAATATTAGTACTTTCTTTAAAAATATATTCATATACGTCTCAAATATCTAACCAAACATGCAATAGAAATTTCTGTAAGTCGCAAATAATGGTAAATGAGCGATGTCTAGGCGAATGATAACCGAGTACGTATTTTTAGAGATCCATTCCGATCGTGAACTCTCAAAGGTTAATCGAAAAATCAACACACGATTGCCATTATTTTTAAACCTCGGAAATTTCCATCGCGCAAACCAATTCGCTGGAGAAATATCAAACGCCTGTTTCCCCAATTGCGATAGCTTCGCTGCAAACTGGAGCCGTCCAATTCCCTTCGGGCAATGGGTCGAGATTGCATTATACGGACTTACCCCTTCTCCCCTACCCACCCACCCCTCTCCCTGCGACTCAGCCGCTCCATCAAAATGGCACTGTCTCCCTCTCACACTCTGACTACCTCATCAACAGCTTTGACTTCCTCCCCTCCTCCTCTCATTCCCACTCCGGATTATTTCCAAACAGTTTCCGTGGATTTGCCTTAAAAATGATGACAATTACATGAGGTTCTCGCTCCTACATAGGAAGATTTAAATAGGGTACACTTTCGAGGAGTGGGTTGAGAGGGAAAGAGAGGACCTGGCCGGTGGTCAGCGAAGCGTGCGAGCAGAGGAGCAGATAAACAAATGGTGTAAGAGACTTTGGACGGGTCATTTGTCCAGGATTGCTACTTCTCGTTCCCAGGTCGATGTCAAAACGATGTAAAGGAACCATCGCCTCGAAGCTTGCTTTTTTGTTTATATGGGCATACCATGATATCTAAAGAAAAACAAAATAATATATTTCTTTACAATTCAATATTGATCTCCATGCTAACAGTGGTGACTTCGGCGAAAATTAATGTTGAAAAAAAATTGTTCTCCAAACCACAATTTAATTACTTATGGTTTTGCAGTCAAGGCGGCTGTGGTGTTTTGCATTCTGTTTTATTTTTTATAAAGTGGTTTTTCTAATAATGTTTATGGTGTTATCGGGTAAAGTTTTTATCGAGGATTCAATGTCTGCAACAGTGAAAGGGCAAAGAGAGATTCTTATAAATTTTTACAAGTCTCTTCTTTAAGGTCTTTTTCGAGTAGTGCGAGGTCATTTTTAAATGTTTTCTCAGAAAGGTTGGTGATATTTTTGTGTTATGGCTTGATAGTATTTAACTTGTTTTTCATTTGTCTCGTTAAAAGATTATAATTTCCTATGAAATTTGTTTGTTTTACTTTGGACTTTCTGTTGAGTGACAGTATGTGTTTAATTCATGTAGAGCTTCCATATTGACGATTCAAAGCTTGATAAAAGAAAACGTAATAACAGAGCCCTATGGTTACAACTAATGACAATTGGAGAAACTATAAAAAAAATTATGGTTATTAGGAGGTTTCTCCATTTGTCAAAGCTTGATAAGTTTTTGATAATTTTTGGATGTAAGTAAATTACGGCTTAGGAGAATATTTTCATTTTTCCAATATTCATAGTGATATATTTGAATAAAATACTAACTTAAGTAGCTACATTATGGATATTCATTCATCCATTCAAAGTAATGCATTACAATAATTATATAAAAAGTTTGAGTATTCACTATTTCGTAAGAAAATTGAAATAGTAGATGGAACTAAAATAATCGTATTTTTTAAATAAAAAAATAAAATACTGGATGAATTGATTAATTTTTAAAATAATAAAAAATTGTATCCTAAATGCTGGAAATAAATTTCTATCGATAAAAAAGAAAAAAAAGAAAAATCCTTAATTAGCCCTCACTTATGCAATATGATTGTAAACAACATAGCATTAGTGAAATAGGTGGATAACATTAACCCTTCGGGTCAATTACTGGGAAGCGCATATGAAAACAGATGCGAAACGAGCACCGAAAAATAACGAACGGAAACAAGAAGATGAGGAGGGAAGAGTTCCATTTTAATGATTCAATTATTTCTCCGAGGAAGCTTTGTGGCCCATCTCGGAAAAAATGTAAAGATCCTGGGCGATGACGTTTATGTTTCAGCACGTAAGAAACTAAAAAGGTATGAGGGCAAAAAGATCCTCTCGGGTCATAAAGAAGAAAGGAGAGGATTTTACAAGAGAGAGAGAGAGAGAAGTGGAGACAGAAAAACAACCAGAAATCCCCTGTAATCGGATATGTTGGTCCGAAGTTAAAAGGAGTGGGGGGAGACGGAAAAAGATGAGAAGGAAGGGAAGAGAGGAAGCTACAAGCGGCAAAAAAACTCTTTTGAGGGCAATGCAACGATATGGAAGGTGGAAAATTCAGGCTCGGAAAGGCTTAAAATTTCGGCGAATGAAAAAGAGGTGAAAGAAGAGGGAGGAGAATGAAATAGAATGGAAATGAATGGAATAATGAGGGAAGGAGGATATCACATCGGCCAGTTTGTTAAGGAAGCGAGACACGGAAGCAGGACGGGAGGGAAATAACCTTCAGATAAAGATTTAATAGGAGTTTGTGGGTGGCGGGTTGAAACATGAGGGGGTGAAGTGTGTTGGAGAGCTCGGGCCACGAAACGGAAAGGGTGAAAGAGGGAGAAAGTGGGAGTTGAGAAGAGAAAGTACGGAAGAGGCAAAGAAATGGCGAGAAGACGGTCGGATGGGAAGACTAGAGAGAGAGAGAAGAGAAAAAAAGAAGCTACACAAATGGTTTGGAACATTCTCTTCATACGTTTCCCATTTTTTTGTTAAAACAAAAAATATTTTCAAAACAGAAAACAGTTTGAAATAAACATGAGCGCCTTCTATACTAACGCATATTTTAGTCGAAATAAAAAATACTTAACGAAAATGAAATGTATTCTAATTGAGGTTGATCATTTCAAACTTTGATATTGACGAAAAATTCATTTACAAATTACTTACCACTTGTAGTTGCCTTGAACGTTAATCATATGCAGACCTTAACCTTAACATCTTCCAAAAATTTGTGATAATTGCGTCGAATTACAACGCCGACATCGACCAATATTAAAATAGGAATTGCCTGGAATGCGACATGACAAAAATCCAATACCGAGATCATTTCGCTCCAATAACTATAATAAGGTTGCGCTAAACCAGATGCGTTTAATATTTATTAATCGGCCATCATCGGTGGAAATTCATTTAACACAGATTCAAAAATGTATCCGCTATAAACTATTATCATTGAATCGTCATTGATGACGGCTGCTTTGTAGCCGCCATTTATTTTGGTTATTGGAGCGAATTGGTTTATCGATTCGACGAATTTTTCTCAGCAAAATATGAGTTAAACATTTATGAGAGTCCAAAAATTAGAATAATTACGAGATCGCGACAAATTTAAAAGAAATAAGTTAAAAAGAACTGAAAAAGCACCTTCCGAAAGCGATTTTTTTAGAATTTTAGAGTAATTTTTTGGAATATTTAACGCACATGCATGATTTATTAAACTTCAGATTTAGCAATCAAACTGTGCCATTATAATTTAACACCGTATTTTAATCAGAAACTTAGCTTCATAAACAAAATCAATCAAAAGTTAACTACAACAAACCTCACCGCCGTTAAGCAGTTGTAACATGATCTTTATCCCTTTTCGAAAGTAAATTAAGCGTATTTACGCTTCGCATTTATTTCTGTAGCAAATTAAACAAAACGAAACTTTACCTTAGTAACGGACCCATATAGATGGTTCATAAAGGATTTTTATAAACCCTGCTAAAAGGCAAACTGACGGACTCCAAAATCAATAGTGTTCATATCTGTTACTAATCGAAACTATTCTGAAAACTTAGTTTCCCAGGTCTTCTCGCTGCTTTAAAATTTTGAACACACGGTCGGACGAAGTGAAAACGTGAGCGATTTGTTTTAACCGTTAAAAAATTGCCACCAATAAACAATGTCGCTCGGTACTCACGAAAGGATTGAAGAGTAAAACAATTCACGTTGCGATAGCAACATATAGGAGAATATGAGTGCTGCAATAATGTTGACGATAATTCTATTATTTCAGGAGTTGATTTCGACTGATATAACATGTTATCGTGTTTCACTGATAAAAAATTCGCGAAAATATAAGCAACAATCTTAGACATCGATGTTAACTTCATTTCATTATTATTTAGGAAATATTATAAGATTTGTATTCGAATAAAATATTAATTTGGAAGCGATTAACTTTATAACAATTATTTTTATATTTTTTATAAATTTGATACCTTGAAATGAAACCGTTTTATATAAATATGCGACGTATTTCCACTAAAATCCGAATTGTGATTTTAAAATAATACTGAAAAAGGAGAATCGGAAACATATTAAATCAAAAAAATTATGAATAATTTAACGATTAATCAGTATTTCTACTTAAGTAAAATATCAATAAACAACGATATTAGACATGGATTATAAATTAATTTTACACATAAATCAGTGAAAGAAGTTAAAGAATTACAAAGAATGAGAAAAATGAACACAAAAAGAGGCTGAAATTTGGCGAAAGAATGAGAAGGGAGATGAGTATGGAAGAAGAAAGATGAGAAAAGATAAAGGGGCGGAGGAAGAAGAGAGAGAGAGAGGAGACCAGAAGGGATGTTTCCGAAGCTAGGTCGAACGTATAGTAGTCAGTACATTTCCGCGTTCCCTCGCATGGTCCGGCTATAACGAGAGCATTATGGAAATCGAGGCAGAGAAGGGAGACGAGAGAGGATGAAGTGAGGCAAGGGAGTAGAGGGAGGATAGGAGTGGGGTTGAGGAGGGAGGGAGAGCAGGAGTGGGAAGAGGGGAAGAAAAAGTTAGCGCGAGCCGTGGATTGGGGAGAGAAAGAGGAGGTAGACGGTGAATACGAAGCAGCAGCAATGGTGATGGGGTATGCTTTAGACTTCAGAACGGAGTTATAACGCCCTCCTAAGTGTGTGTGTGTGTGTGCAGAGGAGGGAGGGGAAGGAGGTGGAAAGGAAGGAGTGGGAGAGGAGGGAGAAAGGGCAGGAGTGTGTCGGGAGGAGGAGAGGGAGTGGGCGTCGGAGATAAGGGGAAGGTTGCAGGGATGGTAAGAGAGAGGATTTGGGAAGAAGGGATGATTCCGTTTAGGGGGAAGGAAGAGAAAGAGGGAAGGGGAGCCTGAGCGAGAGAGAGAGAATATGAGAAAATGGGTGGAGGAAGTGATGCGAAGGCAATGTATAGCGAGTAAATGGAGTGAATAAAATAAGAAGTTCAGGAATATACGCTCCATTAATTTCTGTCCCGCTTTGGGTCCTCATTTCACGAGGTTAAATTCTTTTATCAATCTTTATAGTTATTCAAATGTCTACTGTAAGCACCCCCGGAAAAGATCCATTATGCAGCGTAGTGAATAACACCTCGAGTAATACTGTCCATTCGTTACTCAAATGCATTTTATACATATCGATTGAAATGTTGCGGGAATTTTAACTGAGCATTTTGTTTGTTTTGTTTTGTATGGAATTTCTTACTAATCAACCTCTTGGATTATTATAGCCATAAGTCCTTCCACACCAAACACACTCGCAAGGAAGGAGGAAAACCCGGTGCCGGCATTAGCTTACTCTTAACGAAGAGCACCAAGGGGGCCAACTGCTTAACGTCCCTTCCGAAGGGACGCGCGGTCTCCTCAAACCACACAAGTAGGAGACGGGACGATCCCATGTTGAAAAATGCGACCCCCAACGGATTCGAACCTGGGACCGCTGCGTGGAAGGCCAGCGCTCTAACCATTCCGTCAACGCCACCCATTTTTAATAGGACAAATTTTTCTCTTATGAATGCAATTATTTCGTTGTGAGATGTGACATACCCCTGCAGCACTTATCACGGGCTTGATACCTGAGGTTAACGCACGTATCTATGCTGTGCCGAACAATTAATTAGTGGAGATTCTGGAGAACGATTAAGTAAATTACTCTTCCTCATTCCGTTGAAAACCATATATCGCCAGCGTGTACATGTTTCATAAAGATATTGACACATCAGATTGATAAATTGCATTTTAAAGTTAACCATTATTGAAATAATACAAACCGCTTTTCCCATAACTATCCATATCATATTTTTCATGAATTTATAATAGTTGGAGTTTATATTTAAACTGAAAACCGTCGGATGCATAAGTGGAAAAATGTTTGGAGAAAAGTATAATAACGATGTATTTTACACGTGGTTTTGAGAAATACAACGTGAATTTTTTTTTCACATTTGAGTTAAATTTTTTAATACTTACAAAATGATTGCTAATAAAATGCTCTACAAATAAAAGCCTTTTCAAGGAATGTTGAAAGAATTTTTTAAATTAAGTAATGACTTCTTTGACTTAAAATTATTTTATTTTCATAATTTGTACGTAAAGATGCGTGCGACCGTTTTTCCGCTCAAAACCTGAGAAAGACTAATCCAGTTTTGATCAAGTTTTCACCTTTGGATAAGTGGTGACTTAAATAAAAAAGCGAATGTTCATTAAGGCATGAAAATTAAAAAATTAAAATAGGTATATGACAAGGACGAAGAACGGGTGTACATACCAGTTGGGCCAAATATTTCTCAATAAATTCTCATAACTACAAATATTAAATAACACGGTCTTGATCAGCAATAAATTAATTTAATATCATATGGTCTAAAGAAAAATACCTAAGTACATAAGTAATAAGTTGACTGCATAAAAATATACCGTTCTGATAGAAATTAATGTCACGCGATGCGATTATACGATCTTTCAGAGCAAATTGGAAATGCTATAATATAGAATTATGTAACTTCAATTCGAAGGTTAAGAGGAGAGAAGAGAGCTTTGCGCTAGCAGAAGACTCTTAACAAAACCACTCATCTTCTTTTACTTCTTTCATTTTTTATTATTACCAGTGACTTGCCTGTTGCTACGCAAAAAATAGAATAATATACTTTGCTTTTATAATTCATATATTTCAGGATAACAGAAAATGTATTAATTTAAATTTATTGAAATTTTAGTTTTAAAAATATGACTTGATGGCTATATTCAAATGATAATCATCAAACAAATTAAATAAAGAAATAAAATATAAAATTGAATAAAAGAGTGACCCAATCGAGATCGAACCAGGGACTTCATATTTCATATTAGCGAGCCGACGCGTTACTCGCTGTCACCCGGACTCCCCAATAAATATTGTTGTTGTATCAAATTGCTATTCAAATAGTATGTCATTCAAATGACCTTGCCTCAGACGGACATTCGACATATTATATATAGATTATATCTATTTTGTAAATCTGTATCAGCCATCCAAGTCGAAGTAGCATTATTATTGGTACAGCTCAAAACAACAAAACGAGATTTGTCTTCCGGGAAGCATTACTTTCATGCTGAGATTTTGTTTTATTTTTTTTATTTTTATCGGAATTAATAATTTTCAAATTTATAGCTTATGCCTAACTGCATAGGATCATTATATTACATCTCCATCAATTTGTATTTCTAGAACAATTTTTTATCAAAGAGAAGTTCATATATGCCGCCTTTGATTTGTACTCGAATAATAGAGCATACAAACTATAGCAGAAAATTCATTACAAAATTATCATCAACGGTGTTTTAAATATAAGGATTCCTTACTTTTGTGTCATGCTGCACAATAGGATTTCTACCTGCTCGACAAATAATATTTTTTTAAATCTCATGTTGCCCGTCAAATGTCTTCTAGAATCAATGTGCAAAAATTGTGCGTTTGTGATGCAAAATATGCGCTGACTCTAAACTGAAAACAGAAAAATACGCACACTGTTAATCATTTAAACCCCAACAGTATATTTATTAACCCTCTGATTCGAGAAAAACCACCTGCCCCCAGATATGAATTGCTGCCAGTGATATTATTATAAATTAATAAAACTAAATATAGGTGTTCGTGTTTTTAATTACAAGAAGTACATTGTGTACCGTTATATATGTACAGAATTCATATGGATGAGCAAAATGTTTAACCTATCTCTCTCTCTCTCTCTCTCTCTCTCTCTCTCTCTCTCTCTCTCTCTCTCTCTCTCTCTCTCTCTCTCTTTCTCTCTCTCTCCTAAAAGAAACATTTAAAAGAAAAAAAATAGAAATTCGATCTTTTTTCTTCTTCAAAGACCGCAAAATCACCCGCAATACCGCACAGCACGTCGCAAAACGGCGTGTCTGTGTGCGCGCGCGTGTTCGTGTGCGTTTCAAAGCCTTAAACATCGGTCTTTCTCGTGATTAATGTCCTGCAAGACTTCTTCTCGACCCGCGCTTTTTCCTCGAGCCTTCCTTACCTCCCCTCCTTCCCTCTCCTTCCCCCTCTTTTCCCCTCCTCCTTCCCCCTCCACTCTCCCCCAACCCTCGCCCTTTTCACGTACCTACACCCACACCGTGCAAAGTAGAAGGGCCTTTGGACCTGACACCCTGTCTCACTATCCCCTATTCCCCGAATTAATAGGCTGTCCGTGAAAGCTGGCGTTCGGCTGGGATAGGGTATAGAGGGTGAAGGGAAGAGTAGGAAGAAAATCGAGGGTTATGGATAAGGGAAGGGGAGGGATACATCCGAGGGAAGGACTAGTTTTTTGCCTTACGTACCCTGCCCCTTTCTCCCCCCTTCTCCAGTCCCTGCCTTCAACCTGGGGTTCTTGTATCGCAAAATTCACCCCCTTCCCTCGCACCTACGCCATAGCATGGTGGAGAAAGAGCCCGCATTATAGGTTCTGCTCCGATGATCAAGCGGACCTCCTAAATCAGGGTGCGATATCTTATCCAGGGACGCCTCTCAATTCGATCCCTTACTTCCACTATCTCTCGAAACTCCTCCAGAGGTGTAGATGGGTTCGGAGGGGGTTAACTACCCTTCCAGAATCTGCTTCCTAATGTAACTCCCGACTAAGCCAGTTTTGCCCAGTGTTCTTATCTCCAAACCAAACCCACCTCGTATCGTTCTTCACTTATCTATATTTACTTATATCTATCCTGTAATTTCTCTTATGAAAAATGGACTTTCTTTCCCGCTAATCCAAATATCTTGTCATTTTTTCCAGATAAAACCGGAGTATGAATAAATTCTTCTTTTCATTTCTGTGCAAACTTATTAGGGCATCTTTTTTATCGAACCTTATTTTATTAATCCAAATTCCACATCCTCTTAAAATTTCTTCTATTATTTTTTAAAAAATCCAACTTTATACAAATTCCATTCATTTCTCCGACCTCCGTTCTTTGCTGAGCACTTCAATTTTTCGAGAAAAAACCTCTCAAAACTTTCCTTCCGACTTTTATCCTTTGCTCCCGAAAACTCCTTCCCTCCGCAGAATTTTCCTCTTCCATCCTCTCCCCTTCTCTCCTTACGCATTCGCCCGCACTAAACTTTTCTTTCGCATCCATCCCGAGCACCAAAACTTTCTTGTCCCTCCGCAGCGGTCGCCAGACCCCTTCCCTCCCTGCGGCCCCCACCTTCTCCTTTCTCTCATTCCCCTCCTCCCGCACACTCCCTCATCTCCTTCTCCCTCCCAACAAAGTCCCTTAGAACTTGCCTTATTCCCCTCGGGGCAAGGGAGTGTTTGACGGGTGGCGTGAAGGAGGGGTGGACGAAAACAACGCACCAACTCGCCTCTGGATTGGCCGAGGAGCGGCGCCACTTGTCGGCAGCGGAGGAAAAGGGTATTTTGGAACCCCGCCTCTCTCTCTTTCGCTCAGAACTTGGCCTCCCATCCTATCTGCAGCCTCCCCATCCTTGAAATCCTCCCTGTGAACAAAAGTTCTTCAGGAGTAGGAGCGCGGTGGGGAGACTGGAAGGGGGAAGAAAAGGGATACAAAGGGGCCGGAGGGGGAGGCGGGAGGGACAGGAGGGGCGGGAGGGGAGGGGGAAGAGCGTGGGAGGGTTTCCATGTGGGGGTGAGTTGAGGTCCCGGAATTTTCGAAGGGTAATGGGATAAGTTCCAGATAGGGATCTCAACGGCTGGCGTTTTAGGGAGGAAGAGGGAAGTGTTGTGCTCCAGAGAAACGGAGGGATCGGAGGAGAGGGGGCAGGGGATGGGGGGCGTTGTGTGCTCTCCATTTCCCCCGGGGTGTAAAGGAGAAGAGAAAGGGAAAGAGAGGAAGGGAGCAGAGGGAGGAGGCGGAGGGGTAGAGAGAGGGAAGGGGGTGATAGGAAGAGAGAGGGAGGGGGCGAAGGGGAGGGAGAGAGGGAAGTCGGTGATTGAGAGAGAGAAGGAGGGGGCGATAGGGAGAGGGGGGGTGATAGGGACAGAGAAGGGGCGGAGGGAAGAGGGAGAGAGGGAGGGGAGGGTTGTCACCCGGAGGCAGATGAGAAAGAGGACGGACAAAGGCCGAGAAGATATGCCGACAATAATGGTATATCTCGGAAAAAAATTAAGAAAAGAAGTTTGAAGATATAAAAATTACTGAATGAAATTGCATTAATTAGGTACCTAATAAAAAGGCAAATGAAAAATATAAACGCGGTAAGTAAATGAAAGGAGAGCAAAAGATCAAATATTATTAATCTCCAACTTTTAAAGATTATTTGGAGATGAAATATGTCACACAAATGTTTTGTTAGAGATATATATTAAAAATTTCCGTATCACTTGCATTAAATGAGTGAAACACAAAAAATTGGAACATTTCAATAAACTACTGAATTAAACTCATTAATGAAAAATGTATAAATTAAAATGATTGTTTAGCGTGTTGTAAATGACCTAATAAAAATCAAAAATTTTAACAGTACGAAGATTTTCATTGGTAAAACTTGAATTCATTGGCATTCGTTTATATAAATGTTACATTACAAAATTTTTAGCAAGGCTTTTCAGTTACATGTATATTTGATTTACATTCGTTGAAATTCTCCGATGAGAATAGAAACTTAGAATTTTTATTTCTGGCGCATAATAGCTAATTAAATTTGTTTAGAACTATGAAAATTGGCAAAACAACACCAGAACAAAATATTTTAATTGTTATTTCGTAAAATATATCGACAAGAGTAAAGGCAAGCAAAGTTTTTAGAAAATTGGCGGCGAACTACAACAGATAAAAATGAAATTGAAATAAAATCAAAATTAATAAATATCTACTTTTATGTGTTCAAGAAAGTTCGAAACGATAATTTATGCGTGCATAGCACAAAAAGTAAAGGAAAATGCTTTATTTAGAGCTTAGCGTTCGTACTTGGACAGAGGCATTCTATCGTTAGGAGGGCAAAAAGCTGGTGATAATGATGAAGGAGAATTAATGAGGCCACGCGGTAAAATCAGCTTTAATAAAGGTTGTTTCTAAAGTGATGGTTAGTTTACGGTGAGGCCCGGAGATGTAAAGGTTAACCGTACGACCAAAAGAGAAGATAAAGAGAGGATGACGGGAAGGATGGAAGAGAGAAATTGACAAGAATAAAACAATGGAGAGTGAAAGGGAATTAAACACAAACCAACGCGACATCGGAGCAATTAACTTTATTTGCCGAAATAGGCCGCTTTTTAATTCACAATGAATGAGATGAATGAATATAAATCTTTATATTACCTTCCATAACTACAGCTTCCAGATGGGCAAAGTAGATATTAAAAATTAAAGGTGTCATCGACATTTCCATTGAATGACGACCTCACGTCAACGAAATAAATGCACTCATACCAGTCGAAGAAGAATTTGACGATGAAAGGAGAAAAATGGACCTCGCCCCGTTTCGTCGATTGTTATTTTCGGTGAAAAGGAAATAACTGCAACTATTCTACATTTATAGCCTCTTACTCGGCGATTACACGTAAACTAATGCCTTTTGTGGAATACGCGAATGAACAATCGTCAGAAAAAAACACTTCCAAGAAAAATAGGCACAGCGCCTTTCAAACGAAATAACGACTGGTTGGAGGATTGCGAGCGAAGAATAGCACAGCGAAGGAAACATGCAGTTATGGGTTGGATATCGGAGGAGGAGAGGGGTGGAGAAGAGGTGGAAGGCGTGGGAGCGATAAAAAGACGCACAGAGGAAAGAGAATGGGAGAAAGGAGAAAGCGAGAGGAAGAGAAAACGGAAGAGAACTGGCATCGCTTACGGCGACTGTTTTTGGAGAATCGAGCGACCTCAACGAAATTATTGGGCTCCTCGGCGGCCGCCCTGGCACTTAGTCTTCTCTTATCGCAGATTAAGATAAGAGGGAAATTGCCGCGGCGCCGATACAATTTACACCGCGTACGTGTAACGATGGGTTTTGCTCCGTTCTGGAAGGACCAGAAGGGGAGAGAGAGGGGGAGGGGGGGGAGGGGGAGAGGGGGCCTAACCTCCCTTTCAAATCTCACTCCGTGACGTCGCTCTTCTCTTTCTCCCTCTCTCTCTCTCTCTCTATCTATCTCCCTCTATCTCTGCAGACCCGCTTGTAGCAGCGTGGCGAAGGAGGTTGGAGGGCGGGGGATGAAGGAGGAGGCTGGAGTGATATAGGAGGGAGGACGGTAGGCGTATGGGCTGTTTTTACCTTCGACCCGCATCCACGCTACCCACTCCCTCTTTCTCCCCCCCTTTCCTTCTCTCCTTCTCCTCCCCGAGACTCTCAGAATCTGATGACGCCGAATCAATGCGCGAGGCCATTGTGCAGAGGAACGAAGAGAGAGGAGGTTCGGTGTGCGAGGAAAGCGACGTCGAGAGGATGGCGGTTAACTGCGGTCACGGAGTCCAGAATTGGAGGATCGGACGAGACAGAATTTTTTAAAAATACACGAGCTTGAGGATTATAAAACTATAGTAAATCTAATTTATACATTCATATAAGCATTTAACAGCAAAGGAGGATAAAGTTAATCGATAATAATATTATAATTTTCAAATATCTTGTAGTATCATCGTTAAGCATATGTTGACTCCCACCTGCAACCTCTCGTCCGTTAAATCCCATCTTTTATCAAAGACACTAACACCTTTCTACAACGCCTCAAATTACTCCCTTCCCCTCTCCCACCCAACACTATATACTATAGACGTCTGCTCCCTCTACAACAACATTCCTCACAACCAAGGACTGTCCGCCCTGAGAAAATCACTGGACTCAAGACCATCTGACGCAAGACCCTCCTCCCATTGCCTAACGGAGCTGACTGAAATTGCTCCAAAAAAACAACTCTTTCTGAGAGCGCCACTGCATACAAATAAAAGGTACCGCGATGGGCACTGGCATGGCGCCCTCCTATGCCAATGTCTTCTTGGGTGAATGGGAGGAAAGTTTTCTTGGCGTATACCCCAGACCACTCCTATGGCTGAGGTATATTAACGACATACTTCTTCCCTGGAAGCATGGATCTGATTCCCTTCAATCCTTTTTACAACGCCTCTCATTCCACCCGACGCTTCCCACCACTTCTTTTCCTCCAACATCACCTTCCTGGATCTCTCAATCCAGGAAAACAGAATCCACACCAGCGTGCACCTCAAGCCCTCCAACCGCCTTCAATATCTCCACTTCCACAGCTACCATCCCCTCCACACCAAAACCTCAATTTCATATACCCTAACCCGCCGAGTGCGGAGAATCTGCTCGGACTGAGATTCGCTGTTCGAAGTGCTTCACCACACTCGAACATGCATTTCTACAGCGCGGATACCCGTCGGATCTGATCCGGGACCAAATCCGGCGGGCAGTCGCACCCACCACCCCTAACTCCCACCTCAATACCCACACCATCACCGATTCCACTCCCAAACTCACTATAACCACCCTGTTTTTCCCGGCATCCAAGATATTTTGAGGAATATCCTAAAAGCCGCACACCATATCCTCACATCCTCTCCCCACCAGGCTCCATTTCCTAGACCACCGATCCTCTCCTTCCGCCTACCTCCTAATCTGGCAAACATTTTATGGAAAAAAGAACCCCCAGTACTCACTCCTCTGCACCCTGCCGGTTCTCACCTCTGCCGTAGATCCCGATGACTCACATGCCCAATAAACCCCCCTGCAATTTCTTCTCCAGCCCCACAACTAACATCACCTACCCCATAACTTCTCCCACCAACTGCACCACCCGCAATATCATTTACCTCCTGAGATGCACCCAATGTCCCGCTTTATATGTTGGCCTCACCAGCAATCCCCTCAACATCTGCATGAATGGCCACCGCAACAGCGTCATTATTAAACGAACGCTGCCTGTGGCCGTTCATGCAAACAATCACAAACTCAAATTCAATGATTGCTTCACGGTGAGGGCCATTTGCGCTCTCCCCGATAATGCTTTGGGTCCCCAACTCCGTCAGTGGGAGCTTGCACATATTCATCTTCTAAACTCCTTCACTCCCCCTGGCCTCAACCATCTCTAGGATTTCGCTCCTTTTCTGCCATTCCCCAACCCCCTCCGTATCCTCCAATCCCCGACTTTTCCGCACTACCCTTCCACCCCCATGGCTCTAACCAGTGTCACTACCATCAGTTGTCTCTCTCCTGTGCTGGCGAAGGGATCACCCCCGAAAGTTTCCGTGTTTTTTGTTTTTGTGTTTGTTTTACGTGTGTCACTTCGACACACCTAGTAGCTCACCAACCTGAAGTCATCTTATTGGTGAGTGCTTACTGGACTTCCCTGTCCGAACAACTTGTTGACTTACCTTTTCTCTTCCGTAAGCATTTATATATATATGAAGTCGTCCGATTGGTGAGTGTTCACTGGGCTTCCTCATCGCAACATCTTGTTGTCATCCATACATCCATTTTACCTTTCCTTTTCCTAACTCCCTTCCAAGACGGTCTTCTTTCTTCTTTCGCTCCATAACGGCTTCTTATGCGCTAAATACAAACTTAAAACAATTAACACTGGAAATTATACAATTATACTCGCCAATAAAAGGAAGCAGACGAACACAAGTGGTGGCTGTTGTGAGTGACATAATAGTCGAGGTTTAAAGTGCTGGGGGGTTGTCTTGGCCCTACCCAAGTTTCGTGGGCAAGGACACAAAATTTCTCAAGTGTGTTCAAATAGTATTACACAAAATCTTAGTCTCATCTCCAATGTACAATATCCTCTCCACTCTCATCTCGTTTATTGTAGTATTAATACGTAAAGCATAAGAGACAATTAGAGACTGAATGGTCGCCTTGTGGTGTAGTGGAGAACTTTCTTGCATTTGTATTGCACTGGCCGCGTAAGAAATTCCGGTAGCAATTAGTTTGTCGCATAATAGCGAATTCGCATAAAGCGAACCCGGATAAAGAGAGGGAAACCTGTATAACGAAAAACTAAAAGTTGTATTTTTTCCTGAATAATAATTGAAAGGCCGAAATATAAATCATGTTTTAGCTTGAGAAATTATTGCTGCTACTTGTAGACGTGTGTTGTTGTATATCATCAGATGAAAATAAAATAAAATCATTTACTGTAACCATGTTAATATTATAATGCAATTGTTTTTTGTATTCGTATGAGTGCATATATACGCCGCAATTATAGCCAGCCGCTAAAATAAGATAGATTGTTAAACCAATTCGCTATATTCATAAGTAGTCGCTGTGGCTTTTTCTTAGGCGCTAGTTCGAACCCAAAGTTGCTAGATCTAGCTACAAATTGCTAGGTTGGCAACAGTGGCTGGGTAGCATAGTGGGGCTACCGCATTTCAACCCACGTCTTGCGTTCTTCCTCCGCTCACATATTTAGTTCCCACTCGATTACGAACATCACTAAAGTAAACTTCAACGTAAACAAAACGAATTTTTTAAAGTAATTTAAGGGACCGCTTACCTAATTGCTGGTTTACGTTAGTCGAGACTTACGTAACCCGGGGAAATACTAATTAAAATAGGAAACCCTGTCTCAAGTCTTATAACCCTCAATTGGATAATAAAATAAAATTGTTAACAGAGAATCCGTCATTTTAACAGATTAGATTCAAATTTGTCAATTCGCACGGCACTATAAAAATATCCGTTTAGTTGACAAAATGGCATTAAAAACAATGAAATCGATCCTTTTATTTCTAAAACATCGAAAAAATGCAGCATCGTCAAAGCAATCACGTGGTGGGAAGCACTAGTTATTTGCGTCTCGTTCCTTCCCATTATCCGCGTTCATCCACTCTCGCCCGTCTCCTTGCGGTACACTCCTCCTCTCGGCAATCCGAGCCACCTGCCCGTTTCCTTATCCTCTCTCTCTCTCTCTCTCTCTCTCTCTCTCTCTCTCTCTCTCTCTCTCTCTCTCTCTCTCTCTCTCTCTCTCTCTCTCTCTCTATCCCTCTCTCCTAAAAGTGACGCAAGTTGAGCCCCTTGTCGGCGTGGCACTCCCTCATCCCACCTTTATCGTCTCCCTTTCTCACTGTCAATCCCCTTCTCCCTCTCTCTCTCTCTCGACAGTATCTTCTTCTACCCCTAAAACCATTCTCTCCCTTAACCGATTTCTCTCCTCTCTCTCTCTCTCTCTCTCTCTCTCTCTCTCTCTCTCTCTATCTATCTCTCTCTCTCTCTCTCTCTCTCTCTCTTCCCCCTCGTTCCTATCCCACTCCAATCTAATTCCCGTTTAAACTAGCCATAAGGAACGAGTGAGATGTAAACTTGTAGAGTAATGGATTATGGCGAGCCTTTCTTTTGGTTCGTGAAAGAATATTGCAGTGAATATGTGTGGGGTTAAAGTCGTTGTGGGCAGATCGCGTGAATATTAAGGGAGTTTTAAGGAAAACAATAGCGAAGACGGCCGTTTGATTTTCGCATTGCCTGAGAAGAATGAACGAAGATGCATAGGATCTGAATGATTCGTGTCCTTTTCTCTGCTTTTTCGATATATCTATATCTAGAATAAAACTGATGAAGATACAATGTTTTATGAGTCAGAAAATAAATCTGTAAAACAGATGAACGCTGCTCAACGGGAATAATGTGTAAAAGATATCGTCAGCATGGACATTTCTCTGATATTTTTTCATATTGATAAATGGTTCTGTTTAATGAATAATTAAAATATTTGAACGTTTAACATGCTTTCATATAACTAAAAGTGGAATTACAATAAATAAGAAAAGCTATCTCTTTGCGTTAATTCTAATTAAATATTCAAATTTCTAGAGTGTATAAATTCGGAAATGGATATTTTATTCAACCTAATTCAATTTATTTCAAACCTAGTCTTACATTCCCGGGCACTTAAAACAAATTTCACGAATACGTTCAACATTTTACATACTCCTCATTTTTGGATGGTTATTTTGAATGGAAATTTGTAAGCATCATCGATGAAATACATTCCTATAGTCACTTCAAAATAACGAATGAATTTCACGTCCTCATATCACCGTTACGACCAATTCCATCCATCGATAGCCCATTAGAACAGAAAAATTGAATAGCTAAATCAAAACGAATAAATTTGTAATAAGAGAAAAATACTTTCGTTGTATTATTTTGCGAGAAATAACGTCTAAATATCAACACCTTGCAATATCCGTATAGAACTCCCTTTCTTTCTCTCTCTCTCTCTCTCGCGCGACTTTTAAATCACTTCCCTATCCTTCCTTCGTTTTCCCCTCCTCCAGCCACATATTCCTCTAAACGATCTCTTTTGCTCGACACCCTCTTTCCTCCCACCTCCGCCCACTCCCTTACCCTCTCCTCTCCCCCTAACAATGGGATTAATGCGTTAAGTAATGTGTGAACAGGGAAGAATGCTCCTACTTGCTGTACGCAGGCGCAGAGGGGGAGAGGTTTGGGAGGGGAGGACTGCGGGAGAGAAAAACAACAGACGAGCGGAGGAAGAGAGAGGTGAACAAGGGTTAGGTCGATGTAGTAGTGGCGGGTTAAAAGGGAAAAAGAGGGGAAATAGCACGTGATAGAGAAATAAAAAAGATTTACGAGTTTAAAATTAGGAAGAACTCGTGTTCTCTGGATGTGGAGTGGGATTTTCCGGTTGGGAGAAAGAATTGGATAAGGTGTCCCATAAGCGTGGGCTTCCGCTTATGTTTGAACTGGAGAATGAACCGCTTTCGCTCCAAGTGAGAGCGCTGCTAACACCGTGGCAGCTATGAGGCCGCCGTCTCCGTCTCGCCAACCTCCAATCGAATAAATATCGTTTAAGTTAATTAAATCCCAGCCGTTGTGATTCTGCCATTGCAAAGTAAAATCAATTGCGATTAAAACTTTCCGAAAAACTTTAATTTTCTAATTAAAATTGATATAAAATCATTTGTGCCTTCGATAGTATTAAAGTTATCCATTCGTACACCGGACTAAAGATTATTTTAAATACTTGGTAATTTTAAAGAAAATTCTGAATCGCGGCGTATACAAATGTTTAATTTCAGAGTAAGGATTTCCGATCAAACAGAATTATTGGGATCAAAGTCAAATCGGAGAATTTAAAATTCCGATGGAGGAATGGTGTCACAATACCAATAAATTTGTTGCGTACATGAATTTTAAAATATATATGCACTAAATAAATTTTCATGCAAATAAAATATAAATAAAATAATTTTATTAATGATAAATAATTAATAACAATCAATAAAATAGTTCGATTAATTCAGTAATTAATTACTTAACGTTAAATCGCTTCACTAAAGCAGCGTTATTATTCCTAAGATCAAGTTTCAATTATTCGACATTAGCCGCTTTCGGAATTTATCCGTAACCTATAAACTCAAATTCGCCGGCGACAGTTTTTCCGTTTAGCTGCAGTAAATTTGGCCCGACAATGCACACGCGTGAATATGACACGGCGTAAACATTTTCGAGGAAGAAAACACATTCAGTTTATCTTCATAGTTCTTTTTTGGTTCCAAGTTTGGCATAAATGCAAATTATTTACGATTTTTTAATCGAGGAGCGTTCAAGTTCTGGTTGGACGGAAGTCTCTCTTTTCCGCGCAAAGGACACGTAGCGTTCTCTTGCGATCGCGAGACACGCCATTCGTGCTATTCACTAATTATAAAGCGCTGCTCGTATGGTGAAGAAAACCAGCAAAACTGAGCTCTCTCTCCCTTTACATTTCCCTCTGACATTGCGCCTCTATGTATACGTCTGCGCGCAATTCGCAGCGATACATTTATAGATGATAAAGCCTCTCAATATGAGTGCGTTTTACGACGGAATCGTATTCGGGCCGAAACGACCGCTGCCGCCATCTTGAAAGGCCGACTGTTGGTCGCCGAGCCATTCGGAATGAGAGAAAGAGAGAGAATGCGTCACTAACTGCTGCCGCGGGGACATTCTATAATAATTCATCGCACGGACGCCGTGAGCGAGCGCCGTACGAGAAGGCCACTGCAGAAGCGGCGAAGAACGATAAAGTCGACTGATCGTTCCGGATTAAAGCGTTACAGAGGGAATTTGCATCGAAGTGAGGAGTTTCTACCGAGCGATGGAAAACGTCTAAGAAATTATTGAAGCTCAGATTTGTATTATAATGTTAAACAACTTTAGTATTGAATCTAACGGCATTTGTTTTAATTTTCACGGTCAAATTCAAACTAAGCAAATTATATACCGAATTTTCATCACAAAAAAATGGAAACTACCAGGTCTAACCGTTCAAAGGCAGCCACTAGGATTTGCAATCCAGGATTTCGGAATTTCGCTAAATATCCAAGTCCCGAAACCCCGTAGTTTTTATTTTTTTAAGTCCTGGGATTTTGGGATTTTCAAATATTCATTTTTAGAAACATTTTTTCTTAGATTCGCTTTTTATCGTATCGATGACTCAATTATATAACAAGACACAGGGGCGGATAATAGGAAAATATATGCCCGGAGTATTTTGTTGGAACCATCCCATGTGATATCATAATTTACATAAACTAAAGCATAAGTGTTCCACTAGACCAGCGGTTTCCAACCTTTTCCACTTCGCGAACTTCTTGAGCTATCCTATTTCTCGTCGCGATCCCCTTGGATTAACCTTTTATCTTCGCGAACCCCTTGAGTTGCAACAGTTTTGGCGGCGAACCTCTATTAATGGAGAGTAAATTTTGTAAAAACAAATCATTTTTAACGAGTTTAATTCATGAAAAATAAAAAGTTTATATAGCACATAGCATGTAAACGTTCACGGTAAAATCAGAATCTCTGATATTATCATCAGTATCTTGCTAGTAGCCTGAAAAATTCAAATATAATTCTTAAAGCATAAGAAAAAAATTTAAATAAATCCATGGAACTAATTTAAAAGAAACTAAAATATTGGCAAGAATTGTAGAATCAAGAAAGTGAAAAAGACGCCATTACCAAATTTTTCTCGCAAACCCCTCATTTATTTCGCGAACGCCAAGGGATACGCAAACCACCGGTTGGGAAACACTGCATTAGACAATACAGTTGGTGTTCCGATATCAAATATAAAGCCGTGATACGTTGATCCTCAAATTACATCCTTTCGATTCCAACCGAAAGAGAATAGTGACCTTCCATCTACTGAACTGAATATCGTGAATAGAGTGCCTATATATACATTATATTTTTTAATATTTTGGAAAACATACTTTTTGTAATTAAATTTTATATAAATGAATTTTATAATGCTTCGTTTTGAAAAAATGTTAATTTTTAATTAGGTGTTTATTATTATTATTTCGCCTAACTAGGTTGCCCATTTTTATCTCTTCACTTAATACAGTGGAGGAGAAAGTATATAAATAGAAGTATAGAAATTGGATAAATAAAAAATAATTATTTTTACATTTAAAAATCGTTTTTAATTATTTTATACATTTTTATAAAACTTAATCGGTATCCCGGAATTGTAAATTTCTAATCTCGAAATATCGGAATAGAAAATTTCCGTCGCAATTGCAATCCCTAGCTGTCGCAACGTCGCTCAAGATTTCTAATTTCGCGAATATTCATAATGAAAAAAAATGTTTTCTATAAATTTTATTGCATATAAATTTGGTTAATGCAGTTTGTCAATTTATAGTATGCAATATACTAACTCTATAGTTGAAATTTTAATAATTACTGTATTTACAGAGATTTACTAATGGTTGCAATCTATCTTCAATGTTATACATTGATGTTCATTATAAACTTGCAGATGAGTTACCGTATACGAGGGTGGTTCAAATTAAACCTGCAAAAGTTAAATAAAAAATATTCATTGAAACCTAGATTAAGAAATCTCTTTACTTTTCATCGTAATCTCCTGCACTTTTAATACACTTCTTCCTTCACGGGACTAGTGCCTGGATTTTGTCCTAGTAGAAATTCTTCGAGTGCTAACCAAAGTACTCATGCACCCTTCTTCGAACTTCGTCATCAGAGTGGAATTACTTTCCACTTAATGCCTCTTGAAATTGCCTAAAAAGATGATAGTCACTTGGAGCAAAGTCACGATAATAAGGGGGGAGGGGTACCATTTCAAAATGCCCATCTTTAATGATACCGACAGTTGTACGGGCATTGTAAGGACGGACGTTTTTGTGCTGTCAGGAAAGTAATTTTGAGATCATCCCTCGTGGTTTGGACCAGATTTCTGGCTTAAGTTGACTCTTAAGGACATTTTAGCACAAATCACTTTTGATAGTTGTCTCCTTCTTCGTACAACTCTCCAATATAACCCAATTTTCATTTCAAAATACGGTTAGCGTTATCTTTCTTACTGACGGTGTTGCTCTGAACTTCTTAAGCTTCGGAGACCTAGAATGACGCCACTCTTTACTGGCTCGCTTATTTTCAAGCACCCATGACTCATCTCAAGTTACTATGATCTAGGACAGTCGTTCTCAGGTAGATTCGTTAGACGACCTCTCCGTATGGATGTTTGGTCACAGCTACTTCCTGAGAATATTCGAGAAGCGAAAAAACTCGTTTTCACCATACAGGGGGTTGAAAATGTTAAGGAAATTAATAATAAGAGTTTTTTTTAGTTTTTTGCTCTTTATAAAAGCAAGGTTAGCACTATAAATTATTTTATTTAACACTACGTATGTATTAAAACATTCAGACAATATGTGGTATATAGTTTAATTTTTAAAGTATTAATCACTACTGAGATATAATTTCTTACATTTACATAAATAACTCAATGGTAAAAAAGTTTTTGTGCGTTGATAATCTACAGAATTTTCTATATTTTTTTAACAAAACATATCGATAAATTAATGCCTTCAGGACTGTTAAAACCAGAATAAAATCACTTGCCTTAGCGAAGAGTGCTTGCGAACACCATGATCTCGCGCTCTCTTAAGGAGGTCGCGACCCACCGTTTGAGAAACACTGGTCTAGGAAATCATTCCCTTAATCTTCATATCCAGCCAGCAATACAGATCATTCATCAACTCATCATCGTTTCAACTTATCTGTAATGCGATGAAGGGCCCCTTTTGGACACACTTTACTGAATCCCAGCTCTTCAGAAACAATGTGATGAACAGATCTGATGCTCATATTGAGAGTCTCGATCAATTATATTAGCTTAATGCTCCGGTTTTCTCGAATGAGCTTTTCAATAGCAGAAATGTTTTCAAGTGTAACTATGCAGTTGATCTGTCCAGGCCGAGCAGCATCTCCAAGGTCATTGACACAATTTTTAACTTAACGGTACATCCATACACCTTTTGAGAGAAAACTTTCTCACCATACGCATTAACCATTCTACATCGTATTTCATTAGGTTTTGCTACTGAATTAAAAAAATCTCATAACTACTCACAACTCAATCATGATACAACTTTCAGGACTAGTAGTAATTTGAATCTTCAATATTTTAGTTATCTTTTGGATAACCAGATTACATATGTAGTCAGGGGTGCCAACGAAAGCAAAATAACTTGTCTATATAAAATATTTTACATTAAATTAATGTTTACAAAGAATTACTCACTTTTGCTGTTTTCATTGAAACCACACTCGTATAATCTTTCGGACCATATACAAAATACAAATTAAGGGATGAAAAAATTTAAAGGCCAATTTAATTAATATAAAAAAATTTCATAGATTTTATGATTTGTCTTATACAGCAAATAAACTTCTTATCCACATTCTTTGTCATTTGTAATAAATAATTAGCAAAAACAACATCTCAGGACTTACTAGGGTTTTTCTACGATTACTCTGCTGACCTCGTCTTCTATTTTGATATATGTATGTAAGTAATGTTATTGAAAAGGATTTTCCGGGATTCTCATCCATGTAATTGAATAGTAGTTCTTCTAAGATTAAGGGTAAAATGACAATAAATAGAATGATTATCCGTGTACACCATAGATGAAAGTTCTCATCTAGGATCAAATATCTTTGTCGCAGGTAAAAACTACCCAAAGGAATAATTATTTCTATACTTCCTTTATACGCGTAAGGTAATGAATGTTTTATTTGTAAATAATTTTCTTGATTTCATTTTTTAATATAAGAAAATCAAAATACAGTATCCCATACTTATAGCAATAAAAAGCCCGTTTAAACAACAACAAAATTCAAAAGCTCTTTAAAACACATAAAATAGGAAAAGTTATATAGGTCAAGGATATTTTTGACAAAAAGAATATATTTACCTATACACTAACAAATCATTAAAAAAATTGCTGGCTTATTGATTTAAATATGAGTTTCAAATCAAACATTTTTCAAATAATATTAATTACCATGCCACAGGGAAAAGTAGAAAATGATAAAAATTTCATTGGGCCAAACTCTTCATTTAGCATTTCATCTTAATATTTGTCTGTCTTCAACCTTCTTAGATTTAACTGTAAATTACGCCAGATATAATACAATATTCAAGTAGAATGTTAGTGAGGTTAAATAGAAGCAATAAATTCGGGTAAATTAAAAATGGATTCTACTAGTTGAACTTTTATAGTAAATTTCTATTTTATAAATAAATCTTCAGCAGAGATATATGGTACTTCAATTCTCCACAGTGGCACTTAAAGAATAGTTAATATGTTTGTGTTTGTGATATAGGTGGAAAATAAAACAATCTTTTAAAAAAATTGCTTTGGTTTTTACCTTTTGAATAAATCAATAAAAATAAATTAGTAGTTTTGCTTCGTACTTGTCCTACGCACTTCTAAAAATGGTGGCACTTGCAAATATTTAAATTTATCCAACAAAAACGTATGCTGTGAACTAGTTCAAATAATTTTGTTGGAAACATACCCGTAGTTAAAAAACATGAACACGTTAATCTCGCAAGCAAATTTTAACTTTATACTAAAAGTCGGAGAATTTCCGCATCTACAGAATAATTACACAAACGATTTCATTTAATCAACAAAGCACATCTGTCACACCATTTATTGCGGATTGACTGTGAACAACTGATATTTTTCGGAAGAGAGAAATAAATGAAGGTCAGAAATAGATCAATGACAGCAAAGGGTAATAAAACGACGGAAGAGTGAATTTCGCTTTCAGAGGAAAACGGCGAGAAAAAAGTGAACGAGGCGTAGCGCCACGTGGATGGGCGGGGAAAACACTCGCCTCTTTTCCTCCCTCGATCCTCCATATAAACAAACACAGACGCAAAAATCCACACACATACACGGGCGCGGAGTCTCACACGTGGCTAGTGGGACATATTACTCACATCCACACGCAGCCACACACACACACACAAAGGCGAGCACATGGGCACAGCGGTCTCTAAAACCTGCGCGCGACTCTTTTACCCCTTCTTCTCGAAATTTTTCGCCCCTCCTCGCCACTCGTTCCCACCTTCCCCTCTTCTATTCCACCGCGTGTGTATTCACCCTCCCTCCGTAATCTCCCCCTCCCCTCCCCACCCCTCCCACTCCTCCATCCTCCCACCCCGCGCTCTCTTTCGCCACGACTCCCTTCTTTTTCCTCATTCATCGGAAAAGTGGCGTTCGAGGAGAGCTTTTTGAATGGACCTCTCTCTCGCTGTGTGCGTCTCCGCGCGCCGAGAATATGCGCTCTACGGGAGCGACGGTCGCCCGCTAACCGCTTGCCGCACTGCCCCTCAGTCAGTGGCGGATTTAAGGGGGGGTCGCATTTGGCGCGCGACAGGGGCCCCGTGAAGGAAATGGTTCCGAAAAAATGTTCTTGTATATAATCTTAGAAATATTGAATGTCACAATTCAAAAACCATGGAACCTCTCTATGATTTCATAGAAAAACGATATATATGAGGTGTCACAAAAGAGGATAGCCCTTAGGAGTGGTTTCACAATAGATTTAGATTAAAGGTCCCCCGATTACTTAGCGTCAAGGGCCCCAAGGAGCCTAAATTCACCACTGGCCCTCGGTCACATATTCATTCACACCATCGGCAAGCACCTAAGTTGTTCGGAGTGCATCGGTTTCTTTCGGGTCAAGTGTTTTTTAAGGTTTGGACTGAGAATAAATTGCTGTTGGAAAAAATAATGTGCTTGGAATGTGTTCATCTATAAGTAATCCGATTCATATGATAACGATGCCATGATGCTACGATAATTATCTGCTTTTATTATAGTTGAATATTTAAAATGCTATATGTTTTGCAATCTTTGTACAAAAAATAGCTTACTTTGTTTAGTTGTCAATGTTACTCTGATTCCATGTAGATTGATTATTATTATCTTTAATCTTGGTGGAGATAAGCGGAATTTCAATAAAAAGTTTTTAAAGCCGAGCGTACGAGAGAAAAGCAAAAATAGCGTCAAATAGGCTTAAAGGCTTGAAATCTTTTAAATGTACTCTTTTCTTGGTAAATATATATTTTTGATATCATTGAACTGTAAAATCGAGGTTAAGGATGATGATTTTCCAAATATCACACCAAATAGGTTATTAGATTCTTCATATATACCTTGACAATTTAAGTAGAGAAATTTAAAAAGTTATATTTAAGTGATAGTAACTACAGATTTTTATTATAATTTCAAAGTAGTGGTGTAAATTATATTAAGTACATTTTTACTAAAGGCGTTAACCGTTACAGTGCAGATTCTTAAAACTTTTACTATAATACAATATAATATATCTTGTCTTTGCTACGCTAACGCTATTTTTTAATCAATTTTACTACGGTTGATATTTTTTCGCAAGCTTAAGATCCCACTTTTTATTCTAACTAAATGAATTTAGAAACGACCTTATATGCAAATACTCCTATAAATTATATAAAATGAAAATCTCATTTAATGAGAAAAGTAATTCATACATGTATTCAATTAATTATATAAAAGTTTAAATGACATATTCACTGATTTTAGCACTTATGCCAATTTAAATTTATTTTAGGACACTGATATAACCTGTCAAAATACCTAAAAATTCAGTAAATTGAAATTTGCATTATGGATCTTTAATAAATTATTTCATAAAATTTTACTGTTGAAAAGTATTCCATATACCTGAAACTAATTTATAATGTAAAATACTTATTTCTGAGGAGCCTTCAAAAGCGCAATTATAACTGATAACCTAATGCATTGATCCTAATAAAAATCCATTGGTTTAACTTAAGTCACAAAATTCCTAAGTTTAATATTTTTCAATTAGGAAGGACATTTTTATTGAGAAAAACGCATTAGTCCCATGAATCTGTTTATTTTTAGTGTTAAATTCAAATTGTAAAGAAAGGAACTAATTATTTTAGTTTTTACGATATTTCGTGTTTTAGGGCCTCCAAATGGTTTATGTGATAGTGTTCGTATTCTTTACTGAATCATCTATAAATGGCGCTATAGGCATTTTGCAAAACGATACATCGTAGAAAACATTAAACTAATAAAAATATTTAAATTACTAATCTAAAACGCCATTTTATGGGAGAGCTGGCATTTGTTCAATGTTAAAATTACGTAATACGTTAACAAGGAACTATATCCGCCTTGTCTAATAACGTTCGAGATAATCAAATTTCTGAATGAGGTAACCTTTAACGCATGTTTCTGCCCGTATTAATTTCGCCGCCGAAACTTCCTCGAGTACTCGAACAAGGCAGCGAAGAAGAAAGTCGAGTGATCGCTCCATTTATAACCCCTTCAATTTCCACGAGACAAAAGCAACCCCTCGATGTTCCCGGACCGCAAGACTCTCGGGTGAGCCGGGTTGCCTACCCTAAAGGATGTCCTCAAAGAATGGACGGAGGGAAAAAGATACGGGGTCGGCCGTGGTAACAACTTCAGATTCCCGTCTTTGAATCGCACGGGGAACACAATGGCCGCCGCCTCTCGAGGCACGTAAGGGTCTTTACATCGTGAATTCCTATGGCGACGTCCACTCTCATAATGCACCTCTTCCTCCTCCGACCCTCCGGGCCCCTCTTCACCTCCCTAAGGGCTCCGCCCCTTTCCATTCTTCCCTTCTCTGGCCGTACGTCGGCGAGGACCGCAGATAATCAATATTGGGCAGGCAGCGCCCGCGAGACTCAAGGAAATCGTCTTTTCTTCCGACCTCTCGGAAATCCTCTTAGCATTGGGCAACAGAGAGGGTGGAGGAAGAGAGGAGAATCGCGACGGAGGGAAATCGTACTCGTCTCGGCATCTCTCGCCATCTACGAGATTATCCCCCGCCATTCCAATCTTCTCTTGGTCATCCGTGAGTTTCTATGTATTTATGGGGGGGGGGCGTGTGTGCTTTGCGCGCCACCTACCGCGCTAATCCCGAGTTGTCCTGCTCCTACGTCACGCGCGCCCTTCCCCTGAAGTTCGATCTGGTTCCGGAGCTTGGTGGTAGAAGCTGTGGCGAAGCAAAGAGAGGGTGCCATCTTACGGCAGATACTGGAACCTCTTCGAGAAGATGGCACGCGAAATGGCGTGATTTTTTTAGAAGAGTTCTGAAAGAAAGTTAACCAAAATTATAATATTAGAATATTTAATATGATAAAGAATGGAACATTTTTATGACATTCAATATGATCCAAATGACATCAATAAAAGGTATTTGATGCATAACTCACGAATACATCCAAAGATTTCGTGATTCGTGTTTCTTTTATCTTGCAACATTTTAACTGCAAGCTGTAATTATTTTTAAAATTTACGATAAGTAACGAACAAAGCTGGTTAATTTTGCCTTGGTCCATTACTTATTGTTAATGAAAACTATTTAACATTAAATATATACTGGAAGAAATTATTGGATTTTAATAAAACCCATTTATTTTCTCCATTATTTGCAATTTGGAGAGCAATTCAGTATAGCCAAGGAAATCCTTACTCCAAAACTCAGATGGTAAAGAAATTTTTAAGTTTTGAATCAATAAAGTTAAATAACTGTAAATGGCAATAGCAGATTTTTCCCTTTTCATATTACATGCAACAATTTGCAACGGTATAAGTGGTACTCATATTTACCGCCGTTTATCTCTTCTAGGCAGAACGCGTTTTTTTAAATGCGCTACAGATAAAGCATTGCGAAAACTAAAGCAATTACTTCGACCACTCCGAGAAATTTACTTATTTTTTTATTTTTATACATTTATAAACAACTTATTAATATTTTAATCAGAGTTTATCCTGCTTGCCTGCTAACTAATTTGGCATTTTTACAAATGCCATTATCCAATGGAAAAGTACATTACTCTATATATCAACAATTCGCAGGATTTGAGTCCAATAAAACGATTTTCCATAAACATTTAACAAAATGTAACTATTAGTATTACTGAAAACGTAATATATGTCATATTCTCTCATTTTGTGTTAACTTCAATTGATCTGTAGATACACGCTGAATTAAAGAAAACGTGGAAAATTCTACAAAATACTAATATGAAGTATTTTGCTTTGAGTCATTTATGTTTTGTTTAAAAAGTAAACAATAATTAAAATCTATAAAATTACTAGACTAACTTTTGGATACAATGCCTATTTCATAGTGAATTTATCTATTTCTTGCTTTAAATATATTTTTATCAAATGATACATAATTAAAGAAGATTAAAGTTTTCCTGAGGAGAAAATTAAGTTATAAATCGAAATCCGAGATTGAATGATATTATCATACTGCAATTACATGTAAGCAACACAGAAGGTTGTCTGCCTGAAAATCGACATGGAGTGTTTCATACTAATAATTGCAGTATTAAAATATAAGAAGTGCTTCAAAATGGTATCAAATTTTCTATGTATTATAAAATTTGTTCATAATAACATATCTTACATGTATGAAAAAATTCTTTTAGGTTTTTATACCATTGAAATGTGTGCATTTAAAAAAATTTTAAATTATATTATTCATATTTTACTTTCATTTATTAGTGGATTAGATTGACGTTTTTTATTGTACATCACGAGAAATAGGACGTCCATCTTCTACGAAAGAATATTATTCGGCCAGGGTAATTCAGGATATTTTGACTCATAAACATAAGAGCAGAAACCACAATATTTTTAAATCTAAACAGGTTTGTATGTGTCACGAAAAATGCTTCGCTGACAAGTTTGTGAAATGCTCAACAAACCGCCTTCAAAACCATTCCTTCAAAAGCATCGTCTCCGCGTCCGACCAATAGCAAGGGAGCCACCCAGTGACGTAGACACCTCCACAGCCCTTTCCCGTAAAACCGTTAAGAACCCTCTCCTTCTCTCTTAGAGCCATCTGAAATATTCATCTCTCCCTCCGAGTCTACGAAATTAAGAAGTTTTGGACTGTACAAAGGGAAATGGGGTTAGGAGACGGAGATGGGAAAAGCAGAGAGGGAGGGAGATGATGGAGGTGGGGAGAGTGGATAAATGCGAGGGGTGGGGAAAGGCGAGGGGAAAGAGATTTCGGGTTTCCTTCCCATTGTTGCCGAAGGGGTTTCTGGGTCCGCCATCATGTCTGAGGGAGAGTTCGGGAGGAGCAAGAGGGAGGTAAAGGAGGAGACGAGAGGGAGATTGGGGGTGGGCGAAGAGGAAGGCGGGGGCAAGAGGACGGCGCAGTAATGACCCTAGGAATCGGAAGGACATGCTGCCGACGAATACCTCAACCGACGCTTAAACCAATGGATTTGCAGGACAGGATAGAGTACAAAGCTTTAAACGAAAGCCAACTCATTTAGCCTTCATAAAAAAGAGGAAAACCTTTTTGAAGTCGCTATTAACTCTCTCTGCCGTTTTGGCTCAAGGTTTTGCAAGAAGCTTAAGGACTTCATCGCCCCTTAAATTTGCGCAGGCGCAGTATCGGACTCATGCGAGATGTACGTGCATAATCCAACGTGCTCTCCCTTCTCTCAGAGTTTAGGGTGCAGATCAACTGTCACAGGCCTCGGGTATTCTTTCTCCTTCCCTCTCTCCCACTTATTCTTCTTTATCCGTTTTGAGAATAGAGGCAATCGCATAAGGAGGAGGGAAGGGATTAGCAAATAGGGCAATGATGTAGATACAGTTTGGTCAAACCCTTTTGAAAAATGGGTTCATTTTTTAACATTATTCTGAAAGATACATATATTTTCCCTGTTTACTTTTGCTCTTATCTGGTATGAAACTACTTAATGCGAAAATTTTCCATTTTATTCTTACAACACTGAACGCAGGTAATCAATTGATACGGGCGAAATTACACACAAAATGTACTCCTGTGTTATATATAACTGAATGAACTTTTAATATGAAGAAACAAGGTATAAGAATTTTTAAATGTTATTTTTAATTTAATATGTTGTGAAATCCATTGATATCTGTGACAAATTAAATCGAGGTAAATGTTTTTGAATAAAATATTTATGTAAAGTTACAGGAAAAGCAGAAAGTTTTAGGGCATAAAGAAAGAAATTACATCACAAATTATTTTTATTTTAATACTAAAATGCAGTTGATTATGATCTTTACTCATGTAATATGAATATATATATATATATATATATATATATATATATATAGCGGGCAAAAAACGGGAACAAATGCAAGTTGAAAACAATGTATGTATTTAAATTATCTTTTAAGGAATAACTCGCGTCGCATTATTTTACATCTTCATATAGAAAAAAATATCGCCTTTGTCTTATTATAAATCTTAAGAAATTTAATTAAGATACACAAACAGTGAGACCCAGATGATTTGTCAGATTAAATTATTAAATTACAAGAATAACATCGCTTTCAAAGAATTTACCGTAGCTCAAAAAATGTGCCAAATAATCGTTGGTACATATCAACTGATATATTCTTATTTTTTACAATAGCTTTGTCCACACCATCCCTTAACTCCTCCGAAATTTTAAGTCACAAGTTCCCGATAATTGGTGCTATTTTTCTTTTAAAAATAGCTTATGTATTCAGTTTGTCCGTCCGTACATTTTTCGGATAAAATCTCTGGAATCCTAGAACATCGAGAAGCCGAATTTTCAGGATAGATTGGCCTATGTAAGGGCTACCTATGACGAAAATTTGGTCGATCTAGAATTGGGAAGTAATCGGTTTCATTTTCCTTTGTTTGATTTCTACTCCTATAAAAAACATGATATCGGTTTAAGACATTATACATTTACATTTTTAAAGTAATCAAAATTAATATGAGCTTTAGAAATAAACAGTCATGTAGATGAAAAACCGAAGCTTATATCTTTAGAGTGCAGAATTCAAATCCGTGTGGAATGAGAGCGAACAATTCTTTTTAATTCATAAATCTGGGATACTTTTCTGGTATTTAACAATGGGAAATACCAGCTGCAATGGCGAGTCCACCGCTTTTAAATGGGAAACATATTATTACATAGAATTGAAATAATGCTTTTAAAGGAAATTTATGGACTACAATATGAGACAGTCGATCATAACCAAAGATGCAATCTTATGATGACGTCATAATCATATAAATAAAATAAAATGTGTATTTGTGCGCGTGTGTGTTTGTGTGTTGACGCTGTAACTCCAAACAAAGAAACTTAGAGACTTAAAACTTGGTACACTTACTAATGAGGCCATGAGGATGTGCACCTCTGGGCCAGAATTTCAATTTTTGGGGAAGGGGGAAGTTGAGGAGGGTGCCATTTCTTATAAGATAACACGTAAAAATCGATTTTTCGACTTACAGGCTTTTACTCTTTTGCTAATTAAAATTAGAAGGAATTGACCTACGATTATTCAAACTGGACCGTTTTAAAGAAAAATATATTATGTTTCCTATTCCTGTCGTCACATTTGCCAACAATACAAAATCGCTCAATTTCTACATTAAAATCATATTTATTGGAAAAATTTAAGCTTTTTAACGATGTGTTGACTTGCTCACCGTGTCATTGTTAAACCTTGAGATTGTATTGTCGCCACAATCCTTATACTAAATGCGTAAATAATGCGTGCTTTCAATGCTTACTCAATATTTTTGTCTTGACTTGAAAACCCGAGCAACGCCGGGTACTTTCATCTAGTCTCAAATAAGGAATGTAACTTGAACCGCAATTCTTCCTTCACTTGCATTTATTTATTTTAAAACGCGGCATCATCGCAGCGCAAAAGTTCATTTCCTGTCGAACATATTATCAAAATCAAATACGGGCGCAGCAGTTAATTTTAGGGACTCGACTCGAACTCAAGACCCCAACTATAAAAACCAGAAATTTTCACCGTTCTGCGAAGGCGGCGCTGGAATATGGAAGAGGATAGATGGCGGAGGAATGGAGGAGAGAGAAATAGAGAGAGGGAGTGAGAGTGGAGTGAAGGGAGAGAGAGAGAGAGGGAAGACTAAAAGGGAGGGAGAGACATTGAACACGGCAAACCCAGATAAGGTTTCCGCCGCTGAAAATCCTTGAGCCTCGGGGAACGTCGAGCAGAGTTGGAGGAGAGAGGAGGGAGAGAGGGATGGAGAGGGAGAGGAGGGGGTGTCGGTCGGGTCTGCGTCCTGACTTCTGAACCCGAGTTGGATATGAGGAGATGAGATGAGAAGAGGGAGGAGTTAGTAGAGACAAAGAGAGAGAGAGAGAAAGGGTTAGAAGGAGTGAGAGGGAGGGAATCCGAGGCAATTCTCTCCTATAGAAGGGTCGGAAAGGAGAGTGAGAAACAGAGAGAGAGAGCGAAGGAAGAGCTTCGATGTACAGCCGGGTGAACCCAAACGAACGTGTCCACTTGGCCGTGATCGAGTGTACGTATGTGTTTGAGCTTGTACGTATATATGTACGTGTGAGTGTGCGCATGTGTGTGTATGTGTTGAGGCACTCCGTAAAGAGAGAGAGGGATTGGGAAGAAAGAGGAACGAGGGATTGGGGCGACGTTCTTCTTCCCTCCTCTCCTTGAATCCCACGCACGCCCTGCGGAGCAATTAATCGACCACGTGCTTCGTATACAAGATGGAAGGAAATTAGTCGGCGTTAAAAGAGGAGGGACGAGGAGAGGATCCGCCGTGTTTATTATAATCTCTCCGGAGAAGGGAGAGGAGAAGGAGAGAGGAAGGGGGAGAGAGAGAGAGAGTTGGAGGACGGGGAAACCGCGGTTTTCATATACGAATGGTATCGTGCAAACAGTCTGAGTAATACCGTAATTGCAGCGCGCTAGATGAGACGGGGAAGTGGGGTTGGGTGTGGGGAGAAGGGAAATGTTGAGGGAAGGAATATTTGGACGAGGGAGGTGGAAGGGAGGAGGTGGGAGAGAGGAGGGGGGAGGGAGGAGGTGGGAGGGAGGAGGTAGGAAGGAGGAGGTGGGAGGGAGAGGGTCGGGAAGGCGGGAGTTAAGGAGGGGTTGGAGATTAAAGGAAGGGTGCGCATCGGAAAGCAAATACGGAGGATTTCAAGGAGGGCAGGGAGGCGGAGGAGGTGGAAGAGCAGAGAGGTGGGAAAGGGAGAAGGAATTGAGAGAGAGAGGCAAAGTGGAGAGTTGAGAAGTATCTCGGAATAAATGGAAAGGAAGGAAGGGGACGTAGAGGGAGGAGATTTAAATGCGAAGGAGGAATTTGAAAGTGTAACGCCTTTTGTTTGCTGGGAAATAGGAATAGGAGAAGGAAGGAAGGAAGGGACGAGAGAGAGAGTTCGTAAATAAACGGCGAATGAAGGTCGTGGAAGAATGATACAATATCTATAAAGAGTAAAAGAGCATGCAACACGCTGCGTTAAGAAGCTGTTTTAATCGACTTTAAGTTTTTTTTAGAAGCAACGAGATAAAAAGTACAAAAAAAGAAAAGAATACAAATCGTGGTGTTTTGGCCTTGAAAATAAAGGTACTCGGACGCTTTTACTGTTTTTTAAAGTGAGATCAATGTTTATGTGGGCATTTGATTCCCCAATATTAGCTACCAATCAATATACACGACGAGTGAAAGTGTACAGTTTACGTTCAGTTTGATATGAATGACAATTTCCTTAAATCACAAACGTCATGCTATAATATTACGGAAACGTAAATAATTCAGAAAATACTAATGAGTAACAAAATAAAAAGAACGAAGAATGGAGAAATTGCTAAGGTTGCGGCAAGAAACAGGAAAGCGAATTTCAAATGGTTGGAAGTGAGAAGGGTGAAAGAGTGGGCGAGGCATTGTTAGGGGCTGGTGGAAGCATAGAGGGAGTGAGAGGGAGGGAGGGAAGAAAGAGGGAGGGAGGAAAGAGAGGGATCTAAGGCAAGGGATGAGTACATGAAGGCACGGAGATCGTGTGGGAAGAGAGAGAGGAAGGGAGGTAGGTGTTGCTGTAACGTTTGGGGAGCTCGCGTGAGAGGTTTGGGAGTTAGGGAAGGAAGTGGTGGAGAGCGGGAGGGAAGAGAAGGGTTATGTTGAGAGAGAGGAGAAAGGGAGGAGAGAGAGAGTAAGGGTGGAGAGAGACCATTGGCGTGTTTGGAGGAAGCTGGGACAGGTCTGCGAGAGGGTATGTGTACATAGAAGGGGAAGGAAGGGTGGAGAAGACGGATGAAGGATTGCCTTAGGTTGAGAGTCTGCGGGAAGAGGAGAGAGAGAGGACGAGTTGGATGTGCTATGCCTCTTATAACTGCCCCTTCATTTCATAAACCATTTCGCCCCTCCCCGCCCCAGGACCACCTTCGGCTCCGGAACACATCGCTCCCCCCGCAAACACCCACATCTCCCTTCACACTTCATAAATTCCCCCACTGCACAACTTTACTCTAAATGAACTCTTTTTCCAAAAACAGATAAAAAATTTTTCATCAAAAAAACTATGAAATTCAAATTGGTCCCTTGACATTCTTTCGCTCGTTTTCAAATGGATCGTTACAAAATAATATATGAATAAAGAAGCAAATTACCAGAAATATAGGTTATGGCAAAGGTAATATAAAATATCTCAAATTTATTCTCATTTCTATAAGTGTAGACTTTTTAGGTAGTAAGTTAACAGACTCCGTACAAAATGAAACTGAAATGTAATTCCATAGAAATTATTACTTAGAATCCATATTTTTAGTTATCTTTCACCTTTTTCAAAATACTTGAATGTGTGAGGACATTCGATTTTCCCATAGGGATGGAAGATTTTTCGAGTGTTTCGCCTTAATATGCCTTATTTGCTCATAATTAACTTCAAAAAGATTTTCTCGTCATCTAAATAATTTATTGTACGCGGAAACGCTATTTTTATTCCTGATAAAAAAAGTTGTAATTACCGTTAATTCCAACGTGGAATCTTAGTACGGTTTGTTTATTTACCTTTCTTTTATTTTTCAGGCAGGGGAGAGAGAGAGAGAGAAAGATGTCATCTCCGAGACTTCGTCTTTTCTCCTTTCGCCGCGGCGGGATTTTCGTTCATTCCATTCATAATCTCTCTCTTTCTCTCTCGAAGCAACACTCGGCTCGCGCAACATCGCATTAAAAATTGATGAGTATAAACCGCGCTCGGCAGATGGAGATGCTTATGCGCGGGGAATATGTAGGAAGTGGGAGTGGGACGCATGTGTGTGTGTGTTGTGTAGTGTTGGAAAGTTGCCAACTAGCAACACACACCTCCGTGTTCTCTATCTCTCTCATAATCACATTCCCCCGCAGCACACCCCGCGTTCTTCTCAATTACTCCCCTAATGCGGGACGTGACGCTCTCATTAATATGTATGTAAGACGGCGTAGAGAGAGAGTGAGAGAGAGAGAGAGAGAAAAGAGAGAGAGAGAGAAAGGACGCCAGATTACATTGTGAAACGGCGCCAAGGACTCCCTCTATCGCACCGTATTCGAAAGTTTCCGTTTCTCACGGGAAAATGGGTTTTCGGAGACGCCGCGTTGTCTCAAGAGGCCTATCGTCCAGGCCTATCCTGCATTTCCAATAATAATAATAATTCCAATTTTCTCATTTTGTGTTTCTTTCGCAGTGTATTAATTTTATATACAGAATCTAAACTTCTCGTTCAAGTTTTACCCAAATAAAGATTTTTCGCGGCAATGCTCTGATCAACGCATTATCCCCGCTGATTAAGGGCTGTCATAAAATTCTGCTTTAGGAACAGTTGCGTTTAGAAATAAAATGAAAATTTAATTGGTTCCCATCTCTTCCAACTAGAGAACGAGAAAATTGTTTGCAAATAAAAAAAACAACCTTGCAATAACCTTTGTTTTGTGGTAATACGACATTAATTATACGTTATCATGTTTAGGTATTATCATCGGTTTAAATTAAAAATCCCATCGTAAAACTCAGACATTTTTCGCCTCACTCAAGCGGGGATATTTAGTTTTGTTCGGATCAACAATGAAATTTGATCAGTTAAATATATTTGAATAAAATCATCAAAGTATAAAATATAATGCTCATTTAGAATGAGAAAGAACTTAAAATGGCTTCACATTTTATCTTTCAAATGATTATATAAGTTTAGTATAAACAAGGAAGAACGCTTCGTCAGTTCCGCAGTTTTTATTTCGATTCACGATCTGGGTTTCGATGTAGTACTACATCGTCATCGCCTGAAGATAATGTAGTGCATCGAAACCTGGGTCGTGAATCGAAATACAAATTATGGAACTTTCAAGGCGCATTTCCTTGTTAATACTTTGGAACGATACCACAAACTTACGCCTTCTGCTCTTAGATTATATAAAGTGATAAATTTCCATGTAGAAACATCTTGAAAATTGGATGGAAAAATCACCGTAGTAACTAAATAATCTCGCTCGTTCCATACATGCATCGTTTGGGGTTTGTCAGTTTGGACACCGAACCCTTCGTCCTTCCTTCCTCCGCGAGGAACAACCTTACTCGTTCATTATTCAAACATACAGACACCCAATCGCGCGCCCATTGAAGGCAAAATACGTGACACATGGAATCAGCAAAGCTTCGCATTAGCCTCGCACCCCAGACTACCTCTCCGACGCGAGTACACGAGTACTCCGCACCGTGCACCGCGGTCCCTTAACCCTTCGCGGCATTTTGGAGATAGTGCGGGTACCGGAATCTCCCCGTCCCCCTCCCCTCACACTCCCCGCACAGACCGCCTTTCATCCCTCGACCAGAGGCCTTCAAATGTCCACTTCCCACGGAACCTGTCTTTCCCACCGACCCTTCTTCTCCCGAACCCTTTCCCTCCCGCCCCTTTCGTATCCTCGTGCCATTCCCTCCGTAGAGCATTCATCTTATCCGCCGCACCTCCCTCCACCTATCTCCCACCTTCCCAAACTCCTCTCACAAAACGGCCAGCGGACGGCAGATAGAAGGGAGGCAGATCTCGCGACTGTGGGAAAGTTAGCAGAACAGGTTTCTCTCTCTCTCTCTCTCTACGCCTCGCTTGCCTCTTCTTCCTCTCGTTACAGACAGAAATTCCATCTCTCTCTCTCTCTTTCTCCTTCCACTCCTCTTCACAGGGCCATTACTCTCCTCTCTCGAAGGAATCGATCCGGCTCGCTGCCAGGTGTGCTTGATGCCGGGGGCCATTGGGGGGGGGGAGGTGGGGGAGGGAGGCTGATGGAGGGGGGAAGGAGAGGGAGGAGGGAGAGGGAGGGAAGACAGTAAGAGGCATGTCACTTCCTACCTTGCGTCCACTCTATGAGCGTGAGCTTTCTTCTCTCCTGAGATGGTTGGATCTGGATTACCGCGAAGTGTATCGGAATCCCTATAGGATTTATAAACATAAATATAAATTCTAAACAACGCATCCTCTCTGCTGGACGTGCTATGGTCGATAGACATCCCTTTCTATAAAATTCAAAATATAGTGCTAGCTCATTATGCTTTGAAAAGGGATAGAAAATATGTAAACCAGATTAAGTACATTATTTTCTTACCTTCAATCCTTAACAATCCACTCCTACAGTTATGAAACTAATTAACATAACTATCATAATTTTACCAAACTAAATAATGTGATCAAATGACTGTTTATATTCAGTGTTAATCCTTGATAGCCACTTTAAATGCTCGATCTTTTTTCTGAATAAGTCACATCAATAATTTTTTATCTAAACAAAGCGTTAATTTTCGTAAATATTAAAATCTTATATTAACTGTTTTATTGTATTTCCGTTTTACGCATTGAAGGCATTAGAATGCCCGAATTATAATTTCGTTATAATTACAAACACTGTTTATACAACTACATTGAATGAAATATTCTAACTTGGCGTCATTTAAGTCTTTACTCAACAAATTCAATTGAACAAAAATAATTATGTCATAAAAGATAGAAACGTACGCATATGAATTTAATAAGAGTATAATTGGCTAGAATGTCTTGCAAACGGATTCTACCGCCATAGTCAGGAGGAAACATTCTTTTAAATATTCCCATTGAAGCATTCTTCTATACTATAGCTATAATAAATAGACCAACTCTCCATATAAAATTTCATGTCACTGACAAAATTACATAAAAAGACTTACAATGTACCATATTCGATAAGTTTCATGAATCATAGTATGAATTAAAAAAATCGAGTTGCTGTCTTTACCAACCGTGGCCTTCACACTTTAGGCACTTCCCGCTATAATTACGTAATATAAGACATGAGGTGCATTAAGGTTATGACTTGGAAAAATCAAAAATCTCAGGAAATAATTCAGGTCTCGATTTCAGTAACCATTCTTTCCACCATTTTACCGCAATGGATTTAGTGTAGAATATTTTTCATTTAAATTGTGAATCAAATTGGAAACGAGAAATTTTTATTTCTAAAAGAATTTGAACCCGATCCTAACTATCTCATAAATTAGTTTTGGATCCGAAAAAACCGAAAGCTTTCACGTTGTCAACAATTCTTCCTTATTTTCCTCTTCCCCGCTTTCGTCCTTCCATTGCATATAGAAATATTTTAGATACCTTTGAAGGAAAAGATGGATGCAAAGCGTAGTGGAATCGGTCTTGTAACAGTCACTTCATACGACCATCATGCCGGCTGTCACAGACACTGGTACAAGACTGTTAATACCACGTTTTGGTGTATTGTGTCTCCTGCGACCACGTTGGTGAATTTCAAAGTAGCATGTAGAGGCTGATATGATATTGTTGCAGTCAGGTTGCGGTTTGCTATTGAATTTGAAAAGAAGGTAGTAAATGCAAGTCTTTGTAATAACATTAAATACAACACTGAATAAAATTGGGCTCTTCATAACGCGGCTAATATTTCCCCAAGGAAATCTGTATGCAGTATTGTCATCACTACGCGATTTCAGTCATTTGGAAGTAATAAAACCGTTTACACGCCCAACGATCAGGAATATTGTTTATAGAGAAATTTTTATAACAACAATTTAATTGATTTTTGTTTTCTGTTCGTAAATACGTGTGTTTTAATGTTAGATGCCAATGTAAACATATATAAAAATGCAAAACCTCTTAAAGATTCTCGAAATTTTCCGCAGTGAAAAGGTGGGTTCGGTACTAGTTATAGATTAATTATTTTGTGTCCATCTTCCTATACCAAAATTATATCAATTCACAGCATTATGTTTTCAAGGCATTGGAGAGCATGGAGAACTCACGTACTTAATCCGCTCCAATGTTTCTATATATTATAATTTAATCCCTTCCCCCTCCCCCTTTTCTTTACTATATGGACCCTCACCTATCACTAGACGATGCCGTATCATAATGAAACCGGTCGTAAGGAAAAATATACTGTGGAAAATTACTTCTTGTGTTTCGTTATGAATAATTTCTAACTATTCTTTTGAGTACATTTTCAAGATGACAAATAAAGAGCAGTCATTGATTTTAAAGCGACGCGCTAATTCCAACCGAAGGTGGAGTTTTTAAAAGGTGTTTTCTTCCTGACAACCGGAAAACTCTACGGAGCCACAACTTCGTTCTCTTGGCGGATGAAACAAGAGCGCGTTGGTCGAAGTTCCAGGAGGAGAATCTGGTAAAGGGATAATGGGCCGAGCGTATTTGAGGTTTCTGCGAGAGTAGGCGGAAGAGGCAGGTTGGCATCACGCCCCTCGAGGCAAGTCTCGCCCAAGAAAGGTACCAGGAGTGGCGGAAAGGAGACGTGCGGCCGGGGTACGAAGTGGAGACCGCAACTCATCTGGCACTCGAGTGGCGGCGATCGTATCCGCCTCTTCGACTGACCCCACCCTGCGACCCTCGCGTGGCACCCCTGGATTCGAACCCCGGAGATTTTTCTGGATTTTTTCGTCATTGACTTTTAATACGAGACTTAAGTATTCCTGCCAAATTCCTGAATTTGCGATGAAATTTTCTTGCGACGAATGTGCCATGCAACAAATTTGCCATGCGACGAATTTGTCTTGCGATGAATTCGCCATGCGACGAATTTGTCTTGCGACGAATTTGTCATGCGACGAATTGACGGTACACCTTCTGCCATCGATCCATTTTCTACTCGCCCCAAAAGAAAAGCGACCCGCTCGATGATTTCTCCGACTAGGCCAGGGTGACCAGAAGTCACGGAAATTTCGAGACTATCCCGGATTTTGACTTAACGTCCCGTTTTCCGAATAAAGTTCTTCAGGTCACCCATTTGTCCCGGATTTTTTGTTTCTGCTTCACAAAATCTCCTCGCCACAAAAATTTCATAAATGTGTTAATCGGAACCACACTATATGGAAAATACAAAAATTGTTTATTAAATCTTGTTACAATCGGTGGTATTCTTATTTTCGGCATAGAAATTCAAGAGCAGACCACAGAGATGAAGAAATTGTGTTTGTGTTTCAGGCACATATTGCACATGTAGAAAGAATATTTCGAAAATAAATGTTGTATGATCTTAGAAACAAAACAGTCTTAACGTTAAAACAATATATACCATTGTATTATGTGTGTTTAAATTAAATAGAAATTTTCAATTTTTTTTCTGATGATAAATAATCTAAATAATTAATGAAAAATTATATAAATTTATATAAAATGAAATAGATACCATATAGTGTTATTTTATCTTCAATGTTATTCATATATTTAACTTTATTATTTGTCATTAAAGTAACTGTTATCTTTAAATGGTGATATATTGTGTTGTAAGATTTTTTACATATTCATTTAATTGAAATTATTTGTTAATACATTGAACAAAATTGTGTTCTGTATTTGCGAATCTTATTTACTATAAATTTAAGTACATATCATTAAAAAGATACGAAAATTCAGGTTGTCCCGGATTTTTTCGATTGTGTCCCGGATTTTCCTGTTCAGATCGTGTTATATCCCGGTTTTACTTCCTTAGAATCTGGTCACCGTGGACTAGGCCGCATTTAGGTCGACGCGACAATGGCCAATAAAAACTCGTTCAAAATTGGCAACGATAAAAAAGGGATCCGTGTTCGAGGGTAGCGGATGAGGCGATAAACGAGTCCGTGGCACGCGTGCGGCCCCGCCCCGCACCGTCCGAGGCAGGTAAAAGAAGTCCCTCCCCTAATGGGCTGGTTAGTTTTTTTTCCCAAGGGTGGCCTCAATCCCGGCACGAGATAATGCCTAAGACGCAGGGACCGTCGAGGTGAGGCTGCGTTTTTTCCGCCTCTCCTCCCGTCCCCATACGCCTCGCACGCTCGCATTGCTCTCATTATGTGCGCTGGAGCGACCGATTGTTGATCGCGACGCACGCTCTCGCGTCGAAAAAGGTCCATTGTTTCGTGGCGCACGCCGCAGCGGCCGGGGTGGGAATTTTATTGCTTTGCAATGGCGTTTTTTTTAAGTGTTCTATATTGGTGCGTGGCACACGAGCCTTCTGGCCAACCTCGGAGGCCCGATGAGTGAACTGATGTGGTTATGACGGCGAGCATTATACTACTTTCACGTGACGTGCATTTCATATCGTTTTCTACACGCATCGTCTCGATACCAGTTCTGTGCCTTTAACTCCTTTTTACCCGCATTGAGAAAGTTATTCTTCGGGCATTTTCAATAGGAAATTAATTTAAAAATAATTATTTAGTTACATCCTTTAAAAGAGTCAATGCTTAAGTTAAATGAAAATCTGTCTCCGTATCATACGTGTGCAAAGCTTTTTAAGCAAAAAGTGGAAATAAATCAATTTATCATACATTGAGAGAGAGTCGTGATAATGGTGTTCCCAATAATTAAATACACCATTAACTTGGATTTCGTCAATAAATTCCTACAGAGTCAAACAAAAGAAATTTCTATAATGAATTTTCCGAAATATATAAAATCTAATCAGAAAACAAATAATAATACATATAATCATCTCGTCGAAATCGGTAAATATTATGAATCTTCCATGACGATCGTGTAATTTACATAATTACATTACCTAACGATCAAATTAAGCGAATCGAGCTGTTAATTACTTTGAAACAGCGTACAAATCGAAAATGAATTAGAGTAACTAACTTCATAGTTCAAACCAAATAATTAAAAATTCCATGAAAAAATTGCATGAACTACACACGAATTTCGAGTTTATTAGAAGAATAGGTATTTAAAATTTTCCGAGTCTTCTTTTTCGTGCAATCATAGGAACGCAAGTTTCTCTCGCCGCAGAAGCAAGCAAGGCATACCGAAACGCATTCGATGATGCGCAAAGAGTTCCTCGGGCAGGCAGACGCGTCCCCGGACACCGGGAGAGAGGAGAGCGAAGCAGACCATGGGCATGACGTGTGAAGAGTGGTCTCAAAACGCTTAGTGAACCGAGCGTCAGGTTACAGGGAAACCCGTCCGAGATCTCCAATGAGTAGCACAAAACCGTTTCAACCGCCGGGCGCATCCCTTCTCCATCCCATCCCACGAATCTCTAACTGACCCTACCCCCTCCCCTTCCCCTTCCAATCTCCCTTTCCCCCTCCCTCCTTCACTCTCGCCTCACCGATGGACACTTCTATGCGATGCGACAGAAGGACCCGAGAGAGGCAGCTCGCAAACTGTTCCGGGAAGCCGTGGCTCCGAATTTCCGCGGTCCGTTGTAGCGGATGATCCGCAGATAAGCAGGTAGGGGAATATGGAAAGGGGGAGGAGGCGTCTGAGAGAGACCTCGCTCCTCGGAGCACCCTCTTCGCGCCCCTCTGCGTACCCTTCACCTCACCCCCTTCCCCCTCGGAGCCGAAGACCGAGGAGGCGGCAGAAGGTCCGTCAAAAGACTCCCTCTAACACAGTGGTTCCCAAACCTTTTTGTCTAAGACCCAGATTTTTAAATTGCATTCGCCTTGCGACCCAAATGGTACCGATGCCTACTCAGTACCCCAGAAAATCGCCGTAGGTTTATCAGCAGGTATATCACTGCATGATCAAGCGAAGTTTAGAAGCTAAATATCGCTATGCAACCTTTTTTCATAATTTGTGCCTGTCTTGGTGGTCTTTCTGTACATTTATTCTTGGTATAATCGAAAATTTGCAGTTTTTTACTTTGGGACTGAGGGTCATCCGCGACCGATCATATGGCTTTCGCGACCCAAGTTCGGGTCACTACCCTGGGTTTGGGAAACTTTGCTCTAAGCTATATTTACCCGTTAAAAAAAAAACAAATTATAAGACTTCGATCTATTGGATGCATTCGTCCAACGTCGATCAAATGGAAAATGACTGCCAGAAAGCGCAATAAAAGCAAAAAGAAATAAATGCGGTTATGTAAAACGCGGAAACATTGGCCCATGAGGAATTTTATTCAGGGTAGGTAGTAAAGTGATCACGAAAATACAAGATAGAAGATATATTTAAATTAGCGCAGTGGGCACCATAGTCAAACAATTCTGAAATAACGATAGAAGTTTTCTTGCATACTATTATCGAAAATAGTTTGACATTATCAATTTACAGATATGTTCCTAAAAATCAGTTAAATTTAAGACGGCGGTCACACTAAGCCACGGTGACGCATTACTCGGAAAAGCATAGCGTACGCGATACATATATATTCCAACACAAATAAATCAAACAGCGCCGCAAAACACGTAATTGAGCACGAGCTGGCTGCAACTAAATAAATAAACCTCTCTCTCTCTATCTCTTGGGTCTATGATAAATGGAGCTGGAGAAGGGAGCGGAAGGGAAAGGGAAGAAAGCAGCAGCGTCTAGAGAGAGCGAGAGAAAGGGATGATGAATATGAAGGGAAGAAGAGAGAAGTATCAGAGCGGAAGCAAGGAGAAGACAGAGGGAAGGTAAACAAGAGAGGAAACAAGGGAATGAAGGGGAAGTGGGCGGAAAGGGAGGAAGAGAGAGAGAGAGGAAGGGGGTCGGAAACTAGAAGACTCGTAGAAATGTGATGCGAGGAGATGGGGAGAAGTGGAAGGGAGTGATCCAGTGGTTAGCGGGAGATGAGAAGTGTCCGTGGGAGGCTGTGGAAGGGCCTTGATATAGTGCCTCCGTTTCCTGCCGTTGGATGGCCGAGAATTGCACGGAGGAGAGGGAGGCTTTGGCGAGGGATTTGGGCGTGGGAGGTGGGCCTTAAAGGAAAAGGAAGGAAAGTAGAGGGGGCGGAAGGTAGGAGGTCTCTTTTTCCTTCTTTCGGAACGCAAAGGCAGAAGAAGACAAAGGGAGGTTATATGGGAAGGGGGCGAGGAGAGGAAGAGGGCGGAGAGGCGAGAGAGGGGCGAGAGGGGCAAAAGCCTTGGCTATGGTTTTTGCGGGTGGCGTCCTCTTGGAGGACCAAACCCACCAATGGCCACCGTCTTCTTCCGCCGGGTCCCAGGCTCCCTCCTTCCCTCCCCTCCCCCCTCTCCATCACCACCGCCTCTCCCCTTTCCCACCCTGCCTCCCGCACCGCGTCGCTACGGACGACGTCTCTCCCTCTCCTCGGCACCATTCTCGACGAGGGGAGGGAGTAGAGGAGGTGGTAAGGAGCGGTGGTAAATTGGACGAGTTTGGAGGAAATTACATCGAAGAGCTTCGAGCCAAGGAAGGAGAAAGGCGAGGATGCGGTGTTCTAAGCTACATCGGTTTAAGGCCATCAGTAAGGCAAAGAAAAAACGGAGTGTCTTTGGCGAGTTAAAAGGAGTTGCTTTTTCAAGAGTCTTTATCTCTTTTAAAAGTTTCCTTCACGAATAATGACGTTAATAATGACGTAAATTTATTTTTTTAATTCTTCGCTGATCACGATAGTGGAACGATCCTCATCGATTCATTGCAGCGCCTTGATATTTGTGAATTTATAGTTAACTGATGAAAAGGTAATAAAAATGTTTCAAAAAAAGATAATAACTACATGCTTCCCCATCGTAGATTCAAGCTTTGAAATGAAGCAAAACATACCATAATTCCGAGGACTTGTACAATAGATAATTATTATAATCTTTGACAAAAATGTCACTCAAAATGCGGAAATATTTTATGCATCTGCATTTGTAATTAAAACATTGAATTGCGTATCTAAATTACATAGATTGACAAATATTCATCAATCGTAAATCCCGACTCCTAAATCGCCATAGCTAATCTCTGTGGAGTTCATCTCCGCGTAAATCGAATATCTATGCCAGAATTGCAGAGACGGGAAAAGTTAAGCAACTCCGAAACAACTACAAAATAGAAATAAATTCATACGTTACCAAAAATATCCCATGAAATGCGGAATTTTGCATAGCATCATCGCCAAAAAATAAACAAATAGAACTTTTCTTAGCAATCGACTGAACACCATGAGCCAGGCGAAGCAGCCGATCGACTAATCTATTTGAACCCTTTAAGCCTGGGGATGAGGACCCTGCGGAATCGTAAAGGGGGCCCTACAAAGACGGACGCATAAATTCCTTAATCCTTTTGCAAGCTATAGTAGGCCGCAGGGCGAGCAAGAACGTAGAATTGGAGAGAGAGAGAGGCATATGCGAGAGGCGAACACGGGCCAACCCCAGGCAGCGCCGTTGCCGCGTAAAGGGGTTTTCGGCGGGAAGCCCGTTACTCTGAGCAGCCATTACGTCTTTCACGAGGCACTGCGCACAGGGTGCCAAATCATCCCGCACCCTCCCCACTCCCTGTCTCACCCTTAACTACCGTTCGCCTTCCTTCCTTTCCAGTATCGGTGGTATACTATGGGTCCATCGCCCTAGTCCCTTCGCCGAATATTTCGCTCTGCGATGGCCAAGTGGAAGGTCACCGCTAAACCAGTTCGGTGTCCGTGGGGTAGAGCGAGACGGGTCCCTCTCCAACCTTTCCAGACCTCACTCGGAATTGCTAGAAGGAGCCTTTATTATAAAATTCAAAATGAAGACAACTATCTAAGTATCTCTCTCTCTCTTTGGTAACCACAGAAATCGCTGCTTGCTCTCTCCCTTATACATCGTATTATATACATTCACTAAATGCGAATCCTGTTGACAGTTTAGGCACATGTGTCGATACACAATGCGTACTATAACACGCCACTTATATCCACTATGTTATTCATTATTGATACGCTGCTTCTTTTCCTTAAATACACGGTTTTACTTTTTTTAATTCTCAAATTTAAAAAATGTTCGATTTCACATCGTTTCAAAATTTTATTCACTACTGCAAAGAATATTTATAAAATACTACGGTTGAGTTTACAAAATTTGTTTGAATAAGAAATATTCAGGCACCTAACAAGAAACCTCTTAACCACTTCTCTGGTCAGTGTGGCCAGAGAAATATAAACTACTTACTATACACAAATAAACAGTGAATCGGAATAAATTCCAATAAAATAACCAGAAAGGAGATATTAGTTGCACCAAAACACGAACGGGCACAGAAATGATAGTCACATGGCATGGAAAGAGCTGTAACCTATTATTTTATTTTATATTATTTATATTATATTCTTTAATTATTAGTAATAAGTAACATATATTTCTTTGCTAAAACAACGATAAATACAGAAGAAGGGATGTTCAAATTCCATGATTAAAATATAGAATATAGAAATTTTTTAAACTATGTACATCAATGATAAAATGCGCAAATATAAATTTTGTACGGGATCAACTATAAACACCAAAAATGTTATCGAAATGGAATATGATTGAAACCCACGCGGTTTCACGTTAAATTTACGAATTTACATTCTGACTCGCTAATAAATCTGAGAAATAAGAAACTCTTGAAAAATGCAATTCAGTCCTCACTCTAGAGAAGTGAGAACGTTAATCATCTCTCAACAATAACGTCCCACGGAAAGGAAATTAGTGGCAATGTATAAAGCGAAGCGATCTGACCAATAGCTCTTTCTCGAAACAATTCGATTGAGATATCATTCAAGTCACAAGCGTCGTGCTGCGACTCATTTTATCCGTCATAATGAGAGGAAAAAGTATTAGGTAATTTGTTTCGCGACACACAAACAGTCGCTCTTTGTCTCTCAAAGAAGAATACGCGGTCGATGATGACCGCAAAATGCCCCATTCTCACCTCCCCTCTTCTTCTCCCCCTTCCTTACAAACTTCCTCCCCTTCTCCCTTATCACCTCCTCCCTCTTTCTTCCCACCGCCCCCTTCATCCTTCCCCTCCCACCCGCCCTTCCCTCACCAACCGGATCCACTCCGATTCCTTTCCCAAAAACCTTTTGCCTTTCCCTCACGTCAAACAACTTTTGCTCACAGCTTTGACTCGACTTTTAATGAGTTTATTCGTGTGACTCCATAATCCTGCTCTGCCTTCCTAATTCATTAGCGGACTCAATGGGCAAATAGTCTCATAGCTAGAGAGAGAGAGAGTTTGATGGAAAGAAAGTGAGAGAGATAGATGACATAAAAGTTTCCAAAATCCCGCGAATCTCCATTGTCTGAGAAAGACAGAGATGAAATGAGCGCCATTGCTTGGTGCGGCTGACGCCGACGCCAAGACACAGCCCCCCTTCGGAGAAGTAAGACGCACCAGGGCGTGGGCGTAGCTAGTACGGGGAGAGCAGGGGAAGGGGAAGCGAGGGAGGAAAGGGAGAAGTGGGGTTCGCCGTATTGATCAAGCGAGAGAAGGAAGCTTACAGAAATGGCGGAGTCTGCGAAGGAGGTTATGGGTAGGGAGGGAGGGGGTGGAGAGGGGGAAGCCAAGGAGAGAGGGTCACCTCGGCCGGGTGTCGATGGTGGTGAGGATACGAGGCGAGGGGGAAAAGACGGAGGCGTGTGGGGAGGGGGAGAAGATGGAGGCGAGGGGGAAAAGATGGAGGCGTGTGGGGAGGGGGAGAAGATGAAGGCGAGGGGGTGAAGACGGAGGCGAGTGTGTGGAGGAGGAGAAGATGATGGAGAGGGGGTGAAGACGGAGGCGAGTGTGGGAGAAGACGGAGGCGGGAGAGGAGTAGATTGGCAGAGAGAGAGAACCAAGGGGATCTAGCCCCGGGAAATGAGATATCCTACGGAATTAAGACATCCCTCGCCCTCTGCTGCAAATGACTTGTATCGGACCTTCTCTCTCCCTCTGAGTCCCTCTTCTCTGCTACCCCTCCCCGAGGAGTTTTAATGAATATTCTCATCTCGTGCCGTCTTCCTCTTTCCGGATTGCTTAATTTTCTTTCTTCCTCCATTCGCCACCTGCCACTGTTACCGCCCTTACCCTTCAACTTCTGCTCGAATTTCGTCTTATAATTTTGTTTAATTTAATCGGTCGTCGCTCGCTAAATCATTTCCATAAATGTTTTTCGGATACTGGTGAAAATACATTTGGTTAATTAAAATTAAATTATTTTTTCATAACGTCATGTGTAAATAATACGTTTAACATAAGAAAATATAATTTGTATATGAATAAATGTTAGTAAAAAATATCATTTAAACTGATAAAATAATATTTTATACGTAAAACTTTGCATTACATTAAAATCAAAGCCAATAGATAATTATACGTATATATACTCACTGCCTATATTCACACATACACACACATAAACTCATACATACACAGTAAACATTTAACAAAATAGTTAGTTATATTTTGAGCAACAACTAAGAAAAGGCGTTTATTACAAATCGGCATAGAGTTTAAATTAAATAAATAATTCATCGAATTTCATACCGTTTCTATCTGTTTCATATTCATTTGGACTAACGTTAAAAATTATAACTGGCTAAAAGGCGCACATATATTCACACCTCTTATCACCGCAGCGTTCCATTACCCCGCCGCAGATATTTTTCCTCTAGTACATTTTTCTAACTCCTATTCTTACAGCGCCTCCATCTCCCCCTCCTCCCTCTCACTCTCCACTCGCATCCTCTCTCTCTCTCTCTTCACTTCCTCCTCCCCCACCTCTCTCTCCCCCACCTCTCTCTCCCAAACCTCTCTCTCTCTCCCACCTCTCTCTCCCCCACCTCTCTCCCCCACCTCTTTTCCCAGCTCAGTTTCTGCTTCGCCCTCATCCCAGCGCTGCGGGTCGAGTGGTAAGGCAGAAGTCATTTCCCTAACTCATTTGTTTCGTCTCGAAGGGGGAAGGAAATAAAACTGAAAAAAACAAAAGAGGGCTGCCTTGGAACGCAGTTCCTTTTCCGCGAAAAGTTTTCCTCGCTTCTTCACCCCGCCCCCTTTTTAATTTGTGCGCATCCGCCCTTACTCTTGTTCTCTTTTTTTTTCAATTTATTTACGTTATTCGTTCGTCCTTTTTGCGAGAATTCAAGAGGAGACCTCGCAGAAACGAGTTCAGAAAGGCGCTCTGCTAGAGCAAAGACGCAACTTCTTTAATTGCTTTCGAAAATTTAGTGTGCTTCTAAACGTGCATTATTTTGCGAGGCATTTGAATTGAGAATTTTTCTGCTTGAAGTGAGTTAATTAAAATCTTAATTCGACGAATAATGAAAGTTCCAAAAGTGTTAATTTAAACCAACTCTTAAAAAAGAATTTCTGGCGTGATGCCAAAATATTGTTGTAAATGAAACAAAATTATTTCTTCACCGCTCACGGTAGCACTGAATGCAAATCTAAAAATGTGGGAAAAGGAGTAGGTATTAACTCAAAATTCACGATTTTGTGGCATCGAAATGAATGCATGGAGAGAAAATTCAATACTATTAATACCCATCATAGTGACGTTGCGTGCACAATCATTATTTGCCGATTTGAAACACGCTGTAAATCATCAAAATAATAAGGTACCATTCGGGCTTCAAAATGTATTGTTAGCAAATTAAAATACTAAAACTGACTGTAGAAGATTTGATCACTAAATTTGCCCGAGATTTAGCTGAGACAGCGCTACAACGAAATTATTTATAGAAGTGTGAATGGCATTTAATCAGCAATTAAGAGTTGTTATCTTTTGATAAAACGCATCGAATTACGACCCCTCAAGACGAAAGCCTTATATTTCCAGGCGGAGTTAAAGATCTCCTCTTCCTTGTCGCATGCTGTATGCGCCTCGCTTCCTCTGACCATCCTCTCTTTCTTCTTCTCTACCTCTCTTTCTCCCTCCTCTCTTCTCTCTCTCCCTCTCTCCTTCTCTCTCTCTCTCTCTCTCTCTCGGCCGATGGGACGCGGATTAACCGCCATAATCCCTTGGCTGCGGCACCCGAACACTTCGTGAAACAGATCCGCGGGTAAATGATCGTGGTCTCGAGACCCGATTAGGCGGATTGGTCCGGGGCGTGTGTTTTCTTAATCCTATCCTCGGGAAAACGCATTCGTAGGTGATTCTGCAAAAACAGGATGACCAATCGACCCGAGTGTATTACTGCGACCGTTTCGCCGCTCCTCTTCGACGTCGTCTTCCCCTAATGCTGCACGAGAGAGAGAGAGAGAGAGACACTCCTCCTCCCACTGCCTCTGTCTTTCCTTTTTCTTTCTTCGGCCTCACTTTGGTGCTTCTCGACGCCCATTCCCATCCAAGTCCCTCTCCTTCCTCAGGTCCTTTCTCGACGTCTCTTTCTCACCCCCTCTTTTCTCATTTTGTGTTGCAGGATGCAATCCCGCGTCACATTCCTCAATCGTAAGAAAACCATCGTTCCCAGCATTGGCGATGCATATTTTGCAGTGGGTATTTTTGTTCCTCGCTCCTCAAGAAGTTTGTAGTTTTTCTGTAAGCCTTGTCAATTTTATCCTGAAAAACAAGAATTTTAAGTGCTTGAGTTTAAGGATAAGTTCCTTTGATCAAATATTAATTAAAGAATATTAAATTCCTTATGGAATTGGTGACCTCAAATAAACACACTTCAATCGAAATTAAAATATCCCCCTAATTCTTGAAAAGCGTGATGAACGATTTATATCCCGGTTCTATAATAGTATGTGTTCTACAAAGATAGTAACAGTGGTAAAAAACACACGTTGTCTAGGTCACAGATATGGTTATGAGCAATTGATACAGTACCATTCGAGGCTGCTAGATTCGAATTTTTGCAATATATTCTTTTCTATTAATCCCTTAATACGTATGATTTCCACGAATCCGAAAAATAATAATTTATTTTGCTACAAGTCTTTGTCATGTTCTACATTAAAAAGATCACTTCTGTTATTAAATGCGTAAATTCTATTTGTACTCTATTTACAATTTAAAATAATTAGTTCAAGCAGCAGTCTGCTTTAGTATTATCGGATTAATTAATTAATAGTGAAGCGTTAAACAAGCGACTCAATTGCGTTCTGCTGCGTCCAGAAAACGAACTGTTCCTACTCTTTGCTTAAATATCATGTCGATCTCGATTCCAAGTCTAACAAAACGAGAGCTGCAGAATGCTCACATACCGGAATCTGAGCTCCGAGTTCTCCGGGAAAGGAGTTGCTCGGTCAAAGGAAGCGAGCATCCCCGGAGTACCCGGAGTCCCCCGCCCACCGCGATCCGGAAAGGACAGCTCACTAAGCCAGCCATTTCGTCAGGTTCGTGTCCCTGTTGAGATGGAATGCCTCGCCTCCTCATTTCCTGCCTTCAAGAATGGAATTAATTCCATTTGGGATGGAAGGAGAACACACCCTACCCGACACCTTCTCATCTGCGCCATAGTGCTCCTCCCACATCGCCCACTCGCACCCTGTACGCACATACGCACTCTTTCTCCGAAGCGAAACAAACAAATGAGAGTTCCGCACCCTATTAACAATCGCCCTCCAAAAAAGGACGAGATTTTCAAGGAAACGCAGGGAAAAGTAAATAAAAAAGAGGTCTGAGGGAGAGAAAGAGAGAGGAGAGAGAAAGACGGTGGAGGATGGAAAATCAGCGGATCTATTCTCAGGAATACACTCGCGGCGTCTTGATTTATTACGAGAACACTTCAGCAGCCTCAATAATAGCCCGGAATGAATTCCCCAGACGCCGGACCAATTTGCGTCCCAGTCGTCCGTATTTTCGGCAGTTCCCTCTTCCCTCCGTCTTCTCTCTCTCTCTCTCTCTCTCTCTCTCTCTCTCTCTCTCTCTCTCTCTCTCTCTCTCTCTCTCTCTCTCTCTCTCTCTCTCCCATACCTCTCTCCCCTTACCCTCCCTCCTGCCGCAGAAAACCGGGAGAAGACTCGTTCACGCAAATTAATATTCTCCGGGATCGCGGTCCCTCCTTTCTCCGGAGCTGTGAGAGAGAGAGGGAGAGAGAGAGAGAGAGAAAGAGGGAGTTGCCATGAGGAATCGGGAGCATCGGACGGAAATTCTCTCGGATGGAGTGGTAAATCTTTCTGGGATGCAATTAAGGAGTCAGCGGCCATAATGGCGGGGCCGTCCCCTGGAATTAATTTTTGCGAGATGTGATATTGATGTCGTGACGTGGATGACGATTCGAAAGGGGAAGTAAGAGCGTTAGGGAGATACCAAGGGCTGAGGTGAGGCAGTACTGTATATGAGACACGCGATTTTTCTTTTTGAAAAATAGCAATATCCCGAGATCGTATTTCTTTGGTTAACCTCTTAATTTTCAAGAAAACATTAAAAATGGTATACATAAAAATATACCGAGTGCTCGTTTTTTCGTTCTAAATGTTATAATAATATTGTATACACTTATCCACTAGACAAGAATTTACTGACCGTTTTCGTCTGTTGCAGCATCATCACCTGATGATGCTGTAACAGGCGAAACCGGTCGATTAAATTCGTGTATACTGGAAATATACAATATATGTTTTTAATTATATTATGGAATCTTTCCTCAAAGTCGAGCCTTCCCATGTGGAAACTGTTGTTATAGATATTAACGGCCTGGATTGATCTCACCGTTCAGTGATTCCATCTCAATAATTTAATGTATCTTGCTATCCCAAGCCATCGTATCTGACTCGTATTGTTATCGTCCTTCATAATCAAGAATGACGTTTAAAATGTCCCCTTTTATGAGAATGGCGCGAAGAGAACCGTTGATGAAGATTTCTCGCGCAGAATTAAAGAGAGAGGGAGATCCTTGAAAATTTTTTTTAACCACACAATCTCTTCCACCGCAAGGTCTCACGAGTAAATAAAAATTTTCCTACCGCATAAATGACCGATATAGCAACTGTGCGGAGAACCGCACCTTCACGCTTGCACAACACGAATACGAAAAATACAGAATAGCTGGAACCGTTTAAAATCGTAACCTTGCATAAACTAGTAATCCAAAACAGAGGATTTCAAAAACAATTACCTCTAGAGCATTACAAAAAAACAAATCTTAATCAACGCTTTATAAGATTTCCAAGACAGTTATAAAGAGAAAAACGGAGTTTTAGGTGTTCATAAAGTCATCTCACGAATACCAGGCGCAACAGCTTGGTGAGAGAAAGAGAGAGGGTAAGGTAAAGGGAAGTGAGAGGGAGAGAAGAAAGGTACGAGCGAGAGGAAGAATAAATAAAACGGCGATGGGAAGAGAAGGAGGGAGAGAGAAGGAGGGAAGGAGGTGGACGGGAAAGAGTTTGTAAAAAGGAAAAGGATTAAAGGGGGAGAGGGAGGGAGTGGGAGAAAGAAGGGTCCAGAGCGAGAGTAGGGGTGGAGGGAGAGGAGGAGGGGGCGGAGGGAGAGAGAAGGAGAAATGGAGGAGCGGAGGGTGAGGCTAAACGTCTCTTTTGTTTGTTTTATCCCTCCTGTTGCGGCTTCGCCGAGAAAAGAAAGGGAAAGAGATAATTATTGAGGAGGGAGAAAAACATAAAGAGATAAATATTAAAAGAAACAGAAGCGGAGAGGAAAAAAGCGCGGTAGCTGAAAATGACAGTCTCCGACCTCGTTTTTAAAAAGTGTGGCCATAAAGTAAAAATTTCACAAATCATTAGATCTCGTACACTCGAATTTTTCGAAAGGAAGAAAAAATGCTGCCTTTGCCTACTCGTATTTAACGTATTGAACTGCATTAGCTTCATTCGGTACTCGAAAAGAAATTCATTGTAAGGATGAGAGTGGCGGAGGAGGAATTTAATAGAGAGGGAGAAATATGTAATAGAAATAGATTCGACCGAAAGCGGCCGAGAAAAAGTAAGTGGAAAGTGAAGCAGAAACCGGATTCTAAAAAATACGAAAAAGAGAAACGGAATGGGATTTATCGAGGGTGAACGAGGATCGGTGCAACGAAAGTTCGAAAGGAAACAGATATAGAAAAAATACGAGTGAGTGAGAGGAGAATGAAATAAAGCACGGAGAAGATAAAGACGTGAAGGGGAGAGAAACAAGAGGCGGGTAGAGCGAGGAAGGAGAAATGGGAGTGAAAAGAAGAGAGAGAATGAAAAGCAAAGGGCGGACGAAATAGGAAGGAGAAGATGGTGCGAGGTGTGGTCGAGAGAAAGGAAGGCGATGGAAAGTGGAAAATCTCTGCGAGGAATAAATCCAGAAAAGGGGTCGGAGATCCGTGAGACCCTGTGGCGTTAATCCCTATCTCCGATTCCCCCTCGACCCTCACTCCATCTTACTCCGCTTCCACCTAGCAGGCACAGATCCCACCTCCACTCTACGACAAACCTTAAAATCCTTTTTTCGAGCAATCGAGAAACTCTTATCGAATCCCTTTTCCCCTCCATCCACCCCAACCCCCTCCTCCTACCCCCCTAACCTCTCTCCCTAACCCCTCCCCCAACTCCTCACCCCTCCTTCTCCTACACACAAACACACACTTCTACCCTCTCAACGCTTCTCACCATTACTTTTTTCTCGATTTCCACGACTTCCTTTTTTAAACCCTCTCTTGTCATCATTATTCCGTATAGGTGGTTACATAATTGCACGTGTGATTCAATTAAAATCTGCACCAAAATTTACAATAGTGTATCTCTCTTTTGAGTGGAGGGGCGAGAAGCGTCGTCTGCAATTTTAAGTTTGCGCCCACTTGTCTAATTTTAGTTTTTTACCGAATAGAAATCTTCGATATGAAGAAGAACTTTTTGCATCGATAAACGATAACTAACTTTTTTGTGTGCCGAATTGCTATGATACGGATGGCGGTTGTTTAGAAACAACAAATTATTTAGGAAACTGCTATAAAGTAAACAGATATAACTTCATTGTTTTAAAATGTGGGTATATCTGTATTCGCGTAAGTACTTTAGTATTAGATGACTATATTTAAATACTACTCCTAAAGCCTCGTAAATATTGTAACTGAGCTAATATATTTCTCATTAAAATCCAGTGAAATATTATAAATATTTAAATCATAAATCGTTGCGGTCACTCATAAATGAATGGTTAGTGAGCTAATAAATGAAACTGAAGCTATCTTAAGAAAGGAAACATGTCAAGATAACTTTTCGACGACCGAATGTTCTCTTCGGGTTACATTCTACCGGATATAATCCCAGCGCCGTTAATTTGATTGCATTTCATTTGTTTTTTCCTACCAATTCCAATTCCCTCCCTAGTTCCTCGTTTATCTCTCAGCAGTGGGCGGGGGCGTTAAAAAAAGAACGCCTTCTGGGATTTCGAACGGAGGGAGGAGGAGGGAGAAGGAAAGGATGTTGAGAAGCCGTGAAGAAGAGTTCGGTCAGACGCGAAAAAAACACTAGGACACTGGTGGAGCGAGGACAAAAAGATTTATTCGGGGTTACAAGGGAAGCGATTTAAAGGCGAAGAGGAGAATGGAAGGGGAGGATGAGGTAGAGGAGGAGAGAGAGGAGGAGAGAGAGGAGGAGAGAGAGGAGGAGGGAGGGAAGCAAGGAGAGGGGAATGGGGGGACTGCACAAGAGAAAAAGGAGTGGCGTAGACGGGAAAGGAATGAATCCGAGGGATGAGGCCGCGGAGATAGAGGGAGGGAGATAGAGGGAGGGAGAGCAAGGAACTGGATGTAATAGTTGTAAACCTAGTTGACCATCGAGTTTCCTCGATCCCACACACTTAATTTAGGTTTCGCTTCATTTCACAAAGAATCTATCCTTCCGGGACACTTTCCTCACCTTGTTCTCCGTTTGCACGCACACATTTAAATACATATATATATATAAATATATATATGGTAGAATATCGCCACTAACTTCCTTCCCATCTCCCTCCTTGATATTTCTTTCCGGTTTTTTCAATTGTTCCCTATTTTTTATCCATTTCTCCCCGACTGTGTTCGCGCGTTTGCGTGGATTGCTTGTTCTCGCCGCCCACTCTCCTATAAAACCCCTTCTGCCTTAAGAGGCAAGTGCTCGTATGGGATTATGAAACGTCCAGCGCAGGTTGAATTATTCTTTTGCGAGGAGACTTGAGTTTTTTGAAAAAGGTTAAATCGCGTTCTAATCTGTTGTGGAGAAATTGAGATTTTCTGGAGATTTTCGGGTGTTTAGGTGTCTAATATATTTTTCCCTACGCTCCATTTGAATTCGCACCGAGTAATTACGTAATTAGTTTACTTTGATGACTGATGAGGTCAGAATCCGCATTCTACGTATCATTGTGTTGCTAGGGATGATCCAAAGAAACAAATTATATCATTTGAAGAACAAAACCTCAACCTGTATTTTCTGTTTTATTTATAGTCTTACTCCTCCGATGATTTTGACTGCATAGGAAAAGAATAAATTTGCCAGTATAATCTTCAAATTCGAGTATACATTTCAAAACTTTTTGAGGTCTAAGAGAAACCATAAATCCAAGCAAATCATTAATACTGTATGAAGCAGAGGCCGAAAAAGAAATATATAGGCTAATGTAAAAATGAAAACCTAAACAATTATAAGAAAATGTTTTCCAAATGGGCCAGAAAATTACTGAGTCAGTCAGTTTCACAAAGATAGTTTTTGTCAGATGATTTTAGATGACAAAAATGAAACGAAACGTTTTAGAATCAATCGATAAACACACGTGATGTTAATAAAAGTGGCGTTCAATTATGAAACTATTGTAAAGTATTATATAATACAAAGCCAATGATCTTGGTAGCTGTTGTCATTCAATGCTAATGAAGGTTGTATTTTCACGATGCAAAAATGCTAAACCCTGCAGTGTAGAGTACAAGTGCTAACTGCGAGTCTTCAGTTTTTGAACAATACAAACATACAAAAGAAACTGGTTTGTAAAATTTTGTTTTTCGGATGACACATAATGCCATTTAAGACATACCAAATTTACTTAAAACGAGAGCTTAAGAGGAAGAACAAGCACAATAAGAGTTTCGACGAATAATATGTCCACACCCGTGGAAGAAGTCTTCCAGAGTTTTAAATCGAAAGGAAGCTATTCTACCCATATCTCAATCGAGGCAGTGTCCAATACGCGCCACGAAAAAGGTTATAAAGTAGGTACATCTATCGTCTATCCACAGCGCTTTGGCGTTTTTTGAACGTCCGAGAGCATAAACATCTCCGTGTAATCGCCGCTGCAGAATCGCTAATCGCCAGCGATTCATTCGTTCATTCACCTTGCATGCAATGAAAATTAAGATGGAACTACGAAGGAAACAATCTCGCTAAATAGGTATGTTTACTTCCCATTATCATCAAAACCAAGGACAAGAGAGTATGGAAGCGCAAACGAACATAAATATATAAAGGTTTGCGGGAAGTCGAATTCACTGGAAGCACCCGAATAAAACACGTAAGCAATCCCCTCCCACAAATCTTCACGTCAAAAGCGCAACGGTGGGAGAGAAACAAAGAAAGAGAGGAGAGGGAGGGGCAGGGGGGAGGATAGGGCGGATAGGGGAGGATAGGGAGAGAATAGGGGGTGGGGAAACGAGGCGTTTCGATTTCAAGGTCCATTAAACGAGCGTAAATCCTTTTCTCTTTGTCTTCCCAATGCATCCAACCGACGACTCTTCCAAATAATTAGTCCTTCGCCTTCCTCATTCTCTCTCTCTCTCTCTCTCTCTCTCTCTCTCTCTCTCTCGCACACACAAACACTCTCTCCCCTCCTCTAATCGATTAAAAGGACTAAACTTACGAAAGCATGCTATTACACTCGAATTCTTCATCTTCTTGCGCCCGCGTACCGCGAAAGGAGAGATGACGTGCTAAAGTAAAAACATAAGAAATCTAAAATGCGCTTATATTACTATCCGGTCGATTTAGCGAGCCTTTGCCCCCTCCCCTCCCCGCCGACCCCGGGCGTGTTATTAACGCGCAATCGCCTCGGTAGGGGCGTCGGCAAAATGTGGCAAAAAGGATGGTCAGGAACGTCGGAGAGGCGAGAGAGAGTGAGAAGATACAAGAAAGGGGAAGAGGGAAGAAAGAGATGGACGCAATGCGCATGCGTCGATTTTTATCCTTGACGCCCACCCCTTCTCTCTCTCTCTTTCCTTTCCTCCCTCCCCTCAATCTCTTGCTTTCCTCTCAAAACCTCTCTCCCACCCGCCGAGGGCCTTTTATTTCTCTTTTTTTCTCATCCGTAGTTCTCCACTCGACCGCCTCCCGAGTTTCCAGTACAGTTGTACCAAACGACCAACAACGGTTTACCCGCAGTAGCAGCACCACGCGAGAGGGAGAAAGAAAGAGAGAGTAGCTCCTTGAACATCGCGGACGAATTCACATAAACACGCGCACTCGTGCTCTCTCGTACGCGTTGGATTTAAAACCGTTAGGCAACTCAACGCTCGCTTTCGCTCTTTCCTACTTCCATCGACTCTCTCGAAACGATTCCACGGCGCGTTAGCAAAAGTTCGACACTGTGTGATACGGCGCCCTAAAGCTGCAAACTTTAAGTCCAATTTTTATGTTTTGTAAAACGCTTAAACGCTAATTACATTATCCGTTGTTTGGAAATCCCTAAAGAAGTATTATGCGACTCAGGATTATATTGAAAGTTATTTCAACGCGTGACAAAAATTATCAAAATCTTTGAAGGAATTTCAACTTTGATTTCTCAAGATATTTTGTTTAGACAATATTTTATTGCATCAGGTAGAAAATATCGTTTAGTTAACTTCAAGTTATATTTATTTTATTCACTTTGCCAAGCAGTATCCTACAAAAAAGTATATATTTTTAATCGATTGATAGCATTATTTACTGTTTAACGAAAACGTTTCAGCAATTTCTAGAGGCAGTATTCCGGGTAAAATAATTCTCAAGGACGGTTTTCCATTATGAACATTAACAATGCCAGAAAAGGTAAGCTCTGATTTGTCCATTAATAGCAATAACCTGATTAATCACGATTAACACTGGCTATGGGAGAAGCGTGAATTTTATTTTCCACTCTTCAATTAAACTTCCTCGGCTAGAATCGCTTTAAAAAAAAGTCAAATCTACATTCAAGCCGTTTATACCAAATTAATCCCGACTTGGAAAAGACCGCGCAACTTATTTCGTAATAATTCCACAAATAAGTGGGAACTTTCCGAGTTCCATCAGATCAAATTAATTCCCAATTACCTATACCCATAGAGCGATTCTCCCTCTCTCATCCCTCCCACCACCAGCATGCACCCCCTCCCCCCACTCCTCTTTCCACGTCTCGACTCTCCATATAATAGGTGCATAAAATTCCTTTAATCAACACACGCCCGCCTGCCTCGGCGTTTTCGAAGTTAAATTCGAGTGCGGTGCCCCTCTTTACCGCCCCCTCATCCCTCCCCCCCCCCCTGCCCCACACGCTCGGGATGGACACTAATGCGAGCTAATTTTCGACCAACCACTCCGCGTATCAGACTCCACTCTCCCTCTTATCATCCTCCCTCTCTCCCTTATCACCTCCCCTTTCCCTCTATTTCCCTCCCTCCCGGTACCTCTTCGCACCCTCCCCATAAGGTGTGCATGTGCTGCTGGACACATCGCCAACAACTCTCACTCCACAAGGGTATAAGAGGGCAGTAATATTGTCTGGCCATTAATTATTTCGCTCGGAAGGCCGATAACCTCCTCCTCCGCGTACCTTCTCCTGCTCTCCTCCGACTCGATCCATTAGCTACGAAGTAGAATGTGTTGAATAGGGAGAGAGAGAGAGAGAGAAAATCCCCATCCATGATGCCCCACCCTCCTTGCCCTCCCGCATGCGACCAATGGCACGGGACCCCGCCCCTCCCTTCTCCCTACCCTCCCCCAGGAGCGTCATAAAGCCTAACACGCTTGATCCGACGTGCATGGACGGCAAGAGGGGTCCTCTAGACGAGATGCCCGGCGGTGGCGGAAGAAGAAGACTGCCCCGCCGCCGCGGAGTCCACGTCACGCAGGAGGGAACCGCGGGCGATTCTCACGCTATAATTCCGCACACAAATCTTCCGTGGCGTTTCATTAAAGCTTTCCGGCGCCACGTTTTGGGTTATGGGAATGGAGAGAGGTGAGAAGTAAAGAGGATGGGGGAAGTGCGACCGAGAAGGTAGGCGGAATGGTGGGTAGGAGAAGGGAGGAGGGAGTTGGAGGAGGGGGGTTGGAGGAGAGGGTTTTGGGCGGGGGCTGGAGGAGGGGGTTGGAGGAGGGGGTTGGAGGAGGGGGTTGGAGGAGGGGGTTGGAGGAGGGGGTTGGAGGAGGGGGTTGGAGGAAGGGGGTGGATGTGGGGGTTGAAGGAGGGGGTTGGAGTAGGGGGTTGGGGGAAGTAGTTGGAGGAGGGGGTTGGAGGAGGGGGTTGGAGGAGGGGGTTGGAGTAAGGGGTTCGAGGTGGGAAGTTGGAGGAGAGGGTTGGAGGAGTGGGTTGGTGGAGTGGGTATGAGAAAGGAGTGGGTATGGGAAAGGAGTGGGTAAGAGAGCGGAATAGGGGGCTAGAGAGGTGGATAGGAGAGGGGAGGAGGGGGTATCGGGTTAAAGAAATCGGTCGTTTGTCGAGTCGGCCATTTTAGGTCCGTGGTATTTCGTCCGAGGTAACCCTGGGTTACGTTCCCTCCATTTATGGAGAGAATGTGGACGCTAATGAAAATATAGGCGCCTTTCACGAAAGATGCGGGCTTATGATAGTTCTCGGTTATGATTTATTCGCCATCTTACCTATGCGAGCGATTTTCCTGAAGATTCGCTGTTGGAATAAACTTTGAATATGTTGCCTCGGAATCCTCTCTAGTCCTTGAGGGAAGATTTAAAGAATACTTCGCAATTCAGATCGTAAATATTCACTTGTGTATACGGGTGGAACAGAGCCTTCGATGAGACATAATACGCACTTTGGCAAAGAAGGAAGAGAAAGCGACTACGACGAACTTAATAATGTCGTCTGGAATCCAATGGAGATCAAATCTCATTAATATCGTTACGATTCCAATAAATAATAGGAGTACAGAAAGCCAAAAGCTAATGGTTTTGCAATGACTAATCCATTTGTACTTAAATAAATATAATGACTGCTCAACAATTAAATTTTAATTTGTAATAAAACCTCATTAAATATATATTTAACTCCATTGGAAATATATAGTCTATTAAATAATCTTTAAATGCAGAAAAGCGGAAGTTTACCCACAGAGAAGCGAATAAATGGACATCAAAAGTTGACTATAATTAACTTCGTTCCTAATGACATTTATTCGTTTAGTTATATTCGACTAAACTGAATCGTTGTGATTAATTAATTGATTGAAAATTTAACAAGGTCCTGCAATTAACACTTCCTGAGCAAAATTGCAAAGAAGGACATGGCATACGTGAAGACGTTAACTAGGACTTCATCTAGTGGCGACTCGTTCCCTTTGCGACAAAGAGGCATTAAAACTCAAGATCAAGCCGATGGTTCTCAGTCGCACCTGATGTGATTATTTTGTGCACACAAAAGAATTACGGAAGCTTAATAGGCAGTCACTGAAGAGCTTCTCTTATATCCGTAGAGGATAAGACAACACCGTGTTCCACTCATCTCTATGTAATCCAGCTTTTATTTAACAAAGTGAAAATCGGTACTTTATAGAAGATAATAGAAAATAAAGAGCAGTAATGATGTGGTGATGAAATTTTCTCGATCCATAAGGCATTAATGTTGATATATCAACTGCCTCTCAAAATGAGTTTTGATAAAGTTTTGTGCCCAGCATTTGAATTTATATATTATGCAGCCACTTGACAGCTTGAAATAAGTTATAATAATCGAAACCTTTTGTTGACGATATGGGGATATTATTACTGTTTAGATGGAATTTCTTCATTGCTAACCAATAATATACGAAAGTAGTTTTAGATTCATTGTATATTTTTTAAACACACAATTGATGAATATTTTGGGGATTTGTGACGTAAATCACGTTAAACACGAATTTGGTTAATGTAAGTATGACTATATGAAAACTCTGATTGTGCTGATTGTTTCCAATTAAACCCATCATATCGAGGTACCTATATCCCAAATTCCTGATTGGATTCATTGATTTTTTCGAATAATCTAAACCTAAGAAAATCGAATAATAAATGAACTATACCTACGTGCATACTTAGTCGAATTATGTATTTTTAATGCACACGCAATTAACGTGACGCAAATCAACAAATAAGATTTCATTACTTTTATTCAAAATAACAGTTGATTTAACGCTGCAATATACACTTTTAGCATTTCATTTAGTCCCTAAATATGGAATACATATGAGACAGAATTATCTTCGGATCATCGACGTCCTACTGCGTGAAAATAACAGTGTAAACTTTCAAGGAAAACATAAGACAGAAACTATGAAAATAAAATTAGAACTGACTCAATGTATGAATGTTTTAATAAAATCTTACCAAATATATTAATAATTCACCTGAAGCCGTAAATTACCTTGAAAAACTCATTACCGTGTCTACATACCGCTCCACAGAAAAGCAAAAAACAAACATTTCTATCAGAAGTGAAGTCTACTTCATTCGTACTCCATTTTAAAAAAATAATAGGAACGGATTCTATAGTATAGAGCAGTGAAGTACTCTCAAACACTTCTTGTTCTCAATCAATTGATTAATGATCAATTATTTGGGTAGAATAAGTTGCTTAGGAAATAAAAGCAACTATATCTGTTGAATACTTCTTGTCTGACAAATTTTAATTTATTCCTATTTACCACAACCAACAAAAGCTTATGATTTGCGTCTTAATAATGCTAATTTTGCAGACTTATCCATTGAAACGATATCAACACAATTATGAATAATTATAATAACTTGAAAGTACAGTTTTTACGTCACCATGACATCAAAGAATAACTCGCCGTGTCTCGGGAACGAAAGCGGAAATGAGGCCAATGTAGGGGAGAGTGTGGAGAACAAACGTAAGGGTCAAGAGGAGGGAGGAAAAAGTTAGGGAAGGGAGAGAGAGAGAGAGGGAGAGAAGAGGAGGGGAGAGAGAGAGAGAAATATCGAGTGGAGGGGAGAGAGGAAATACGGGTGCTACGAGAGTGATAGGGGAGACTTTTACGTGAGGTCCGAAAACGATTTCAAAAACACTTTCATCGACTTGGGATCAAACTGTAAATGACACAAAAAAATTCCTGCAAAGATGTTACTGCTAAGAAAATGCAGTTTAGATAGAAAATTTACATGTAAGCAATTTGAAACATTTTAAAGCCGCGGCAAAATCTTTCTAACTCAAATAACATGAAATCGGAAAATATTTCAAAAGATTTAAGGACAAACCGTGATATTTTATACATTTTTTTTGTTCGTTAACTATTTCTACACAAATTCCGTATTTATATAATTATATTATGAAATTACCGATAGACTTATGTGGCTCATATTCATACGCAAGTAGTTCTCAGAGTTGCTTCAACAAATTTGCAGTTATTAAAACTCAGTATTTTTATAAAGCGTAAAATCTAATACAAAAAATCTGTGGCCACAGCATGACTTTCTCTACACCGGTAATATTTCTAAAAATTCCAAATAGGTTAAATGATAATAAATATTTTAAGGAACTGCGAGAAAAATTCAAAGGCCTTACAAAGAACAGTCATCAACTCAAACCATAGCTTTCTGCTATTGGATATAGCTCCGAAGCTCGAGCAATTAAGCATAAAAATGAGCTTTGCTAAGACGTAGCGTCAAATTTTTACAAAAGTTGTCTCCAGGTGGTGTGGTGGCAGAAGCTAAACAATTTAATTTTTAAAATATCTCTTACAAATGCATTATATGTGAAAATACTTTGTAAAAAATTAAATTACCTACAACTTTTATTCCAGTAGTTTTTTACATTGATCAAGTATTAAAGCAAATATTTCAAAAAATAGATAAGTGACTAAAGCAAACGCCCACTTTCGGTTGACTGATTTTAACCAAAAACTAATCAAATCTTCTACGTTTAAATAGTTTTTTAGTTAGAGCACCCACGAAATTCCTATCACATGCATACACACACAAACTCTCACAAACACACACACACACACAGACATCATCGAGAAGATGATAAAAACGTGATCAGAGGACCTCAAAACGTGTATTTCCATTGATATCGATTTTTTTCACGAATGCTATAATTTCCCCTATATTACGTATTGAGAAAGTAAAAATGAGTAAAATTACGACAAAAAAGGTTTCCAAGCAGGAACTTGCCGCTTTTTTGTTCGGAATTACAAGAAGAGATTAAACGACACATCCCGATCTCGGAGCGAACCCTAAACGTGGAGCCCATATGGATATTAAGAATTATATTAGTGCTTATAAAATCGGCCGTTATAACAAGACTTTCTTTTCTGGATGCGGAGTTGAAGATTTTTAAACCAGGGAACCTACATTATGTCCATAATTACATATGTGAACCAAGAGGAACTTTTCGAAGGCATGCAAACCAACAAAGCAAATTGAAATAAGAATAATTAAAATTGGCAATTACATTCAGTCCAGTTGTTTCCGCTCATTTAACGAGCGATATATGAGTTTTTGAACTACGGTTAAGCGATGAAAACTATCATCTTTATATTAATATGTGAGAGAAATTCTCAAGCTACAATTTTTAATGTTCCAATTTCCGTCTCCTCTTTCTAGCACATGAATTATTGAAAACGCATGTATGAATTATAATACATAAATAAACGAAAAGAATCAGTAGAGAACAGCATAGATTTGACGTTAGAATTTGGGCAACAATTTGGCAACTTGGCGAATCAAAAATAGATAAGGATTAACTTCATTATTTGATGATATCCTTTTGACGCCAGTCATCTAAATTAAAAATCTGTTTGGATTAATGCGCTTTCAGCATAATGGTGATAATATTTATGTCTTTTTTACTGCGTTGCAAAAGAATTATAACGTGCACCTCATAGAAAATGGCTCAAAGATAATGCAAATATCTTTGAAATTTTACAATACCATAGCGCAAAATTGCTTTTATGTGGAATAAACGTCCAATAAAAACAAACAATTTTGTTGGAACTCGATTTTTGTCAAGCCTTGTCTATAAAATGATTTTAGCCACAAACTAACAACATTCGGTTCACCTATGCAAAATATGATAATTCCGGATATAAATAAAGCAAACATACTTACTCTGTTCTAATTTAATTTGTTTTCTAAGGTACTAACTTAAAAATTACGTTTAAATTAAATAATTTAAACTACGCGTTATTTATCTTCCGAGAGTAAAACAACTGAAGCGAGTAAATAACCTTAAGCCGGAAACAATGAGCGAGCGATCGCTCCAAAGCCATCTTGCAGAGAGAGAGCACCATAGGAGTGGGAGGGAAGGAAGACCGTTGCTAAGGGGATAAAATCTCTTTACCCTGGCGTCCCTCGTCGATCCCACCCCTTTTCCCAGCATCCAACGGAGGAGCAAAAAGAATATCTCGTGAGTCATAAGGAAGAGAAGCGGCAGAGAGGAAGGGACGCCAAGACGAGGAGTGGTGGGGGAGAAGGTGGAGCCGCAGGGCTGAAGGAGGGTAAAAGAGGAAGAGCAAAGAAGACGAAGGAAGAGCAGAGAGAGAGAGACCCGTCCGAAGAATCGATCGTTGCTTCCTTGACCCTCTGCCGGTTCCGTGGTAAGCCGTCGCCATGTTCCTTGAATGTGGCTGCAATGTTCAGATATTCAGGAATTCCTCAGTGAAATAGTTTGGACCACGCTGTTTTTGGAAAAAATCGCCCAACATAAAATTCCCTTTAAATTTTGCTCGCAATTCTTTTGATTTACATCCAAAGTTTTCCGTTCTTCATTTATTTTCGAAGAATTTCTGCGCATGCTTGCAATCTCACTTTTTTTAACTAATAAAGTTAAATATGTAGCACAAATAAAAGAAATTTTGTTGCAATAAGTAATTTATTTTTCCAAAAATAATGAACTAAAAAAAGATTTTGCAGCATTTTGATTTGAATAAATCGGAAAAATTTTGATGTTATGCAGATAACACCGCAATATTTTTCTGGCATTTCTGATATTTGAATCATGAACATAAATAGAATGAAAATATCAAAGAACATATTCCTTACGGCTGAAAATTAAAAGACTGCAATGTGTTGTTTTATGAAAGACAGTTAAGCTTAGTTAAAATCGGCACTAACAGTATTAAAAGTAAACCTTTAATTTATTTATCAAATTAACTTGCCTTATAAGTAGAAAATTGTTCATATATTACTATGAAACCGCGTTAATTAATCATAAACTATTTGAATTGTTCACATAGGAACTTACCGATTCAAAAAAATCACTCGAAACAATACTAAAACCTTATAATACACATTTGAAGAACATGGAAAAATAAAGAATGCAAATTGCATATCTAGATAACTGTTGTATCAGACACAAGAGGCATAGCGAGCACAAAACAACTGCAGATCGAATTAACACTGGAAAATATTAGCGTGGACATGAGTACGTGGCCATATATACACGCCATAAACACAAATAATCTTGAAATGACGCCTGGCATTACGTCCGTCATCGCGTGAACAACTTCAGATTCACTCACTGGGCAAATAACAAAAAAAACTAAATTCACAATCAGCCAAATCAAGCGCAACACAAACAAGAGACGAGTAAAATCGAGCCATTTTTCTCCACCGGTTAAACTCTTAACACTGATTTCCCGCGAGGATAAAACCTGGCGACGCTATATCGCAATACGGCGTAACCTACAACGGGTGATCACGTGACCGATAGGTGCAGCTGACCGACCTCGGGGAAAAAAGGTGCAGATGGGGGAAAAGAAAAGGGGAAAAAAGGACGAGCGAAAATACATAAGACATGAGGTAGAGGGAAAGGGGAAAAGATAATTTTATTCCGAGAAATGGTCGAGAGAGGATTTGGAGGTAGACATGGGGGAGAAGCATCGTCGACCATCTTGTCTCAGGGAAATCGATGAAGGAGAGGAGAGGCGAGAGAGAGGGAGGAGGGAGGGAGGGAGGAGAGGGGAGAGAGGGCGAGGTAAGATGCTCGACAAAAAGAGGATCGGCCAGTGGAAGGGGAGGAGGGGTATCGAAGGGAACCCTCCAAAGGGAGCACCCTCTTTTGCATAAGGGTGGGGTTGTGTGACAGGGTGCTCGGGGAGGTTAGGGTGAGGGGCAGCGGGAGGCCCGTGCATGCATTTGCAACCAAATCATGCAGCAGCCATGCCAAGAGGATCAAAGCTCCCTCCTGCCACTCCCCTCCGAGACTTTGCAGGAAAGACGCCGTCCTAAGAAAGCGGCCTTTTTACGCGAAACGGGAGCTGCCGTGCAGGATGCGTCGAGTGCAACGGAAGTGGGGGCGGGTGAGGGAGGGGATGCAAGGGTCGGCGGCCGCCTCCGACCTCGTCTCGAACCTCAAAAAGGAAAGAGAAGCTTACCTTGGGCACGGCAGACGACGGCTGCGGAGACGAGTTGCAGCGAGGGGCGTGGGGTGAGGCCCCCGAAGGAGGAGGTGGGGGGAGATGGGTGTGGGAAGTGGGGGGAGGAAGGAAGGCGTCCTTCTCCACCCCCTCCCACCTCCTCCTTACGTCCCCCTCCGCCCTCCCCCCACTCTTATTCCTTCCGCGCCCCTCACCCTCCGGTCTTCCTTATTCTTCCCCCACCACACGCAACCTCCCCACCCTCTCTTCCTCCTCCGGCCAAGGAGCAGCATCCAGAAGAAGGGACCGTCTTCCACCGCCCCCCTCTGCCCCTCCCCCTTCCTCCCCACGCCTCTCCTCTTGCGAGACGAGGGCGTAAAAAGATCCAGTCTTACCACTGGATCTGTAGGGATCGGAAGCCTGCTCCGAAGGGAGCCGCACACGAGCAGCGCGTTTTAAACGCGAGAGCTCCGCAGCCCCGCGACCTGCACCTTCTGATCGAGTGATGCTTTTTACGGATTTTTAGGGAGCCGAGCCAAACGGCCCTCCCTCCCTCCCCGTCCACTCCGGCGAGAGGAGGGAGAGGATAGGGCGGAACGAGCGGGGAGAGGGGAGAGAGAGGATGGAGGGAGAGAGAGGATGGAGGGAGTGGGGAGATGGAGAGAGAGAGAAGGAGAAAGAGAGAGTGGGGATGGGGTAATCTGCGCGCTATAAAAACCCTTTCTCCCTCTGCGGCGCAACAATGAATGTCCGAATGTTTTTCCTTCTCCGATTTCGCAGCGGATCTGTTTGGGACTCCGTAGCGTAAGCTTCTGGAAAGAAGCGGAAATGGAGAGGAAGACGAAGAGGAAATGGGAAATAGAAATGAGAGAAAGGAGAAATGGAGAAAGAGGAAAGGGGATTGCGAACGGAGTCCCCGCAGTAGCAGTGGAGAGAGTAAGATGGAAGGAGAGAGAGATAGGGAAAGAGAGAAAGAAGGAAGGAGAGAGAGATAGGGAAAGAGAGAGAGAAAGATAGAGAGAGGGAGAGAGAGAGAGGGAAAAAGGGGGAGAGGGAGAGAGAGGGTATTTAGCGAGTAAAAGGGAAGATCACCAAAAAACCTCCTCCTACTTTATCTATTCCCTTTTCTAGCCAACTCTCCATGTCAGCATATTCTACTCTTGCGGAGCAACTCCTTTCCCTTCCGTTCCTCACTCCCCTCTTCGGACTTCGTGCTGAAAAGAGTGAGAGGGGAAGGGAAGAGGGGCGGCGGAGGCCTTAAAAGGGGTGGAGGAGGGCGCGGAAGGGCGGCGGCGGGGGGCAGGGGGAAGAAACGAGTCGGGTGGGACCCGTCCCGCAGGCTCCGCCCCGGAATCAATCCGGTAGAAGCGGCTCGGACCAATGAGAGAGCTCCATTTGGGAGTGGCGCCATCGCCCGCACGCACTAAAGGAAACCGGCAAAACCCCTTTCTTTTTCCCGCCTTGGACGGCGTCCTCGTCCCTTTCTTCCCCTCTCACTTCCCCTCCCCCTTCACTCCCGTCACCCCCTGCCCTACGCTAGAATCCTAGCACCGTTTGTCTACGCACTCTTCCTCCCTTTCGCATCCTTGCCAACCAAATGCCCTTTGCCCTTCCCGAGAACCTTCCTTTCCCTCTCTCTCTATCTCTCTCCTCTCTTTCTTCCCGTCTACCTTTTCCTTCGCACACTTCCCATACATGCGACCTCTCTTCTGCTCTGCCTTTTCACAAACATATCTCTAGACTTCGATATCAACATTGCCTCGCACCATTCCAATTCAAATGTTAATATTTTTGGCGTTTTATCCCGATTTTCTTCTAGAACCTATTCTTCTTTCCCAATTTTTTTCATTCGCGTATAAATTTAATTTTTCCCATTTCGACTTTCCTCCACTTGTTATGGACATTTATGGTCCGTTCTCTGCCGCATTTTTCTTGTCTCATCCTCTCTGCAAGGTCCTCCAGTCATACTGCATTATCGTTATTATTATTAATTGAAATGAGTAACTTTTAACTCCGTTTTCGAGACACTAAGGCCTCGGGGTCAAATACCGCAGTTTTCTTCCTCATACTTCAATTCTTAAGCTTTTAATGGCAGATATTTTCTTTTATTATTCCGTTTGCCCTCCCTTTTTGTGCTGACGACTTTATCGTTTGGCCGTTTGTTAAAGGGGAAAATGTAATTCAAGTAATATATGCTTGATAGTTTACAAAAACATGTCGACCATAAGATTGAAACGTCCGCTCATGATTCTCTTTCCCTCGCGTGCTTCTTCTCTCGTCTCTTCTTTCTCCCTCCCCTCCCTCATATATTCCTTCAGCCCCTCTTTCCTTCTCTCTTCTCCTTTCTCCCTTCAAAGCATCTCTCCCCCTCTACCAATTCCTCCCTCTCTCCACCAAAACTCCTCCCTCCCTTTTCCTCCCTGGGCCATCCATCATCCCTGTTCCCGAAGTCTTCCCACATGTACCATCAACATGCCCTAACTCTAACCTCCTCCTCCGCCTCCCTGTCAGCCTCCCTTTCTTATGCGCCTCCCTAAGCGTCCGCTTTACTCCCATCCTTCATGCCTCCCGCAATCCATTCCTTAACTCTCAAACCCTTCTCCGCTCTCCGATTCCCTCTTATCCTCCATTCCCTATTGGGTCCTCATTTTATCCCATTCTCTTTCCTCTTCCACTTTATTGCCCTGCTTCCTTCGTCTCATCCAATCCCTTCTCCTCCGGTAGAACTCCAGTTCTCTCTCCATTCTCCCTTCTTCCTTACTCCCATTCTCATTCTTCCCTCTCCGTTCTCATTTCTTCGCGCACTATTCTTTTCTCTTCTCTTTTAAATAAATCAATTCGGTCTGATTGCGATCATTCCACATAGTGCCATTCGCGCCTTTCTTATTACAGTCTTTTTGCATCATTCTCAGTTTCTCGTCCTCGCGATAGCCATCTCGACTTATTCTTTTAATCTCGCATCCATATTTATCATCCATCCTTATTTACATTGATTCCACTCTCTTCGTTTAAACTGTTTTTCTTTAATCTAGGTCACGCAAATTCTCTTTTATTCTTAATTTCTTCTTTCTTCTGCCCACTTCATAGTTTCTTCTACATGTTATTCTTTCATCGATGATCCCTCTCTTCCATTCCACTCAACTTTTCATCTTAAATTACAATTTATTTAATATCATTCTTCCCCTTTGTCGCTCAATTACTCCTTTTTCTCTCCGTTCTACACACCCCTTCTTTCCACCGCTCGCTCTTTCTTCTCTCTCTCCCTTTCCTCCGCCTCTCCCTCCTCCGTCTTTTGCTCCCTTTTCTCCTCTCTCTCTCTCCCTTTCCTCTTATCTACCAATTCCCTCCCTTAGCCCGACACGTTTCACTCTGCCCGCAGAAAAGTGACTCAACTTACGGAGAGTGAGGTCCGTTTACAGCGGCTGCGCCAACACCCACGAACTAGCTTTCTCGCGCCCGAAGATAGCAGATACCCCAAAAGCCTTAGCCATCGATTTTAGGTCGTATTAATCTCCTTTGTCCATTACGAATTCTGCTCAATCTCTCTCCCTCTCTCGCTATCTCTCTAACCCTTTGCCTCTCTCACTCCTCTCTTTCTCTCCTTCTCTTCTCTACTTTCTGTCCTGCCTTTCTCGCTAGGTTGGGCTTCCTTTGATGCCCGTCTACTGCACGTCTTTCTCAACTTTCTACGTTTTACATGCAAAATAAATTCATTTATTTTGCGATCTATTCCGAGCATGACTGACAAGTTGATCTTGTATGACTAAGGATATGAAAATTGAGGAAGACATTTGAGTGTTTTTATATATTAATAAGTTCAAATGAGAGACAGGACAAATTGTTATTATCGATTTTTATTCGCTTTAAGACTCCAATGTAGCGTAATGTAACCGTATTATCATTTCCATATATGGCAAATGACAGAAAGCATAAAAGTGTCCAATCTATATTAAAATAATTATTCAAAACTCGCAGGAACACTTTTATCTAAATTTATCCCACTGGTTAAATCTTAATATTATAAACAAATATTTTTTGCCTTTCCTAAAATTCCAAATTTTAGACCCATATTATAGTTAATATGAGCGGCACAAAACACAATCTATTATAAATTATTTTTTGTTCTTATATCATTTCCTCTTCGATAATTAATGTGCATTATCAGTCGAACCTTACAATGCCCAGACTTTATCCAGTGCTGAGCTGGGGTCGGTTCGCACCAGTTCGCACTAACTTGTAGTAAAACCTTTAAAAAAGTTTTATCCCCGTTTGTTAACTGTGTTGCAAAATCTTGTGAACTGCTGTTGAAAAATTAAACTGGTCTTTAGAATTAAAATGTAGGAGAAAGTAGCCAAATATGGAATACTCTCCTAATGTGAGATACCACAATATTTCAAATCTGGTATGTGGCAGTACCGACTTTACTGAAGAAAAGGGTATGAATATGAACAGTTTGCTTCTGAAAGGTGCTCCGCTAGAAACTATTTCTGCCAGTCATCCCTCGTGATGGATTCAGGCAGATCTCTTTACGAAATGGGCAGAATTTTTCATTAAAAAATTGAGGAAGACCCTGTGCTACTAATCTTTGATGGACATTTCTCCCATAGTCGGAACCTCGATGTGACTGAATTAGCACGAATAAACCACGTAAACATTTTGTGTTTTCCTCCCCACTCAGCACACAAAATGCAACCACTCGGTAAGACGTTAATGAACCCTTTAAATGCCTACTATAGTGAGGAGATCAGAACTCATATTAGACGTACAGGGAAGCCAGTTACTCAGTTAGGCATTGCAGAACTTTTCGGGAAAGCCTATCTTAAAGTACAAGCTGATGCGATTCCTTTGCAGGGGTTTGAAGTAAAGGGATCCTCCCTTTCAACAGAAACGTCTTCGAGGAGAGCGATTTCATAGCGGATGAGGCCCAATGCGAGATATCATAAGACATTGCTCCATGCCTCGCTAATGCATTTGTGGTCCCTGAAGAAATTTCTCCCGTTCCTTCTGTTGTGAGGAAAAAAGAGCCACGAGGAGGAAGGACCCTTGATAAGGCTGCTTTGATAATGGCATTGCCCTACAAAGCGTCGTCGAAAGAGAGGCCAGCTTCCAAGACGTCTCAGCCAAAAAAATAAATGCACAGGCCAGTCAAAAAATGCCTTCCCAATAATTCTCAAGCATCTTGTAGCGGCTTGAAACCAAAATCTAAGAAAAAAACACAAGAATATGAAGAAGAAACATCCGAATCGGGAATAGATGTGAGGAATGACGTATATTTGGAAGATTTTTGACGCTGAGGATTTGATACCACCAAGCAGCGAAGTTTCACAGTGCTTGTTTTGCAATGGAAAGTTTTCGGAAGACGTAAAAGGTGAAAAGTGGGTGCAATATGTTGCTTTTCAAGGGTGGTGCGATGAGGCATGCAGTGGAGCCGAGAAGGACATCTACGTTTGCGACTTTTGAAAGTAAATAATTAATTGCAAATACTTTTCAAGGGTATTCCATATAAGGAACACCTTTTTATTCATAATCAAAAAGGCATTTTCTTATTTATTCTAGTGACTTTATTTGTTATTTTTTAAAATGTTAACTTTAGGAGCAATAGATTTGAAGTAAATTCAAGTATTCATAAGTTTTTTCATTGTAATAAATAAAAATGCATCACTCAAAAAGAAAATGGTATTCCATAATTGGCTACTTTTCACTACAATAAAAACCAGGTTAGCTACTAAATTATTTGCGTCACTTATTATTAAACAATAAGTAAATGATTTAATTTAAATATTTTTTTATATTTTAGCATTGCTATAATGTAAAAAAATTATTTCAATTATATCATTTACTTATTGTTTTATATTATACGAGTTTTCAGTGCTTGTATACTGCAAGCGTTCAAAAAATCACCATACACCAAGATATAAACTATGCCCTGTTTCATATATCTTTGCGGCTGAGAGAGAGAGCGAAGAAGAGAGCTTTCCAGTAAGTGATCTTACGGGAACCAATATGAATAAAGTAGCCTCCCCCATCGAGTCTCTCTCTGGCCTCCGCTGTGCATACCTCCGCTACATCGAGTCTGAGTGCTGTGTTGCCACGTGCTAACGCCTTCGTTGTCTGAACAGTCAAGCTCACTCATCCCAGTAGCTCACCGCTGGCATCTTTTTCTTTTTTCTGAGCCCTCCGCAACGTATTCCAGTTTAGTAAATATGGCAGCACCGAGTTTGAGTTCTTCAGCGAGGAGACGACTCCTCTCTAGGAGGTGGGGAAATGTCTCTCCACCTCCAAGCAGCGGAAACACGCGAGCGGTCCCGAGTACGTACGAAATGTCAGTCGCAAAGATAAGTGAAATAGACTATAGTAAATAAACCAACGCGACAGCATTTGAACTACACAGAGCCGATTTATATAGTAGAATAGTTTTTATTTTATACGAAATTAAGGCATCTATCCGGAATTTTTAAATTCTCTGGCAATAGGCTCGCGACCATGTTTTTCAATTTCAAGTTTCATGTTTCAGATCGCCCTTTTTAAGCAATAACTATAATCAACATTAAGACAATAGCCTATATGTTACACTAAAATGTATGTAAAAATTAGGATATTTTGTGTGTTATGATTATGGTGTTATCATCCGTGCCTTTTTAGCACGTATCCGGATAAAAAATTAATTTAAAATTATCACGTCATCATATGTATACGTCGTTGGTTTAAATCAAATGGATTATAATGCTGTCTAAGCATTAAATCAGTGCTCTTGAAGTATGGAAAATCAATTCCCATTGAAAGGCATTGGAGTCGTTGCAGTTAATATTTTTCATTGTTGAAAACTGAAAAAAATTCATAATTTGATGATTAAAATCAAATTTTTACGCAAATTCATCACGGATTTGAATTTTGTCTTCAAGAAAAATAAACTTCATTCTTTCTTCCACAGTACATGTCCTGACTTTGTAATTTTAAATAATTTAAAATAGCAATTTTATATGACCCTGCACCGTTTTCAATGCTTTTCTTATGAGTGTTTAAAATTAGACTTTGGGGTCAAAAACACCCTTAAAAAATTTCTGTAATTTCGGATTTTTTCCTAAGATTGTACCCAATGACCTATCTTCTATCCAAATTTCAGCTCTGTAGTACTTCTAGAAGTACCTTAGGTTATATACGACATACATATATATATATCTTATATCCCATATATGTAAGAAGCAGATATTTATAATAATATAGTATTTATTTTATGCATATTTAATATTCTAGTAACGCTAAAATAAAAAATAAAAGGTTTATTTTCAAATAAAATTTTATATATAAGGTATTTGTTAAATAAGTACGCTTTGACTGAAATAGTTTGTTTGTATTCAGGTTTTTAAAGAAAAAAGCTTATTTTTTAGAGAACCAGATTCTAAAATTTTGGCAGCTTACCACTGTATATATTTCTATTGTCATTAAAATATTTATATTACCCAAAAGTCTTCAACTCGTAATGGCAGACAAATTAAGTGAGATTTAAATATTAATGGATATACAGAGCGAGATCATAGTCTTGATGTTCCAATAATTAGCAACAATGCTTATAAATCAAAAATATTAATTTAGAATATTGTTTTATTATTGATTTTCTATCATGTAAACCTATTTTCGAGTTATGGAAAAATCAAATTTTATCAGCCGGTGTAATTGAGCTTTTCAGAAAATAATATTGAAAATATAAAAAAATATTTGAACTTAAATAATTCGTTCGTTATTTTCTATAAAAATTTATATAACGCTTTCGTTTTTTTGAGTTCTAAATGGAAAAAGCTATGGAAAATGCGACTTCATTCCTCGAAGAAAAGCGAGAAAACACGAACGCTATCCACTAAATAAAAGAAAATTTACAATTTAATATAACAAAGACATTTAACTCTGTTATATTTATATAATCATTTAAAATTAAATCATAAAAACAAAATTTATCTATACATAAGCATTATACATATAAATTTTTCATTTTTAATCAATCTTTCATCGTTCTGGAAGATATTTTCAATGTCCGTATAATAAAAAGGAGCGTTTCCGAGACATTACCCTAGCAGTTACAGAAACGGACAAAAATAAGTGCGAGAAACGACCGCAGTTTCCTCTGCTACAAGCATCAAAGATAATTATTAGATATGATACAGAAAATTATTTTCATCAGTTTTAATATTTATGAATTTCTGTATTTCTTTCGTTTTATCTAGCTATCATTTTCCTCCTTTCTTTCAATTATGGCATGGCTTGATTGATATCATAAAACTTGCAATTACATATTTCAATAAATTCCAAGATTCGCTTTTTTCCGCTTCATCTTAAACGACCAAGTTTTCCAAGGCAATTCTTTCCATCTTTGGTTGTTTGAGTGAATAGATTTTCTCCGTCGAGTTGTTTCCTTTAGATTGCTTAATCCTTCCCACTCCCTTAACTTTCCTCTTCTCCTCTCTCCCTCTCTCTATCTCTCTCCCTCTTTCTATCTGTCTCCCTCTTTCTATCTCTCCCCCTCTCTCTCTCTCCCTATCTCTCTACGCGTCCTTCTCTTCCTCTCCGAACCCAATCCAAATCTCACCGTTTCTCTTATTCTCCCACAATCCCACTCACATACTCACGTGTCCCTTTTCTCTCTCTCTCTCATCTCATATCCCTCTCCTCCCATACTCCCACCTCTTCTCATCCTCCAAACTCATTTCCCAAATTCCCACTTCCCGACGCAAGCCCCGACTCCAATCCAGGGCCGCCTCCCTCTCCTCCGACCTCCCGCCTCGCCCTCCCTTCCCTCCCAGCCTCATCTCCAATCCTCCTTCCATTCTCGCTTCCCCTCCGTTCCCTCCTCCTCTCCTAACCTAACCTCCAAAACCCCCTTTTTAGCTCACGCATTCTTGGTCCCTCCCTCCACACGTGTGCCCTCCTTCCCCTCTTGTCTTATTCTCCTCCTATACATCCCTTACTTACTACGCCCCATATCTCCCAAACCCTTCTTCCCCCTCCCTCCCGCCCCTTCCTTTTGATCCCCTTCCTCCACACCCTCCTTACTTCCCTCTCTCTATCCTCATTCTCATTCACGACCGCTCACATCACATATTTACCTCTCTCTCTCTCTCCCTCCCTCCCTCCCTCCCTCCCTCCCTCCCTCCTCCCTTTCCCCCGAGAGCGCTATCTCTTGCCTCGAAACTCCCTCACCGAATAGCTGAGTCATATCGTTCTCCGAGACCGTGGCCTGCCATCTTGCATCCCATTGATATTTTCCTGTACCTCATTTAGAATAATTATCCCCTTCCAGCGAACCCCTCTCTACTCCTTTCCTCCCTACATCTATGTATCTCTCTCCTTTTCTTCTCCTTCTCCCTTCAATTCCCCTCGCCTTCCAAAATGATCCACCCGTTTTGATCTCTCTCATTCCCTTCTCCTCTATGCATATGTCTCGCTTATCGGCGTTTCTTCGCACACTGCCTATTTCCTCTTTAGTGCCATTTCCTTCCCCAACTTCTCTCTCTCTCTCTCTACCTCTCTCTCTCTACCTCTCTTCCTACCTCTCTCCTCTACCTCTCTCCTCTACCTCTCTCCTCTACCTCTCTCCTCTACCTCTCTCCTCTACCTCTCTCCTCTACCTCTCTCCTCTACCTCTCTCCTCTACCTCTCTCCTCTACCTCTCTCCTCTACCTCTCTCCAAGCGTATTCTCTCCTTCTCTCTCTTCCACATCCTTTCCTTTGCACCGACACCTATTCTTTCTATTCCCTTTCCTTCCCCTCTCAGATATTATCTGCTTACTCATATTCTCCTCGTTCTTTCAATCTCTCCCATTTCATCTTTTCATTCGTTTTGACTCTCGTTTTCTTCTTTTTTCCACTCTTCGGTGGTGATTCCGCTCCCGCTTCCCATTTTCTCACCTTCCTTTGCTTCCTCTTTCTCTGTTCACTCCGTCAGCCGTTTCTCTTCCGCCGCATATTCTGACCCTTAATTTATCGTTTGGTTTTAAATCTTCTTTTTTGGGTCATTCCTATTTAACTTTGCTTCGTACTTGACCAAACTAATCTCGTTATATTAAACCTTAATAAAGTTTAAGATTTTCTCCTCTTCTTACCCTTTCTTATTTTCATCCTATTGTTCCACTGATTCATTACAAGCTACAATATGCCTTCATAGCATTTGCTCCTGCCATTATTCTCTCTCCTCCTCTATTCACCTTTATCTCCATATTGTTTTCCCTTTCGCTACCGTCTTCATTGCTTCGTTCCTTTTTCTTCCTCTGCGCTTGCCGTTGTGTTCTCGCCTCTCCGCTTCCCTCTCCTCTCTCTCTCCCTCCTCCTTCCCTCTTCCTCCTTTTCACCAACCTTCGCATCCAAACACCGATGCCCACCCCTTCGGTCGTAGTTTCAAGATGACCCTTGTCCTCCATCTAGGGCCTCAATACTTCGACCGCCTCTCCCATCTCGTACACTCCGCCCCTCCCCTCCCCTACTCCTCCCGCTCCCCTCCCCTCCCCGCTTTCCCCTCGCCGCTCCCTTTCACCCAGACTAACGCCTTTGAGTCCTGGATGATGCTAGAATGGATTATCCCGACCATAACCTTCTGGGGAAGTTATTTTATTACGGGGCGCTTCGAATGGGAAAAGTTTTCTTCCCTGCGAGAGATTAAAATGTTTTCGTTTCTAATGAAGTTGATTTTCGACCGTTATTACTCTCGAACTTTCTTCGATAAAGATGTCTTCTGTCGCTCGTTTTTGCGTAGCGGAACAATATCGCCATCGCACGAATATTTCCATATGTTGTTCATTTTAAAGTTCTTCTTCTTGTCGCGGTTTTGACAATGGCCACTCGACCTTTATTTAAAACTTCCTATAATACATTATCTTACGTATGATGAAATAGGTTAATATTTAACCAAATTCAAGTTGATTTGATATATGATGACAAATATCGAAACAAAACGGATCGATGACAAACAGCCTCAATTTATGTGTTACTTTTTCTTTAATGCAACTTTACTTGCTAACTTAATATCTAAGAACAGAAAGACATTACCACTTGAAAATTAATGCTTATGTGATTGAATATCCTTATTTTATACGCATTAATACTAACTACCCAACTAGAAGAAAGTACGCCGCCGTCTTACATTCACGCCTCTCTTCCAATCTGATACGTTCTCTTACAGCAAAATATTCTTGCATCCGTTTCTAACTCTTTTGGATTATTCTTCTGTTCACTAACAGTCCGTTTCTATTCTCTTTCAGCCAGATATAAGACAGATTCCTGACCAATTCTTCACATATCGTTTTTAAATACAATTTTCTTTGGGATTTCAGTATCCCTGGGCATATTCTCATAATCCAACTGTCCTCAATAAGAGAAAGCATCCATAAGCTACATTTCTCCAGTGCTGTAGTGGAGGGTATACGGTGGTATACGCCGTATACCCACTGCTTCTTTCGAATGGATAGTTTATACCCCCTGCTTTTTCGAACATATGGTGTATATCCTCGCCTTATGAGAAATTATACAGATTGAATGAAAAAACAACTAATTATTCCTTTTTTGGTGGCCCCAAATATTGAAGCTGCACCTGAAATTCTTGAAAATCTGCAGCTCACGAAGAGATTTAATACCAATATTATAATACTACTTTTGTTTCGATCAGATTGAAAATAAATACTGTGCTTATTATTTTTTAACTTTTTATATACATCGCTTAATTGAAATAAAATTTTTAAAGAAATTCAAAGTAAGGTCATACGTTTTCTCCTGCCATCGTAACATTATAGTCATGTCTTTAAAAAATTGGGTAAGATTCCCCTGAAGTTTTACTTCCGTATACCGTCCGCTTTTTTTACGACTACAGCACTGAATTTCTCTGAAACGTTGCGATGCAGTGATCTATTACGATTGGTTTTACGTTATCTCCTTAAAATGCACTCCATTATTCATTAAAACTTTTGCTCAAGAATATCCGCAAACTTTATAATTAGCCGAGGGGAATATAAATAAATTTTCATATCCTAAGAATACAAATTTTTTATATATTGAAATGTAAATAAGATTCCCATTTTATATTTTTCTCTTAATATCGCAGCATGCAAAGATGAAACCTTTTTTTGTCTGCATAACAATTGGGTACTTAAAGCCTTGTTTCGTCATAGAGAAAAAATAAAAACTTGCAGATGTTATATTGGAATGCAATACTTCCCATAGAGGACGTATTTTTTCTTCAATGGACGGTTTATCCGTTTCCTAATTCTATCCAATTTGAGAATGGAGCGACGAAATTATGTTTGAAAGATCTTCAAGAGGGCGTGTAGAGAATTTTAATTATTTCTCTGGAAGAGCTTCTGCCACAAAGAACATAAGTGTCATGCCTTCGTTTAATTTGAGGCAGGTCCCGGGGAAAAGACAGCAAATAAACCTTTCAACTTTTCAAGTCTGTCATCAGTAAATTGTGCGTATAATTCCTTAGGAAACTGGTATTCAAGTTTTGAATTTTCAACATTAAACGCCTAACTGACCGAGAAACTTGCCCCGTTTGTGGTCCAAACTACCCAACAAGGAAATTTCCGCCCTTTAGCCCTAAGGCGCCACCGATCCGCTCAACCGGTCGCCCGCTAATGTCCTTTTCAGTATTAATCCCGCCTCTTCATTCTAACTATTCGAAACTTGGCAAAATTGCGAGTAAACTAACCGCCACGTAAAGATTACCACAAAAACTCGCTCATAGTTCGAAGAATCGTCCACTGTCTTAAACAACGATATAGAAAAATAATAAGCGTTATCGAACAATTTCAAAGTGTGGTTGAAGAGAGAGAAGTGGGGAAAGAAAGAGAGTGGTGCATTTAAGCCTACGACCGACATTGGAGCGCGAATTCTGATAAAGACGTCGGGAGAGGAAGCGAGGAAGACAGAGTGTCTGCCGACATACAGGTGTGTTCGTACGGAGGCTGGGATATTTGTCCCATCGATGCCCACCCGCTGGCCTTAACACCCTTCGAGCTGTATTTTCTCCTAGATCGTAGATTACGACTCAGTTCCTGGAGTATACTTCCTTATTTAGCGCCATAGCCAGATGGGCACATTCGGGAGTCCCGTGGCTTACGTTCGGCGAGGGTTGCCTTCCTTGCGGGGTTCAAATCTTACGACCGATGGGGAGCTTCATTCCGCTTCCTCCTCATCACCATACCCCGTGCCCACCTGTGCAATTCCGTCGCCTCAAAAGCACCCGAGCAAACCCCATCTCTTCCTTCTCCCACTCCTCTTCCTCCTTAATTGCATCCTCCAGCACATACGCCCTCCTCCTCCGACGCCCCAATCCTTACCGTAATCATGCCACCCACTCCTTTCTCTCCGTCCGCCTCCCTCTTTCGTTCCTCCCCCTCTCCCCTCCCCGCCTTTCCCGCACCAGCCCCAACTACCAACACTAGCGCCTCACACAAACTTGATTAGCACAGCCACATACAGCAACGGCAAGAAAAGGCGTGAGGCGAGGAGGGTGGGGGAGGGGCTTGGGGAGAGGGACGTGGGGGGAGAGGCGTGGGGGGAGTGGCGTGGGGATAAGGCGTGGGGGGAGGGCGTGGGGGGAGGGCGTGGGGGGGAGGGCGTGGGGGGAGGGCGTGGGGGGAGGGCGTGGGGGAAAGTGGGAGAAAGAGAAAGAAGGAGGAGGAGGGGTCCGGAGTGGAGAAGCAGCCAAGTGAAATAATAGCGGCGAGGCTCGCCCTTCACCGCAAGCTGAAGCACTGTCTTCGCCGGACGAAAGCCTGCTTTGCAAATAGAAGGAACTTGCAAGGAGGGCTTGGAATGGGAGGAGGAGAGGAAAGGGGATGGTGAGAGAGAGAGGGAGTGAGAGAGAGAGGAAGTGAGAGAGGGAGTAAGAGAGAGAGGGAGTGAGAGTGAGAGAGGGAGTAAGAGAGAGAGGGAGTGAGAGTGAGAGAGAGAGAGAGGCTGCAGCGACCGCTAGTTCAGGATCCACGGGAAAAGCGTAATGTACCATTCTGTATCTCGTAACGAAGGAGATGTTCAGTTAAAATCGCGTGGAAAATACGCTAATGATGTATGCCATTCGACGGATTAAACATCTCTCGCTCACTTTGCCAAAAAATAATTCAGTATTTCTTTTATTTGCTTTTGAAGTGATAATTGGTCGCTGCCCGGTTTTTGATGGCTGATCCTTGTTCATAAGATTTCAGCGGGAAGAGAAAGACGGTCCGAAGTTCGCCATTACAAACATTCATGAAGAAAGTGCTATTATGAATAATTAAAATGGCCAAATATTCAATAAAATGTTTGTGAGACATATAAATTAGTAAGCAGACTCTATATTAATCAAAGAGAACCATTAAATTACAAAAAAATTATCTAACTACATATCTCGCTTAGTAAAGGCAGGCTTTGAACATTATTTGAGAATACAAGTCGAAAAAATTAAGAGATTGTTTCTAAAAGAAAGAGCAAAGAGTGAAAAATGAAAAGTGTGTCAAAGGATGGTGACTAGAAGAATAGGGAATAAGAGGCGAAGGAGAGAGATGATGGAGAATAAGGAGAAAGGATAACGAAGAATTGCAAAGGGTAAGACGATTCAAAAGTCTCGGGAGGCAGATGGGTATATGAGAGAAAATGAAACATAATGGAGAGAAAGTGAGATAGACAAAGAAAGTGCACAGTGATGGGACGTCAAGAGTAAGCTGGCAATGTAATTGTAAGAGAGAAAAGATATCGGCATGGGACGATATTTGGGTGAGCAAGGCGAATCACATTCCAACGTTGTGGGAAGAGAAGGGAAATGGAAATGGGTCTCTTCGATGCGAAATAAAGAAAGGAGACGGTCATAGGAGAGAAAAGACAAAGCAACGACAAATTGAGACTGAGATGGATATCCAAGAATGTAACTAGTAAAGGGAGATATCGAGATGGCGAAGACTTTAGGGAAAGGAGAGATGCATAAAGAAAGAATTGAGGAGAGAAGTAGCGGGAGACAGACAAAGCTTTAGGACAAACGAGGCGAGAAATTAACGGTAATGATAAAAAAGAGCAATGTTGGTAAAGATTTCAATGAAACGATCTAAGGAAAGTTGGATATAAGTACATTAGGAGCGAAAAAAACGAAAACAAGGCCTTAATTGCGTCCCAGAGGCTGGAGGCTGAGAGAAGAGGAAAGGAAGGAAGATGGGGTCGTTGGAAGGAGCGAGAGAGAGAAAGGGAATTCAAAGGAAGCCAACGGAAGAGAGTGAGAGAGAGAGAAAGAGAGATAGAGAGAGAGAGGGTTCATCCATAACGCTCCCTCCTCCTGCTCCATTTGCAGTGGCCGTGGGTGGAGCCGGGTCGTAAGGAGGCGAGCGGAGGGTCCTAGGAGCGAGATTAGAGGGGGAGGGCCCTTGGGGGAAGGGGCCGCATATAAAGGGAGCCTGGGAAATTAGGAAAGGGGCGGGAAAGGGACGAAGAGGAGGCCGGCGAAGGAAAAACCAAGATGGTCGCCTGGCAACCCTTCCAGGGCGTTGGCCACCCTCTAACGCCATCTGACGTTCCTTTCTCTCGTAAGAAAAACTCTCCCTCCTCGGCACGACGACGAGGGAGGGGGAGCGGCGAATAAGTTAGATAGTGACGCAAGAAGGCATGAATGCGCCGCACTTCTGGCGCCCTTCCAACTCGTGTCATCCCTTCGTTCCCTTTGAAATTAGAGCGATCTTTTAAGTATATTTGCGAGCGTCTTCTTATCGTTCTTGTCGAAAGTTATAAACATTTCATTCGGTACCTAGGACGTTGAATAATCTATAAAATCCATAGACTTGTAGTGGCATTATTTTCTTGTGAAAATGCAAGTTCTCTGATCGGAAGGCCACATACGTTTTTATGATTCATAACTATTGAAAATCTTGAATCGCTTTAAATGCGTTTCAAATTTTTTTAGTAAAAATATATAAAATAAGAAAACCATTAAATCTCGTGTCTCCCAAATTTCAAAAGCAAACATAGCGATGGAAATTTTCTCCAAATCATTAATTATTAGACAAATTGGCAATGATCTTCGTTTCCGCACATCCAGCCCCTTCATCTGTTAATCTGCTTCCAATGACGAGTTGAACTCGATGCTCTGTAACGATTTTGGGCACTCGCTGCATCGCAGTCTCTCAAATGCAGTAAAATATTTCATTAGTCGAGGAATAGAAGGGAAATGTTATAAAATGAAATAATGGTTATGAGAAGATGAAGAAAATGGCCTTGAATAAGACAGATCGGGCCAAAATCCTAATTATTGATGATTTAATAGTCAAAAGAGATTAAAATAAGACTTGAAACGTTTAAACATTGGAGATACACAAGAAAAAAATGTAAACAGTTCAGTCTAACGATATACCTATTCGTGACTAAATTTTCGATGCCCTAATTAACCCTCACATAGGAAACATTAGGAGCTTAAACTACCACTTCAAGTGTTGTCTCTTGAGAGATTATATTCCAGAAGCGTTTATATTGAACCTAATTACAATTGTGCAGGTCTGAGTCAACGCAAAATAATTTCAATAAAAACTATCTGCAAAAAATTTTAAACTTTTTTAGATGAAAATAAATAAAAAACAAATAACTCAACAATATCTTAAATTCTTCTGAGTTTTGTATAACATAAATATTCTTTCAATGATAAGATTGTCTGATGTCAACGATAAGCAGCCGAAAGTCAGTTCTTTAATAAATGCACGTATGCCCACCTTTAAAAAATGCTATTTTTCAGCGCAAATGCATGCAGTCCTTACGGAGAACAAATTATCCTCTTCCAATAATAGCCACAAATTAATTGCTTCTTTTTAGGTATCGACGCCTTATATAGATCAAATTTGTTCACACACACGCAAACATGACTCGCGTGAATTGAAAGAGACAAAAGTATTTTGACTTTTTGTTTCTAGAATACTCGCATTTATCGAACATCTCTGCAACCACGACCTACAGTAGTTTTCACCAGCGGTAACAATCTCTCAGAAAAACATAACCGTTAATTCCATCTCTCCGACAAAGAGACTCCACTTCCATTCATTCGTCCTCCTTATGATTCCGTCTTAATTAATACAACTCGAGTTCTCCCTGCCTTCCAACGGGAAAGTCGGAAACTCGCATACTTCTTTTTCTGACCGCATGAGGGGGTAGGAGTAGCGGTTCCCGCGGCCGCAGATCCGAGCGCCAATAGGAAATACTAACAGCGAGCGAGATCGGGAATAGGATCCCGTTGCCATCGTTACCACCCAAAGGAGCTTCCGTTTCCTCGGTTTCCTTCACGCGACCTAAAACTTCTCTCGCAAATAAGTTCGACGGGTAACTTTTCCACGAGAGACAAAATTGCGTAACCTATCTCCTTTTGTTCGCTTTATTTTGTTTTCGCGCGTTTGTCATTCTCTAAAATATGGATAAACACCTTCTCCTACATTCCATGGCTAGATTTTTCACACGGAAATTCTAACCCGCAGAGAAACCGGGGGGGAGAGGGAAAAAAGACTAGCGAAAATGGAGCTCGCAGAGGTTAACCGACCGTATGAGGAAAGATGAGTGTGGGAGGGAGAGAGTGGGGGAGAGAGGGAGAGTGGGAGGGAGAGTGGGAGGGAGAGTGAGAGGGAGAGTGGGAGGGAGAGTGGGAGGGAGGGTGGGAGGGAGAGTGGGAGGGAGAGGGAGAAAGAGAGGGAGAAAGAGAGGAAGAAAGAGAGGGAGAGAGAAGGAGAGAGTGGAAGAGAGAGGCAGGATAAGGAGGTTCTGGGAAGGCGCGTGTGGGAAGGCGGTGGGAAGTGTGTTGTTGATATTTATACGAATGCGAAATACGGAGAGCATCGAAACCTTCGCAAAATTACATCGGAAAATTCAGTTTATGTATGCGGTGCGCGTCTTTCTGTGTTGCCTGAGCAAATATAGTGGAATTTAATTTTTTGGATGTAAAAACCATTGCTTTATGTTAATATGTATATCTCTGCGGAAGAATACTAATTTTATAACTTCATAATTTCTGTCATAGTAAAAAATATTGAAATGTAGTGAAAACTCGAGAGCGTATTACGACCGCTATCTTTCATTGAAACATAAATCATGCTTCACTTCGAATAAAAAGGTCTTGGATATTAGAATCATTAATAAAGACACGCTCTATAAACAAATCTATACGTGGCGTTAATCAAATATCAAGAGCAATGAATTAAAATAAAGTTGTTTGAAAATACATAAATAGTTCACTCTATAACGCCATTTCGGAAAAACGTATGTTGTTTCGAGAAAACGTCAAGAATGAGGTCAGACTCAACCCAGTGGAATTTACACATCGAGAAAAAGAAAGAACCACTTCCACAAATTTATTTGGCGCGACCGGTTTCACTACGATCGTGGCATCATCAGGTAGTAGTGATCGTAGTGAAACTGGTCGTGCCAAATAAATTTGTGGAAGTGATCAAGTTCTTTCTTTTTCTCGACAAATATTGTTTCATTTAACTTTAGTTGAATAAATAGTTTTAATAAATATTTTATTCATTTAGACCGATAAGAAAAAGTCACTCTTTTAATTATTCTGCAGACGTTAAAACCTATGGGATTGTATAAATATAAATATCTCCGTATGTCAAAAAATCATTTTAATAATTTTCACCTTCAGTGAAAATAAACGGACGGATGAAATTCACCGTTTAGTTGTTGACCGCCACATAATAATTACAAACGGAAAATATGTAATAATCCCTTTAAAATGTCGACATTTTCATAAAGGTCTTTTTAATTTTTTGCTTAATTAGGTAGAGACTACATAATTAAGCATAAAATTAAAAAGACCTTTATGAAAATTTTACAGGTTGAAAATTTAACATTAAAGAATAACATATTATCCTTTTCTAGGCACAATTTTCTTAAAAAGGTTTGTTCGAATATATTTTTCATAGGATTCTTTATCATTCGAGGAGATTTCTTCTTCCAAATCAACCGCGATTCTCACACACATCTTCCCGGCAATATCCGTCCTCTAGTCAAGGAGAGCAATCGAAATGCGATCGTCTTTAGCTCGCGCCATCGCCATCGCGACGCTGCTTGAAGAAACGCCCCCAAGAGACGCAGCGTGGGTGCAAGAGCGAAAGGGCAGCGGAGCGGGAAAGAGAGAGAGAGAGAAGGAATGACAATGAAAGAGAGAGAGAGAGAAGGAATGACAATGAAAGAGAGAGAGAGAGGTTCGCGCCTTCCAAACATCTAATTAGCGACCCTCACCTATCCCTTTCTCTCCGTCCTCCGAGAGACGGCCTTTTCCGCGTCACCCGCACTCCAACCCTATCCAGAACATCCTCTCGAGGAATAGTGGAGAGTTGCCTCGTGGGAGGGAGCCCGCCGCAGCGGCTGCAACGGATAGGAACAAAATAAGAGCGTCGGGGAAATAATTAAAAGTAAGCTGCCATCAATCCAAAGCACGTGCTACCCAAAAGAAACAGATATACTACGGCGACGAATTTCGCTCTTTCAGTGCGAAACGGGTCGGTATTTTCCAATCCGCACGGTCACGGTCTATAACTGCTATACGTATCACAGCACAGCAGTTTTGTTTTGCTTGATTATGTGTATTTCTGGCTGATCAACCTCTTGGATTATTATAGACATAACTGCTTCCACGCCGAACACATACGCTAGGGAGGAGGGAAACAGGCATTAGCCTACTCATTACGAAGAGCACCAAGGTGGCCAACAACTTAACGTGACCTCCTAAGGACGGAGCACTGACTTGCGCGGTCTCCTCAAATCACATAAGTAGGGGACGGGACGATCCCATGTTGTCTCCTGGATTCGAACCTGGGACCGCTGCGTGACAGGCCAACGCTCTAACCAATCCGCCACCCCTCAGCACAGCAGTGGAAAAATATTTGCGCTCGCTGCGACGTTAATGTTAGATTGCCGTTCTCATGTCGTAGCCAGATTGTCTTCGTGTATTCTTATTGCGGAAACGAGATAATTCCTGATAGTATTCGAGAAAATATAATAATAATCGTCTTTATTGAGGGCGTTATTTGGACAATCATTTCCATTCTTACATATAACCCTGACGAACACAAACATTCATGTCCGATGCGGGATTCGAACCCGCGACCCTACTATCCGTTGGCAGATACTCGAACCAACCGTCTACCAAGGCCGACATAATAGCCGTTTTCGAAAATACTGAACTACTATTTCAATAAAATGCGCAGTAAGAGCAGAACTAATCGAACGCCTATGGCTCGAATAAACTATTCTTCATCTTAGATATAACATAAAAGGCATTTCGATAACTCGAATTTGTCGTATTCGAGTGATAAGAATTCGAGATTATTTTGGAATGGCAGTACAGGCAGTCGTCGCTTTTACGTCAGGTTACGTTCCTGGAAACCGCAGATCACTATTTTCCATAGACAAAATATTTAAATGAGAGATTTCGTTTCTGACCAAGGGATCTACACTCAAAAACTCTCGTAAATAACTATTTTTAAATATTATAAGATAAGCGTAAAAAGGAATAGACGAAATCGTTACTACACATTTCAATAATACGCGGATGTTGCCATGCCTACCTCGGAATCCTATTGTTATCTCAACTCATAAGTTTAAACGCGTATTGAAGGCTTTTAATACGAGAAGAGAAAGATGGAAGGAGAGGGAAATGATATTCTGCAAACAACATTCTTTGCGTTATTTACGAGAAGGAATACCTAAAGAGCTGAAATATTATTCAAAAAGATTCAAAATCATAATAATGATGAATAAATGAATGAAATAGAAACGGTATGAAAATCTGAGGAAGGTGCTGGACGTTTTAATAGACAAACCGAGCATGTGAAAATTTTACGGAGTGGAGCATTGGGCGACAGGTTACGGGAGTTACGTCGAAGAATGGAGGACTTGAGGACGGTTTGAAAAATGGAGAGAGGTTTAAAAGAATAACATAAATAATAATAAAAGGCTATGTTGTCTGTACGTTGGTCTGAGTGTAATGTCATTAAAATCAGAATAACTCGGTCAAGGATGCAGATAGAAAATTGAAATTTGGCAGAAATTATATAATGAGCTAATCAAAATTAGTTTACATAGGGTTGACATGGTAATTTAATAAATAACTGTTTGTTTGTGGCGTCATTTTGAGGGGGAGGGGTATATTGCACTTCCTTCGATTAAAACTAATAAATTTTGATTTAATGAAACATTTTATGTGGACTGAAAATTTAAAAGTATATAATTCACATTATAGTATGTTCTCGAGAGTTGAATTACTTATATTCTTGGTCTAATATAAATGCTTAATAAATGCACCATTGTAGTGCTTTAATACGAATCAGACTTTTAAGCAATGGTATAGCACATATACGGAATCTATTAAGTAGTTAGATGGAGGAAGGGAAAGGGAATAGAAATTGAGAAAAAGGAAAAGGACGTAGAGTTTTCATAGAATTAAAAGGAGCTGCAGCATAAAAATAGCAATAATAAATTATAATTCATTATAAAACATTTTATACGATCGAATCATGCGCCATTTCCAAATGGTGAGATTTCATAAAACTAAATATAACGTTATTTTCAATGGATTTCTTTAAACGATAATACAGAAAATATCTCGAACCAAATTTCTAATAGGATTGAAAAAATGACTTTCTATGACTTTTATTTAAATTTCTTTAAATAAAGCCAATTTTCTGAAAAGATTTCAAAACTACTATAGTTAAAAGAAAATTGCGCTCTTATAAAATATAGTTAAAACTTATTGCAGTTCATCTAATTATTTAGTTTACAGTAGGTTACTACACATTTTTCCTTTGATGGAAAATTGACTGTTCATTAGCATTTTATCCTGTTTTTACGCGTAAGAGTAAAACAGTTCAATTATTAAGTTAAATTCTATATGTTTGAAATAATTTATAATTTGCTCAAATATTTCAAGTTAATTCTTAAGCAAAATTCGAACGATTTCGAGCTGAAGACAAAATTCGACGACAAATATAAGAATCTTTGTTTATTTTTCTTTAAGATGGTTCCTATCCGATGATCGTAAGTCAATTGCTTCTAATTTAATTTTGCAAAAGAAAAAGTCTGCAAGTGAAAAAAGGGATTTGTAAGTGCTCTTTTATGGGGTTTTACATAGAGTGGTCGGACAAACAAACGGATTGTTCTTAATATATTATGGTCACCGTAATCGTCGGCGGACTTTTTGGTTGACTGGCCAGCCAATCAGGGATCGGGGCGTTATTGTTTACATACCTTGGTTACAAAATATGTTTACCTAAAAAGAACGATTAATTGTACGTGATCTTATTTGACAGATTAATAAAACAATCAAACAATAATAAAAGGCTACTTCTGTCCCTTTGTGGCTCCCTCTGTCACGCTATAAAAATCCGAATAACTCGATAATTGAACGAGATTAAATATTAATATTTGGTAGGAATGATCGATTCACATATTGTAAAATAATGACGAAAATAAATCTCGAAAAAAGTCCTAGGTTTTACTCCAAAATAGGCCTTTCCATTTCCCATATGATAACATGTAAAAATCGACTTTTTGACTTGCAGGCTTTTTTTCTTTTTGAGATCTATATTAGTAGGGATTAACCTATGAACTTCGGATCTAGCCCATTTTAAAGAAAAATCTATAATGTTTCTTATTCTGTTCATTTTTTTCGCCTACAGTTCAAAATTCTTCATGTTAAACGTTTAATTCACATATTTTGGGGAAATCTTGCCATTTAACGGGATGTTGCCATGCCAACCCATTACATTGTTGAACCTTGAAATCCTATTGTTATTTCAATCCTTACGGGTGAAAGCGTGCTTTGAATGCTCTCACAATTAGTGCAAGAGAGAGAGAGATATGGTGAGAGAAATTCTTTTCATAGCAACCACTGTAAACAACATTCGTTGCGTTATTTACGAGAAGGAATAAATTTGAATGTAGAATATTAATCATTCGCATATTAAAATTAGGTACTTGGAATCGTCGTAGAAGTTCGAAACTTGAAACAACGAACGCCTAAAAGTACGAAAGATTGTTTTCTTGCCATCAAAAGAAAGTCAAGGTATATTTATGTTCATTTTTTATTTAACAAAAACTTTCCTGTTGAATTTCAACGGCATTTCGCTAGCACATTAATAACCCGCCAGAACTTATATTGTAGCAACAACTATAAACAAACTATTATTGTCATTCGTAGCAACGAGTATAAACAAAGTACGATTTATTTAGTTATAATTAATATAAACGATTATCTACATTCGTATTTATGAGAACTTCTATATAAGGTATGTATTTTCGAAACAGCTCTCGATTTACCCGTCCTATTTCCCCGATGCGATTTTTGATCTTCTTTTGTTGTTTTTTGCTTGGATTTTAATATGCTTATTGGGAGATTGTTGTTGATTTCATATTGTTTATGTCATTCGGAATTTTGTAAAAGATTTTAATAAATCGTGGTCGAGCAAAATGTCCCTTTGAGGAAGAACCAAAACACTTCAACCAACTTGCCCAACCCGGCGAATTCGCGCAAAATGTTCCTCCATGTTGAAGGTTACCAAATCAATAAAAGAAGACAGGATATCGCATGGAAGGGTAATTCGAGAGCTAAGCCGTATTTTCTTTTAATTTTTCTTTTTCTCATCCGTAATGTTTAATTTTCCTAGTATCCGTTCTTTGCTAATTTATATCTTCTTGCATTTCTCGATAGAACTGATCTGCAAACACATAAATAGTATCATTTTAAGGTATATTCCAACTAATGAGAATAATAAGACGTTTCATATTTGCAATTTAGTGTTCATTAGAATAGAGATAGATTGAATAGAATAGAACTAACTCGGACTTCACAACACAGCGCCTCCATTCGTTCAAAAATATGTTTTAAACACTAAAAGTTTAAGTTTGTCGAAGAAAAATTCTGGCAGTTAAGACGAGTTCCTTTTTAGTTTTGAAATGGAATTTCCCTTAAGACCATTTTATAATTATTTCTGCAAGAGTCATTTTGAAAGATTTTTACTCCGAAAAAGTCATTTTAAACATTATAAGTTAGTTTGAGGATTTTTAATTACACAATTTTATGCCGTTTGTAAATTGAATTGAAGTCTTTAAAAATCCAAATCGAGGTAATTTTCGACAAGGTGAAACATCTAAAAATAAGATAATGACAGATATACGGTTTAGCGGGGAGTTATTCCGTAATTTACGATTTAAATGTATGTGAAAATGCATTACATTTCATTTCAATAATTCTACCTTTAAGTTATTATGTGTTAATCGATACGTTAATTTTGTTATCTTATTGAATAATTTATGCTTATATTCCTTAATCATTGTGAATTAATTATAACTTTTAAATTTCATTTTGAATTATAGTTATTTGATGATTTATGGTAAAATAAGTGTTTTTAAAAAGTTTTTCTGACTTTACAATTTTAAAATTTATAAGCAGATGATGAACATCGATATTTTTGTTATAAGGGACCAAATGAAGTCTGTACCTGCGAATCATGTATCTCTAATACCTTTTATTATATATATATTTTGAAGAGTTTGGATGTTTGTGCGTTTTCTTATTCATGGAACTCCTCCTAAACGATAAAAGCTATAACAACCAAATCTGGTATGATTAATCTTTACATCTTAAATTAGTGAATGGTCAAGGTTTTGTGAACCTCATTTTTTTCTTATGTGGAAATTTTTTACCCCATTGTTCAATTTCAATACCCCATAAGAATAGCACGGGATTCAGTGCAAGGCAGTCTAAAAATGCTCTTTTTAATTACTTGTAGTAAAGATATGAACTCGGGATGAAAGCAGTTCTATGGATAAAAGAATGAAGTTTATAATTTTTGAAGACAAAATTCAAATCCTTGCCGAATTTGCTTATTAATCTGTTTTTAATCGCATATAAAGGTAATTTTTTGGTTTTCAACGATGTAAAATGCTAAATACCATGGCGACGAGGTCAATGCTTTTAAATGGAAGCTGATACCGTATATTTTACGATTACCTTGATTTAATGATTTTTATTGGAGTTAATGACGTCATATTTCAATCGTTATTTTCAAATTGTATTTTTAAGTAGTTTACACTTGAATAATTAACTCGGAACAAAAGCGTCAATTAGTATTGCCAATATAGGGCATTTATATCATATCAATTAAATACAATCTCGACTAATATCCAACGGATTCCCATGAAATCGGTGACTTCCATTGCCTGCAATATTTTTATTTGATAGGAATGTATGTATTCGTTCCCTTATAAATGACAGTAAAATTTGTCTTTTTATTAACATTGGAAATTAATAAAATAAATGATATCATAGAAATTACAAAAAGAAAACAACTATAACAATTATTTAACTTCGACCAAAATATAATCGTTAACTTCTTCCTCCCTTATATGTACCTTTTGATTTCTCTTCAACTGAACATTTTTATGCATCTATTAAGCCAATTGAACTTATGAGATTATAATAACACTTTCCATGACATATTAACAAACTTTATGTCGCGCAAAATCGATTTAAAAGTCCGAGAACTCATTTTGTTTCCTAGGTTTGATTTTAAAATATTCACGTGACAAATTAGACCCACAAAATCAGCCTTTGCATGAGATAACGTATGGTTAAGCTAAATTTCACTATATCTATAAACGTGTTTCCACCGGTTGCATCCTTAGAGCTTGGAATTCCTGCCCAAAGTTTGAATGTTTTTGAGATTCATGAACACACAATATGATGCAGAATCTTCCGCTGGAAATCAATTCGAGTGAAAAACTCGCTGAAGAAGGGCGTGTGTTGCCCGAAAGCTCCAAATTACAAGCCTTCCTCTATCGCTGTGGACGTCCACCACCGTATGGTAAGTGTTCACTGGCTCCTTCCTATCCCTCTCAACCTCTCGTTGCATTTATTATATATATATATATATATATATATATATATATATATATATATATATATGGGGGTGCCGGTGGTGTAGTGGTTAGAACGCTGGCTGCTACTCGCCCGATGCTTGAAAAAGTCATCGGGTACGAATCCTGCGCGAGTAGGATTTTTTCTCAAGGTCACCCGGCCCCCTGTTTGCATGGTTTTGAGGAGACCGCGCAAATTCAGCTGTTCCGTCCTTCGGAAGGGACGTTAAGCCGTTGGCCCCCCTGGTGTTCTTCGTAAGAGCAGGCAAATGCCGGCACCGGGTTTCCCTCCTCCCTTCTGTGTGCGAGTCCGGTGTGGAAGGCAACGGGAAACCACCACACCGTGTATGTATATTCCCTAGTCAAAACCAATTGATTAATTAATTGGTAGGACCTGTCGCAAGACAGAACACGAATGAATGATGAATATATATATATATATATATATATAAGTAATTCAACGCACTGGTGGTGTAGTGGTTAGCGTATCGGCTTTCTATTGCAAAGTTCGGGGGTTCAAACCCCTCGAATGGAGGTTTTATTTAAAAAAAAAAACTATCATCAGTGCCTGGCAGTAGGCAGCAGTACTGTCAGTATGGTATAGAGCCGAAAACAAATGATGTTGGTTGGGTCTATATCCAATACAGCTGTAGGCGTGATCAGGACGATTTGAACGGCTACAGTACTGCGATGTGGAAAGCAAGAGGGAAACTACCACATTACAATCCCTAGTAAAGATTATATGGTTGGACAATATGAGTTCTCTCGAGGTAAAACAATCCGGAGGTAAAATAGTCCCCCAATCGGATCTCCGGGCGGGGACTGCCTTGAGGAAAACATTTGTCGAAAGTAAATTACGAATAGGGACTTGGAACGTAAGAACTATGAGAAAGGTAGGAAAGCTAGAAAACTTGAAAGAAGAAATGAGAAGAAATAGAGTTGACATTATAGGGCTAAGCGAAACTAGATGGGAGGGAGAAGGACAGTTCGACTCGGAAGAATTCACGGTAGTTTATTCTGGAGGAAATAGTGGGGAAAGGGGAGTAGCTCTGGTACTTAGGAATGATATGATGAAAAGCGTGACAAAGATAATAGCAACGAACGATAGACTGATGGCAATAAAGCTAAAAGCAGTCCCAGTGGACATGCTGATAATCCAGGTATATATGCCAACGTCAGCTCATGACGATGAAGAAATAGATGAGATCTATGAGCAAATTAATGAAATTTACGAAGAAGACGAAAGAGGAAAGGTAAACTGCATAATAATGGGAGATTGGAACAGCATAGTCGGAGAAGGACAGGAAGAAAATGTTGTCGGGCAATACGGACTTGGAAAGAGAAATCGAGGAGGGGAGAAACTCGTAGAATTCTGCATCAATAATGACCTTGTAGTGACTAATACATGGTTCAAAAACCATAAACGAAGGTTATACACATGGAAAAGCCCAGGAGATAGAATGAGATGCCAAATAGATTACATCCTTGTAAAACAAAGATTCAGGAACAGCATAAAGAATGCCAAGGCATTGCAAGGAGCGGACATTGATTCAGATCACAGCCTTCTAATAGTTGACGTGAGTACAAAGCTCAAACAAATAAGAAAAACGAGAAGAGAAAGACAGACCTGGGACCTAGAAAAACTGAAAGAAAGGCAGGATGTAGTCAGCATGAAGTTGGAAGATAACCTAAGGAAGTTGGAAAACAAACCGAAGACCGTTGATATAGAATGGGATGAAATTAAAACCAGTATCAAGGATACCTTGGATAAAGAGATTGGAAAACAAGAGAAGAAAATCAGAAAACCATGGATCACGAAGGAAATGCTGGAGAAAATGGATGAGAGACGAAAATGGAAAAACGTTAACAGTGAAGAAGGTAGAGCCAACTATAGGCGTATAAACAATGAGTTGAGAAGGGTAACAGATAAAGCTAGAGAAAACTGGATAAAAGGAAAATGTGATGAAATAGAACAAATGGAGAAGTTAGGACGGTACGATATGATGTACGCTAGGGCACTGGAATTAGAAGATAAGAAGACTAATGGAATTTGTGGTAAAGGAATTATGAATACGGATGGGAAGATAGTCTCAGAAACAAAGGATGTAGCACAGGTATGGGAAGAATACATTAAGGAATTATACGGCAAACAGGCAGGAGAGGGGAAAATAGAACTGGAAAATGAGAAAAACATTGAAGAAGACAACTTAGGACCAAGTATTATGGAGAGCGAAGTAGAAAAGGCGATAGTGGAACTAAAGAAGGGGAAAGCCACGGGCAGCGATGGAATACCGGCTGAGATACTTAAAGTCATAGGATCAGAAGGACTAAAAGCGATCACGAAATTAATTAATAAGATTTACGACACGGGAGAATGGCCTCAGGATTTCCTAGAAGTAACAATGATCCCTCTAAAGAAGAAGCCAAAGGCAATGCAGTGTAAAGATTACAGAACTATAAGCCTTCTGTCACACACATCGAAGATCATCACGAGGATTCTTAATAAAAGGCTGGAGAAAAAGGCAGAAGAAATAATAGGGGAAGATCAATTCGGTTTCAGAAAAGGACGAGGAACTAGAGATGCTATAGGAGTAGTTAGAATCATATCAGAAAGGGCAATAGAATACAGTCAAGATATCTGCGCATGTTTCGTAGACTGGCAGAAGGCCTTTGATAGAGTAAATTGGGTAAAGTTGATGAAGATATTAAAGGATATAGGTGTAGACTGGAAAGACAGGAGATTGATTAGGAATCTATATGAGAATCAAGTTGTAAAGGTTAGGTTTGAGAATGTGGACACCTGCGGAATAAATATCGGTAGAGGAGTAAGACAAGGCTGCTTCCTATCGCCAACCCTATTCAATATATATGGAGAAAGTCTAATGCAAGAAGCTTTAGAAGGCACAGGGGATTTCAAAATTGGAGGAAGGATTATAAGAACAGTAAAATACGCAGATGATCAAGTACTTCTAGCAAGAAAGGAAGAGGAACTACAAAAAATGATAAATAGACTAGTGATAACAGGTAGAAAATACGGTATGGAAATAAATACAGAAAAATCCAAGGTCATTCGAATATCGGGTAAAGAAGAGAATCTGAACATAACTATTGGGGGAAAGCCATTAGAACAAGTTTCAGAATATAAATACCTTGGAAGTATCATAACACGAGAGGCAAAATGTACGGATGAGATCAAAACTAGAATAGGAAAAGCAAAAGCGGCTTTCAGGAGAAAGAAACAACTACTTACAGGGAATATAAGGGAAGATATCCGCAAGAAGTTGATAAAATGCTACGTATGGAGTATAGCATTGTATGGGGCAGAAACATGGACGCTAAGGAAAAATGACATCAAATACTTGGAAAGCTTTGAAATGTGGACTTGGAGGAGAATGCTGAAGATAAAATGGACAGATAGGATGAAAAACGATGAAGTGCTACGAAGAATAGGAGAGAAGCGAATGATTATACAGACTATCAGAAAGAGGAAGGCTAACTGGGTTGGACATTACATGAGGAGAGAGAGTATGATTAAAGATGTGTTAGAAGGAAAACTAGATGGGAAAAGGGAAAGAGGTAGGAAAAGGTATCAGCTGATAGACGATTTGAAAGGGAAAGAGAGTTATCAAGATATGAAGAGGACAGCGGAAAATAGGAGTATATGGAGAACCAGGTTTAACCATGAATAATCACGGACCTGTCTACGGACAGACTACCTATGATGATGATAAGTAATTCACAGAAGCCAATCAGGGGTTCCACTCAACTGGAGACAAAATATGACTTTTCTCATATCCTATAAAGCATTTTTCATATCGAAAAAGATTAATAAGTAAAACTTGTAGAACTAGTCAAATTAATATTTTTTGCCGAGTACGTTTTATCGTGGGAGAAAACAAATAAAATAAAACAAGATAATCGCCGTTCGCTTTCGACTTAAAAAAAACCATGCATGGATACGTAAGTGTTGTCAACATTAACAATCTTCGCAGTAACTTAATTAAAAAGATCATCTAAAATTATGAACGTACTATGTTTAATATTATTAAGAGTCCATGCAGAATTTCGTTAGTAGGAGGAAGAAAAGAACGTAAACGTAAATATTACCAGTAATCAACTCAAGTGAGGTATATTTTCAATCATTTTCAATCGTTTGATTAATTACAACTAATTAGAATATAAATCGGTAAATATAAATTTAATATTTCCCTGGCATAATTTATCGTACGAGTATTCGGTGCTTGCATACTGCAAGCGCTTAAAAAATCGCCATACACCAAGAACTAAACGCGTAAATAAACCAACGTGATAGCATTTGAACTACGCAGAGCCCATATAAATAAGATAATATTTTTCATTTTCCGCGAAATTGAGGCATCTTTCCGTAGTTTCTTAATTCTCTGACAATCGGCCCGCGTCCAAGTTTTCGAATTTCAAGTTTCATGGCTCATAACGCCCTTTTTAGCAATAACTATAATTATCATTAAGACAATCTTATATATCTATAAAAGTAAGTTTTTGTATGTATGTATGCATGCATGTATGTATGCATGCATGTATGCATTTCTTCGATGGGAGTTCGCTGGTGTTGAAATCGCGAGCTAAAATTCTTCAACTGGAAATTCCCCCGGTCCATACGTACACCCTCAATTATTTAATCGCATTGTATCGGTGAAGACAACTTTACTTAAATTTGCAAGAAAATGTGATGATGTATGATCCAAATAAAGCCCACTCGGGCCTTCATGAAGAAATTCCTTTTTTTCATAGCTTCCCTCTAATATTGGATATAGCCACAAAGCTCCAACAATTGAGAAAAGAAAAAGGAGTGTTACTAAGATGTAACTAAGCGTCAATGGTTAACAATAGTCGGTAGGTGGCGTGGTTGTGGCAGTTAAATAATTTCGTTTTTAAGATATCCCTTAAACAATGCATTATATGGAAAAATGTTTTGAACAAAGGTTGTAGAAAATTAAATATCCTAAAACCTTTATTCCAGTATGTTTGTAAATATATCAAATATTAAAGCAAATATTTTAAAATAACGGATAAATGATAAGAGTATACACCCTCTTCCAGTTGACCGATTTTTACCAAAAACTAATCAGTTCTTCTGACTTTTATATAATTGTTAAATATAAAATTTTCCGTTGATCTGATTAATATTTTTTGAGCACTCACAAAAAAGCTGTCACATACACACACACAGACATCATCGAGGAAATGGTCAAAACGTGTACAGGTGACCTCAAAACGTGTATTTCCGTTGAAATCTTGAAGTCGATTTTTTTCATGAAATCAATACTTTCCCCTATACTACGTATGGAGAAAGTAAAAATACGAGCTAATTCGTTTGAAATATTATAGAATTCTTTGTAAATTAAGCACGAAAAAAATGTTCTTATTTCGCAGATCGCAATTATGGGAAATATAAATTTCTATTGGAATTATCTTGACGAAAGAGTTACCAGCAAATCTGATATAATATCTGTTGTTACTGCGGTTCCATCTTCAACTAAAGGGTGAAGCAAACAAACTTGAATTAAAGCTACCACTATGGCTACATAATATTGCTTCGTAATAACATATAATTCTAACAAAAGTGAAAAAAATTAAAATGTCCAATTTGATATTGTATAAATAATTAAAATTTAACCATTATAGAAATCTTAGAATATTTAAATAGATCAGAATTCTTGAAATGAGCGGATCAATACGAATCAACGATTTTTAATAAAAATAATCTGCCAAAGGAAATTCGATTTTTTTAAACCGCTTACACTCTCAGATTCAAAAAGTAAACGTAAAAATCACTGCAATTTTTTTATCCAAAATTGCAACGTCAAAGAAGGTAATTTACAGGACTACAACGTTTATAGCTTAGGAGGCTGGTAAAAGTGGATTTTTCCGTCACTAGCATGCAAATTCACCAAAGATGGACTTCGCAAGGCCAATTGACGTCAATACACTCCATTTTAATCAGATTAGCGAAGGTAAGCACTTCGGAGGTCTTGTTTTCCGAAGAACAAAAACAGAAGGAAAAAGTCAACCAATCACAAAGGGGCCGCCTCCTTTGACGCGTATTCTTTTTATCCTCCCGCTAACGCGACATCTATCGGAGAGAGGCAAATAAGGAGAGAGAGAGAGAGAGAGAGCTATCAGTGTTCCGCACCGCTGGCCAGGTGGTGATCTAAACCCATTCGAATCAGGGGAAGGAAGGATGGGCGCCTCCAAAAACCTCTTTTGTTGCCTCGGGTTAGATCGTAATCGAGGAAAGAGAATAAAGGCCAGTCCCAAGTGACAACACCTTTCTTTGTGGTGTCCGCTCACCCGAAATTCTAGGCGACTACAAAAAAAAACAGGAGAACACGAGGGCGCACAGAGCGGAAAAAAACGAGGAACAAAATCCGCAGGATAAAAAATCAAAACGCCGGAGCGTGAAAGAACTGGGAGGCTCTCCCTCTCTCTCTCTCTCTCCCTCTCCCTCTCCTCTCTCTCTCTCTCTCTCTCTCTCTCTCTCTCTCTCTCTCTCTCTCTCTCTCTCCCCCCCCCCTCTCTCCCTCTCTCTCTCTCTCTCTCCCTCTCTCTCCCTCTCTCTCTCTCTCTCTCCCTCTCTCTCTCTCTCTCTCCTCTCTCTCTCTCTCTCGCTCTCTCTCTCTCTCTGAAAAAGACCTTTCGCCCAAGTGTAGGCGATCGGTGAGGAAGGAGGTCTTATGCCGTGAAAGGACGAAGGCGTGTCTTCAAATGACTTTGTACAACTAGTGAAATAACATATATTTTCTTCGGTAAATTTTTATCGAAGGAGTAGTCAAATTCAAGAAAGTCAAACTGTAAAGTGGTAATTCACTTTGAACTTAGAAAAATTTCCCGTGTTTTTAACGATTGTCAACGCAAATAAACTTTGTGGCAACTGAAGTAAACAATATCTGCTGTAAATACCTAATTAGTTTAATTTTCTTTCGTGAACATGCAACGTTTGGTAAATGAAGGGAAATGAATTATCTACAAAGAAGAAATTAACGTAAATACGTCTATTTTCTTTACGTATACACAGCGTTTGTAAGTGAAATAATATGGGTAATTTACGTGAATGAACGTGAACATAAAGATTATATTACTACTGTTAGAATGAGGTGTTTCAAATAATTGTCAATTGTTTTATTGATTACAATTGACTAGAAAATTAGTCGGTGAATAAAAAATCGGCATTCATAAACACGTTGCGATCAACAGGCCACAGACCTGAACCCAATAATAGCCATTTCCATGGTTGCAGCCCTTGGGAACGCCATGCCTACCAGCGACACAATATGTTCCGTCGACAGTCAATATCCAGGTTTCTTCCTCAGCTTCGTTGCGATCGCTGATCCCATGGACGTATTCAATGGCTTTAAAACGAGACATCTAGAGGCTGAATTCGATGCGTGCAGTGGGATGGCAATCACAACGCCATGCTTGCGAGCAATTTCAATAGCAGCCAGACTCTGGGTGCGACTGCTGTGCACACATAAAATTAGTAGTGCCTTCTCTTTTGGCGTAGGTTTTACAACTGAGATGAAGTGGCTCATCCATTCACAGAACACTTCAGAATTCATCCGCCCCCTATCTTGACAATGAAAAAACAGTGCCAGAATGTACTCCATGCGATGGGATCCCTTTCATTCTTTTTCTTGGGTAAAACAGCATTGGAGGAGCATAGAAACCACTTGCACTTACTGCATAAACACAAGTTAGATTCTGTCCTCGTTCACATGATGTGACGGCTCCAACCAGATGTTTACAATTCTGCGCCATGACCTTCTCAGGTCGCTGCACAACTGTATGTGAGGTTTAGTCCATTTTTTAAATTTTCGTTGCCGTAATTTTATGTTCATCTACAATATTCTTTAGGGCATCAAAAAACTTATTCACCACGGCTTTGTTGAATCCAGAAGCTCTATCCAATGATGTGGATTCTGGCTGCCGCAAACGCAGTTGGGGATGACGCTTCATAAAGCCTGCGAACCACTCTTTCCCTGTTGATTTGGTGTTTTGGTTAAACCAAGTTTTCAGTTTGTTATGCTCGGCAATCTCGAAGGCAAATTTCATTACTCCCCTTCTGGTCAACCTGAAAAAATTTAAATCTTCCTCTTTTCATTTCCCATAGATTCCTTTTGATTTACATGCTTTCCTTGTTATCATCTGGAAAATTACATTATTCGTAATACTCCGTGTGATTCTGACTACTGGACTAAATTACACACTCTTTGGTGGTGCAAATTACACAACAACGTATACAACGGCAGACATGATGAAATACCATAAAAGGATTTTAAAACTCACGTACAAAGCTCTCACATAATTTGCCTTGATATATCGTAGATACTTTGGCTTAATTTTTACTTAAAAGTGTGTAAAATATTATCCAAAACACGCTTTTTCATCACATGACAAAATTATAAAGAAAATTAGCAAAATGTATGGTCCTTCCTGCCACAACCACATGCGCCAGAATGGCGATAATTGGAGGGAAAACGTTTCTATCAGAGGCGCTGTTAAGAATGCCTGAAGTGTGTTGCTATCTATCATAGTATTCTAGAACTGCATCATTACACACTGGTCCAAAATACATGGACTTTCCCTAATTAAATGTGAAAATGATATCATTATATATAGCTGCTTCTTACATATATAGGATATATATATATATATACATATGTATAGGATATATATAACATATAAAACCTAAGGTACTTCTAGAAGTACGACAGCGCTGAAATTTGGCATGAATATAGGTCATTGGTACCTCTGAAAAAATCCGACATCTTAGAAAAAGTTAAATTTAAGGGGTGTTTTTGACCCCAAAGTTCAATTTTAAACACCCATAAGAAAAACATTTAAAACTGTGCAGGACAATATAAAGTTGCTTTTTAAATTATTTAATTATACAAAGTCGAAACATTCATTATATTGTGAAAAAAGGATGAAATTTATTTTTCTTGAAGACAGAATTCAAACCCATACTAAATTTGCGTAAAAATTAGATTTTAATCATAAAATTATGAAAAGTTTTTCAATTTTCAGAAATATAATATTAACTACCGTAGCAACGACTCCAATGCCTTTCAATGGGAATTGATTTTCCATACTTCAACAGCATTTATTTAATGCTTATACTGCATTATAATCCATTTGATTTCAGCCAAAGACGTATACATTCCAACATTCACAGCTTATGCCTGTCTGCATAGGATCTTCGGATCATATCATTCCATCAATTTCACGTATACATATGATGACGTGATAATTTTAAATAATTTTTTTTATCCAGATACGTACTAAAAGGCACGGATGATGAAACCATAATCCTAACACACAAAATATCTTAATTTTCACATAAATTTCAGTGTATCATATAAGCTATTGTCTTAATGATGATTATAGTTATTGCTTAAAAAGGGCGATCTGAGCCATGAAACTTGAAATTGGAAAACTTGGACGCGAAGCCGATTGCCAGAAAATTTGGAAATTCCAGATACATGACTTAGTTTAGCAGAAAATGAAAATTATTTTGCTACTTATATATTATTATGCCATTGGTTTTAAACTACGACGTAAACATAGGATGCCATCATTATACCAACACACGAAATTTAGTAAAACGTAAAAAGTATTTTAATTTTGTGTTTCGTAGTTTTTTGGGAAATTTTAACTATTTTCAATTGTTAAGTACAAGGGCGTCATACCTATTTCGAGATTTTTTATCCAAATACGTACTCAAGGCATGGATGATGATGCGGTAATCTTAACACAAAATATCCTAATTTTTCCATATGTTTTCTGAATGATAATTATTCATATTGCTCATGCAGAACGATCTGAGACACCAAACTTGAAATACGAAAATTTGGATAAGAGCTGATTGCCAGTTCAGTTCAGAATCAGTTGCAAATATTTGTACTAATCTTAAATGCGTTAATTCTTAAGTGTAATATCTCTACTGGAATTACCCTATACAGTAAAAGCTTTGTTATCAGGCGAGAATATGGGGGTGCAGGATAATCAAAATTTCCAGTTATCTGAGCTGCCTATTTACCTAGAGTTCATCGACTGATAAGAATGGTAAAACTAAAATTTTGGATACGTATTAGCGCAAACCATATTGAAATCAATATAAACACTGTACTGAGTATGTATAGGACAAGTAAAACAAGTAAAATTTAATCGTATTTTATTAAAAATATACTTTAATGAACTTCATTTCAAAACTTTTTATTTATGTCCGTAATGTATGTAACTGAACACTTACTGTTTCTCTTAATCAATATCACTTTTAGATGAATAGATGAAGAACCAATATTAAATTCATCCATCAACCCTTTCCGATTTTCACCTTTTTCCAAGCGCCTAATAATGTATATTTTTTGGTTAAGCGTCAACACAACTCTTTTTCTTTTTTATCTTGAACTTTTAGACGCTTTATTTGAAGCCACTCTGCTTGGATGGGTAAAATTTGAACAGATAAAAAGCATATAAGTACCTATTAAAATTTCACAAGCCAACTGGAATGACCGAATCACAATGGCGAACTTTGCATTTCAAACGCCGCCAAACGGTAAGCTCCGAAAACTTCCGGTTTGGAAATATGCCGGTTCTTAAAGCTTTCCGGATATTTGGGTGCCGGATAACAAAGCATTTACTGTATTCAGAAGAGCACAAAATAGAATGACATTTTACATAGGTGACATGTCTGGATCAAGAATGTTTACCAAAAGCCGATTTAGCTACAAAGGTTAAACCTATATGAAAAGTAATCAAAGGAAAACAAATTTAGATTCGAAAAGGTTAAAGCAAAATTGAAAAAAAATAACGCAACATTAGAATTATTTAATATTTAACTTCATTTGGGCGAGGTTGAAGCTGGTAAGTTCCTCTTGCAACTAAACACGTTCGTCATTAGCATAAAAAAATCGTAAATCTTTATGGAATTTATAAGTAAACAATAAATATGTATAAAAGCCCAATAGCAAATACAAATTTTCTATATAAATATTTATAAAGAGCATTATAGTAAGAATAAATAATAAAATATATAGCACAAAAGAAAGAAATTGAGTTGGAAAAGCCAAATATGAAAATAAATCTCCATATTTGATAAAAACCCACTTGCGGAAAAAGACCAACGAAAGGGAGTGTGTGAAAAACTCGATAAAACCGTCTTTAAATGAGCTAAGAAAACATTTCAGATGTTCAGTAATACGCTATTAAATTAAGAGGTATCCCTGGTATTACATTAAAAGCAGATTGTGGTCAGGAAGATGATTAAATGAAATAAATTAATGATTAAACAGTATGAGAAGCCTGAACAAAACTGACACAATGGGAGAAATTAAAAAGTACAAAATAAACTAAATTCGAAGCTAAATGAGAAATAAGAGCCAGAAAACTACGGATTGCAAAGGAAATTATGCGAATTAACATGGATGAAAGGAGAAGAGGAAAAAATCTCTGACGAATAATCATGAAATGAATCGGAAAGTTTTATTGTTATGTACAAGATATAATGCTGGCGTAATCGAGTATTAAGACCTGAAAATAAAGTGATTTTTATTTTCTTTCGTTTTAATTATGCAATTCCACAAAGTTATGGCGAAACGAGTTTTATTTTTATAATGAAAATAAAGCCTTTCGGTGTGTTACCACAAAAGCCTCAAATGTAAAATGTAATGAGATACAAAAGGCTCTTGCATGATTTTATACATACATATATATATCTCCTCTCTTCCCTCACAATCACGAATTTGTGCCGCGAACTAATTTGATCGAAGCAAACACCATATAGGTTAATAGCGGAGAGAATGGTCAGTTCCTCGAATATTGATAATTATTCCGCTCCCTTTCCATTAAAGCGGCGCCCCCTCTCTCAACATCCTCATCCTACCTCTCTGCCGTCCTCCTCGACCCCCTCCCACAAATAATAATAGTTACAATAGTGCTTATGATAAAAAAATGCTTTCTACCGCACCGTTTATTTGCGAGCACAGAAGAAGTAGACCTATTTTTTTGCACGGACCGTTCTTAGATTCCAAGGGGAAAAAACGGGATCACGACGGCCGCGTGCGCGGGACACTTGAGTGGCACGGCTCGGGCACGCCGCCTTCACTTGTCTGTGGTCGGGAGGATGAATTAACAGCGAAGATAGAGGTCACTCTGGATTTTTTTACGCCAAGCCTTCCCCTGCTTTTTTATACTTCCATCACCCTCGGACTGCGGGCGTGTGTCTGTGAGGAGAGGGAGGGAGGGAGAGAGAAAGGGAGGGAGAGAGAAAAGGGAGGGAGAGAGAAAAGGGAGGTAGAGGAGAGAGAAAGGGAGGGAGAGGAGAGCGGGGCTTATGTGTGCACGCCCGGATAAAGGGTTACCCCAGACCGCCTGCTCTTTATATTCCCCACTTCCAGCCTCCTGTTTTTTGGTGTTTTTTTCCCTGAACCCCCCGACATTTTAAAAAGGGATGTTGGGTAGGGCGAAGAGAGAGAAAGCGGTAGCCATTGTGTGTGTGTGTGAGCGTGCGTGTGTGTGTGCTCGCCGAGAGAGACTAAGCAACCTGTTGATACCTCCGGAGGAAGGGAGAGATGGAAAAAAGGAGCATTTGGTGTGTCGGGTGAGGGAGAAAGAGAGAGAGGGTCAGGAGAGGTGTGTGTATTTTGGAATGAGGAGTTTGGATAAAAAAACATGAGCGCACACACACACACACACACATACGGACACGTACAATGGGCTTAAAGGAATTCATCACCAGGCTGGCCACGCGTGCCCGTGTCGGCGGCTGGGTCGGATCCATTTCCTTTAGAAAAAACTTGAAGGTCAAATGAATAGCATGTTTGTCTTCGAGTTTTTTTTTCGCGAGAAGCTCTAAGGACGGTTGAGAGAGAAACGCATCGTTACTTCGTCCCATATCTTGTCCGATTATGATAAAACTGGTGAAGTGTCTTCGACTTGTTATTGCATTCAGAAGATAATAGCAATAATGATAACGCATAAATTTCTGCACATTACGATACTTATTCCAACATAATGATTACAAATCGTCAGTAGCGTCACTAAAATGAACAATCGTCTATATTTATTAATATTTGAATTTCCACAGAATAATTTTTTCTTTCTTGGGTTGCGATATTATGGCTACTAAATTGTCAAATATACTTCTATTACTTGAGATTTTTATCTGATTCATACACAAGCGCGCGCGCGCATACACATGCATACGTGCGCACATTCATATTTCCTTACATTTCATTTCTTAGTCCATTTTCCCAATGGAGGAAAACGTTTTCGTCGGCCATTTCCTCAAGGTAAAATCTCATTCGTCGTATTTCGTCGCAGTTAAGAACAAAATTCGACGTAGTAAGGAAAAACCCACACCAAATACGATCTCATCTGCTCGTCCTCATACTAACATTGCCAAACCGACGGCAGTTGAACGCACACAAATTCGGCGCAGGAATCCACCGTGAGAAAGAGAAGGCTCATTTTAATCCGAAAAGCCGTCCCTTTATTATGAAAACTCTAAGACGAAGACAGACGAGACGGCACCACTCGAAACCCAGAGCACGCATTACTACGCTCCCCGCACCCGAAGCGTTTTTCATTCGTCGCATGTTCGAGGCTATTAAACTCTTCGGTCGACACGACGACAATGAATCAAAATGAGTCGGAGGGTCAACACCTCAGTCGCCCGAGTGACCACCGTGATCCTGGACGGCGATACATGAGCGTCGCCCCTTCCCCCTTCCCACCTTTTCTCCTCCTCACCCCATCTTCCTCTCACTGTGGGAACCTTCGTCTAGGAACTGGTTCCGTGCGAGTCCAGTTTGCACCCACCGATAAATTCGGCACAGTGTAGAAAGGAGCCTTATTACTGACCACCAGCTCCCACCCCCCTTTAAAAAAGCCCTTATTGCAAGAGGGATCGGTCTCCGTTAGCCATCTGAGGGCCGAGCGTGGACAATGGAAGAGCAGGAACCCGACTAACCTGTCCGCCGTTCGAGGGATGGACCCGCCGAGGAGACGTCGCCTGTTTTCACACGGTCGGAAGAGCAGTTGCGGATTTGCAATCGCGAAATGCTTCCTTTTTCCGCCGTGGTATTCGTTGTGAGAGCAATCCAGGCGGTCCTCGCCTATCTCTTTGTCTCGGCAGCTTGATTTACCATATCGGAGGACTTGAGCTAATATAGTGCCTACTGACGTCGGAATGGAACCACGGAAAGATTTTCTGAATATGTTTGTTAATAGATTTAGGATTGAAGGGCAACCAACGGTTTGATGGGAATTTTTTTCAAATTATGATAAAATAGCACGTATCACTTTAAGTGGCTGATATCATCGATAAAGGGACATATATAAACGGATCATTAATGATAAAACGTTCCGGAACAATATGACGGCAAAAGTCCATAAATCGTTAGTGATCGTTTTCCTAATTAATAAAGTTACCTTTTCATTTATTTTTTAGGGTAACTAGACTCCCTTTATCTTTAAAATCTTGTTATCTGTTTTTTGCACGAAGTGAACTCATACTATAGGGGAGGGCGTTTCCGTCCATCCGTCCGCATGTTAAAACTCGGAAACCGCTGGAGAAATTATGATGAAATTTGGCATAGGGGAGTTTCGCTAATATTAATGGAGTGGTTCCAATTTTGATTAAAATCGGACAACAATGACGACCACTTTATATGACGTACAAATAGTTGACAATGTTCCTTTGTTTCAACTCGGGAACCGCTTGATGTATTTTGAAGAAATTTGGTATTTTAGAGTTTTGTTTAAATTGTTTACTGATTCCAATTTTGGTTAAAATCGAACAACAATGATCACCACTTTACATGAAGACCTACATGTAGTTTATAATGTTCATTGTTTCAACTCGGGAACCGCTGGACTTATTTTGATTAAATTTGGTATTGCTGAGTTTTGCTAATATTAATTGAATGATTCCAATTTTGGTTAAAATCGGACAATAATTACGACTACTTTACATAAAAACCTACATGTATTTTACAACGTACCTCGCTTGCAACTTGTTAAATTCTCATCTGAGCGAAAAATATTGAGAACATTGTGAAATCTCAAAGAAGGCATTTGGAAATTGTGTACTCCGACATGAAATACACCTTTCCAATCTTGTATTATATTACCGTAACCGTGTAGTCGTAGGCAAACTTTTTGGTAGGTTGGTTATAGCCTATTGGGAAGCTTATATCTCCGCCACTGTTTGAGATATTTTCATCATCTATAATTTGTAAAGATGCGGAAATCTCCTGTTCTTTAACATTACTAAATTCAACCGGAAACGTTAAAAACTTTTATTTTTAATGGGGGTTCTCCGACACCCCTGCACTCTATAAGAAAAGCATTGGAATCAGTTTCGGACATTATAAAATTGCATTTTAAAATTAGTTAAAATCAAGATACGAAGTCGGGTTCTAAACGGTTGTGTTGGAAAAAGAAAGAACTTCATTTTGGTTACCGTGAAAATTTAATTACATTCTGAATTTTCCGGAAAATCCGTTTTTAATACGAAAAAACGTGACCTTTAAACAATGAGAATTGTTAGTTACCCTGGCGACCTCATTTGAGCGAGTCGTAATATTGGGTTTATACTCGTGAGCCCCTTGACGATATTACGTCATTTTGTTTGTTTACATGAATTTCGAACATTTTTAAAGAATAAGTGAACCTTTCCCCTTTTAATTAACGAACCATTTTATTCGTTATTGATCGTTTAAAAAATTAATTAAATTAATTTCTATAAGTCAAGCGAAAAACATTTTAAACCGTATAAGATTAAAATAGAGCCCCTTGACGATATTACGTCATTTTGTTTGTTTACATTTATTTTGATTTCTATCTTTATGTTGAGCCTGGTTGAGCCTGTTTATTCTGTAATATTTACGAAGAAGGAAGTTTAAAAGAACTTAGCAAGTTCAGTTATTTTTATTTATCACATCACATGGGAAATTAAAAAAATAAATTAAATAAAAATTAAATTATACTTATCCTTAATCCTTATACAGGTTAATAATAAACAGATTCTTCTGTTCTTTTGTCAAATAAATGTGTCTGATCAAATTAATTATATTTTTAAATCAAAATCAACTTAATGTGACAGCGAAGCGTCACATTCTCTCTATTTACCTTCTAATGCTTAATCGATTTAATGAAAACTGTAATAAACGGACAAACATTTTGAATCATGTGCTTATTTTATAGAATAATGCATTACCATGTTTGATTAATAATACCTTCATCCGAACAGGTTATATCGCTTCATAATACGATTTCTTGGCTTCTTGCTTGATAAATTGACGAGTAGTTACTTCATGGACAATATGCCGTATGAAATGAATGTATTACTGCTCCATTTCCATTAAAGAATTACTATTTGAGGCAATACCTTGACATTATGCTACTTAATCATTCGTAAACAATGCAAGGTCACAACTACTGCCCCATTAGGAGTGAAGTTTGACCATTTTAAAGGGAACAAACTTCCCACTTAGCCTTGAAAATATTATTAGAAACGGTAATCATAAAAGTTTCAGTCAGATTTCGACAGTTTAAGAATTAATTTCTTCACCCTAAATAAATATACATACTAATTAGCACGCCCGTTGCAGCAACGCTCGCAATTAATTTGTAGTTAGAATTAACCAAGTAACAAAACGACTTAGTAACCGAGAAGAATTTTGTTATGTGGGAGGAATTTATAGTATGAGATGAGGAGAGAAGAGACAGGGTCTGCGACAATAAATTCCTTTTACTTCGATAAATTAGGTAACCATAAAATATTTTGCCGTAAAAACGTAAATTAACGTACCTAAAGTATTTTACCATAAAAAAAGTCAAATAACGTAATTTATTTTACCATTAAAACGTTAAGTAACGTAACACATACACAATTTTTCAGCAAAAATTAAGAAAATGAACAACGCCCTCTCTCTCATTCTCTTCCTCCCTTTCTCTCCCTCCATCTCCCTCCCTCTGTCTCCCTCTCTCTCTCTCCTTCCCTCTCTCCCTCCCTCTCTAAATGTAATCGGTACACAACGCCAACACTAGGGGCAACAATCTCTTTGTGATCCCACATCACAGGATTGAAGTCTATAATAAATCCTTCCATGTTACAGCTTGTAGACTATGGAACGCGCTGCCTACTGACCTACAAAACGCATCATCTCTCCACATCTTCAAACGTAAATATTTTAAATCGTTGTTCTCTGCCCAAAATTCAGGTGATCTTTAACATATTCTTGTTACCTATTGCAATACCTAACATTAATTAATTACATTACAGGATATCAATTTTCTTACAATGCACGCCACTTTCGACTATGTTACCTTTTTATTGTCTAGTGTCTACTATGTCACATTGTTTATATTCATTCTCATTGTTTTATACTATTTTGTATTGTTTCATATTATATGTTATTTTATATCATTTCCTTCTTTCTTATAATATGCATGTTCCAACCTCTATATTCATTGTATATATTCCATGTATATTTAATCTTATTCTATGTATAATTAATGTATATTTCTTGTATAATTACGTTAATATCTTTACAAGTATTTTTATGACGGTATACAACGACGCTGTGCATACGAACTCTCCTACTGTACATACTCCATTCTATTTAATGTTGTAGTATTATATTACCATACATGTATACACTATCTAGGGCTTTCGCAGGTTTTTCACACCCCCCCCCTTCTCAGCGGGGTTTTTCCTGAGTGAGTTTTACTAGGGAGGACATGCCTGTTTTTACATAGGTTTTCCTCAGAAACTCAAATCTCTCTTCAGTTTTATCTTTTTTATTTTGTACGATTTATATACTGTTTATGTAATGTGTATTGTAATATCTTATTTTATTTTTTCTAATATTTATTATATTGACGAAGGGTTAAATGTAAGAATGGACCTTATGGTCCAAATTTCTCCCGAATAAAGACGATTATTCATCTATCTATCTCTCTTTCCCTCTCTCTCTCTCCCTCCCTCACTCCCTCTCTCTCCCTTCCTTCTTCTCTCTCTTTCCTCCCATCTCCTTATCCGCTCGCCTTCCCTCCGCTCCTAATTCATTGCTATTTCTCTTTTTTCTGTCTCCTTCTTTATCCCTTTCCTCCCGCCATTATATAATTCCATCCATCCCTCCCTTCCTTCCCTATCTACCTCTCAGCCGATCTCCTTCACCCCCTTTCTCCCTCCCCACATCCTATCACTGAACAATTATTTATTATAACTTTTTTATTTTTGTTTTTTATTTTTATTTTTTCAGACATAAATAAAGTAGTCTCGGGAAATCCATAATGAATAATTACACAAATCAATGAATAAAACTAATACTTGCAATTCCTGCGTTAAGTTTTGTTTAACAGTTAAAAAACTATAATAAAAACATCTTTCAATGACTTATGGGCCACCCTATATAATAAATTGGCGATTTTTAAGCGCTCTTTGGTTCAAGATTCGAGTTTGTACGATGATTATCAGTAATTTTAAAACGGTAACCAATAAAGTATTGCACGTTACGTTTCAACTTTTCCTGCGTCAATCAAATGGAGAGAAGAAACCTTCCTGGAATCAAACCAAGGGCGTTACCGTAGACTTTGAACAGTCTAAAATTTACAAGGTGTAAGGCCAACTAAATCCTGAAAGTATGATTCGAATTGGAAACGCTGTTTTTGACTCATAAACGTTTTAATAGACGAAAAAACTGATAGATTTTAAGCAAATAATACAATAGAGTATATGGCTGCTTACTGACTTTAATTGCTAAAATGTTCTATTTCCTACGAATCCAGCTATTTCTGTTAATTACCATGAGGAGTATACTAACGCAGCCACACCCTTTCAGACTGCTCTATTAATTCTCCTGTATTTCCAAAAAAATCTTCTATAACACTCTCAAAGAAAAATAATAATTTTCCTGCTATCCACGGCAATTAAGATTTGCAATTCCATAAAAGTTGCGTTATTTTGCGATTCAAAACTAATTTTTGAGCTGATTCGAAACGCAATTTGACTAAACATGTCATTGCCGTGCAAACGATTAATGTCCGAGTTCCTTGGCCAATGCCAACTGTATTTTTAAAACACTTGCTTACGGAATCGAAAATTTCGGAAGAGTTACAAAATTCGTAAACATTTGCTTCAATATTAATGGCCCCTGGCAATAGTAATTTTGAGACTTTCTAAAATGTCATTATATATTTGGATTGGATACAATAAATCAATGCATGTCTTGATACATATGCTTTGAGCTTATGCGGAAGAGTCCCTCGCTCCATCCCACCCACCTTCTTTCAATTTCCAATTCCTCCTTCCCATCTCTCTCGCGAAAGCCGCAGCACCATGCTTCTCACACCACTTGGGCACACACACCCACAGCGTGTACCGGCAGTGATCAGCCAAGTGGTGCAAGGACTCAGGTAGGCGTAACAAACCCCACTGCGGTTCAATTAAGTAATGGACTTTGGGAGGGAGAGGGTTGAGGGGAGAGGGTTGAGGAGAGTGGGTTGAGGGGAGGGAGAGGAGGAGAGGGGGTTGAGGGGAAATGGGCAGTTGGGGCCACGGAGGGCTAAAATGGTGGAAAGAGTGCGAGGTCGCCGGGATCGACGGAGTAAGCTTTCGGAGCAGCCGAAGCAGAGTTTGTAACTCCCCAAGGAGAGGGAGTTGGCCCCCAAGTGGGCCCGCTCCTCCCGCCCCCATCCCCTCGCCACGCAACGTGCCCTTTCCTGAGAGCCCCATCTTCCAGAGGGCGAGCGGGAGACCCTCGGGGCAGAGTTACGTCGTCATGGCAACATCCCCTCTCGCACCTCCTTGGGACGCCGCCCCTTTCGTCTTCCTTATAACCCTTTCGTGGAACCCCTTCTTCCTCCCTTTCCTCCATCCCTTCTCCGCCATTTCCCCTCCGTGACCCCGAACGTCCTCCGAATAGGTGGATGAAACATTCGCGCTCTAAACCCAAACCATCCTCTCTCTCTGCCCCCTTTCTTCCCTCCTTCGCAGCCCCACGGAATCCGGATTGTCCATTTGGAGGAACGGACGGCATCAAAGCTCGCGGGAGGTCCGGTTTCCAATTGGAAATTGTCCCTCTATCTGAGTGTTTGCTGGGTTTGGCATAACGCCTGAAGGAGTAGAAGGTTTTGGGCGAGCCCAACAGGTCCGATCCGTAAAAATAGGGAGTGAAAAATGTGTGGGAGGTCGTGGGAGGGGCTCAAGGCAAAATGGGGCCTTGAAAGGCGAGCCTGAGAGTAGTGCCAGCGGGGGAGGAATCATCGTGGAAGAGAGCAGAGGGGTTTGGGTATGATTGCAATAGACACTTTACATATCGATTCCTTGGCGGAGGAACTTCAGAGATAAATTAGGAAATTGTTAAGCTTAAGTACGAATAAATCGTTAAACTATTTAATTCTGAATTTTGGGCATACTAAAATAGTTTTCACTGTCGAATGAATATTGTTTCAATGCAAATAAATATTTCATTGACCCGATGATGGTACGATGCACCGTAACTACGTTCGCTTGTAATTTTTTTCTGTACTATGGAATTACACCAAGTTACTTAAGTAAGCTTTTTCTAGTTTCCCTTCACATTAAATAACTTCCATAACGTTTTATAAGTAGAAATTAATGCACAGAATAAAATAATCAAAGAATGACCATAATTTATATCAATTATTTATAGATACAAGAGTCTCTTGGCAGAATATTATTTTTAGTGAGCAATAGAAGATGATATATGCAAAATAATTAATTTTACAATCGTACAAATCAGTTATCTATTTTGGTAAAACAATAATTTCTCCTATTTATGGTTCCATTTTTATGAGAGCAAAAAATAGTGTTTTGTTTAAGAAGGTTCTTTTTAGGAGTTTCCTGCGTATCAGAAGTAACTTATCATATCTGGGAACGTAACAAACTGGTGCTCATCCTAATATAATAAAAAATATTATTTGCCTATGGCTGTGTTGAATAAAGGGATATAATAACAATCTAAATACTTAATTGATGATTTACAGGTTTAAACACCTCATTCATACATATAAATGTAGAGAATTTATTGCAATAAACAAAAGAAAGCTCCCTGTTTGTGTTTCGGAGTCTAAAAACTCCTCTAGTTTCTAAATTTTAGCAATAAGTAGTTTTTACCAATTAATGGACATTTGTGGACTGTTATTAAAATGAACAATTTATCAGACTTTCTCAAGAAACATTAAACAAGATGTTCACACCATTGTAAATAAATTACTATAGGTATACTAACTAGGTTAGAAACTTGCAAATATAAAGAATTAGTGACAGGTACTGGAACCAAGTTTCACACCACAGCAAAAATAGGAGCATCCTATTTTCAATGGATTCTTTCAGGTAGTGATTTTAAGTAATAACGCAAATAAAAAAATTCAACACTTGATAGAAGTTGTTTAGTCAATGAGTAGCTTTACTTAATAGCTTCATTATTAAAGTAGTTCCTTATTCCTCTTTGGATTCAAAGCATAATAAGAGATTTTTTAACCACTGCTTAATTATTCCATAATTAAAATGACAAATATCAAATATCTGCACATAACTTAAATTATTCTAATTCAAGTAAAGAACAAAACAAGATCCATTTCATCTATCGTTCGCCTCCAAAATATTTTTTATTTTACTTAATATCCGGAATACGACAACTAGTGATTGATGTATTTACAAACATATGTCCTGATTTGAGCAGAAAATTGTTTCTTTAACAATACACAACAATCCGTAATCTAAACTATCTTTAAAGGATTAATTTTAATGTTTAATTAAAAATTTCAGCTTATAGCTTTTATTAAATTAATAATACATCTAAACCATCGACAATAATTCCATCAGTTAATCAAACCAAAAACAATACTCAACGAAAACTATGAAACGTCAACAATCACCAACATAAAAACTAATCCTTAAATTTAGATCATCCAATTCGATCGCTCAAAATCTTAGACCAACCAAAAACGTAACGGTTTTCGAAAGAAAATCGTTCCATGAAGCGTACAAAATATTTTTGTCCGTTTACACACCTACAGTGCCGCAACTTCAAAAGTAGTGTCTCAGAAACAAATTTAATTTGTAATTTATTTCTGATCGGCCATTTATCTTTCAAATGAGCATCACATCCCTACGAGAAGAGAGGAATAAGTTTACGAAAAAATAAACAGAGAGAGAGAGAGTGACGAGGAACGAAGAGGGGAAAAAAGACTAGAGAAGAAGGCGAGGGAGAGTTGTTTTCCTCCATCGCCGAGGTGCGGCGCTGAGGTGTAGAAGGGCGCGTCCCTCCACACCTGTTTGCTCATACGGACACAGACGCAACCCAGTGTTAATGAGTCGCTAGCCGCCGAGACCCACTAATGGAGACACCGAGCATTGATTGCTCGAAAAAGGAGAGGAAGGCAGGGAGGCGCACAAGTACCGCTCCTATTCCACGGACACGCCGTATTTGGGCCGTCTGAGCATAGATCATATATATGAATACGCATCTGTGTATGTACTTTTACGATTCTCCTGAAAAACAGCGAGGCTAAAAAAATTCAAAATTAAGAGTGCGGCTTCGATTATTTTTGGGCGATTTTTCCTCTTTTACTTTCTCCATATGCGAAGTATAGAGAAAGTATTGTTTTCATGAAAAAAATCGAATTCGAGATTTCGACGGAAATACATGTTTTGAGGGCCCCTGAACACGTTTTGACTATTTTCTCGATGATGTGTGCGTGTCTGTCTGTCAGTCAGTGATAGATTTTTGTGGGCGCTCTAACTCCGAAACTATTAATCAGATCAACGCAAAATTTCATATATAACATTTGTATAAAAGTTAAAAGATTTGCTTAGTTTTTGGTAAAAATCGGTTGATCGAAAGTGGGTGTTTACTCTTGTCACTTATTCGTTATTTTGAAATATTTGTTTTAATATTTGATAAATGTCAAAATGTACCGGAATAAAAGTTGTAGAATATTTAGTATTCTACAACCTTTGTTTGATACATTTTTTCATATAATGCATTGTTTAAGAGATATCTTACATTTTTAGCTGCCACCACCACGCCACCTACCGAAGACTATTGTTAACAATTGACTCTAAGTTACGTCTTAGTAACGCTCCTTTTTCTTTTCTTAATTGTCAACCGGAAGTAAATATTGACAACGATCCCAGAGCAAACAACATGTAATTTGCCATATAAATATGGAGAAAGTCATGTGTTGCCCACATCAGTTTATTTTGACTTGTTTTCCAAAAAAAATAAATATCATCCTTTACAGTTGGGGTTTTCAAGTTTTCCTTGGTGACATTCCTCTTAAAGCATGTCTTTGATGGTAGCATACCCCTAAGTACATTTTAAAGTGATATCGAAAGAAATAAGCCTGTATTAAAATGGATAACCTGCGTATTTTATTTCGTCAAAATTCACAGTATTTTCTGGTTTATTACGTTAGTCTTACTCATAACATCGCAACTTTTGATACCATAGTCATGCACGAAAGACAAAGTAAGAAGAAAATTATAATCTTAAACACATTCTTGACTTTCTCTTTTGACGTGCTCTAGTGCAGGGATGGGTAAACCACGGCCCGCGGGCCACATGTGGCCCGCCATGCCATTATGAAAGCGAACCGTAATATAAAATACAGATAATTACATATTTTTAGGTTGAAATTACGGTCGAAAAACCTTGTCCAGTGATGTTATGGGGATTAGATATTATTTATTATCGATTTTCACTAACAGGATCCCTCGCATTATCTCAATTAACTTCCGATGTGAACCCTAACGTGGCCCGCCGAAGCAATTTTATCTGTTCATGCGGCCCGCCTAAGAAGCTGCAACTGTTAACGCGGCCCGCCACGCAAATATTTTGCCCACTCCTGCCCTAGTGGCATGCGTACCCCGGTTCAAAACCCCTGCTTTTCAGAATAGCATTCAGTTATTCAGTAAATGACAAGCCCACTCTAAATGAAGGCATTGCAAAATGATAAAGATCAGTAGTACTCGATGGAGCTTAGATATCTCAAGATGAGGCAAGATTGAGTGGAGCAGCGGAGGAACGCGAGTGAATCCACGAGTGCGTTCTTCCCTCGTCGCGTCGCCTCCATCGTCCCGTGCCCATCAAGAGCGGCTCGAAACGCGACACGCACAAGTGAACTTTGTCCTAGGCCAATGGAGCCCAGCCTTTCCCGCATGGCGGGCCGCATTCTAAGTTGTGAATGCTTCGGAGGGCCGAATTGGAAGTCATGAGAGCTTCGGCGAGCCGGATGAGTGTTTACATTAGAGGGATTCTGTGCTCTCATATTAGCGAAAATGAAGTCTAAATAAATGACTAGTGTTAAAGCTCAACCATAAAAGGTTTTGAGGTGATAATTATACTGAAAAAATATGAAATTGTCTATATCAAATTCAACTGATCATCATAGCTTCGCGGCCGCAAAGAGTGCTCACGGGAGCCGCATTTGGCCTGCGGGCCGCGGGTTGGGGACCTCTGCTCTAGGCGATCGCGCAGGGGCAGCTGGAGGCAGTTGCCTCCATCCCGAGGAATTATCGCTTTTTCGTGTCGTTCTGCGTCGATGCCTCCTTTGCGCCCGTCCTCAAGAGGGTTATTCCTGGTGTAAGAGAGAAACATCCGGCCTCAGCGGCATGGATTTGTGTTAGCGAGCGAAGTGAGAGAGAAGGAGACGAAAGAAGCGACGGAAAAGAAGGAGCAATATCGATCGATAACAATGGCTCAAAATAGTTTTAATCCCGACGATTTCGCCTGCTTTAAAATACACTCAATGTTATCACTTTTTTAATCAAAATTCTTCTCGTCTGCGCAACGTTTGAGATAGAGAAGACTCGCTCCTTGTTTGCATACGGCCAAATTGTACATTAGTAATCAATGTTTTGAGTCGATTTCGTAATCAAGACCGAAATAGTGGTTCCTGCTTCCGCCTGTCGAGCGTAATGCCATTTAACACGCCTAAATCTTTTGCATCGATTTACGTTTTCATAGCGTGTACAATTCTGACCAATAAATAATATTACGCTCAGGAAAAAATATCTCTTTAGTCACATAACTATAGTATGTGAGGCGCATTCTAAAGAATATCTCTTCTTTTTCATTTACTTGTAATATTTATCTAAAGTTACATAACAAATTGTCCAAAATTCCAAAACGGTATTAAAGATATCAAGATAACACCTGGGAATATTAGTGAAATTAGAAAAAATTCTTCTATGACCGGGAATCGAACCCGTGTCTTCCACTTGCCGGGCGGATATTCTACTACTGAACTGTCGTATGAGAATATTTTACCCCCTTACTGAACGCGGATGTTTTCTTAGTTGGGTCCGGGCTAGCCAAGCTAGTATCAACCTGTCCCAACGGACGTCCTCAAAGTGGAACATCTAAGAAACTCCCTCCCTCTCAAATGGTGAGATGGCCAAACTAGAAACGGGAAAGTTAATCTGTTACGATAGTTCAGTGGTAGAATATCCGCTCGGCATGCGAAAGACCCGGACTCGATTCCCGGTCATATTAATTTTTTCTCGTTTAAATAATATTCCCAACATTGCAGCTTATGTCTGTAGGTATAGGATCTTAATATCACACCATTCCATCAATTTCACGTTAGCATATCATACTGATTTTGACAGAGGAAATGTACTTTAATGAGTTATTATTTTTTTTAATTTCCGTTTTGATAATAATCTTATACCTAAAGAATAATACACACTATTATTTAGAATCCTTTAAATGTATGGTTAATTCAAATTTGGTCAGATATGAGGTACCTCCACAGAACATATAGTATTACTTTTAATTCTAACCGTGAAATAGCTACATCAAAGGCTAGAGGTATTGTAATCCAAACTATGGTTATATAAAACTGGATTTAATTGCTAATTGTATTTTTTACGAATCAGAAGCCGCTTTAGCACAATCTCCCAGCAGTCAAATATGAATAAGTACTTGTTAGTTAAACTGATCTTGGGCCAAATCAATCTTACCTAAAAACATACAGGAAGCATCGCGATCGATGGTACATGTTTCATCTGAGCACTGAATTACTGACATTCACGCACACGATTCTGATGTGAATGACTTTTATTGCCATTTATAGAAGAATCGACAAGCTATATTTGTCTACACATGGTTCAGAAATTCAATTAAATTAAAGATAAATTTCATATTTAATGGCTGTTGCCATCAGTTTTAAAATGTAGTAGCCATCTAATCAAAGAAATGTTAGAATATTCTAAAATAAAAATTATGTGACCAAACAATTATAATTATAATATAAATATTATATATTATAATATAAAATATTACTTCTAATTTATTTTGTCTAAAATGGTTTTTCATTAGACTAAATGGTGAAGAAATTGTCAGAAGAGGCCCTTTTCTATTGAAAATATTTTTGTTGCATTATAACTGGATAAATGATTTATGTCTAACGTTGATAAGTTTTACTTACTGTTCCAATTGCATTATATAAAATAATAGAAATTCGGATCCATATCTTTTTAAAAATGCTTAATTATAACTATTATATATCTATTTCCATATACTTCCAAAGGTTGCATATTTCTTAGTATGCTCCCGTTTCAAAGGATTAGTAATAATGTTTCTTTAACTTGCAAACCCGCGTATAATGTCTTCCTTAAATTTACTGAATAAATGGAAAATATGCAAGTTCAATTAAAAAATTTCAATGCTTATAGTTTTAAATTCTTAAATCCATTGCCACTTTAGTGCTTCCCAAGATGCCTCTCTAAATTAAGTTGAAAATTAAGACAACCTAAAATTTAAAAATTTCTTGAAGCAATACTGATTTAACTAAATTACAATCAAGGTGATTTTCTTCATCCATCTAGTGCCGGGCACAGATACGGGACAACCAGATGGCCATCCGCGGTCCCGTGTCAAAAGTGATCCCGTGTCAAAAGGGGTTCGACCTCGGGTAGTTTTTAAAATTATTTTTAGTTAAAAATACTTGTCTCGGTTATCTCCATTAGCCACAACAAGGATATAAAAAACAGATGCGCGCAAGTATTTTTAAGTGCTTGTTCTTTAATTTTTCAGTTATAAGACGAGCTCGATAATTTCCTGTTGAATAATTTTTCATTAACAAGGATAAATAATTTTTTCCAACTGTTAATTTATCAGGAGGGATCATTTCGGCGAGTGAGCACGCAGTTCTGAAAATGTTAATATTCTTTGACTATACATAGAAAAAATTGAAGTCCATCTCTCCTGAGGTCCAGGAAAATCGGAATCAGGCACTATATAGTGTAATTACTCGTCAAAAATGGCGAGTAAGCATGATAGAGACATTAATTTAAAATTAAAAACTTCAAAATGTATGTCTTACTTAGTTAAGCGTTAATTCAAATAACAATGTAAATAATAAATCCTTGTCTCATTGGCAACATGTAATATACTATTATATAAAATAAACGTGTTATTTCTTTATCATTACACGGTAATTTAAACGTTGATTAAAGTTACTAAAGTTACCGCTTTTAAAGCAACATTAAAATAAGGTGAAAATAAAATAAAGAAGTTATTTGTTGCTATATAAACAAAACTATAATTCTATACAACCCTCAAATGACTCAACTTTAAACGGCACAACTCAAGAAACAGCACCTATTAGTTATTTAGGTGAACACATAACGCTGTCCTACCTGTGCTATCCAGGGTCGTAGTGACCCCATTTAGCGCCCTGGGCAGAGATTTTTAAGTGCCCCACGATGAACTAAAAAATAGAAGCACATATTTGTTTAGAAAAGGATATTGTATGAAACAGTAAACGCTTGGTTATCTATTTTAAAGTTTTATTTTTCGAGCTCAATTTTCATAAAACACTTATTATGTCATTGAAATCTACATTTTGGCAATATTGTAATCTATAGATAAGGTCAGAGCAGAAAGTCTCTCTTGGTTCATTGATGACCGTAAGCAGTTATTGATTAATTTTAATTAACTGAACGAATGCTCTCTAATGAAAATGCGAGGACATTCTAAGTATAGTTTCCACACAAGGAAACTAACTTCATATTCGTGAAAAATTCGAAAATTTATCTCTGTAATTTTTTTACTTTTTATTAAAGACAAATTATGTGTCAAACTGCAACAATTTTTCAGTAACTCACGTTCATTGCCATCATTTTGATGCAGATTAGCAACATTTTCACACGAAGTTTTAATTTCATCTTCATTCATATTATATTTAGCGCAACTTAAAAACTCTGCAATCCTTACCAATTTCAATTAGAGATGTAAATCGTGCTTTCAGCTGTGCATAAAGAGAATTAATCGCCAGACGCACTGTATCGTTTATAGTATTTTTGCATCTAATCTAATACATTTTTCGATCTTGTGGACACCTCACTACCTGGCACAAAGAGTATTTACCGATTGTTTCAATTAAAGATTCGTATAATTCACGCTCTCTACCACCGGAATAAAAGCAACTTTGATTCCAGTCTATTGGAGGTAGATTAAAAATGTCCCGAATTATAATGAATCTATTTTTATTTATCAAACTTAGCATCGCCACTTGTTTTTCAAGATACTAAGTAGTTTATATACATGCATTACGAACCCAAAAAATACGCGTATATTTACAATTATTGAGCCGCTTCCCTTCAGAGAATGCCACACACTTTCAATTACGCTGTTGATAATCACTATTGCAACCGTAAGGAATTCACAGCATTTGTTTTCAATGACCATCGTGTTGCGCAGTGTTATTTTCCATTTACTGTATAATAAATATTCAATTTGGCGCCGCCTTACGAAGCTGCGTCCTGGGCACGTGCCTCGACTGCCCCGCTCTCACTACGGCTCTGCGTATATCTAATTTGGTATACATAATCTCATGAAGACAGGAACATTACAGTTGCCCTTAAATACGAAAGTTTATCTTGGCGTGACAAATTCACAAACAAAGGCTTTTACTAAAATAGGGATAGGACTTTATTAGAATAGGATAGGTTTCAGAAAACGAAAAGCACAATATTATAGGATAAATGATGCGATGTTGTAATCAATTTTATTTTATTTTACCCAAATTTCCCATTAATTCGTTGTTAACTTATTCTTGCCATGATGTAAGCATCGCAAAAATAGGAAACGAACACATATTATACGTGCATTGACTATAGCATAATATTTTCTCAAAGATGTTGCGCAAAAATAAGCATTATCGTCTTCCCTTGCATTTTGTCTTATTACTGTCGTCACGTCTAAGTACACTTTATAATTTACACATTTATTAATTAAGTGTTTGCAAGCTGATCCTTTTTAATAGGAGTAATTTTAACATTGAAAACTGTCATTTTGAACCAATTTGATACCTAAAGCATTGCAACTTAGACAAATAAAAATCATAGGTTTTAATAATAACTTAATTACCGGCAGGTGAAGAAATTCCAGGTCTCAAAACAGTCTTGATTAATTAATTCCCATTTCTCCAAGTTCATTAGTGCTCTCTGAAATTTCTGCCATGTTTCTACAAAATGAAAAATAAAGAATTTATAGTTAATTTTAAAACAAGTTAATACTTAACAATTTAATAAATATGCAAGATGACAGATTTGAGATTTTTAAATACATAGTTATACATAAGTACCGAGGCCAATCCATCACTCAGATCAAATTTCTTATTTATTTATTTTTCATTATATTAAATCCAAAAATAGTTCCTTAAGTTACTTAAAATATGGATTACTTTAACATAGAAGTACTGCGTCTGCACAACTCATTGTCATATAAATTTTTACAAATTAATCCAGTCAAATGGTGATGGATCCATCAGAATGGAGAAAACAAACATCTGAGGCCATTATAAAACAAGAAGTGAGAATTTAACTTTAGATTATAGGCCATACTATGAATAAGACATTGGAAAATCTTTTTTAATGAAGATTATAATTTAACTTTTTACAATGAATTTAAAAAGTAAAGTAAGAAACATAACTCCGAAGAGGTCTTTTTTGCAGAGGTTGATTAAACTGAGAGGAAAGAAATTAAATTATCAAATGTGTCTGTCTTTGACAATAGAATGTGAGCGATACTAAATTAAATACAGTGGCAATTTTACTGGTCATTCAATTATCAAGCCAGAAGCTATAGAAAAATGAACTTGCCACGGAATTTATATATGCTTAATTTGTTTCTAGTGGTATTCACTTTATTATAACTTGCACACAAAAACATTTCATGCAAACTACCTAAATACGATTTTAAACTTAATATAGTATTCATTTTCTATCGCATAATGGTCATCCTAATTCCCCGGAATCTCCAATCTGGACGCTTTCATTAAAATTCCCCTTTGCGTATTTCGAGAGCGCGTCTTAGTTCGTAGAAATCGAAGGATGCGTGGGCGATAGGAATCACTTGCTGAGAGGAAGAGATGAAAGTTAGAGCAGACAGATGGCAGTAGGCGCCAGGGCTCGCCGTTCAAGGCGTCTACAGGAAACGGAACGGCTCTAAACTATACAGGTAAAAATATTCGAAAAGCGTAATTACTCGACTTTTGAAACTTTAAATTATTATATAAAAAGAAAATGCGAGTAAAATTTTATTTATATTGATGATTAACTCAAAATTTCCTTGTAATTGTTTATGAAGTGTTAATTATAAGGAAAACCCCAAAAGATGTTATAACCAAAACGTAAAAAGCAATAACAAATATAATAGGTATTATTGTGAAATTAATGTGACCCAGTTAAGAACTGTGTATAGCCCATAATTTTGACAAGTAATGAAATAACAGGATAAACATAAAGAAGATTTTCTAACATGGAACTTGTTATATTAAATAAACAGGTGTCATATATTCTTCTGCAAAATTATGCGAGCCTCTGCGCAGGAGGTAAATGACAAAGTAAAACATTTGTTCTGGGTTATTATATTGCGCAAGGAGTCGCCATCTTGGTTCATACACCTTCTAAGACTCGCGTCAGCGGATCGATATTCTCGAACATCTTTGAGTTAGCGACGCCGACGCCGAAGGAGCGTTGGCCAGCGCGCAAGTGGATTGAAGGGGAGGGGTGGCGACACCAGAGAGGAAGATCAGTTCCGTCGCAACCATCCCGCTAGAGAGATGCTCCGAGCTCACAGAGAGCGGTCCGATAAAAAAATCTAAATGTGCAAGCTTTATTAAAGAGATCACATTTATTATTAAAAATCTTTCTCATTTGGACCTTTTTTAGTTTTGATTTTAATTAGCATTTCATCAGCAGATATAATGATAATATTTGCTTCGCCCAGATCTGGAACATTCATCAAATGCTGCACATTGTAGTCGTAAAATCAATTCAAACGTCAATATCATAAACCGTAGGATATAGCATTATTCTCGGTCGGACTATAGGACGAAGTGACGAGGTCATCATTAGACCGAGAAGTGCATCTCAATTCGTAATTATTTCAATATTTCCATTTTATTGTCAAAATTATAAAATAAATCGCTCAATGGAATTTAAAAACCAAGCAACAGTGTACCAGATCAATAATAACCCTATACCAATCACAACTTAATATAATGCCTTTATTTGCTTAACCTCTTTGCGAGATTTTTCAGCTAACATATTTAGGAGTTATCGATTAATTCAAAGTTGAAGTAATAGAAACTAATAAAAAATATTGATGCAATGACTGGTTTAATTTTGTTTCATGCTATAAGCAATCCAAGGAAGGAAAAATGGTTCGAAGAAAAATGGAAGAGGAAAAAATGGAAGAGGAAAAAATGAAGGGAAAGGGAGAGAATAGGAGAGAGAATGAAAAGAGGGAATAAAGTGAAATCGAGGGGTCCAAGATGCGATCCGTGTGGAAACCGCACTTCCCCTTTCCTCCGCCGCGGCCTCTCTCCCCCAGCCCCATCCCTAACCGCTAACGAGTGCTTACTCAGCGATCTGACGCTGTGTCACTGAAAGCGCTCATCAGCTCCTGCAATTAGCAGCGATTCGGAGAAAAGGGGATGGAGAGGAAAGGGAAGAAGGGCAGCATATTGGGCGTTGCGGAAGTCTAAAAAAAACGATGAACGGTTCTTTTATCTTTTTTTCTTCTTGTTTTTTCCTGACTCTTTTCGATCTACCCCGGGTTATCAGAGTGACGTGGCGAAAAAGAGCTACTCGTCCTTTAACGACCCTATGAAAATATTAATTTGGAATTTCTCATATTTTACTTGGCAATTGAAATGGCAAACCTTAAATCTACTCTATGATCTCATGCTGATTTTAAAGTTATGCAACGATCATTAATAAATCAACGTTGCTGTGCAAAGTAACTTCCTTATATAAGTTTCGGTATGTCAGTTAACTAATGTGTACGTTTTTCTAAAGCTAAAATTCCGGACCGCAGCGAAGCAGCTTTGCAGTTTGTTACAAATATCTGTAATGTTGTTAAAATTAGTTAACATTGTTATTAAGTTTTTAATTTTAATTTTTGAAATTTTAGTTGATTGAATCTCGAATGCCACGTCAAAATTATAAATATTTACTATACAAAAATAAAATCACTATAGGTAAGCGAATGTCTTTTAATTTATGTATAGGAAATTCCATATTTAGATAATGAAATGCAATTCTATTGGTTGTTGCGAGCTTTCACAGTTTTATTACTTCCTGAATAAAAAAATCAATATTTTAACCGATATGCAAGTTTGGTAAAAGTTCGAATTTGATCATATGATTTCTTCCGCAATGCGCGTTGAAAGCCCGACCTTTCAAGTGACCAAATTATGCCATTGAAATTCAAACATGGCTTGGGCGGATGGCAAATGAGGAAGTTTTGAAATAAATAAAATAAATATAAAATTTCCTCTTAAAATTACTTATCACAGCGTGAAAATAAACAAAAGATTTCAAATACAGAGCATAGATTTTCAAGAACAGTACCATAGTCGTAAAAGTGAAAGGGAAAAAAAAGAAATTATGGGAAAATTATTAAGAAAGGATAATTAACAGACAGTAATTTAACTGCGCCTACGCGATGCTCAGTAGCTCATGGGTGGAGGGAGCCCACTAGCTACTAGAAACTTTAAAAGCATTAATTTTTCTATTTAAACGGGAAATAATTAATAATAATATTTTCAATTTCATATGAGTATTCACAAAACTACGTGATTTCTTATTATGCTAACTGAATTTCCCTTTCGGTTGGATTATTTATTTATCGCTCTATCATTATCTCCGATGTTTACGCAGTCATTGCTATACAACTGATAATTCAGTTAAACTAGAATAAGGGCATAGCATCTATCATAGGAACGGGTAACAGGTACAACATTTCTTTAAGTACTATATTTACCAGTTGAAGAGTATAATATATCAGCAATTGAGATGCTCGCCACACTTGCGATGAGTAGATTATCGTATTTGGCACATGATACAAAATATATGCAGTTTCAATCCAGTTTAATTTCAAGGTGGGCTTGAGATTGTATTATTTATCAAAAACCTGTTTTTATTAACTATCATTTATTAGGAAATTAGTTTACTGTAATAAATTTACTAATATTCGTTCAGAAAAAATCGGCAGTAGTGTGTCAACAGTAACGACTAACATATCATAATAGACAGGTGCTTAATTTTTAATTGCAAAATTAAACTTTTAGTAAGATACTTGTAATTATTCTTCTTTTACAGATGCTGTTAAATCTGGCAGGTAAATATACAACTGATGAAGTTTTTCAATTCGTCACGTGTTTGGGTTTTTGTAATTATTTGCCCTGTATGACTTTAAATTGGCGTTATAATACGTAACATACCAAATATTAAGAGTTTAACGTTTTAAATCTAACATTATAGAAGATTCGTTAATTTTGCCATATGTTAATTCGTTGCAAAATTATTGTAATATTTTATTGATTGGCAATAAAAATATTTCTTATTTTACGTTGTGACATAATAAACTATAATATGTGAAATGTGCAAAAAAAATTGATTGTTCGTTTAAAATTGATCATCCGTGCGTCTTTATTGAGAAATCAGTACTTCATCACATATTTAAATTACACCATTTACGATTTTAGTACATTCTCTCGAATCGATCGATTATTTATTCGGCTCTGCAGCACATTTGCGCGCCATCGAAAATAAAAACATCCACCAATCACCCGACTTCCTCATCTCTAACTAAGAGTCATTTCCTTTCCCTCGTCTTCGTCTCAAGCTCTCTCTCTCTCTCTCTCTCTCTCTCTCTCTCTCTCTCTCTCTCTCTCTCTCTCTCTCTCTCTCTCTCTCTCTTCCACCACCAGCTATCTATTGCCCCCCTCTCCCTTCTCCCCTCCCTCACACCCTCTCTTCTCCCACCGCCAGAGGAATAACCTCCGCCACCCACCTCCACCTCCCCAATCCACCGCAAAAAATCCCCCTCCTCCATCCCCCTCCTCCCTCCCACTCTCCCTTTACTTCGTCCGTTATCTTCATCCAGACCTCTCCTTGTCTCACGGATTCCCGCGCCATTGCCTCAGACGGCAAAGCGTGTTGACCATCGTGCACCCTTGGGAAACATTCTAAGGCTACTTGAGCAGAGAGAGAAGGGGGGAAGGGGTAGAGGCGGGAGCGAAAGGGATAATGGAAGGGGGAGAAGAGGAAAGTCAGGTTCTCTCAACTCTCGCAGAAACGAGTCTTTTTCACGTCCATCGCAATTTAAACTTGTGAGGCAAAACGCAACGCCTCGAGAGCAATAGGACTGCGTGTGACGTCCTTCGCCTTCTCCTTCCTCCCTCCCCCCTCCTCTCTCTCTCCATCTCCTCTTACCCTCTTCTTACTCAACTGCGCACCTCCCCTCTTCTTCATCCTCTTCACCTTTTACTTAAACACTGTCTCATCATTCCTTACTTTTCGTGGCTTACTTCCAATCCGGCTTTATCCCCAATTTTTATCCATTACGATAAAGGCAAATAATAATGCTTCTAAAGAGAGAAAAAGAACTTGTCGTGCTTCAGGAAAATAGGGTGTGTTTCCAGTTTATTTTTCCCATGAAACATCGAATTATTTGCATGCATTTATATCACTATATCCCAAATAACTTGGAGGAATCATTACCTATTTCGATGAGTGTTCCATATAACATTTTTCAGATACTGTTCCACGCATCATCCGCTATGATAATATGAAAAAGCGGGAAAGCACTTAAGTGCTCACACCAGCTTTTTTCTTCCCCATAACATCAACCTCTTTCCACTACTCCCCTCCCCCTCCCTATTCCCCACTTTAAATGTAAGAATGGACCTTATGGTCTAAATTTCGCCCGAATAAAGACGATTATCTATCTATCTATCTCACTCCCTCTTCTACCTCTCCTCCCCCTCAATCTTCTCCCCTTCTCCCTCTCCTCTCCCCTTCCCTCGTTCTACTCCGCTCAACACTCACCTTTTCCGTTGGAAACGACGACGACGGAGAGAATGTCCGACGCAACACACACACCCTCTCCTTTCTCCTCCGCGGTTCCTTTTCTCCTCTCTCTCTCTTTCCTTCTCTCGTGCCATTCTCAGAGTTAAATAGAAGAGGTCTGCTTACCCAACTGGTTTCACACACTTGCAAAACTGAGATCACGTTCCTTCGATAAAATTCCTCTCTTGGCGCACACTGGAATACGTTGAGAGATAAATGAAGGAGGTTGACAAAAAATAAGATATTTAAAAGTGCTTCATCATAAAAAATGCTAACATTGGCTACAATTAGTGATAGTATATACTATGAGGGGATACATAAAATGATAGAAAGAATCTAGGAGCAGATGTAGCTACAAAGCTAAAGCAAATAAGGAAATTAGAAAAGAAAGAATTAGGATCTTGAGAAGCTGAAAGAAAAGGATGCATTCAGCATGAAATTGAAAATGTGTCTTAGAAAGTAGGCAAACAAATTCAAAACCATACGAACAGAATGGGAGGATATTGAAGTCAGTATCTAAGAATCCATGTATAAAGAGACAGGTAAAAAAGAAAGTAAAATCAAAAACTATAGAGATGATCGAGAAATGGATGATAGGAGAAAGTGTAAAACGTTAGCAGTAAAGAAGATGGAATTAACTATTGAAGAATAAATAATGAGTAGAAAAGGGTGATAGATAACGCTAGAGGAAAGTAGATATAGGAAAATGTGAAGAACTACAACGGATGTAAAATTTAAAGAGGCACGATATTGTGTAAGCTAGGACTCTGGAATTAGAAGACTGTAAATATAATGGTTTCCGTCGTAAAGGAATTATGGGAAGGGAAGAAAGCTTCAGAACCAAAGGATGTAGCGCAAGGATGGGAAGAATACACAACAAACTATACAACAAGCTGACAGGATCAGCAAAGATAGAACTGAAAGAAGAAGCAGGCGTTGAAGAATACAACTTGGAATCAAGTAATATGGAAAGTGAAGGGGGAAAAGCGATTTAAGAGCTGAAGAAATAAATAAATCACGGGCAGTGATGGAATATCGGCAAAAGCGCTTCCATTCATTTGATCGAAATAATTTAAAGTTACGATAAAATTAATTAGAAAGCTTTACGACACATTAAGAGTGACCCCAAGTTATTTTAGAAATAAAATGATCCCTATAAATACGAAGCCAACGGCAATGCGCTGTAAAAACCACGAAACGATAAGTCTAATATCAAACGCTTTGAAAATAAAAAGGCTAAAGTAATGCTAGAGGAAGATTGATTCGGTTTCAAAAAAGCACGAAAAATCCGAGATGCTATCGTTGTAGTGAGAATACTATCAGAGAATCCAATGCAACCAAGATTGTTGTGTATGTTTCATCGACTGGCCTTTCATACCGTAAACTGGGTAATGCTGCTGAGGATATTAAAGGGGTCAATATCAGTAGAGGAGTAAGACTAGACCGTTACCTATCGCCAATTCTATTCAATATCTATGGAGAAAGACTAACACAAGTAGCGTTGGAAGGCACAGGAGATCTCAAGGTTGGAGGAAGGATTATAACAACAGTAAAATCAAGTATTTCTAACAATAAAGGAAAAGAAACTCCAGAAAATTATAAATACACTGCTAATAACAGGTAGAGAATACAAAATGGAAATAAATACAGAAAAACCCTATATGTAAATCCTTAAGAACAATTTTAAAGCTTTAAATATTTTGGAAACATCATAACAAGGAATGCAAAATGCTCCGAGGAAATAAGGGTTGGAATAGTGAAAGTAAAAGCTGATTTCAGAGGAAAGAAACTTATACTGACGGGAAAAATAAAGGAAGATATAAATAAAAAATGGATTAAATGTTACGGAAAAGCCGATGATTATACAGACTATAATAAATAGTAAGACTAACTGTATAGGACATTATTCTGAGGAGAAAAATATGTTATAATGAAAACTGTAAGAAAAAAAGAAAGAGGATCACGAGGAGAATCAGGTTTAACTGGCAATAATCGCTTTACACAGCCTTAAATATATATAACTTATTAAATGCACTTTCAGTTTTGCTTGAGAACCTCTTTCTTAGAACTTAAATTTGAATTCACATAAAAATCAATAATTTTGAAAGGAGTTGAAAATTTAAGAGTCATAAATTTCACGTTAATAGCACAGGGTACCAATGTAAGAAAAAATTCTAATTTTTATAGCTATTTTATGATTAAAAATACATAAAATATTTATATTAAATAAATAAATTCTTCTTGATAATATCCCACTCATTACGATAGAGGAATGAAGATTATAAAATGTTATCGCAGAAACATGATAAGCAACAATCAATATTAAAAATTGATTTTCATATTTTTATTAAATAATAACACTCCTTATATAAAACGACATTTATATCCATTATAGTATAAGTCTATATCTGTTTGTTTGTGTGTTTGTCTGGAACGCTTCTCTGCCAGGGATACATTTGGCGAGAGATTTAATAGAATAATTCAAGGACGGTTGGTGCGATTTCGACGATTATTTCGCGATATACTGGGAACTTGCGACTTTTAGGCAAGTCATCCTCTATCATAAGATCAAGGGTTCGATTTCAAGAGCGTTCATTTTTCTTCTTTGATTAACGCAGGTATGAGTGTAACATATTAGTCATTTTTATATTAAAATTATTTAGAATCATCGTTGGAATTTGGGCTTTGAAACAACGAACGTCTGAAAGAGCGACATTTAATTTTCCTGCCGTAGATATTTTTAATACGCGTCGAATCGGTCCACAAATAAGTTTTCAACGCGAAAATTTGACGTATTTTTACGCAAATATCTTTCGAGGTCAAGTTGATTTGCATTGTTGTCGGTTTCGTATAATTGCGGATGAATGACTGGGATTATTAATTCGCGTCTAATCTGTTCACATATTCACGACATTTCGACGCTGCTTTGAAGTTTAAACAGTAGCTTGGTAACAATAAGCAATACGATGATGATAACGAAAATAAACAAATATTCAATTACTCATTGATATTGTGTTAATGAAGTCAGATATAGTAATTAAAATTGATGAACTTCTGAAGAACTTTGAGGACATTTTCTGCAAAAGGTAAATTTTTAATTTTTTCCTAAAACAGAAAAATAAAAATTATATGAATTTATTTCAACAAAACAACGTTTTATATGCATTAAAAAGTAAAAAATCTAAAATTCAGATTAACTATTTAAAAAATTAAAAATATTTGTGGTAGTGTAAAATTTGTTGCGTAATGTTTCACGAAAAATCTTGATTAATATTTCTTTGCCATACAACTTTTATTTTCCCAAAACTATTTTTACTTTCTGGAACACTTAATTATATTAATTTTATATTTATTGCTTTTTAGTGCATATATTACAAGTTGGTTTAATTAATTTTTATTTAAATTTTACTTTAAAATTAATACGGGCAATTACGCTAGTTAATTATTAATCTACCACCAAATATATTTGCTCTGTGAATATTTTCTATGATAAATATTAATATGATATACATATAAGTGGTCATAAGTTCAGAGTTGAAGACCAACAAACCGCGCATAATTTATAACCAAAATGTTTCTTGTTTGACGTAGTTAACAACCGTTTCTCATGTAACCATTTGAATAAAAGTAAAAAATACTCCTTTATTTCTATTCCTTGTCGCCGTGTGAGCTACGAAAGACTATAGCATCCTCTCCGATAAAAATTCCCCCCAAAGGAACCGATGAAATTCGCCTGCACTTGGGCTTTCAAAAGCGCAAAGGGAGGGAGTTTAATAAGGAGAGTTTGCGAACGGAAGGACAAAAGGGTTATTTGGGAGGAGTAGCGTCGTAGGGGAAGACGGGGAGATCGGTCATCTATGCTCCAGCGGAGAGGTTAGCGTCTTCATCTAGAGAGAGAGAGAGGAAGGAAGGAAGGAGGAGGAGTGGAAGGAAGGAGAAGCAAAAGTGCCTTCTAGAATGTCCCCGAGGAATAACTGGAGACGCCAACTCGAAGAGTAATTGCCTCGGCACTACCCCCTAGAACTTCCCTCTCTCTCGCATTCTCCCCGGCCCACTCCACCTCACCCCACTCCCTCGCCTCCGTCCATTCCTCCCCCTCCTCCTCCCCTTCTCCTAACACTCAAACCGTCCATAAAACAAACAGAAGCATTAAATGCCGTAGTTTGTGGACTGGCACTCGTAAAACCAGCCGAGTATTCCCTCCCGCCGCCCTGCCGTTTCTGCAACCCAACCAACACGCGTACGCCGCCTTCTTTAGCATGGAAACTTTCGCCCGTAGATCAAGAAGCTTTTTCAATTAGGGAATGGCGCGCCTCTTAAATGAATTGGCAGGAGCGCTTAAGAGGGAAGGAGAACTTGCGGAAGAGACTTAAGTCCCTTCGTGGGAAACTTTGTGGGAATATGGCGCACGACATTTTGATCGGATGCGACCGATTAAAAGATCTCTCAAGTTTCCCTCCCTTTTCTAGTGATCGATGAACCTTAGCATTCGTTCTCAAGATTAGCTGCAGTTAAATGTCGCGAATTTCCCGATGATTGAACGATAGATTATAGAACACAATTGAGACGTGCGTTCCACCGCCTATACTGTAGTAATCCACGACCCTTACATAATTTTCTCCTCGACAGTAGTTAAGATTAAGCTGTATAAAAGTTGTATATTATTAATTCAGAAAAATAATTTATTAAAAAACATGCTCAATGTTTTTAATGGTGTATGCTTCCCGCTGAGTAATGCAATTATTTATTTTAAAAGCTAAAACTATTAATTTCAATATTTCCATTGGTCTTGCGAATAATTTCATTGGTTCCAAAATATAAGAGGTTGCTAAAGTTTATTCATACGATGCAAACTGCATTACCTTAATGGCTGTTCTTTAGCTTATGAAAAACATAAATGCGATTAAGTGGTGAGAACAAAAACTTTTCTCTGATCAATTTATGTATACTTTTAAAAAGAGTGTGGAAACTCTGTTTTTTTATTCGGTTTCAATTTATTGTATACTTGTAAATATGAATTTAAAGAAACCATACGAATATGAAAAATAAATTAATGTTTTTGATGAATCGCCATTTTCGCGCAAGAGGGACAAATCTTTGTCTCTCCCTCTCTCCTTCGCCTCTTTCTACTTGCAGCCACCCCCTGCATTTTGGTTAACACTGCACTTGATAAATGTATTTACTGCTTCTATAAAGGATATTAAAAATAAATAAATACTATAATAAATGAAGATATTTTATTAAGATACGCTGAGAAAATGTCATTCAATCGCTTTTTCCACAATAAAATAAATGTTTGCTAATTATCCATCCAAAAAATAGTAATTTTAATAATTATAGGCTTTCAGGAATTTATATGAATTAATCAAGAAATTAAATAGATCCCAATCTCTAAAAAACAACTCTTTGTTGTATTGTTAGAGATTTTCTAGTCATTTGTTATTTGCCATTTATAAAAAAAATATGATACATAAAAACTTTACTGATAAATAGACAATACTTTTAAGCGACACAACCTGAAGAAAGTTCTGAAAGCATAAAAACTGAAATGAATGATGCGAATTTAGTGTACGCCTGGAAATGGTAACTTCCATTATTTTAATAATTGGAATATTGTTGAAATATGTGATAAAATTGTCACTGCCCGAAATACGGACGCTATTCTTGAAACAAGAAAAAAGTTACCTCCGTTTAATTTACTCAAATGCCAAAATGTTCAGACTCCCCAAGTAGACATCAAACAACTGGGTAATGCTGCATTCTGCAACCAAATCGGGCATCAATTATTATTTTGTACTTAATTTTTCTGCAGTGATCCAATAATATCTTCTTGAGTTGGAGGAAAACTCAAAGCATCGCACCGCACAAATAGTATTTCCTTAAAGATATTAATCTCGATGATGGTGAAAACAAGCACACATTATTAACAGATTAGATCTATTACTTTTTAATAACTTATTCGATATCATTAATCGGTGCATTCGCTCTTCCCGAAATAGAGCACGCTCTTACGAATTTAATGGAACTTTTTAATGATACCACTCAACAAATGCAAACGCTTAAGTACAAGAGCGGCTAAAAACAGAAGAAAATCTATTGAGTAGGTTAGTTTTATGAGTAAAACCGGTAGACAAAGCGTTAGGGTTTTGAGGCGGAGCCTAGGACGGCGAAGGAAGAGAATCAAGAGGGGGAGGGGGAAATGGGCTCACAGAGCGGAGGGAGGGGGTGGGGGGAAACGAGGAGGTTATAGAGGATCTCAAAGGGGAAATTGAGGGTCTGGCGAGGGAGGGAGTGAAGTATGAAGGAGAAGAGATAGGGAGTTAGATAGCCACGAAGGGCATAACTTTATATATGAAGGCGGTCACGAATATGGAGAACTTTGGTGGAGCGCAAGGGAGAAAGAGCGGAGAGGGGAGGGAGAGGAAAGTAGGGAGGAGGGAGAGGAAAGTAGGGAGGAGGGAGAGGGAAGGGGAGAGGAGGGAGAGGGAAGGGGGGAGGAGGGAGAGGGAAGGGGGAGAGGGAAGGGGGAGAGGGAAGGGGGAGAGGGAAGGGGGAGAGGGAAGGGGGAGAGGGAAGGGGGAGAGGGAAGGGGAGGGGGAAGGGGGAGAGGGAAGGGGGAGATGGAAGGGGGGGAGGGAAGGGGAGAGGAAGAGGGAAGGGGAGGCTCGAAGAGGATCTCGGCATGAGTAATGGGAAGGAAGGGGCGGGCGGAATATTAGATGGCGGCGGGCCTAGGAGAAGCTTTAGGTAAGGAGGCCAGCGGGGGCCGGGGAGCCGAACTGCGGCAGGATGGGGGCAGGGCAAGGTGGCCCTCGGAAGGCGGAGGCAGCAACAGGCACGCCGCCCCCGTTTCGTTCTGGCGCGGAAGAGGCCCCCTCGCCTCATCGGCATCCCCCGGCATCGCGTGCCGAGCGCTTCTCCTCCCCCACCGCCTCCCAACTTCCCCCGAGCCCGAGGCTCCTTGATTGGGTTTGCCTCACCAGACCACCGGAGAGCGGCGTGATAAACGGGAGATCGGGGCCGCAAAGATGGAGGGGCGAAAGGGGCAGAGTAGGAGGAGAAGACGGGCGTGGTGTGCGGATCGCAGCACTGGGGCCGGGCGGGGGCGGATCTAGAAAGCAAAGGGCAAAGGACTGAAATTCGAGAGGGCATATATCCCTTCGGAGAGATTAGGAAACGAGAGGTTAATTTACATAGACACCTCTCGGCGGTCGAGATACCCCCCTCCCATCTCACCCCTCCCAAATCACTCCTCCCACCTCCAGCCCCATCTCATCCCTCCGCACGCTGTTTCATTCTTTTTTACGAGATGCTAGACCGAGGGTCAAAGATGCTGAGGGCGATAAGAAAAAGGGTAGATTCTTTCGAGCTAAGGTATGACATATATTATCTTTCGATTACTCGAGTGTTCGCGCTATATGACTTCTTCACTTTTCCTATACGACGATTTCGAGAGATCGGATATTGATGTAATAATCGAAACGGACATTATCGGAAATCAGTAAAATTTACTTTCAGTTGCAAATGGCAACAAAATAATCGTGATAAATGCATGCAACTTTCGAGGATATTCTTAGGGCAAAAATAAATAATTCAACAGAGAATTAACAAGTTAAACTTTAGCCGGGATCAAATCGATCACGGTAACGACTGTCATTAAACAGTTGAAATGAGAATTTTCACAGCACGTCAGCCTAATCGCCGATCATTGATTTCTTAATCAATCTGTAATTGATGATCACAGAATTGCCATAGATTCTGGTCCATTCGATCATTTATCATCCATAAATATATTTAAGCTTTATTTCTGCTTTGTTAGATGATTTCTTATTTTGTTTAGATGTGTTTCGGTTCCTATATAGTTATAAGAATCAAAGTTATTTCAAGGTTTACTAAATACAAATACCTTACTTTTATTTACTATAAATTAGGTTCAAGAATGGATAAATTAAAGACCATTAAATGTTAAAAGGAAAATATTCTTTATATAACAAAATGTAAGAAAAAATATCAAATACCGACCTTTTATAAAGACGAAGTTTGTTTAAATACTTTCTAGTATTCTTGGAAAGTCTAAAGATAATCGAAGTATCATTTATATTTTTCTTAAAAGTAGTATTAAATCATGAAAATTGGTAAAATTTGAAAACAGAGTTTATTTTTTTAATTTTTAAGTTAAGTTTTTGCATCACTCAAATTATTCTGGCCCAACATAATCACTTCTTCTAAAGTACGTTTGATTCTACAAAGAAAAAACCATTTACCGCCAAACTGCGAAGCACTTTTTATCAGTAATACTTAAGGAGTTCCGTACGTGAGTGGACCGAGTAATCGTGTTGCGCGGTACGTGCAGTTAAACTCTCCCAGCCGAGATACGTAAAGACCAAGCTGCCTTAAGAGTCATTCTATGCAAGGAGAAGAAGGAAGAGAAGGGGTTGTGGAGAGGGAGGTTAGGATTGAGGAAGGTAGGGGAGGGAGAGAGGGAGGTTAGAATGGAGAGAGGGAGGAGGGAGGGGAAGAGAGGAAGGGGTGATGTCCTGAGAGGATCCGGGAGGGGAAATTGGTCTCTGGAGAATTACCTACGTGCTCATCTCGCCTTAAAACTCCTCCCTCTCTCCATTCCACTCTCGACCTTCCTCCTCCTCATGCTTCTCCACGCTTCCCACTCCATTTCCCTTCTCTATCTCTCTTTCTCTCTCTCTCATCTCAACCCATTTCCCACCGCTCACTTCTCCGTGCAACTCTCTCGTCCAGCAAATTCTCCCCTCCTCCGACGTACTTAAGTAATTATAAACTAAGAAGAAAGTTTTTTCTGCATAGCATACCAATCTTACGTTATCATCCAAATATCCATTAACATTTCTATTGCGACTATTTCTTGTATCGTCTGTGTTTGATTAAGACGCGAACTTTATGGACTTATTCCGTAAAAATAACAATTTATATTAATTAAGTGCCACGTTGAGATTGCCAAATCCGTCCTTACACTCTGCTCGGAATAAATATTACACACCTTCATGCCTAAAGCGGTATTCGAAGTCATAAACATTGTATCCGGCCGCTCCCCCCTTTCAAGGCTCGCGTTATCATGCATTGGTTTTTATCTGACGTTTTGCCTCACTTAATATTAACTACTTAAAACTATGTGTGTACTTCCATATATGAGCTATAGATCACGCATTACATCATGGAAGCCAACTTACAATAATAGTAAGTAAAATCTCCATAAAGTGATTAATAAAACCACAAGTGCACTTTGGCTAAATTAGCAGCTGTCCCCAAGGATATTCCAACGATTTTTTATCCTAAAAAATCAAAGGTCGTTTTATTTAAGCAAATAAGAATAACATCAGCTCAAATAAAAGATCATGTGTCCAGTATGAATACAAAGTAATCTTGCAAACGGAATAAATGAAACTCTGCAATATGTTTAAACAAATATTTCGCGTTTATAATTTATAAACGTCATAATTTATAAATATCTATTTTTCTACCTTACGAAAACTTCTTCTTGTTATTTTTTATAAAAAGACTAGCGTAATTTGCCGTCAAAAATACGGCTACGCATAAATTAAGTATTAAATCAAAATGAAATTTATATAAAAATTAATAAACCATCTTATAGATGCAGTAAAAAGTAAAAATTGTTTTGAGTGTATAAAATTTGAATGGCAAAGAAGAAGAAGAAGTGATGATTAATTTTTTAAAGATTACTTTTACTTAATGGAACATTTTTATGTGAATTTTATAATTGATATATACATCGTAATGCACTTAATTGGTTGTTTTATTATTTTTAAATCAAATTATATTTTTGTTTTCAGGCTCATTTTTCTACTCTGAAATTTTCGTTATATTTGTTTTTTTTATTTATGAAATCAAATTTTCTGTCCGCATTTAATACAAATAGTGTGGAAATTTTTAAAAAGTAAGATGAAAACTCAACCAAACCAAACCCAATCCTATTAATGTATTAGATTTTGAATGAAACACGGATTTCATATACAATCAACAACAAATACAACAAAACACAGAGTATAGACTTTAGTTCTGTATCTATTATTAATGAGACTCAAATAGGTATATATAGTTATCGATTGAAATTTGGGAAGAGATCTTATATCAAATCTTAGCCCAAATGTGTTTGCATTGGTTTTTTCCCATCTTTTTTTACTTTGGCTCACATACTGTAATAAATGTTCATTGGATAATAAATTTCATTTGAAAATAACAAAATTATAACAGAAAATACACAGGTTAATGAAGTGAACCTCCGCCGAAACTTATTCAGCTTTTGCAGAAAATGTACTCAAAACCTTTTAAAACTTGTACAAATTAAATCTTTATACCTGACTTAAAAACACTTGCATAGTAAAACAATGTCTATAAATAATGAGATATTTATTATTTTTGTTACTTTCATATTGTTTATTTTTGCCAAAGTATTTTTTTAAACTTCAAAACAGCGTCGAAATATCGTGAATATGTGAACAGATGCGACACCAATTAATAATCCTAGTCATTCATCCGCAATTAGACGAAAGCGGCAACAATACTAATGACCTTGGCTACGAAATATTTTCGCGTGAATACGTCAAATATTTGCAGTAAAAACTAATTTTTAGACCGATTCGGCTCGGATTCTGAAATCGACGGCAGGAAAATGCAATTCAGTTTTTTTTGGGCGTTCGTTGTTTCAAGTCCCAAACTCCTACGATGATTCTGAGTAATTTAAAAATGCAAATGATTCTTATGGTACACTCATATCGCCATGTGATGGATTTCCGATGTAAGAGTTTTATTAATATAAATACTACAACGATCTATTTCCAACGAAAGTTCGCGCTCTTATGTATTTCTCTGCTTATAATAATTATTAAACGGTAGAAATCCTGAGATGTTATACCTAGTATTGGTCTCGTGATATACGTAAGCTAAGATGTCGTTTTCATTGCCTGGAAATACGCTCGAAATAAATCGAAACTAAGAATATCCCATTTTGGACTGCATGCACACATACCTCTTCCGAGTTATTAATTGGCTATGGCTCCGTGTATAGCTCGCCCTCTAATTCTCCTCGGGGGAGGGAAGCGTCCTCGTTTGGGCGTGATCTCACCTACATAGCACGCGTTCTTGTTTTCCGTGGGGTCACGCAGGGCCTATTTCAAACTCCACCCCACTCTCTGTCCACTTCCTTTTCCTTTCCCACAAAAGGGCTTATGGGTTCCATTTGGAGCCTCGTAGTGCATTCGCAATAGGCTAGGATGCTGCGAAAGCAGAGAGATCTGAAGGATGATAGGAAAACTATGAAAAAAGAGAGACGTTGTTTGTTTCTTATCGATGTCTGGAGTTAGGTTTAGAATGAGAAGGATTTTGGGGATGCGGATTATAGATTGGTAAAGACAAAGGAATGGGACGAGGGGAGTGCCTCTTTCTGGGAGAGCGGTTTCAGCTCAATCAGCTGACAATTCTGAAAGATTCTGGTCGTTAACTAATATGGATTATTTTAATCGCTCTTGAGAATTTATTTTTCATTTAATGAAACGATATTCTAAGACTGTAAAACTGTCGTAAACATTAAATTAATTCAAATATTATTTCGAAATATCCATGTTTTGTTTAATTTAAAACTTTTAGAGCAACAGTTTAACTTCTTACGTTCGGGAATGGACTGGTGCAATATTCACGGCGGTGAAATAATTGGCAAAAACAAATTTTCGTTTTTTACAGTGATTGACTACCTAAGTAGTTATTTTATGCTCGGTCTCGGTGGCGGCGTGGTAACGTCCTCGCCCGCCAATCCGAAGGTCGCGGGTTCGAATCCCGCCTAGGTGGGTTTTTCTCCACCTAGGGCAGGGATGTGTTCGTCTATTGTTATTGGTAACATACTCCACTGTAAAATGGCTACAAAAGCTGTATGTGGAATTATTGAATAAATAAATAAATAAAAATAAAAAAATAAATGGATAGGTCTGAGAATTTTGTTTAAAGAGCTATGAATTTAACTCCTGATTGCTATAATTTTTTCTTATAATATAAAGACAAATTTCTCACCTGCGTTAAAGAAGTTTCATTAAATTCAATCAAATTCCCAATTCGCATTATTAATTTATAAAAATAATTTCAAAGTAATTTTTTTTCTAAATTTCCGGCTCCAAATGAAAGGACGATCCGTAATGATCATATTATTAAAGGTAATATAATTTGATGTGCAGTGTTTAGATAACTGGGAAGAGAAAGAATTAAAGAGACCTTCTGAAGATAGAACTAATCACGATCTGCGTTTAAATAATTATTAAATATATCTCTTCAGATCTTACATTGCCTACCTTCCTATAAATTTTAATATTCTTCTTTGAATGTTCTTCTTTAAATTCCGCACTAACTGCCTTCTTTTAAAAAGCCAAGTTAAGCTCCCGGACAAAGAAAACAATTTAACTAGCACATGATATACAAGGGAATTAGCGTTTTTTAAATTAAGGTCGCATTTGGTTCGGCTGCAGTGTCAATTCACGCTTCTTTTAATAGTGTGAAATATCAACTTCTTCAGGCAAGGGACGAATGAGACAAAATAAGAACAATTAATCTCCCGTTTCGCCAGTAATGCATTTTTGCCATTGCAGAGGAAGGCACTATACTGTGTAAAGTCGTTACAAAACGGAATAAAATATAATACTTTATAGTTTGCACAAATATTATTTCTTTATTTCTTCTGTCGATTTCACAGTTACCACTGTACCATCAGATATTAGGATATGGTTCAAGCCATGAAAACGGCCCCGGGAATAACATTCAGATAAAATGTAAAGTTTTATAGAAAAAAATATTTAGTCCGCAATAAAACATCCCATAATAAAATAAATATTTGGTTTAATCAGGAATATAAGATGGTTCGAAAACGCACGAAATAAACCATACAAAATGCGATATGTACTTTTTTGATTGGAGTAATGAAATGCTTTTTATTAAACACACTTTTATACTCTCGTAAAATGCCGTAAATACTTTACGAAAATTATTTCATTTTGATATTGCGTCACATGCAATAAATGAAGCGACTGTTTATTTTCTCCAATCGATCCTCTCTCGTTAGGCGTCTAACGGCATAAATACATTTTCAGACCCAAGAGAAAATTTTATCGAGATAATCATTATTTCGCGAGAGAGACCTGTTAAATATCCGATCTCGTTGTCTAGGAAGGTCCCTCAAATGAATTACATCTGAACAGAGTGATTTTATTTATATTTATAAAACATATCAAAAAGTTTTGAAATTGTCGCTGTAATGGTAGGAATGTTAAATATCTGGGCCGAAGGGCTTCGTTAAAATCACTTTAACGGATGATATATCAGAACATTTTAACTTTCTGCCGATTCCTGTCCCTTTCTATTTTACACTTAATAACCATTTCTTTTTTCACCTCCTATTTTGCCTCTTTGGGAGCCATTATTCACATTGCTCATCAAGGATCAGTCAATACGTCAATATTCCCAAAACATTGTCATTTCAGTTTCCTCACTCTTTCAGATAAAACAGATATTGTATTTGTGCTCTGAACCATCATTTACATGAATACATAGGTTCCATTACTATTTATTCGTCTATGTTTTCATATATTGAGGGTTTTTTGATATATATAAATTTAGTCCTAGTTTCTACACCGAAGGAGAGAAATGTCGAAGAAGAGGTGTTGTTAAAACTCTATGCGTCAAATGACAGCTTCTTCCAAAGGCACTCATTACTCAACACTTCTCTGTTTATGATAGCTATTCACATAGTTTCTCTTTTTCATAAACTCACATTTTTTTAAATAAAATTTTAGTAAACGCAATTTTCCTTTCCCCAGGAGTCATTATAACTCATTTCTAGAAAAACAATCTACAGCTCTTCAGAGATACTGCAAATATTATGACGCTCTCGTCGAGAGGAAAATAAATCGCGTAAACTCCATTTACTTTATTACACTTGTCATCCCAATTGATTAGTATGTAGGTTTTCTTCTGTTATTACGTTCAACAGTTTCGGATAGAACACGTTTTCCTGACATAATGCTGAGTAATCGAGTTTCCTTACAGTCCAAAAGTAGACGAATCGTTACGGCCGAATTTTTATTATTGTTCGTGAAAAAATTTCCTTTGCATTTCGTTATTTACAGCCGAGGTCCAATTAAAGTTGAAGGCTTTTTCATAGATAGTGAATGTTAAAAATAACCCTGACTACAAGAATAGATATTACGAAATTAAGCTATTTAAGTAGCCGGGTTTAGAGTGGGTAAATACTTTTAATAATGCTTCAAAATTACTAAAAAAGATAAAAGGTTTAAAGAAATATATGGGTAGAAAAGACACGAGAAACTACTTTTGAATTTAAGAGCTATTATTACAAAGCACAAAATTTCTTCATAAATCATAAAATTGATCATAGTTTTAAGTAATGATAATGAAAGGCCAAAAGAATTCAAAGACACGTTCTCAAATGTCCCAATTGCCTCATTGAGTTAGGTTTTTCTTCCTGCCCATCCCACGGAGAACAAAAAGTTATAAGCATGTTCCATTTTCGCGTGAGCCAATTGGGTTCACATGATTCGGAACTAAACAGATGGACTGGCAGAGTCGTTTTCGGCGAGAAAGACACGGCTGCAAAGGTCTCAACAAGGCGTGTTTATTAACAAGACGAGACTGGTGGTAGAAATCGCCTGCTTTGGGAAGGATCGCTTGGGAGTATTCAGGGGCGAAGGGCGTTTTTGGGGGCCCTTTAGGGGCGAGAGGCATTTAGGGGTGGGGAATGTATCGGGGCGAGGTTGTGAGTGAATGCTTAATGAGCGTCTTTCTTGCGTTCGCTCGATGAATACTTATATTCGATTAGACATTTGTTGTCTTTTTGTAGAACGGTACGGCTTCAATTGGTTAGGGTGCGTTTCCCAAACACCCCTTTAAGGCAGCGTAACTTACTGCGACCCCACGACCCATTTGCCTACCTATAACGTTCATTTTCGTATGCGTAGGACTATTCATAATTTACCAAAAAAATGTAATGCTCTTTATTCATTTATTTTTTAAACTGGAAAATTAATAATAAAAATTAAATAAATGCATGGATAAAGTATTCGCGGCTCTTTTTTACTACTCAAATAGTGTTTTGGAATAAGGATAAGTTTAAATAAGGTTAGTAAATCAAATTCAATTTTCAATTATAAAAATGTTTAAATTATTCCAATCCTAAAAACTCAGTTTTTCAGAGTTTTCCCGAGTGATAATTCAGAATGGTAAATGATAATATTAATATATAACTTATAATCAATCTTACTATTCGATTAAATAATGGAAACGGTTAAAAGAGCGCCATTTAATTTATTAGAATATAATTTGCAGTTGATGAATCACTAATGTTGTCAAAACTTCAATAGCAAATATTAAATTTTCATTAGAGAATCGAAAATTTGATTCAAATATCATCAACATCAGACGTCTCAGTATAAATTTACAAGGTTTGTTCCTCTTTCTATCGCCAATTTCTGTTTTATAAAAGATACTTTGCAGGTCCACTACATTTCAATTCGTTATATGACATTTATTTTAATTATTGATATTTTTTCAATGAATCAATGCGCCTTTCTCGTTCGTTATTTAAATGCCCCCCGCAAAAACGGCTTAGAGCGTATTCCTTTTAACTCATCTACGCATTAACAATTATATTTCTCTTTTTTGTAATCTATTTAGCTCCGAAGACCTTCTTCCGAACCTCACCCCATCGTCTACCTCGCCTTCCAAAACGACACCATCCTTCACCCTCCCCCAGCTCTCTCATTCCACCCTACCCTTGTCCTGTTCAATGCCCAGCCCTAAATCCTGTTCTGCTAAAATTCCTAATCCTATACACTTCAACATGATTACAAATACGCTAGTTCTCAATTTCCATTCCCGCTGTCGCTTTACATGTCGTAAAACACCATCTTAACCCATTATTTTTCTTTATTAAAAATCAAGTTTTTAGTATCAATTTGTTTGAACCAATAAACATATTTTACCCATTAAGCAAGAATTGCAACAATCCATGATATATGTCACAGACTAAAATAATCTCATTAATCAAGAATTTATTATGTAGATAGATGCACAGAATTATTTACTAGAATTAAAATATTATTTATTTTTCCCTCGTGATATAATTTCAATCAAAATTTAAGCAAATAATCTTGGAAAAAAAACTTATGTTTTTACTCTTTCTATTACTCCCGTAGAACTGCTGCACGAGATAGTTCAAACACTAACCAATACAGCGCAGTTAACTGCAGAAATTCCAAAACAGCTGAAGGATTAAATGCGATAGACATAGTTGAAAAATGAGTAGTCTTGACCTAATTTATTATGATACCTTTCTTCTAGTATCGAAAAATATCAAACGTAGCATATATGTCACGCTAGGCTGAAATGGGTTAATAAACACATTTATATTATTCTATATCTTTATCGATTTTACTCTAAATAGGAAATCCTGTTTGTAAGATTTGCCTCCAAATTTGGATTAAATCGATCGCAAAATCATCGCTGCCTTACGTCGTTGGCTGTTTCCGCAATATTTTCCCACCAATATTCCTCTACGGTTTCATTTCACCTTTTCGTCGACTCCACGTCGTCACCATCTTGCCTCTACTCGGCTCCCTACCCCTCGATCTCACTTTTAACTCTGCCCTACTTCCAACCTACCACAGCCTCGCGTCCCATCCCCCTATAAAAAATTCCTCCCACCTCCGCATCTCATCGGCACTTCCGCCCCATCCCAGTCCTCCCCGCCGCCGCAGCTTGCTGCCATGGCCTACGTACCAAACCCCTCCCTTCCATCAACGCTCCTCTCCCCTCCGGACGCGGCTCGCCCCGTTATAGCATCGGCTAAGCTGATTACGTTTCCGCGCGAAAAGCGGGAAAAGCAGCTTTACAAGGAGTAAAACTCTAATATTTCAAACGGCCGGTTAAAAGGGAAAGGTTCGCGCAATCCATAAAGGAGAAACCAATTTCTCGCCGTAAGAAACTTAACAAAAGAGGAACGAAAAAAGGAGAAGAGAGAGAAGCAGAAAGAGGGGATGGGGTGGGGCAGGAGGAAGAAGCAAAAAGAAGGAAGAGAAGGAAGGTGTAAATGGGAGGGAGAGAAGGGAAGGAAGGGAGAGAAGGGAGGAAGGGAGAGAGAGGAGGAAGGGAGAGAGGGAGAGAGGGAGGAAGGGAGAGAGGGGTGGAAGGGAGAGAGGGGAGGAAGGAAAGAGAAAAGGGGTTAGGAAGACAAAGGAGGAAAAGAGAGGGAAAGGAGGCTGGAAGGACGGGTCCAATTCAGGTGAGTGCAGCGGAGAGAATAGAGCGATTCCATTGAAAAGAACTTGAGGTATTTGCGGTGGGAAAATAGAAGCAATGAGAAGGGAAACTATATGTGGCTAGATAAAACAAAATGACCCAAACGGAACCTATGATGACTACATTCCACATAATTACTTTAATACTTATATTAAAAATACATTCGAACGGAAAAATAAATTGATCACACGTATTTGTGTGGAAAAAATAACACGCGTGCGTATAATACTAGGCTATACCGAATCCGAGTCCAACAATATTCGTGGTTATGGCAACGCTCTCGTATTGAGTGATAAAAACTGCAAAAACGGCGGTATTTACGCGAAATTCGAAGAAATGCGATCGATAAGCAAAATTCTACGATATGATTTACAATCTCCATTTCTTCCCTCAGTGAAAAGTATAAATCCCGCTCCGATCTTACAGTTCTAACATATTTTAATGTGCAATAGAATATTACCCTGCACGATGGTTTTTTAATTTCCCATGTAAATAAAATGGGAAGGATAGTTCCTGGAATCGAAAAATCAAAAATTAATAAGGGGGACAGACAAAGACAACGAAGAAACTACAAGGCTATTTCCATAGCGTTTTCTTGACTTTAACTTTACTGAATTTTAAGAGGAGTGAACGCGCAAGGTTGCGCCGAAGTGCGTGCATACAAAATGAGCATTAATGAGTTCGCATTATATTAATAGTACTGAGTTGAGCAGTCGAGCGAGTATTTATGACTAAATTATTATGAATACGATCAATAATTACTACATTGTCCTTCAGAAGTTGATAGTTTTCGTGATTCAAGTAACGTGAATGAATTAACCTTTTTATTTATGATAAATAGTTTCCTACGGAAGATATTATATTATAATATTATATATATATATATATATATATATATATATATATATATATATATATAATAATATATTACGCATTGATGGCTGAAATTACTTCGAGCAATGCAGGATGTAACGGGTCTGTAACTGGTCAAGTAAAATCGACATTGCATAAATGGTCAGATTGGATGAGTAAACCTCACAATTATTTTGAAAGAAACTTACTACATTCTATGACAAATCAGTAATCTGGCGAATTTTACTTGATATAGTTGTAAGAAGAGGTTAGCTAGTAACCAAATTTTCAGTGGTGGAGGTGTTTTGTTGATTGGAGGTCAATCTGACCACAACTGACCTGCTGCGAGTTAAACTAGGTACAAGCCTCTCATAAGGGTTTTTGACTTTATTTTGTATCTTATTAAATTGCCTTAAAATCGAATTTGTTCTTTCTCTACTTTTCCTTTCTATTTTGGAAATAATTACAAAATTTTATTGAAAGGTTCTTCATTTTTATTCTATAAAAGATAAGAAATTAATCCCTTTATAAATTATGAAAATTATCAGGAGAAATTTCTCTTATATATCCAACATCAGTACAACTACGAATCCAAATAGACTGAATCCCAAGCCCTCTCCTCATAAACGTGTAACTTTTTATATTTTTATGTCTTGATAAACAAAGGAAATTTTCAATTTGTTTTTAATAAAATACTGCGTTAATATTATAATTGCAAAATATATCAAAACGAGCGGAATTACCCGTTGAACATCAACGGGACTTTGTAGTGTGACTAAAAATATAACTTTTGAAGTGTGTGTAAAAACTTTTATTTATATATATATATATATATATATATATATATATATATATATATATAGTAAATGTAATTGTTTGATTAATTAATAAATTCTTGACAATCATTTGAATTCCCCCAGAAAATGAAGCGCTTGAAATTTATTACATTCTGGCATCAATATACGACTTGATTTGCCACTCTTCGGCTCCGATATTCTTCCTCTTCGTATTTTTACTGAATAATAATATTCTTCAATTATTAACGTTGCAATCTATAAAGTTTGAAATTACCGGGTGTTGCCTTGGCAACACCCGGTAAGTGTACGAAAAAGCCATAAATTTTCAAAAAGAAATGCGTGTTTCTGACAAATTCTTCCGTGTAACATCTGCACATTACAAGAATAAGATATTTTATAGTTTTAGCCGTCGAATAAAGCAAGAATGGAGAACATTGATCCATATTTACATATTTTAATGAATGAAGGAAATAAACCTTGCACCTTGAAAAATCGAAAATCCCGCGAAAACTTATGGAAAAACGTAATTGTCTCCCGGGATCGAATCCGACACTGTTTCTGGGATGTTTGATTTTTCTAGAGACCACCTCATGGGGGTTTAACGATTTTGAAAGTTTCAGCTCTTAATTCCATTGGAAAATGTCCAAAAATACCGGGACAGACAGACGGACACTTGTTTTAATTACCCAATGCACTGGTTTATTACTGTCATTAGTAGTCAGCTGAAGAGTCAGAAAAGAATTTCTCTGTTGTTTTTTATCCCATGGAGTAAAATTTTATTCACTATCATGTCCCTTTAAAAAGAAAAAGACAAATTGAAATCCTGCGTAGTGGATTTTTGCGAACTACCACTTGGGAAACAGATAAGGATGTGCTAAACGTATTCTAAATAGGCTGCGATATTCGGACATAAGTTCTACCAAAAGTATGGCTCTGTTAGATATTCATACCAACTGAGAATTAATAAACTTAGAAAAATATTTTCGTTTACATTGAAACGACTGAAAAAATGTATTAAAATATTTTTTCTGGAAAAGTAAGTTCAAGACGAGCGTAAAAGTATGTTCATAAAAATGACATAAACACACTTTTATCATAGAAATTAAAGTATCATTTACATTTTGTACGCATGGAAACCCCACATGCAAATTTCCTCAGTGAGACAACCGCGTTAGTATTTTTATTGCCCTGCCTCAGTGGGCAAGGGGACAAGGAATCTTATTTCAGGTTAGCGCGTAAATAATTTCGGTTCTGAGTGACAAACGTTTGGCGTATCTTTTAAGGCTTCCTGTGCAAGTGCATGAATTTTAATAAATTTTTGGTTGTATTGTATTTTTTATTTATAATATAAAATGTGTATACCTATATAGCAAATATATGTGCAGTTTCAAACAACTGCGTCAACCAATGACTAGTATATATTATGATTTTAAGTTAAGGTTTTTACTAATACTAGGGCGATTCCATTTTACTCTGACTAAGAATGTTATGAAGCAGTAACATTATGCAAAATGGAATTGTAAAACTGCCTCACTCCAATAGCAATGAAATGTTAGGAATGTGTATTTCGACCGCAAAGCAGTCGTCATCAGCGGTAATTCACCAATAGTAGATTCTAAAAATGGCTATTGAAGAAGCATAGGTTATCAATTTAGATTTTACCCATAATTCTCTCTTGAATAAATACATGCACAATAATCGAAGTTCATAGGGTTTAGTTTTCTCACTCTCACAAGAGCAATACCATTAATTATGCAACCAATTATAATATATATAATTATTAAAACTCTACGTCTTACGATACTAATTGAAAATTACTGAAACAGAAAGCGGGACAAATTATCTTCATTTATAGTTACGTTTTGTAAAGCGTGGATGTCATCAGGTCCTTAAAAAATACTCCAACCGGCTTTGTGACCATATATCCAGTTCTCAAATTCTTACCAAGGATTGAACTATAATTTTCTTTAAAACTAAATTATATATGTATGCATATATGTCTGCACAGTCAATCTCGAGCATTGTGTGGTCGCTGCGTAATCCTCGTCTAATTTGGGAGGGCGAGAGAGGGAGAAAGAGAGGGGAGGGAGATAGGGAGATAGGGGAGGGAGATAGGGGAGGGAGATAGGGGAGGGAGAGAGGGGAGGGAGATAGGGGAGGGAGAGAGGAGAGGGAAATAGGGGAGGGAGATATGGGAGGGAGATAGGGGAGGGAGATAGGGGAGGGAGATAGGGGAGGGAGGTAGGGGAGGGAAATAGGGGAGGGAGATAGGGGAGGGAGAGAGGGGAGGGAGAGAGGGGAGGGAGAGAGGGGAGGGAGATAGGGGAGGGAGAGAGGGGAGGGAGAGAGGGGAGGGAGATAGGGGAGGGAGATAGGGGTGGGAGATAGGGGAGGTAGATAGGGGAGGGAGATAGGGGAGGGAGATAGGGGAGGGAGATAGGGGAGGTAGATAGGGGAAGGAGATAGGGGAGGGAGATAGGAGAGGGAGGAAACGAGAGAGAGAGAAAACCCGGTAATCGCTCCTCTCAAAATCTTGAATGCGGCCCATCGGTTTACTCGAGCTCGAGGAAGGAAGGTTTTTTCGCTCGGTTTGCCCATAGTTTAAGCCCAAATGGAGCGCCTGCATTAATTCCGCGTCAAAATTCCCAAGAGAAGAGAGAGAGAGAGGAACGGAGTTTCGGACCAAGTTGGAGAGCCCCACCTTTCCCCCCTTCCCCTTTCCTCGCACCCCCAACTCCGCTCTCTTTTTTCGCCCCTCTCAATCGAATCGCTTCCTACGGACTCTGTGGAACACGCAGCCTTCGCTTGAGTAATGAGCCGCCTGCAAAACAACTCCTCCAACTGCTCTATCTCAAACTCCAGAAGTGCTAACTTTGCGTTTCGCCAGTTCTTCCCTCCGCCACCTCCTCCTGTCCCATTCTCCGATCTGCTGCATACAAAACTCCTCCTCCCCCTCACTCCCTCCCGCCGCCTCCCCTCCCCCGCCCTCTTCCGCTCCTTCCTTTCCGCAACCCACCCCCTCTCCCACTCCACCTACGAAGGCTTTCGAAATCTCGCCGAATTGATAGGGCAAACATTTCTCTCTCTCTCCCAATGGTCCCCTCGGTAACCCACCCTTTGATATCTCTCTCGCTAAGTCATTCTTCTCCGAGCAATTACTCTGAGGAAGGGAGATATGAGAGGGGGGAGCCAACCCCCCCCCCCCCCCCCGCCCAACCCCCCGCTGCCTTTTCTTGTAGGAGGATGCCTTTACATAAGAGGATACGTGTGCGGAAATCGAAGGAATTTCCCAAAATCTCTCCCTCCCCTTTTCCCTGGAACGCACCCCCCTTCACTTCTCCTTCCCACTCCCCTTCTCCCATTCCCTCCCCCCTTATTCCCTCCCTCTGCACGAACCCTCTTTCCTCCCACCCGCGCGCACTAAAACTCCCCCGATCCCATTCGCCCTCCCACAATCCGCCCATACCGCCAGCTACGCGACTTCCTCGCCCCGACGCACGTAACCAATTCCTTGCACCGACCAACTTCCTCCTCCTTCCCTCTCCTCCCTCTTCCTCCCTTCCTATTCCTCCCTTCCTCCCCCTCCCTCAAAACCTCCCTTCGCCTCAATCCAAAGCAACTCCGATCACACCCACCCACGCGCCCATCTTACGGAATTTTTTGTCGAATATCTTCTCCAAACCCGCCTCTCATATATGGCCTCCTCGTCTCTCCCTGCCCTCCCCCCCCCCTCGCTCTGCCTCTCTCTCCCTCACACACACACACAGAGAAAGCGACCGGGAATTCATAATGCGAAGCTAGCCTCCCGTTCCAATTACAAACGTCTCTCCCTCCCTCTCCTATATCTCCACTCCTCCCTCCGTCCCACCTCTCTACACCTCCTCTCCCTCCACCCTCTCCCTCCCTCCCCCGACCCCTCTCTCTCTTCCAAAACCTACGATTCAATGCTTCCCAAAAGGCGTCCGTCTGCCCGATATTAACTCACGTCCGACGAGAGAGAATTCCTGAGGGAAACTTAGCCGGGCCGTGCTCACTCAAAGACCTTTCGGTACTTGTGGATTCACGGGAGTAATCTGAAGCGAGAGATGAGGGGTTGGAGGTGGGGGTGGGGGCCCTGAGGCTCACCGCTCGTGGGGTCTCCGCTAGATTGGACGCTGAGCAAGCAGATTCCCCGCGTTTCGCTCGGGCCCGCAGGGGATGGGGCGGTCTCCTTATGATCGTGTGTGTGTGCGTGCCGTCCTCTATTTAGCCCCTCAGAAAGGGGCGATATGCCCGAGGGCATAGCGGTATATCGAAGGAAAATGATTATCAAAACCGAAGAATGGTATCGCACGCGTGGTGTGAGTGGGAAGAATTCCTGCAAGTATTTGATGGCGAGGTTTGAGACAAATGCATCCGATGCACTTTTAGAGCATTTAGATCTTGCACTTGATTGATTTGTATTCCATACGTAAGAAGGCAGGACGATCGATCATATCAATCGAGGACATCAGAAATTTCTTCAGAATTAATTTATTTTTTTACTGCATTACGTCCTTCCCCTATAAACTTTTGAACTAATAGACCGATTTTCATGACACTTAGTGGAAATCTCTTCCTACTGGGGACGAACTAAAATTAAATTTGATCGTCCAATTATGATTTTTAACTAAATCCGTCAATTAGAACCTCCACTTTACATAATTACTTTAATAAACTTACACTCGTGTCTCGTTAAATGTCATCCGTCAAGCAACAATGAAATACCAAACTTTTCTCTCCCACGCTCCTATATGATCTGTGAGGTATAGTTTAAAAAATTTAATCGAATAGAGGACAACATTGACTACAAAATAGTTACCGAGACCACATAATTAAGACATTTTCGGAGATAAAAATTCGAGAATCGCCCAATCTTTCGATACTGTTTCATACGTATTTCCAATACAGAACACCTTTGAAATCTCTGTGTATTCCATTTATGGAGTATACTTTTCCATCTTGTCGTTACGAATATTGAAAGTCCCGGGTTCGATTCCAGAAACTATTCTATTTAATAAGATAAAAAATAAATTCAATAAAGACCTGATCGTTGAAATCAAATTCAAAATTATATTTCCTATAGCTATAACAAGATTAGGATAATGCGTATATCGTCTGTAATTCAGACCTCATCAGTGGTGATTCACTAATAGTAAATTCTGTTTTATAGGCGCGTTTCGCTTCCAGCATGAGCGCCTATTAGCTTCGGTTTGTCCGTCCGTCCGTCCGGCTGTTCGTTCTCGGCTTTTACAGTACGAATTTTTATAAAATATGATGGTAAGGATTTACAGTCAAAGAAAATCACATAAATAAATTACGTAAGCCAATCAGGGGTACCACTTTACTGGTGAGAAAAAATGAACTTTTCGTCATATCTCGTGAAGCATTGGTCACCTCAAAATAGTTTTCAAATGCAACTTGCAGAATTAGTAACGTTGAGTATTTTTTCCTATACATTTTATTGTAGGAGTAGCCGTTATCAAGAAAATCGAACACTCTCAAAACCCCAGCAAAAGTGACTCCAAGGAACAAACGATTCGATAATGAGATTTTGTTTTGAAACAAAATGGAGGCTTAAGGAAAAACAGTTATTTTCCAACCAGGTTGGGTGAAGGTTGGTTAGGTTTCTTCGTTAAAAAGTTTTGATATAAGCAGCGACACTTTATTATTGGAAAACCGACGGTTTGGATGAAGGTGGTTAGGTTTGTTTCCATATAAAAATTTTTATATGAGTAACATTTCATTATTATAGGAGAATTCGTATCAAAATATATATCTATCAAAACTTTTTTTTTTAAACAAACCTAATCACCTTCACCCAACCCGTCGCATAATCGTTTTTCCTATACCAAAACTTTTTAATGGAAATCAAGCAAACCACCTTCACCCAACCCGATTGGAAAATAAAAAAACAACCTCAACTTGCGGAGAATACGTAAGTACAAAATTCCTTTATCTTGTAAGAAGAATTCCAGTGCAGCTCGTTCATTATTAATCACACGACGCAACACACACAACAATCTGTTGAATTGCTTTTTAATTTTGCTGGGTTTTGTATAAAAGAACCGAAAGTCGTAATTCGCCTTGAACTTTGAAACATTCAAGCATAGCTACCTAATTGTTATCAACGTAAATAATCTTATTGTTTGCTGAAGTAAATAAGATCTGCTATAATTGCAAAATACATGTAATCCCTTACGCGTGCATGACAGATTCTGTAAGTGGAAGGAAATACGGCGAAGAAAAAACATAAACGTAAATATGACAACTATTGAACTCAAGTGAGGTATGTTTAAATTATTTTCGATTGTTTGGTCGATTAAAACTGATTACAAAATAAATTGCTAAACAATAATTTAATATTTCCCTGGCATCATTTCTGATGTATCGTTTTGCGGTATTTAGTCATTGAAATTAGGTAATATGTTTATCGATTCATCAACTAAGGGGGGAGAAGAAATTTTTAATAGAGAGATATAATCGGGTCGTGGTGTTTTGCTGTTTCATGATGTGTGTTTCAAATACTCCATCGCACTAAACGCGCATATTTGTAATACACTGTACAATTCCCTAATGTGTTTAGAATCGAATAGCGGTGAAACACAACTGATGACGTAAAATTTGTAGCTGAAGTAGGTATCTGGTTTTTCCAGCCTTTTATATGAGTATTGGAGAGACATAATTTATCGATATATAGGCTGTAACATACATGTTATAGTTATTGATTTTAAACATTATATGTAAATGAACATTTGAAATAGCTGCATAATTTTCTCGAAGAAAAATCAGAAGGTATTATTTCTTCTCTAGAAGTGAAATCGGCTAAAATTACGATAATTTCAATTATTGATGAGTATTTATTTTATTTAGATATTTCGATAATATCGTATTTATTTAGTTATAAATAGGTTTGGTAGTATTCACCTTAAATCGACAATCGATAATAAATATAAACGTCCAAAACTAGCTTTTAAAGATAATTACTGCTCTTTTATTGCCATTGCTAGCTATTAGATATGTTGATTAATGCCATACTTTGATTTAATTTTAATTTATTTAGTCAATCTGGCAAAAGATTTACTATTCTTAATAAATAAAATTTATATTACTCTTCCATCAAACGTATTACATTAAAATTCTGATGTGAAAACCACATGACTTTCTCCATATCTGTAATATTTCTAAAAATTCCAAATAGGTTAGATAATAATAAATATTTTAAGAAACTGCGAGAAAATTTTAGACTTTACAAAGAACAGAAATAAACTCAAACCATAGCCTTCTGATATTGGATATAGCCACAAAGCTCCAACAATTAAGAAAAGAAAAAGGAGCGTTACTAACCGTCAATTGTTAACAATAGTCGGTAGGTGGCGTGGTGGTGGCAGCTAAAAATATAGGATATCTCTTAAACAATACACTATATGGGAAAATGTCTTAAACAAAGGTTGTAGATAATTAAATTTCCTACAACTTTTATTCCAATGTATTTTTACATTTATCAAATATTAAATCTAATATTTTAAAATAACGGATGTGACAAGAGTAAACACCCACTTTTGCTTGACAGATTTTTACCAAAAACTAATCAGTTCTTGTGACTTTTATAGAAATGTTATATATAAAATTTCGTTTTGACCTAATTAATAGTTTTTGAGTTAGAGCACCTACATAAAAGCTATCACATACAAACACACACAGACATCATCGAGAAAATGGTCAAAACGTGTTCAGGGGACCTCAAAACGTGTATTTCCGTTGAAATCTCGAAGTCGATTTTTTTCATGAAAACGATCCTTTCCCCTATACTACGTATATGGAGAAAGTAAAAAGACTACGTGAAACCACTACACGATGAGACATTCATTTCTAACATTACATCTCGCAGATAATTACATTTCTTAAAAGTTGACTCTCACATATTCTTTATCTTTAAAATCGACATACGCAAACAAGCACCACCCAGCTCCTTGTTCGGCATGTTCCAGCATGTCTTTGCCAGGGAATTCGAATTGGGATACCAATTACGTATCTTACTTGGCGAATTTCGGCAATGGTGAATTTCAACAAGAGCCTTCGAATTTAAAATAGTGAAATGACTTTTTTATTTTCCATTCCACAATTGGTGTAGAATACTGCTATATAAACATCATCATTTGAACTGATTCCTTGATATTTTTCTCCCTTTTATATTGGAGTGGTGTACTTTTAATGATTTTATAAATAAAGAGTACATCATAATTATACTTGATAGAAAAATTGCGGATAAAATGTCAAAACACACAATTCCTCTTTTTTATAAATAGAAATTCCGAATCTTATTACTCAGGTCGAGTCATTTTTAAAAACTTTCATTTGCTACAGCAAATGCTAATAAAAAAGTCAGTAGGATTTGTATGAAATATAGTATTCTAAATGGACACAAAATTAAGAAACCATTTTCTAGCTGGCATTAAAATTACATTGTTCACAGTCAAAATGAAGAATAAAAAAGTAAGAGGATGATATATCCAGGAATATTTAAAACATTGTTCATAACCTTTACAATTTTGTCAAAATCTGCAGAAAGAAGCAAAGGACTGCAAAAACAACCATATGATCATGAAATTGATGGAATGATATGATCCGAAGATCCTATGCAGACAGGCATAAGCTGTGAAAGTTGGAACAATTTTTGAAACGAGAAAAAAGTCTGCTATGACCGGGAATTGAACCCGGGTCTTCCACTTGCCGGGCGGATATTCTACCCCTGAACTATCGTAGCAGAACATTTTCTCTCGTTTCTGAACACGGATGTTTTCCTTGGTAGGACGGGAACTAGCCAAGCTAGTATCAAACTGCCCCGACAGATGTCCTCGAAGAGAATCATCGAAAGAAACTCCTTCCTCTCAAATGGTGAGATTGCCAAACATGAAATTGATGGAATGATATGATCCGAAGATCCTATGCAGACAGGCATAAGCTGTGAAAGTTGGAACAATTTTTGAAACGAGAAAAAAGTCTGCTATGACCGGGAATTGAACCCGGGTCTTCCACTTGCCGGGCGGATATTCTACCCCTGAACTATCGTAGCAGAACATTTTCTCTCGTTTCTGAACACGGATGTTTTCCTTGGTAGGACGGGAACTAGCCAAGCTAGTATCAAACTGCCCCGACAGATGTCCTCGAAGAGAATCATCGAAAGAAACTCCTTCCTCTCAAATGGTGAGATTGCCAAACATGAAATTGATGGAATGATATGATCCGAAGATCCTATGCAGACAGGCATAAGCTGTGAAAGTTGGAACAATTTTTGAAACGAGAAAAAAGTCTGCTATGACCGGGAATTGAACCCGGGTCTTCCACTTGCCGGGCGGATATTCTACCCCTGAACTATCGTAGCAGAACATTTTCTCTCGTTTCTGAACACGGATGTTTTCCTTGGTAGGACGGGAACTAGCCAAGCTAGTATCAAACTGCCCCGACAGATGTCCTCGAAGAGAATCATCGAAAGAAACTCCTTCCTCTCAAATGGTGAGATTGCCAAACATGAAATTGATGGAATGATATGATCCGAAGATCCTATGCAGACAGGCATAAGCTGTGAAAGTTGGAACAATTTTTGAAACGAGAAAAAAGTCTGCTATGACCGGGAATTGAACCCGGGTCTTCCACTTGCCGGGCGGATATTCTACCCCTGAACTATCTCGTTTCAAAAATTGTTCCAACCATATGATCGTTTTATGAAAAAGGGACAATTTGAAAGTATGTTAACGGCGAAGAGGGGTCCAGATTTTGTTATTATTCGTTTAAACTAACGCCCACTATGGAGAAATAAATATGATAAGAGGTGACATACGTGAAATGAGGGCAGAGCGTGGGATTGGTGGCCGTGGAGACACATGATCCTCGTTGTCACTCAGCGCTCGCTGCAAGCGGCGCCAACTTTCGAAGAATGCAAAACAATCATTAGAATGCAACTGGATTGTAGGGGACAATTCTAAATTATTATTTGTCACATTATCGATATAATTCTGAACCAAAACATTTTATAATTATCATTCAAGTCCAATAACTCACAAAATGAATTATTATGTACAATAGTCCTGATTTTTGGATTAGCTTAAGTATATTTTTTACAAGAAACTGGTTGATTAATATTCAAATTATTTTTTATTCCTTTTAAAATTAATAAATAAATTAAATGGGCATAATGACTGCAAATTTAATTGCATAAATACTTTGATATTTCGACTGTAATCCTATTCAGATTAAGATTAACCTCTATGAATTAGTTAGGACTCGTTCAATTCATCCAACACGCATTACAATTCCTATTTTTTTAAATTGAATTTTATTAAATTTATATATTACGGAATATAAAAAACACAGCCTTCGTTTATACCATGCAAATCGATATTTTGTAATTAGATTTGATATAATAGCACCGATATGAATAACTGGAACGAGCTATTTTAAATGTCACGGAAAATCACCAATATTTCCTTAACAGAGAATAAATAAAATAATAAAGATCTATAATTGATAATTCTAGTCAATACAATTAGATATTTATCAAGCTTTTCTGAAATTTAATAAATACATGGAGATGAAAAATTAATGAAATATATAGTGCAATTTTGTGACTTCACAATTGTAAAACTTTCTAAAAACACCTTCATTGTAAATACATCACTTACTTTGCATATGTTTTCATGTGTCCTTACAGAAAATTATATTATTAGAAGCTTACCAATGATATTCTGATTCACATATTATAAATGCTCACAATGATTTCGACAAAGAGCACAAGTTCAAAAATTCATCCAAACGGTCTCAAAAATAAGTATTTACTTTAAAGATCGAACAAAAATATGCTTATGCAAATAGATGAAAGAATGAATTTGAATTTACTGTATAAGATATAATAGCTAAACATTAGTTTACCATGAATTATGCATAATGATAAGTTTTAATTTTTGAGAAAAATGGTAATAATTACTAAAATTTTCAAGATCTAGAAAACGCATCCTAATAAGCATATTCCAAAATTAATTTGTGTATGACTGGAAGAGGAATGGTAGCAAATATTTAGCATAAAGGTTCTATTGACTGGACCATAACTGTTATTCGTGATGTTGAATCGTAATTTACAGTGTAGTTTATGAAATTCTTGGAAACTATACCACGTCACTTGTTTCCACGAAAAATATGGAACGATGATATACATATAAACAATTAGCTAATACTTAAATAACGACTATCATCATATACATTTTCTAAAATAATTTTACTTAAAGTTTGGTAAATAAATATAACACAATTCATACGTACCTTAATAAAATTGCGAGGAGAATGTTACGTATCAACATTTTTAAATGTTAAATAATATTTCAAAACTCAGATATATAATGCATAGTTTTTTATGAAAATTGCGTCTTTTCCCGCAAAAATTAATGATTGAAGGATAGAGCCACCACTCGGAAAGGTGCTGAATCACAAGACGTCGGCGTTCCCGAGTCGTCGTAGAAAGGTTTGTAATGCTCACTTCGTCCAATTGCCACCGTATTTTGGGGGAGCCACCAGACGGAGCCAAGACGGCAGCAGAGTTGATACTCGCCCCACTTCAAGTGTTCCTGTAGCGGAGGTTTTCAGAACACATGTCCGAAGAACAACGACCGGCGCTTCCTTTTCTAAGATATGTTGAATAATGTCGTCATAAAATCCATTTTCGTGGGGAAGAACGAGAAAACTGCCAGGAAAAGAAAATGTCCACCAATGGTGAAGTTGCCCTGAAAGATAAAGAGGCGAGGATTACCCTTTCTCGACTACTTACTTACCAATTATTACAAGTAAACATTTACGAAGCACTTTAATATTTATGGAACTGTTATTAATTTGTTTACGAAAAAACATCTATTGTCGATGAAGATTTCCATGATAAATATTTTCATTCATTTTCTATTAAGAATACGGCTGAGAAAGAATTTTTTATAAAACTTCATGCAAACATTCTTAAAGGTTAGATTCTATTTTTCAATCCTCGCCATGTAGATGGAAATGACAAATATTAGAAATCTCAACCAAAAGTTAACAGGACCGCATGGCGCAATAATATGTTTACATTACAAAATAATCTAAACATAGTCCTCGCCTTTATTTCGTAAAGAGGTCTCCACAAAACCCTCTCATTCAGTTCTCGCAGTTTTACATCGTATTAATTTCTTAGGAAAAATATTTCTTGAATTAGAGACAATATGATGTTATTCTCATTGTAATACGTACATAACATTTTCATTCATAGATTTCTGTTTAATTCTTAACGAAGAGAACATTGCTCTTGCATGCTTGCATAATTATTTCTGCACTCTTCTTAATAATTTCAACCATGAAAGTAACTATCCATCTTCTAACTAATTCTATTGCTTTTGAGTCATTTTTCTTCTTTCTTTATGAATTCTTGTATTTTCCAACCCACACTCTTCGCCATTTAATTTTTCTCTGTCGTACCTAGGGATAGAAAGCTTTTCATTATCCAAAAGAATCTCTCCTAAAATTCTATCATCGGCCCCTGAAGGCTGTATTTCAATTTATGCAGCGTTAGAGCATTTCAAGTTCTGTCAATTTTTATAATTGAAAATAACAAAAGAATTACTTAAAATTCTAACATAATGCCATATCGTGGACAAAAACAAAGTACTTTTAAATTGCTATGACAATCACAATAAATTTTAATAATCACTAAATGGATATTGTTCCCGATTACAAATGCGAAAATAATTTTTGAAGAATTTGGGTTAATAAAATAATATAGTCAAAGGTAAACAGCTTAAACTTCTAAACCACTCGTTTTAAAAACACGTACGGTAAGTAGCAATAGTGGAGTAAGTATTTTAAATTTATGCGATAGCATCTATTTCGATAAGCTGTTTTATGATAATCCTCAGCTCCGAAGTGAGGACATTATTCAAATTCTAAATTAGTAAGAGAAACCCATTTATCGATCCTTTAACATTGTCAATAAGAAAGATATTAACGATAAAAATATATTCTAATATTTGACAAAACTACTACGATAACCTTCATAACCTTTTATAAATGAGAACGAAATTTTCTCGAATGGAAGCGATTACATTGGTAAATGAGACGGAAATAATTGAACGCCAAAGTTTTGATCTAAAAAATTTAACTAAAATGTATTTCATAAACAAATCAAAACGTAAATAAGGATAAATGACAACGCAACGAACAAATCTATACACTGGTCGCATCTGCACTCCGTATTTAATATCAGAATAATTATTTATAATAACTATTTCAATAAATTAATTAATACACAAAATGTTATCATAGTTATGGTTCTAATAAAGTAGTTTGAGATTTAACTTATCATACAGTTCTTGGCATTCCGTTTCCAGAGCATACTATTCCTTTCTCAATTTCTAATCTAGAACTAAGTAATTGAATAATAACTCGCAGATAATATTGCGACATTTAATTTTATCGAAATAAATTCGCTACCGACTACTCGGTGCCGTAAACTCAAACAATCACGAACAGCTGACCGGCCTGGGTTCGCCTTCAAAAGCCCTCTACTTCCGGTTTTCCTCAGTCCAGCGTTTGGCACACATTCGCCCAACGCAATCGAATGAACTGGTCTCGATGCGATGCGAACCGAATAACATATCGACCCAATTGTGAAGTACACTCACGCCAACTGTGTTTCATCCATCCGTTTCATCATTTCTGGAGGCACGTGAGCTAATCATGAAGACTGAAGACACATTTCGGGAGAATATTGTCTTATAAACGTCTTTTGTTCGTAATCTGACATTTAAAGGCGTTTCACTCCATCAACAACATATAAACGGTGAGTACGATTCATTTCTTGCTATGCGTATTATAGGCAATAAGCATATTTGTACGGAAATCCCGCTCAGTCTCTGTATTATTCATTATTGTTCCCGACCGCGCCACTCTCCGGAGGCCAAACAATCGACGAGCGCCTTTTACCGCTTCTGAATAGGATTCCAGAGTCCTCCCGAATGAATTCGAACCGCGGAAAGCGAGCGTATTGCGGCCGTCTCGAATCCCGCCTGGAAGCCATTCCGAAGTGCGTATGTATCTGGTCGGCCTCCATCACAACAAACACAAAATGTCTGCCACGACTCACGGCCCAAACGGCTTCTTTTCGAATCAATCATCGAAAGAGAAAACGATAGTCCCGCGAAACGACTTTACGCTTTCTCCTCTTGAATAAATACCGCGGGCTTCACTACCGTAATTTTTTTAATTTCATTTTTTTTGTCTTTTAAAAAAATAACCAATAGTTTCCGTTCATTTGCGCCGCAAACGACCTCCCGGAGCGCGGAAAGCAGCTTTCGAATGCGAAACGCGAGAGACTGACCGTCATTTGCCGACGAGCGCGAGAAAGCGCAGACGAGAGAGCGTTTTTCTCTCTCTCTCTCTCTCTCCCTCGCTTCCTAAGGCGTCGGCCATGTAAGAAGCGGCGCGGCGGCGGCGTCGCTTCCCCTCAAAGCGACGCCGAGCAGGCGAGCCAATCGATAGCGGCGTCTCAGCAGCGTCCCCTCCTTTCCTCCGAACCTCTCTCCCACCGCCTCCCTCACCTCCCCGGCAAGAACTTCGCCGCGCGCCCTAAAAGACGCCAGGATGACGGCGGCAAGCGATGAGATCGTTTCCCGGGGCCAATATTTGCCACTCCGGGGAGTGGGAGAAGCGAGGGGAGGAGAGAGGGAAAGAGGGAGGGGAGAGGGTCGGGCGGGAAAGGGTATAGACATCGTAAAAGGAACATCGGCGTGAGCCATAAGATGGAAGTTTGGTGGGCTTTGGAGAGGGAATAGGGAAAAGGATGTGCAGTGGGTGGAGAGAGGTCGGGAGGAAAGGGTTATGTGAGAAGGGAGTATGGGAGGAGGAGGAGGTAGGGGAGGTGTCCGACGGGATCTAATTACAGGAACAAGAGGAACTGAGGTAATCTTGTTAAGAGTTACGGCGGAGTCCGTCCGTCCCGATCCCGTCTTCTTCTTCATCTACCATTCCTCTTTCGCTCTCTCTCCCTCTCCCTCCCTCCCTCTCCCTCTCTATCTCTCTTCCTCCCTCTCTCTCTCTCCCTCTCCCTCCCTCACTCTCTCTCCCTTCCTCTCTCCCTCTCTATCTCCCTCTTTCCATCCCTCCCTCTCTCCCTCCCTCCCTTTCTCTTCCTCTGTCTTTCTCCCTCTCTATCTCTCTCCCTCTCTTTCTCCATTTCTCCGAGCGGGCACCTCTTCCCATCTCTTTTTATCCCGGATACTATTACAGTAACAAGTATCTTTGAGTATAGTCGATTTGTACGTCCATGGCAAGGTTTCCTTAGTATTTACTTGAAATCGGCGCCTTTTATTGTATTTTTATATAAAAAGTAAAAATTCTTCGTTTGCATTTCTACTTTGTAATAGTTCCAGTGTTCTCGATACGACTTGGACGTGAAAATTTGACTCGCGGTGAATTGAAATAAGTTCCGGAGAAATCTAAACGAGTATCACTTGGATAAATTAATGGGGATGACATTCAAATGAGAAAAATGATCGTTCACTCCATAATTAACGTTTGTGATACAAGGACCATAACCAATTTCTTGTGAATTCTTCCCACGAAAACACGTATACAAATGTATCATTTCACAACAATAACTATCTATTTGCGCATAATAAATTTTTCAATTGTATTCATGAAATCATATAATCCCAAATATTACATAAATAAATGGGAGCCTTTATTAGAAACAAGGTTAACGGTTATAATCATTCGCCCATATCTAAAAGTAAAGTGAAATGTTTACCACCTTCCGCATAACTTTATCTTTTGTCCGTTTGACTTTTCTAAAGAGATTTATCCGATTCGCTCTTTTTATCTATTTACTTTAATAATGCGATTAATTAATTAGAGAAGAAACGATCCAAAATTCAACCGATGCTAAAATAAAACGCTAGCTTTGTGCTTCCATGGGTTTATATTCACGCTCGGAATATCTTTCGGCGGAAACTTTTGATGCTCATTTGTCATCGCGGCAATGGTGACGCAACGCCAAAGTTATTACGGGCATAACATATACGCCTCCACACTCGAGATCCTTTTAAGTCTTTATCATTCTCCCCCTCTCGTCCTTCCAAGCTTTCTCTCTCTCTCTCCACCCCTTCGTCTTACTCTCTCTCTCCTCCCTCCTCTCTTTCTCGCGCTGACCATCTGAAATTTCCACCTCTGCGGACCGCAGAACTTCACTCACTTCGCTCCCGCTCTCCTCTTCCTCTCCCGCTTTCAAAGTCAGATTCCCACAGGGCGGCCCGACTTTCCCTTCTCTTCCTCCCTCTCTTCCTCTCTCTCGCAGTCACACCTTAAGACCTCATCCCCGCACCCTCCCACCCGCTCCACCTTTCCCTTTGTAGCACCCCCGCGGACTACACCTCCACTATAAGATGAACACGCAATGACTCTCACTCTCTTGGACGTCGTATCGCTCCCAATATGCCTCGTACTATGATCCTCCGATCGGAATATTTGTCTCCTTCCAAACACTCGATTTATTAACACACTCCTCTAGGTGTCCTACTCGTTAAAGGAGACCTTCTAGTCTCACCATCGCCCTAAAAATAGTCACCAATCTCCTCTCCGGTTATCTATTCCAGTGACAAACCTCCTCCGCCCTCTCGTTTGATTGAGAACCAATGTTAATACTGCGAGGAATTTCTGTCATTGATCCCTCTAAATCTGGAATAATGCCTGAGATCTGAAATTGTTTGTATTTAGGCCATTTACTTTTGTTTTTGAAAAATCAAGCGGGATAAATTTTACTTTCTTTCCAAAATCCTTCTAGATCGACATTTATTATATACGAAGGCCTATTTTTTTGTATAATATTGGACCTTTTGAAAAATAATAAATCATAATAGACTCGCGTGTCCCGAGAGAAATTAATCATTTTTCGTTTATCGCACGTTAAAAAAAATTATTCTGAGCATATTCTAATTATTTAATGGTGAAATTCTTTCTTAGCAGCGTGACAACATAGCAACCAAACTTGACAGAAGAATTCCTATAGTTAGAAAACAGTTACATTCATTAAAATTTCAAATAAATGACTCATACTTCTCCCCAAAATCCTCCTGTGCGAGATAAATTAATAGTAATAATCAGGTTTCAAATTTAAATGTAAATTACAATTAAATGACTCGTGATATAATTAAGCGTAAGCGTTAAATTTCTTTTGCATGAAGAGTTTCACATGTAAATGAATTTAAGAAGAAACTTCATTGGGATAATATTATATTTGTAAAAGTAATCTGTTTCTTTGCCTCAAAGCCGATATTTTTCTCGAATAAATTGCTTCATTCACGAATAACCACATCAAATTCAAAAAAATGGAAATAAAAAGCTTATCTCAGGTACCTCTAACAGTCACAAGAAGGTTATGAAAACCCGTTGTGGCTATTGTAGATAGGTTCTTTTTCAATGCATTTTAATTAAGTGTTAATTCTTGAATTTTTTCGGCCATAAGACGAGTTCAATAATTCTCCGGAGAAATGGCTTCGTGTTTTACGTTTTACTCCATCCTATCTTTCCATATTATTACTTTTAATGCTACTTTGACTTGTTAAAAACTATGCAGAGAAAAACGCAGCCTCAAAACTTTTTATTCTTTTACAATTCGACCATCGGTCAAACGTATTAATTTTCCACCCCATTGCGCAGGGGCTCGAATCTTTGCCAATGCATTCGGGGGTACGTATATCTTCCGATCGGATAGTCCTCTTAATCACCTCCTTCCTTTTAATCGCCTCCTCCTCCCAATTCCCTCTTCATTTCCCACCTCCCTCTTCTCTCCTCCTCTCCTCCTCTTCCCACCTTCCCCACTTCCTCCCTCTCCTCCCTTTCTCCTCTCGCCTCCTTCCGAACTCCTTCCCGCTCTCACAAAGTGAACTCAATCGTGTTGATCACCTTACTTAAGTACCTTATCTACTCTCAGGGACTAAAACCCTTCTACTTGCCTCTCTCTCTCTCTCTCCTCCAGTGTCCCTTAATCCCATGGGCCTCCTCCCCGCTTCCTTTTCGGTTCTCCACTACTTCCTTCTCACCCCTCCCCCCATCCCCTTCCTAAAAACTCCATATAATCGCCCCCGCCGTCTCCTCGGGCCGAGCAAGAGAATCCTCTCTCTCTTATTCCCCGAACGAAAAGCACCACCCTCCTTCTCTCTCCCCTCCATCACTCCCCTTCCCTCTCTCCCCCACCACTCCTCGCAGACCCTTTTCTCATCACACAAGATTGCCCCGTACTCGAGGAACAAAACGCGGCAAAAAGGGAATTTATAAATCACCTTATCTCCTCTCCGGGATCTCCTTTCGAGCGAAACCCTCTTTACGAAGGAGTCCTCGCAGTCGGACCAATCCCCGTCCGCCCCCCTTCCAACCTCTCCTCCCCCCTTCTCCCTCTCTCTCTCTCTCTCTCCCTGTCTCTCTCTCTCTCTCTCTCTCTCTCTCTCTCTCTCTCTCTCTCTCTCTCTCTCTCTCTCTCTCTCTCTCTCTCTCTCTCCTCTCTCTCTCATCCCCCCTCTCAAACCCGCCTCCTTAGAGCTGCAATGGGGCGGCACCCAAGACGCTCGTTCTCTCTCTTACCCTCGCTCGCTCACACGAAGCAATTCTGCGCAGTGTCCCTTATCTCTCTGTGTGTGTTCTTCTCCTGCCCGCCCCCGCCAGCATCCTTTTGCGCGCGTCCAATCAAACGCGTCAGCGATGACGACTCTCCTTAGCGGAGATTTTTTTCAGTCCCATCCATTTCCACCACAGAGAAACGCATTCAAAAAGCGGAAAGTGTAGCGCGATTGTAAAACTTTTCGAAGGGGAAGAATCTTCGGCCTACTCGCGCGCCAACTAAACGGAACAGTGCAGTTGTGGAACCGATCAAGATCGGCATATTAGCGTAACGCTTTATTTTGGTTCGATCCAACGAGAAAAGAGATCAAAATGTGTCCAAGTTAGAACGACCTGATCGAATGGAATTTCTCATCCGCCGCTCTATCGTTCCGTTCAATTAACGGGGGGGCAATTCGTCGTTATCCATTGACTATCGACTGTTCTAGCAATTTGGGCGTCTAGCTAAATGAGAACTTTCTAAATCTATGATAACTAACAAATGAAGAATTTAAAACGTACCGACAATCTTTCATTTTTCTCAGTCGTGCAAAAGTATAAATACAACATTTGCTCGCCTTATTAGTGGTGCGTGTAAATCCTTTTTATTAAATTATTCCTTAGTAAAACTAAAAACACTCGCTCGAGGCACTTCAAATGCTAGATATTCGTGACCAACCTGACACACTTTTGAATATCACTTAACACCACACTTAAAATCACTATCGAAACCATCCAATGATGTCGCACACCATCCAACCCAAATCTGAAGATGACACCACCGTGCACTTAAGGGAGGAGGCGAAACTCGGAAGATGGTGCTCCCGGCGGAGGTTGGGAGATCCTCCGCCCGTCCTTCCTCGTGCGACGCACCAGCAGACGCTGTGCAACGAATGACCAGAGCACCCTTTCGCGATGCTCCTCATCGCTAGAATACCTTGACTGACCACTAGATCCGTGTCCGAGACCCTGGCGACCCTTCGTCCACGTCACGGGAATCCTCGCGTGATGAAGGGGGTAAGGTTCGAGGAGAGGCACGGCCAGGGAGAAGGGGGGAGGCACAAGAGGAAAGGGGAGGATGGGGAAGAAAGCAAAATCGAATGCAGAGGTCGTTTGACAGGTATCGCGCGACAGGGTTTCTCTGAAGGATCGCTACCAGGGACCGGTTACCATTGAAACTTATATCGAGGATCGAGAACTGAAATTTCGAAACAAGAAGCTGAAAGAGGGAGAAGCGTATCCGAGGGAGACTCTTCGCACTTGGAAAAAACTTCCTTCGAAATGATGCTTTAACTGCGTCACCTTAATTTTTCTCGTGCAAAAAAAGCATTTGAAATTTTTACACGGCCACGACCACGATCGAGCCACAAGAGAGTCCTTACCGCTGAAATTCACACGAGTTTGTCGATAAAGCGATCTTCTGGAACACTATGTAGTATCGTAACTGCTGCTTATCGTAACAACTTGTATTTTTACGGTACCTAATTGATAGAAGAAGTGGTCAGAGAATTGGAAAACACGAACCCAGCCAAAGTAATTGCGTCGAAATTCATTCCCATTATTTCATCGTTGCACTATTTTGATAATATATTGCTGTGAGAAAATTATATCATTTTTATAAAAAATCATTTTCATCCCCCTCATAATAAATACCAATATCATTCTGTAAGATTTTAGGAATATATGCGAACTACTCGAGATTGCTCTATTCGATTTGGTCCTTTCGCCCCTTTAGGGTTCGAAATGGTCAAGATACATGATAAGGGCACGGGTTCGATTCCAGGAGATTATTTTTTCTATTTCATTGACGTGTGAATCAGCGCGGGAGAGTTTTCTTACGCATTTTAAAAATAGTTAAGAAGAATTCCAAAACAGAACTAATGCAGACTGGTTTCTCAAAGTAGACGTCCCGAATTGATTACTTATATTGACAAGAAATATTTCAGTATGTGTTAGTCATTCCAAGGAATTCTCATACCATAAATACAATTTGTAATTCATAGTTTATCAATGATAGAGAAAAATTGGAAAACAAATTAATAGAGCATTATCAGGTTTAAAATACTAAAAGCAAGTCAAAATCTCATTCTGAGATTATATTTCGCATGTATTTTTAAATAAACGAATTAAATAAATGATACTGTTTGTAGGCTAATATGTGTGGATCAACTGTACATTGCGAAGGGTAGTTGAGTGGAAAAGAAAATAAGGTGGAAAAGTATGCTCCATAAATGGACTGCACAGAGATTTCAATGGCGCGGGAGAGAAATAAATGGATTCTTGTTGTTTGCTGAGAGAACCGTCTTCGCGATCGATGTAAACAAAATATGCGATTTTTTTCTCGGGATTTTCTCGATTTTTTATCTCTGAAGCCATAACTCGTAATTATTTGGTCTCTGAAACTATCTTGTAGTAAATGTCGTCCTCTATCCGAATAAATTTTTAAAATTATACCTCACAGATCATATAAGGGAGTGGGGCAGAATAAAATAGATTTTAATTGTTTTTTTTATGGACAGAACCATTTTAGAGATCGATGTAAACAAAGTATGCGATGTTTTGCGCGGGATTTTCGAAATTTTCTATCTCCGAAACTATAACTCGTAAGTATGTGATCTCGTAGACTTTCTTATAGTAAATGTTGTTCTCTATCCGAATAAATGTTTTAACCTATACCTTACAGATCATATAAGAGCTAGGAAGGTAACACTTTGTTATTTCATTGTTGCTTGACGGATGCCATTTTGCGAGGCACGAGTATATGTTTATTACAGTAATTATGTAAACTGGAAGTTCTAATTGACGGATTCAGCTAAAAATCACAATTGAGCAACATATTTAGAGAAAAAAATTCCTGGGATCGAACCCGGAAACTTCAATCTTCGCCAAATAAAGTAAAGCACGGAGGTGGACCCTGGAAATACGAGCCTCACACCAAGTTTCATGAAAATCGGTCCAATGATGCAAAAGTTGTTAGTTGAAGACGCACAAACACGACCATTTCATAAAGCTATGCTTCCTTTGGAAACCAGCCTAAAAATCGAGAAATTCTTACTTTTAATCTAGTTAGAGTATCTAAAGCTGTCCTTCGCATTAGTTCCCAACGTCCCCAAGACCACGCATAAAAGATGAAACGGATTTTCACAGAAAGACACCGCGAGTGTTTTCGACCTTCCAAGTTTCCCAAATGGCCCTCGGGAATAACACGCGGCCGCCACCACTTCCCCGAGCTTGGAATCGATATCACTCGAGGATATGAGTTAGCATGTGGTGGTCGTCGCACCATTCATCTCCGCCACTAAAACCCTCTCGATTGGTCATAACGCTCCTCTCCCTCGGCACCCATAATACGAGTGGCAGAGGGAAGGCCTTGCAAACGCGAGGCGCTTCGTGAAACTTGATCGAGAGCCGTTCCGATATGAGATCGCGAAAGACGAGGAAAATACTCCGATCTACAGCTTTAATTTTTCGCGTTGAAAAACTCGAATTTCAGGAATACATTCAAGGGACTGGTGTCGCGCTCAAATTGTTCGCTTGGAAGGATTTAGAAATATCTTCAAAAAAACTCTTCCGAAAACTTCAAATTTTTGGAAAGGGACTCATTAAAAAACAATATTCCATTTGAGATGCTCAGATTGTGACTATATGCGGGAATAAGATTCAATTTAAAGGTTAAAAATAAATGGTCAAATTTACAACAGCATACGATTTTTAATGGTATTTGTAATAAATACCCCTATTTTTGGCCAGTTCGGAGGGAAATAAATAAATTCGTGCCGGAATAATTTGACACCTGGGATTAAAAGAAAAGTCGGCCTCTTCTCCGATTCCCCCTCTCAGAAACAAGGTCCGCCCAAGCGTCTCCTCCCTTCTACCTGAGTGACGCAATTTATTGGGTGATCTCTTTATTAAGATGCTAGCAGAAATCTCCTCCTCGGCAGTCGCCCCTCTTATGTTAAACGAGCATCAAGGGCTCACGATGAATTCGGCGAACACCAGATGTCAACTTATTAGTTTAGGTAGAAAATGATAGTAAACTTTTAATGGCAGTACTGCTGAGTAACAATAATAAACTTAACACTCATTGAAAAGATACAGCTTTAATATCATAAAAATATAACGTCATCTCAATCGTCAAATACTTCGCTCATATATTTCGTAGAATTCCTAATCTTCTGCGAGTGTAAACGTAGACGCAAGCGTGTTGCATTGTATTGACCCTCGCAATTTATGTAACCTGTTCAGAAATCCTCATGTAAGACTCGCAGTCCCTTTTTCTTCCCGACATTTTGGGAAAAAGTGCGCGCGGTACACGAATAATTACGGTATATTCTGTCGCTTAAAATAAAATATAAATTATTCTCCGGATTCGTGAATTTCAAGTCAAAAAGTATTTTTTTCCTATACGAAACCGTTTTGTTGCTGATAATCGTTTAATGCAATCTATAAAATAAGATTGCCTCACCTTAAATTGTATTTTCGTCGAAAATGTACTTCTCCTGGATGAAATAATTGAATGGGCTCATCACTTCGCCGAAGCGCAATAATCATTTTAATAAGAAAGTGCGCTGCGTGGGCGTCAAAAACGTCACTCGCGGAGGTAGGTTCGCGGGCTTTCGCCATAAACGGTGCGCAAGCACCCTCTATCCCGCATCGCGCAGAAAGGAGCCTTTCAAAAAAAGAAGGCGTCTCCTTCAAAGTATTCCCTGGCATAGGGAAGCGGAAGCATTCGGAGAAAAGGAGGAGAGACAAACAAGAGGGGAAACCGGAAAAGGAGTACACGTTTCCACCCATTCCGGAATCTGGAGCATTTGATGTATGTACCCATGGCGTAAGAGGAGCAGAGAAAGAGAATTTCCAACAATGGAAGTATAATAAGAGGAAGCAGGAAGAAGAAACACAGGTGAATGTGCGCTTCTGTAAAACAAAACAATGCCAAAATGCTCCCGCCCGCTTTCTCCCCTCCAAAACTACGCATGCAGCCAGGAAACGACCGTGATTCAGAATAGGTAAGTGAATTTACGATAGCACGGTGACGTTTTTGGAAGCTCAGGGCGTCTTCCTGTAAAGGGTTGGCAAAAGGAAGTAAGAGTTGGAAAAGAGTCAGGAGAAAAGGAGAGCGAGAGAGGGAGGAGAAGTGGGAGGAGAAAAGTGGGAGGGGGAAAAGTGGGAGGAGGAGAGCAGAAGGGGAAAGGTGATAATAAAATGGAAGTCGACTTAACATGTCTGTCTTTAGTACCGAGCAGGATAATTTCTCGAAAATATTCCTGTTCTTTTTATGAAGCTGAAGGAACCTAAAAGTCTCCCTGACACGGCAATTAATTTCATTTGTCACACAAATGCTGTTTTGTTTGAGTCGTCTTGTTATTCATATATACAGATGCAAATAGCTTGCAATATTACGTTATATAGTATTCACTAAAAATTTATCACAGGAAATACCGAATACGTCGGTTATATGCCATCAATATCAATTATTTAACGAAGCTAATATCTCTTTATAAAATTCGCTCCGCACCCCAACTCCTAAACCAGTCTTCGGCCGCAATTATCTCTCGCAATGATAACTATTTTTAGTATATTTTATTTGACAAAAAATAATTATTCTACTAAAGAAGTCATTTGAAACATCACAGTTAAGCATTTGAATTTAAATAATTTTATTAAGAAATTTAAACAAATATTTTTATTGATGAAATAAAATATCTACTTAGTAACTATTAAGTAAGGTTTCATTATACACTATATTGATTTTCCTATCATTTGGAGCTAAAATATATAATTTTAGGCTGGTTTCCAAAGGAAACATAGCCTCATGAAATGGTCCTGTCTGTTTGTATGTGAGTATGTGTCCCCTACCAACAACTTTTGCACCAATGGACCGATTTTCATGAAACTTGGTATGAGGCTCGTGCTTTCAGGGCCCAGCTCTGGGCTATATTTTATTTTGCGAAGATTGAAGTCCCGGGTTTGATTCCAGGAACGTTTTTTCTATTTGTTTACATATCTCGAATCCATCGTGCAAGGACGTTTTCTTTAATACATTACAATATCTTTAAAATTGTGATATCGGAGCGAAGTTTGTACTGTTCTAAGGAGAAAATAATTTAGATTCTAATTATTATCGCTGAATTTTGATAATTGATCGTATTTTCTTGAATATCTACTAAAACATTAATTATAAAACGCATTTTATCGAATTGTTGCCATAGAGACGATTATTATCGAACTAGGTTTTAACATAGACGAGTAAACAAATGGGTTATTTCCTTTTCCGCTCGAATACTCTTCAGCAATAGACATATTAGCGTAAAAACAGTAACATTTATTAAATTCTTTTATTAAAAAAAATACATGCAAAATATGTCAGAAAGAGATTTTGTCATTGTTTTTAGTATTTTAAACCTGATAATGCTCTCTTAATGTGTTTTCCAATTTTCTCTATCATTGATATACTATGAATTACAAGTGGTATTTATGGTATGAGAATTCCTTGGAATGACTAAGACATACCGAAACATTTCCCTTCAATTTAAGTTATCAATTAGGACCGTCAATTTTGGGAAACCAGCCTGCATTAGTCCTGGTTTGGAATTCTTGTTTTCTTTTATCGCCAACTCTTGAGCATCTTACATGTGCAAAGCAAGAGTTTTGCAGATCAAGCTCAACTATTTTAAGTGATCGCCCTTGATTTTTATTGATGTTCATTGCAAATGTTAGCCGAATTGGTAATTGAGACGGAAAGTCTGATTGTATTATTGAAAAAGGATAGCCCTCCAATTATCACTCGATGATTGTGAAAAAGTAAAACTCGTTCACGCCTTTTATTTACGACTCGAAAACGTATCTCATCAAAACATTGATATTAGTTAAGGTTTCGTCAAAAACGGTCAATTCGTTGCTGAGATAAATCTTCAAAAAAACGTAATTTGGACCAACCGTTCCATGGGGACCCTTCGACCCTGTGAAATTCGGACCTGCCCTTACATTACGACCCTTCGACCCCGTGGACCAATTTTTTCCATTTTAGGCTGGAAGATGTGTCTTGTCAAAACATTGATATTGGTGGAGGATTTATCAAAATCGGTCAATTGGTTGCTGAGATTTCTTTTAAAAATAAACGAAATTTGGACCGACCCTTTGGCCGATTTAAGTTATATTTGACACCGCAACTTTCACGATCAACCTGAAGCTGCTGCCAAATGTTGAAGTTCCTACCTTTATTTTCTGATGTGTTACGACTGCCACAGACACACACACACACACAGACATCTTATTTTATAATTATTGATTTAGTTACGCTAAAAGTTGAACATAATCATATAATTAAACGCAAAGAAGAAATTATTGAAGATGGATCTTTTTGCTTGAGTAATTTTATGTAATTAATTACATATTTGATCGTATTATGTTGCTTTCTAAAATTTTAGGCTTTGGAAAATGATATTTATACAAAATTAACTATGATACGGGATATAAGTTAGTATAGCTTATGGAATTGACAAAGTAATTAGTTAAAACTAATGACAAAAAAATTTGTTCACTTGGTGGTCAGGAGGAGAGTGAAAAAAGATGCCGGACCGAAGGGACCGTAATCTACCGCGCTTATACTTTGCAGTACCTCAAGAGAGAGAGAGAGGAGTCCCTCTCTAGCGAAATCCTCCAGAGCATTCGAAGTTGCCGCGGCAGTAAGCTAGGCTTAACTTGGCAGCCTCCTTCAGAAGGGAGGTGGGTTTCCTCCGATTCTGCCTCAACTCCTTCCCAACTCCCTCCTCCTTTAAGTACGCCTCTTCCTCTTACCTCCTCCCCCTCCCCTTCCAGATCGCTTAATATTCATGAAAGACAAGAGGACTCCGATACAGATTGCTCGGATCGTCAATTAGCAAAAAGGGTAGGAAACTTGCGAACTGGTGGACGACTTGTGAATTAATCATTGCAAGAGAGAGAGAGAAAAGTGTTGGTTGGCTAAGACTCGAAGAGAAATTCACCTTGTTCTAGCTTTTAAAGAAGTTGTTAAGGAGATGTTGGGCGGTGCAAACCATTCGGAAAAGTATTTGAGAACCGATTTCCGAGTCGAATGATTTTCTTCGTAGAGTGTCTAGCGATTGCAAACAAAAAACAAATTACATAACTGTTCTCTTTTCCATTTAAAAATGTAACTTTTCTTCTTACAAACAGGCAAAGATATTGGGGACTCCACATGCAAAACTTTCGATGACTGAGCGGTTTATATAATAATGGCGTCAAATTTGATTGATTTAAAATTCAATGCATCAATGATAGAATTTATTACAACTTTATCGAACGCTTATATTTTTCTTTCGCCAAATTTTCAACTGAATTATTACAGCATAAATCCACAGGAGAAATTTTAACGCATATCACGTTGCAATTTATGCGTGCATTCGTTAAGGCTTTGCACGGAATCGTTAAGATCGCAGAACTTTCTTATAAAATGAAAGACTTTTTAGCCTCAAATTCGATCTATTAAGGGCGCTTAACTATCAATCTGATTTAATATTTCTTGTTGACGTTATATCTTTATTTACTGTCAAATTGAATGCCTGCATGAAATCGTATTTTAATTTCTGTAAAATACGAAGACTAAACTTCAAACGTCTGAGAAATCCTTATATTAAAAATAATGGCGAAATAGAAAATCATTATTGTCGGCCATGTTAGACGGGTGGTTCGAGTATCTGCCAAAGGATACTAAGGTCGCGGGTTCGAATACCGCCTAAAACATGGATGTTTGGGTTTGTTGTTTGTTGTGTTATAGATTTCACTGTAAATTGCCCCTTTGTGTACTTGACATGAAATATTATTGAATAAATAAATAAAATTACCAATTGTATGAAAATTAGGACTAAGTGAGTAATACCAAAATGCTCAGCAAAAGGCGCAGAAATAAATCTTCATTTTCTACATTTTGGATCACTGAAAAACTTGCTTTACCACTTTAATGAAATCGAATTACCTCATTTTATCAATTGCAATGCAATCATTTTATGTATATTATTTAAAAACCTGGTCTTCATTCTTGTGGAAATATAACGGTGACCAACAAAAAGATCATCGATATAAATATGAATTCCGACAAATCACTGTTCAATAAAAACATTTGGCAACATTCAACACTTACTTATATATTCTCAGTAATGCATAACTCAAATTTCAATCCAACGTCATAAGGAGAGCTTGTAAGAGCTTTCAACAAAAGAGCAGGTAGCAGAGAAAAAACGAGAAACCCATAACTCAGATGAAGTTTTAATTTGAGGGCCTTTTCAGGAAAAAAACGGGAAAAGACTAAGGGGAAGGGAAAGGAAAAAAAGATTTAGGAGTTAATAATTTAAGAGAGCAGGGAGGTAACCGGAGGGCGAGTCGGAACTAGAAGTGGTGAGGGAGGGTGAGAGGGGGCGAGGGAGGACGTCAGGGAGGGCGAGAGGTCTTCCTACGGAGATTCAAAGGGAATCAAAAATAAAGTCTGAAGGAGCCACCCCGGCCTCAATCCCTCCGTCCCTTAGACTTTCCTCCCTCTCTCTCTCCCTAACCTCCCCCCCCTCCCTCCCCTCTCTCCCTCCCCTTTCTCCCTCCTCACACAACACCAACTCGCTCTCTCTCTTCACTCCGGCCATTTCCATCACCACCTCTCCACAAGTCATCTCAGCCATCTCCCGCCCTCCCGTCCTTTCCCACACTCCGAAAACAAACTTCTCCTTGCCTCCTTCTTGGGACCCTCTCTCCCCCTCTCAAACTTCCCTGTAAATTCTGCTCCCCTCCGCCTTCCCTCCGCACAGCTCCGTCCTTCCTTCCTTGGCTTCCCACCTTCGCTACGCCGCCAACTTGCACGCTAATCCCTCCATCTTCTCCCTCCAAAAACCTTCCTTCAAAGTATCCCTTCCCAATCCTACCGAAATTGGGTTTTTCCTGAGCACCTCCGCATGATGGGAACCTTGGAGAGTATAACGTTCAAAATCGGACCTCATTCTCCAGAACCCTTCCACCGAACCGCCCTTTCTACTCCTAAGCCCTTTCAATAAGACCGAAACGTTGTCTTGGGAAAAAAATGATTTTCCTATCGCTTCTTCGTCGGGACTTTATAGGTTATTTCGCTCAATACCCCACCTCATCTCCCACCTCTCGACTTGCGGACCTCCCTCCTTACATAAAACCCCGACCCTAAAACCCTTTTCCACCCCCTTTCCTCATCCCCTCGCACCGGCCTTACGGAGAGACACAACCCCTCGGTCTAAAAACCGGACTCTGCCCCTTTCTCCCTACCCTCTCTCTCCCTTTCTCAGCCTCTCTCTCCTCCCCATATCGCTCATCCTCCCTCCCCTGCTCTCCCCCACCTCCTCCCTCCCTCCCCTGCTCTCCTTCTTCTCCCCCCTCACCTCCTCCCTTACCTCCTTCCCTCGCGAACTGCTCGCACGAACCTCATTTGAATTGCTAATGTCCAGACCGCCCTCTTCCTCTTTTCTTCCCTCCGCCTCCTCGCTCTGCCCTGCTAAGGCCGTGAATCTACGCCACATGCTTAAGCAAGAGTTCTGAGACGGGAGGATGAGGAGGAATGGGGAGGTGAGGAAGATTACTTTGAAACAACGCGAAAAGCTAAAGCCTTAAAATTTTTTGACCCGCTTGGTTTTTTTTTATTTTTAGGATATTTGTTTTCTCCTTTTTTATCGGAGTGGAGGATCTTGGCCCAAATGTTTACCGTTAAGTTCAGTTTGTACGTTTAACCACTTCTTCTACTTACTTAGGCGTTCATTAATATAGGTATAACGTTCCAAAAAGTTTTTCCAAAAAAGGAAAAGACGCGATCCGAAAAACCTCACTAACTCCTGTAAAAAGAATGAAACATCGAATAAATACTTTTAATTTCGAATTCCATTTTATTTTTAGACATTGTTAGAGTTGTGTTAGACGTCGGAAGACATTAATAAGGCCTCATCAACGTAAGTGCTATTCCAATATAATAAACAATATGAATGGCTGAACCTGTGGCAGTAAATTCCTGCGCCATATTAGCGAGGAAAGCGATCGAGATCAAAGAGCCGAAAGCTTTTTGGAATTGGTAATGTCTATCCGCTGATCTGAAGTCGCACGAGAGCACGTTTCGAATGAGATGCCTAACTTGTTTCAACGCTGTGAACCAAATCAGTGCAACCTCGATAACTGACAAGGAATTACAAAATTAAAAGTTAAAGATAAATAGACGTACGGCGCCTCAAGTGGCAAAATAAAAGCCCTTTGACCCCTCTGGCTCTCTCCACCCCGATTGACCCTTCTCGTTCCATGGACATATTGAGTGCCAACGAAGGAGCATTTGTTGATGAGTGTAACCAACATTTTGATGCAAAAGTTTGTATTTACAAACCTTTTGTTTTCCTATAGTTACCGTATTTTTATCATTATTAGTATTGGATTTTTATCGCATGTATGCACGCATGATGTGTGCATCTTGTTTACTCTATGGCTGACTGACTTTATGATAACCAATAAACATATATCTTACAAGTTATTAAATAAACAACATTTTGATGGTGTTAATAGATGAGTATTTTACAGAAATAATTTGCATCGCTATCGAAAATTATTTTATTATTTCTCATAATCATCGCGTTGCGATTCATTTACATCTATTACAACTTGGACAGTTCGCGATCTTCGCAAGAAATTGCAGTTACGGTCAGATGGTTTCAGGTGATAAAGGATAAGGATCAGCTACAATCACAAGATGCAGGAATCAATAATTAGTGAGAACATTCATGGTTTTAGGGTCGATAAAGTCAATGACGTACGAACAAAAACAAAAAATATGCAGAAAAACGTTCGATTCCAGATACATTCCTGTACCCCAAAACGTCATTGTCGCTTAGAAGACATTCGCGAGATTTGCGATCAAATGTTACCCTCGTTACTGCCCTAAACCGTCTCCTACAGCTATATACAACCATGAATATATTTTATGACCACGTGTTTGAAAAATAACCCCTTTTTTGCCTTCTCCTGACCACCATTCGATGATTTCCTTCCCTCTCGCCAATTCCTGTCACAAATCACGCGCTATGAAGTTATTTATTCTAAGATTTTGCTCGACTCACTTCGTTCATCTTCATTTCTGTACGTTCTCTAACCTATGATGCGTTTTAAAACCCATCTAATCTGCGTATGTCATATTTCCAATTTCTAAAACATTATATACGGTATGCATAAGTAACAGGTCGAATTACCAACGACGAAGAATGAGATTGTACCACGTTTTCTAAGTTACGTATAACAACAATAAATGGTTAATAATTTTCGAGAAGTAAATGAAAAAATCGATTCTTCAACCTCTCACTTGTGGAAGCTGTATTAACTCTTCTCGCAAAACATAGAAACGTAACTGCTCTCACAGCTCTCGCACGCGCTAGCTCTCTGAAATAGATGCTTATTCAAACATTCGATCGAATTACCGAATTTTTTACATGATCATTGCCTTTGACAGAAAAAACACGGACTCCCTAGGAAATTCTTAAATGTGGGCACTGACTGCATAACAAGACTAATTCCTCTTCGTATAAACTTAGGGAAATACGGAAAGAGGCGTCGCTTTGTGGAATCTCATATTATAAGATTATTGCAATTAAACGATACCTTTCGTTTTTGGATCCAAAGATCTTTCAGGATTTATCTAAAAACAAACAAATGTATGAAGGAATACAAATAAAGTAATAAGACAAAGATGTGTAGAAAACGCACTAAATATGACGCATAGTACCAACGTTTCTGCATCAGTATGGCATATTTCCTTATTTTCCATTTCAAAGGAAGCCATGTAGTTCGCGAAACCTGAATGATATTTTAAATATGTATCTAGAAAAATAAAACTTTCAAATTCAAAGACTAAAAAGAAAAGAAAGACAAATGTTTAGCAATCATCTTCCTAATTTGATATTCCACGAGTATCACTTTCTTATATATTCGTCAGATCAAGTTCAACGATATTAGAACGCTTTAGTCACCTTTAATTATTATATTATACTATATTTATTTAAAATACTTAACAAGATTTGTTTAATGGAATTAGGATCGTAAACATGTAACAGTTAAAATTCCCTTCTGGATAACTTCTTGACTTGAGCAGTTCAGAGACCATCATTTGCTAAATTTTGCAAAATTGCCTATAAATTCAGAAATATTGTAACTTGGTAACATTTCTGCTTATTACTGTAGCAATTTTACTAAGTTACTTCATTTCTGAATAGTGGATTTCTACAAAGTAACGGCCAAAACAGTTGACTGTATTTCCTCTAAAACTTGAGTGAGCTATTGTAATAATGCCAACAAGCACAGGAGCAGACACCAGGGCGATCACGACGACCAACATCTCAAAACTAAAGCTCTTGCTTGGTTCGAAGGAATGACGAACGAAGACATCTGACGCGGATGCAACCGCTGGGGGCGCGTCCGAAAGGAGCGAATATTCAAGTGGAAGGAGAAAGGAGTGAGTGCGCCCCCCTTCACCTCTCCTCCCCTCCCCCTTCCCTCTCTCTCCCCTTGGGCATCATCGCACCCGTGAACTCCTCCTCTCTCTCCACCCCATCATCATGATCTCTGCCCTATCTCTGGGTGGACACCGGCCAGCCGGCCTTCCGACGACCGTTAGACGAGCAGCTCCCTCGAGAGGAAGAGAAGGGGTAAATGCTCAATGGCGAACCCCCTTTCCTCCCTCTCTCACCCTCTCCTTCCTCTAACGCTGCCTCACCTCCTATTCTCCGTGTGTTTGCATCACTTTCCCTTACCCCTCCGCATCTCCACTCTCCCTAACCACGAACCAGTAAAGTTTCAGGTCCTAGCGCGGATCCCAGCAAAACCGTGGCGCGTGAGGGATTTTCCGCACAAATATTGAGGCGCGATGTTTTTTACCCCGATGGCTGTGTCGTTGCTTTTTAGTCCTCTTCATCTGTAAATCGTCTTCTTCCGCTTTTCACTCGAAACTATGGTTTTCTTCATGGGGAGCGAGGGAATTGAGAAAATTATCCGAATAAGTCCCTAACTCTGTATTTACAGTTATGTTTCAATTACAAATTGCTTTTCTTTTTTTCTTTTACAAATTGCTGATTTCCTCTTGTCTACGGGCAATGGGTATTTAAGAGGTAGTGCAATGAATAGCTGGTCAGTTTGAGAAAGTTTAGGAAGGAAGGCGACTTCCTATAATGTAATTAAAACACTCATAGAGAAGATTGTTATTCTTAACAACATTTTTCTGGAGTATGTTTCTTCTGTGTCGGACTCGATAAAAGAGAATTGTATTATAACTGATAGGTAAAAGCCACAGGGACAGATATCTATGCATTACTTCTTGTTCCAAAACTCCTTAATTATAGCTCCGTAACTCTTTAAAGTTGCGGGAAACTCTTGGCCAAAAAAAAACTTCATTTGCTCCGCTGTATCTGCGTATTCCCCTCGGAAAATCTATCCTGCTGCCCTCTATCGGTCAACGGCCGAAGCGTAATGTAGCCACCCCCTCCTGCAGCTTCCCCCTCCATCGCCCGACCCCTCCTCCACTCTCCAGGATCAACTGGAGAAGGGGCTGGAACTCCATTCCCTTTCAACGAATGTTTTGATGGGAGGGGAACAGGGATGGGTGCTTCGAGGAAGAGGGGCGGTGGGAGGGGGAAATGGGCGCCGTAAAAGAAGTCGGCAGAGGGAGGGGGAGGGGGATGGAGATGAAGGTGAGAGTGGGGTGGGCGGCGTACGAGGCTTACGGGATTCTCAACCCTTGAAATGGCGAGATTTGTAGCGGAGCTTTACGCGACACGAATCTCGTTCCGCGAGGACTTCTTACTCTATCCTCCCTCTCCACCCCCTCCCACCATTCCCTCCTCCCATTCCCTCCTCCCCCTCCAGCCCCCGCCCCACAATTCCCTTCCCCTCTGCCTCCAAATCCTTCTCCTTCCATTATTCTCTACCCACTTTCTCGGGCGACGCCTTTCTCCTCCCTTCTGAACGGGTCTCCGCGCGTCTTGCTTTACATACAATTAAACCTAAAGTTATATCATAATCATAGGTAGTCTGTCTGTAGACAGGTCCGTGATTATTCATGGTTATATATATGTTTAACAAATTTGACAAACATATACCTAATGAACAGGAAAGGGAAAAAATTCTCTAATTCTGTGTCGTCGATGAATGACGTCCGAAATCTTCGAAGATCAAGTCAACTTTCTAGGATATCGTCACCGGCTTCACAATCCTCCTATCCAATTCCTACATGATATATACAGTGAGTCTTTGAGTTAAGTCGTTAGATGCGTTTCCAGAAAGCTGCTTTAGGTCTTCGTTGGTTAGATTTTCTTCATGAGAAGTCGGCAATTCCGTATCATCATCCACATCCTCAAAAACAGCTTCCCTCGCCAGCGATATTTCTGGAGCAAACACATTTGTAAATCCTAGGGAGTCTTTCATATACTCAGGCTAGATCACCACCGTGACACCGTTTATAGTTGCTAGAGTGATTTCAGCTCGCAAGGCACCAATGTAGTCAGTTACCTTCACGAATCGTGGGCTTGTCCTCTCCGTCAGTATCTGTTATCAGCTGTCTCATGGTTCGACATACTAGGTAGTATGTCGTTAAGCGTCGCGCTAGCTTCCTGATCCAATGGTTGTAACGACGAAGTCATGTTTGGTAGCATGAAGACGACACGAACGTTTTCAGTCAAATCTCCGACATCCACTGGATGATCTGGTGCGTTATCTACCATCAGCAGGGCTTTGTTGGCCAGGTTATCGTCTGCATTATAATTTTTCAAAAAGAAGGAAAAATATGAGGTAATCAAGTCTCGAAAAAGATCACTGTCTCCCAAGCTTTCTGTTCGCTCGCCAAATCATACTGAGATTGTTCTTTGAATACCCTTCCTAGTGTTACACCAATAATCTTAGGGTTACCAGCTGCGTTCCCTCCAAGGAGAGGGTCATAGTTTGCTTTGAAGCCATGTGATTGCATTCTGTTACGACAGAGACCAGTCTCGTATAAATTGAACATTTGCTGAGAAGAGTAGACACCTTCGCGATGATTATTTCCTCGAATTCGCCACCATGGTTTTTGCGGTAATTCGGATATTGATATAGTTTGCGCACCACTTTAACTGTTCAAACCAACCACATGAATAAGACCTTACTGCTTTAACTTTCCTTACCATTCTCACACTCTTTGAAGTACTTCCTGGATATTTCTTGAATCACCAGTCGACTAATGTGCACATTTCGTTGACTTTGATCTTCGATGAATACACAATTTTTGCTCTCATTGCCTCGTCTCTGCCCTTGACAATTCAAGGAGTACTTTTTGGGCTCATACTCTTAGCACGGATCTTTATTTTTTTGCATTCGCATGGTTTGTCCTTACAGTCATAGAAGGCAGCCCCAACGTCCAATGCACGCTCTTGAGCTTCAAATCGCCTTGTCGCGTTTAATTTAACCTTCAAATTGATATATTGATGAGGCTTTATTGCTGTAGTACTTGCTATGCGTTTTTCAGTCATGTTTTAGTGTTTAAGGAAAGTTAAACGAGCTATAACTCGAAAATAAACACAGTGCAATTCGATACCAACCACAACGTGTGTATGTGATGAGATTGATCTAACACCTACCAAACGCTCTGGCCAGGCGGAATAATACATGCGTGATGCAGCTATTCTATATGGTGGTAGTGTGGCACGACGTAGGCCCGGCGCGATGTATGAATTCTTCATGAATCTAAAACTGATGTAATACCGAAACAAATTAAATCGGGAGCTAACTGTGTGTATGTGTGTATACGCATACATATATATTTACACACCAATGTAGCGATGCATTAAGGTAAAGAACGTTTCTCCAGTGGGTATTAATTTGATGTTACAAAAGCATAAACAACTGATCTTGGATTTTAATTTAATGTTGTACATATCGGATTAATATCCAAATTAATCTTTGATTCTATTTGTTCGTGAGACTGGATTTTTAGGAGAACATTACGAAAGCAAAGATTTGGAATATTTTAATTTTCAAAAGAGTCCTTAGCCGAAAAAATACTTATCTTTGCCATAAAATTTCTATAAACTCTTCATTCATCAAATTCCTTTAGTTATAGCGACCATTTAGAATTTTAATTTTATTAAATCGGCACTGACAATGAGTCACTTAGTAAACATTTTATGAATTGTAGTTAACCCGTAATGCATTCCAGTCCTGACTCCTTCGTGTTTGATCGACCATCTCACCTTTGCGATATAAATGGGTTTTCTTTGGGCGTCCCTCATGAAGGACATTCGCTTGGGGCAAGTTGACACCAACTTGGCTAGTCTGACCTCAGCGCATGAAAAATACCTGGCAAGAACCAGGTTCGGTCAAGGTTGAGCATTTCACCTGCTTTTCCAAATATTTTCCTATTTGCCTCGCATCTTCGTCACTACAACAATAAAATATCGAGTCTCTATGTATTACTCCGACTCTGATAAGAGGCCGTAATAATAATAATAATCGTCTTTATTAAGGGCGTTATTTGGACAATCATGTCCATTCTTACATATAACCCTGACGAACACAAACATCCACGTCCGAGGCGGGATTCGAACCCGCGACCCTACTATCCGTTGGCAGATACTCTAACCAACCGTCTACCAAGGCCGGCAGTATATATGAGAGAGTATCCAGGTTATATCTTTCTCGCAGACAACAGCTCAACATTCAATTTTACCTTCAAGCAAAAGAAATCCAAGCCGCTGGTTATTGTATCCAATTTGTTCGAGAGAAGCTCTTTATTGCTACTTGCCATTTGTGACGTACAGAATTCCGAAATTGTTTCTAAAGGAAGTAAAAATCCCTTATAAAACATATAAAGTAAATGTCGTCACTCGTTTGATTTGTTTTGTCCTAGGTTATTATTATTTAAAAGAGAATGTGCGCCAAGTCCTTTACAAGTCTCCCACGTTTCGCTAACCCTAAATACGTAGATTCCCTTCAACTAGCCATTTACGGCAACTCTTACTTATTTCTCAAATGAGGACATGACGTGAAATGCGTCAATTAAACACAGCATTAGTAATCGTTTTCCTATCAAACATCGTAGCAAGGTCAAGCTGAAATAATCAGTCGATAAAATGCTATAATCTTAGTCTACGATTCGAAGTCGGGAGGGATTAAAGCGAGACAAAACCTATTCGGTTCCCTCGAACATAATGTGCGTGTATGCCCCTCTTTCCGCTACGTTTAACCATACGCCCACCCACCCACCCAACCCAGCTCTGTTAAACCACCTTTTTCCGATCTCTACCCGGCGCCATCATCGTCCCTCCCTCCCCATCCTCCCACCACCTCCCCCTTCCTCGATCCTCCCTCCCCCTACCATCCTCCTACTTCTCGCCTTGATTCCCCCACCTCCGCCATCACTCAATTCCTCGCATTCCCTCTCCGCGCCTTGCTCCGCCATTAATCTCATACAGACGAACCTCCAGTAACTCCTTCACTTCTCCTCCCTTCCCATAGATGGCAGCAAAGAGGTTTCTTCCGCAGCCCATTTCTTGTGCGATAACATGTCTGACACAGCGTTTTCGCTGCGTCATTTCCGGTTCCTTGCATTCTGAGGAGCACTATATCTTAGAAGTCTTAGTGGATTGGTATTCCCCTTCCCTCCATATGACTAATGGCCCAAGTGCGTTGATCGAGTACTTTGGTCTCCTGTACATCTGAAGTTTGGCTCTTCTTGCCATAAATTGCAGTGGGCGACATCTTATGGTAACAGTCTAAATGGCAGTGAAAGTAATGAGAATCTCAATTTCAACTTGTTAGTGTCTAGTTGCAGACTATTAAAGGATTTTAAAATTGAGTATTTTATTAGGCACGGTTATGTACACATTAAAACCTTAATTCTGAGGATTTTCTGTTTTTAATTTTTCAATTTCGATGTCTAAAAAATCTGAAACGTAGAAAAAATATAAAATATTGATAAACAATAAATATCTACGCTATGTTAATAGAACTCCAAGCCGTAGAAATTATCCATGCGACCGCTTACTACGTAGAAATTGATAATTGCCCGGTCTTTGCCCCGGATTTACTCATGGTACTCTAAAGATAAGTTACCAACATTCCCCATTAATCGCTATGAACAAATTATATATAGTTTCAAATTTGGAATTTTGCTAAGAATATTTCAAATAAGTTTTGTAATTTTACAAAAGATTATCACAGGCCTCTAGTCAGGGTATGACATGTATGGCACCTCCCTCCTCCCCAAAAAATCAAAATTATGGCCCTGAAGTGCACATCCTCGGCATTTTTATTGGTATGTGCACCAAAAGTCTCCAAGTTTCTTAGTTTCGCAAGCCCCATGAGCTAACCTATATCTCGCCGCGAACCCTTTAGATTAACCTTTTATCTTCGCGAACCCCTTGAGTTGCAACAGTTTTGGCGGCGAATCCCTTATTATAATTGAGAGTCAATTTTGTAAAACCAAATCTTTTTGAACGCGTTTGATTCATGAAATTGATGGAATAAAGCGATCTAAAGATCCTATGCAGACAGGCATAAGCTGTTATGTTGGGAATAATTTTGAAACGAGAAAAAAGTCTGCTATGACCGGGAATCGAACCCGGGTCTTCCACTTGCCGGGCGGATATTCTACCGCTGAACTATCGTATCAGATCAATTTTCTAGTTTCTTAACGCGGAAGTTTTCTTGGTTGGGACGAAACTAGCCAAGCTAGTATCAAACTGCCCCAACGGATGTCCTCGAAAAGTCAGGGGACGTCTATTCCGTCTTCTGTGCGACAATATCTGCCGACCTCTTCCAAATGAAAGGTTTCTCCGGACTGAAAAACGAGTACAGATCGTCAGATAGCCTTATGGCATTTCCAAAAGCACCCTTTCATAAAATTTATCTAATCCATCTGAGAGTGTACCCCGTGTTTAGTTTCTTTTGCATTGCGCACTCGGGATTTTTTTCCGCAAATATGAGATATTTTTCGTCAAAATATTCATCCATACATACTCACTCACGTCACATTAATTTCTCACTAATGATCACGATTTCGTGAATAATGGGCGCGAATTAACGAGTATAATATGCTTTCTGATTTATTGCGAGAAATTAACTGTTCCAGGTTGGTGGCACATTCGCCAAAATATAGATAACAACAAACAAAGCAGCATAAAAGAAGTATTTTTATTTATACACTTTTAGTTAAATTTAATTAGATTAAAATCGAAATTTGGACCTCCGCTTACATTATGACCTTTCGATCCTGTAGACTGATTTTGTCCATTTTCGGCTAAAAAATGCATCTCACATAAACGATGATATTGGTGGAGAATTCATCAAAATTGGTGAATTGTTTGCTGAGATATTTAATAAAAAAATGAAATTTGGATCGACCGTTGCATGGAGACCCCTCGACACCGTTAAATTCGGACCGACCCTTACATTACGATCCTTGACCTTGTGGACCAATTTTATCCATTTTAGGCTCAAAAATATGTCTCATCGAAATATTGACATTGGTGGAGGATTCATCAAAATCGGTCAATCGGTTGGAAAAATTTTTAAAAAATAAAATAAACAGAAATATGGTCCGACCGTTTCATGGGGGCCCCTCTGGCCCAGTGGGCCGATTTAAATTATTTTTGGCACTGCAACTCTTTGTCCATCTTCAGCACGGAAATATCTCATCATCAAAACATTGATATTGGTGGAGAATTCATCAAAATCGGTCAAATGTTTGATGAGATATCTTTTAAAAAACTAAATTTGAACCGACCGTTCCATGAAGACCCCTCGGGCCCCCGTAAGCCGATTTAAATTATTTTTGGCACTGCAACTCTCATGATCAACCTGAAGCTGCCGCCAAATTTTCAAGATCCTAACTTTATTTTCTGTTGAGTTAAGACAGTCACAGCCACATACACACAGACACCTTCTTTTATTATTATTATAGATGTCGCCATTAATGATGAAATTAGGCACGATTGCGCAAAAACTAAGTTAAAAGGACTTATTTTCTCAAAAATGCCATTTTATTTGAATGAAATACAGCGAAGCCTCTACAATGCGCTCTGAGTAATGTATAGGGGTGTACGAATGAACGATCAGATCGGATTTTTAAAAGAAAAATTAAATTTCTTTATTAAAATGTATTTTTACCATAGCGTTATGTAGGTACAAATTAAATGTTACACGCACTGTGAGCATGCATATAATTACAGCTTATTAAAGTGCCCATGCAGATTTTTTTTGTTTTCCCCCTTTCATTTAACTCGTATGCCTGCACACGCTGTTGAATTAAAATGATGTAATGAACTGGCATCCCATTTTCTTTTGCACGCTTCAGGCAAGTGTTTAAACTTGGCCTATAAACCAAATTTCTCTATGGCAAAACTCGCCAAAACAAACTAATCACATCTTCGTTAACAATTTGATCGTGAATTAAGTCAAGTTTTCTTACTTTTCCAAAAACTTGTGCAGGAAAGGTTCCACCAAAATTGAGAGTCAGTAGACAATTCTTCCTCAGTCATAGACGATTGACGAATCCCATTCTTTGTTGTGATTTAGCAAGTTAACCAGAACTAGCATTAAAGTAATTTTTCTTTGTATTTTGGGAGAAAAGAACTTGACTTTCTCAGATACGATTTGTTCACTTAAAGGTGTGTTTCTTGGAAGAGAAAGGTGTACAGAATAGTTTCTACAGCAGAATCTTTACTTGATTTTAATCTTTTGGATCCACCAGCGCATTTCTAGGTTGTTGGTACGAATTCAATAATCGTCATTGACTTATCTCTTAAATTGCTTTCTGTCGATTTGCCGTTGTTGAATTCCTTACCCAACTTAGATGCGTTTTCAAGTCTTTAGATGACTGTCGTTTTGTCTTTATAGGAAGTTAGTTGTCTTTTGTTTCTTCTTATCGAACGATATCTTTTATATGCACAGTAGCTCTACACAACACATTTCAAAATTCTTCTGATAACGATCAATTAGTTAAAGGTCAACAAACAACACATAACCGTACTTCCGTCAGTGCGAACGAGATATCAGCGAGGCTGCGCGTGCATACCTAAGAGGCGCATGCCTCACATATATGAACAGACGGAAACCCGCTCAGGCTACAGGGAGCTCGGATTATCGAGGATAAACTGTGTATAAAATCATGACTGCAAAAACATATTAAAATATTCCGTAGCAGTCGACGAAGTGACATAATTTATAAATATACGTACATACATACTCAGCACATAATAATAAATTCCACATTTTTTGTTGAAAGAGTGACTCTAATTTTCGGAAATTAGAGTCCCTCATTTTCACCACTATCATGTTGCCTTAGTGCTCAATCCCTATTCTATCCACGTATTTGATGGAATGAAATAATCATAAGATCCTAAGCAGACAGGCATTAGCTTTAAAGTTGGGAATAATTTTTTAAACGAGAAAAAAATCTGCTATGACCGGGAATCGAATCCGGGTCTTCTACTGAACTACAGTAGCAGATAATTTTTCCCGTTTCTGAATGCGGGTGTTTTTCTTAGTTGGGTCCGGGCTAGCCAAGCTAGTATCAACCAGCCTCTTTTCAAAAATTATTCCCGTCCACATATTTTGTTAATGATTAGAAAGGAATTCACTAAAATTTTTAAAAATTAAATCAATTCACGGATATTTCACGTCTTTAATACTTTATTCGTCTCATACTTGAATCAATTTTAATAGGGAATTCAGTGTAAATTGCTTTATAAATTTCTTACCAGCTGAATAAGAATGAGTAACAATTTTAAATATTATAAATACATAAAAAAGTGGGATGTATATTTCGGCTGTCACCAAACGACCTCGGCGAAAATTACGGAAATTGGAAGTCATAGTTGGGGCGTAAAATCATTTTTCTTAGGTTTGCTTAAGTAGTATAAATAATATCAGAGTTAGGTTTAGAGAATATAAATTGGATAAGCAGTCGATTAAGTTTGGTTATTGAATGCCATGATGTGGCTATAGAGCCGTACTCTATGACCCAAAAATTTTTGTTAATTTTGGTATTTCAATTATTTAGGAAAATTAAAATAATTAACGATAAGTCATCGCATTTTTCTGAAGGGAAGATGAGTTTTTACTTCGGGCATTCTAAAGATACGTCTAAAATTTGAAGTCATTTTCCTTTTATACTGACATGAAATCATAGAAATACTGAAGTTGATCCATACAAAATAACAGCCTAAATGTCAATGGCAATATGGAAAATCGAACACGTTTGTATGCGATAAAATCACAATTCTTTCTTTCTTAAGGAAAAATACGTATGATACGGTATCGAAAGAATGGGCGATTCTTGAATTTTTATCTCCGAAATTATAAGTAGTAATTATGTTGCTTCGGGGACTAACTTGTAGTAAATGTTGTTCTTTATCCAAATAAATAAGAGCACGCGAGGGAAGAATATGGATTTTTAATTATTGCTTACTGAGAGAACCGTCTTAGTGATCGATGTAAATAAAATATGCGATGTTTTGCTCGGGATTTTCTCGATTTTTTATCACCAAAACTATAACTCGTATTTATGTGGTATCACGGACTGTTTTGCGGTAAATAAAGTCCTCTGTCCGAATAATTTTTTTAATCTATACCTTACGCATCATATAAGAGCTAGGGAGAGAATTTTACATAATTGTTGCTCGACGGATGCCATTTAACGAGATACGAGTATAAGTTTATTAAAATATTTATGTAAAGTGAAAGTTATAATTTACGGATTCAGTTCAAAATCACAATTGGGCGACAAATTTCAATAAAAATCACTCGTACTTAATTTAATTAAAATCCGTCCAGCGGTTTAGGGGATGAAAGTTACGACAGACGGACGGACGATACGTGCCCATAAAGCGTTTCGTTACTACCGCTTTACTAGTAAAGAGCTCCTAAAAACTAAGTAAAACATTTTATATCATCTATAATAACTAATATTATTGTGTTTACCCCTACGAAAATTGTGTTAGATAGGTAATACTTTTATTAAAACTGTATGCGTTAGTAAGGATAATTAAACTAATTTCGATCATTCTTTATTGAATGAAAATCTATTCTCCTTGTTATAAATAAAATCGGAAATATATTATCAAATCCGAATTTGAAAAAAATATCTGATTCACAGACAATGAAAAATCATTCGAAAACTGATAGTAAAACGATTGTTTAATAAGATTTTATGACTTTTCGGTGGAATGCGTTTTAAAATGCACGATCAAAGCTATAACGATCGTCGTTTACAAAAAATCACATATAGCTGATCCCAAAAAATAGGAAACATAGATTAATACTACCATCTTCTGTTCTACACAGCATTGCAAACATTAAGCCCTTTACCATCACGTCAAAAATGCGCAGCACTCAGCGGACGTGTACAGATAGAATATAAATACAAGGATACGGGACGTCAAAATGAGATTATTACATCTTCGCGAATTAAAACAGCATTTGTGACGTTATTAAGCCACAAAAATCATAGTGGAAAGAAATATGAGTTCCAGTACACGTACGCCTCATTCTGTTTCTACCAAGGATACTCAGTTGGCATTTTTCCGGAGAAAACTTTGTTGAATGCGATGAGAGTTATATCTAACTTGACTATACGCCCACACATCCTACGGAACTTTCTCGAAGGAATCCTCGAGGGATGTAGCTCACTTACTTAGGGAGTCCGCCCACCTGGTCCCCCCTGGCCCTACTCCAGCATCACAAAGGCCTTATTCCCCGCACGCCATGGAACAAGAAGTTCCCCGTGAGTGGGATGGAGGGAGAAGAGAGGAAAGAGAGGGAGGGAGGAGATAGGGAGGGGAGGGGAGAAAGGGGAAAGGGGAGGGGAGATGAAAGACTACTGATAACCCCGTGCGAAAGTCTCGACTGCGAAGAAAAAGTTCTTGGCGCCACCTGAAATCATCTTAAAGTTAAATAATTCACATTGGTTAGGAGTGGGCTCAAAGGAAGGTATACCAGCTGGTGGCGACAAATAATTGAAATTCCTTCATTCTGCGAAAGGTAAGCATACATCCGAGGGCGCCAAATACAAGCCACCGTTTTTTTTGCTCTGGCGTTGAAATGCATTGATATTCGTGGAAAATCTTCTATCGACATAGTAATCAGATGCTGAATGATTAAATGCCAATCACACAAATCGTTACATAACATTAGTTTGTTTGCTAAGTTAGTGGTAGTTAGCATAAAATTAAAGATAATTTAATTTTTCTGTTAAAATAAAGATTAAATAAGTGTGTTACCAGCCGAGCCATGAAAATTAAATGAAATATCAATAGGAAGATTTGAAGATTGTTGAAAATGTTTCTTTTATGGACCTTATAAATTTTCAAGGAGGACTTTTGGGTGGATACTAGCCATCGATTTTGTTCCAATTCTGAATTCGGACGCGTGGAAAAAAGAAACGGGAAATAAAAAATTAATATTTAGTGAACGCACATAGCAAAGATAAAATTGAGCTACGAATGTCGAATTCAGAGTGATAAAAAAATTAGTTAAGTGATGATAATAATAAAAATATGGTGGTTTAATAAACTAATATAAATTATGTTACTTTTATTTCTCATTTTGGCCTAAAGAAAATCATCGCAAAATTATATCAATGGATGAAAATTCGCGATTAAATGTTGGTTGATATTGATCATGTATTTGATAACGAGATTTGCCTTTCATGTTCCCACATTTGACGTTCGTTTCCATGAAAACAGAACGCTATGGAGACCACTATCTATGAATATTCAAAGATTTTAAACGATAGTTGATCATTCGCCCGTTAAAATTAGCTCTTAATCTGTCCATCCACAAAGATAATATAAAATGCGTATGAAGTCTTCTTTGGATCGCCAATATATTTGGCTTCATGTTCCTGCAAAGGGTGTAGTCGGCAAGAGAGCCACAAAAGGTTTGTAATAGCGTTTACATCTCAACGACGCATATTATAGTCTCTCCCATGCAAATCGTAAGACGTACAGTGAGGAAAAGGTATTTAAAAAATTGAACTTCGGGAAGAGATTACCGAGAGTTTTTAGCAGTATAAAAAATTAATAAGGTTCCGTAGCACATTGGTAACCGATTTTATTTATACAAAATTATTGTAATTGGCCAATTGATACTATTTAAATTACGCCGAACTTGCGCATTTCGAAATTTAATAGAAAACTTTTCTTTTAATTACAAAACTGAATGAGCTATCAGAAGTATCGCATCGCTATACGGACTACAATAATTGCGGAAAAATTCATTAATTGCATTTATATCATTTTCTACTGCTAACATTTTGTAAATATGAAATTGAACTGTTTATTTCTAAGGAGGTCAATTTATACTGGCAGCTAATCGAGGTAATAAAAAGTATTTATTTGGAGCAATATTGGTTATTCTTTCTGCTAATCGCTAATTCATTTACAAAATGAGTTTCGGCTAAGGTAAAAATTACGAAGAAACCTTGAAATTTTAAATATTTTACCATGACTGTGAGAGATTTTCAATCGACGCAGAGGATTGCATCGGCCACGTAGGAAGGCCCGGCGAGACGGCAAGCACTGTAAAATTAAAACATCTGAAGAGTAAACATCATCGCTTCACTAAAATCACCCGTCCTTCGAAGAGGGACCTTCTGGCGCCACCTTTCTTCCGGCGACAAAGAGACGAGAGTCTAACAACTGAGGGTGGACAAATAACGTAACGGTCACCCGTAGAGCGGGAGGTCCGCGTCGGCCGAAGGCGAGCACGGAAAGAGAATCTCTTTGTCAATCCCCAGAAGGGCCTTCCGAGACGGATGCAACCATCTTTAGAGAAAGCATCATTTCTAATCATGGCCCTACGTGTAGGCAGATACCCTTAAACATGAGCCATTTCCCCGTCGGACCTCAAACGCCCGAGGGTACTCCCAAGAAATGAGTCGAAGGAAGCAGGAGAGGGTGCGAAGGAGCAGGAGAGGAGGTGGTGGAGGGGAAGAGGATGAGAGCGGAGAGGGAGGAAGCATTGCGAGCGAGCGGGTGATGGGAATGGGTCGGAAAGCCACAGACTAAGGGTTCCCAGAAGGGCAGAACAACAGGAGGTGGGGTAGGGGAGGTTGTTAAGGAGGCGAAGTGGGTCTGGGAGCGAGCGAATGAGTGAGTGATATATATAGCGTAGAAGGAGTGCCCCAACACACGCAGCGGTAAGATTCCTTAAGCCGGAGGGAGAGTGTGTCCGAGGGAATGCATGGAGATCTCTCTCGGCCCTCTTCTCTCGCATCATCTTCATTTCGCTCTCCCGTGTCCCTCGGCCCTTCCTATTGATTTTCAAGGGTGCAAAAGGGGGTGCCTCTCTCTCCCTCCCTCTCTTAAGACGACGTGAGTTTACGTACGCGCCCGCTTTCCCTTACCGCTCTCCCTCCCCCGACCCTCTCCGCCGCACCATATAAATCTCCCTTTCACCCAAAACACTCTCTACGAAACCCTTTTAGTCACAATTCAGAATGTTTCGCATTTTCTTTATGCAGAGCAGTTTTTAAGTTGTACCGGAGTGACTTTTGTAGTTGATTGAAATTTTTGTTTTTGTGCGATTTTTCAAATTTAATTTTTCTTTCTCGATATTATTTAAATTCGAACTTCATTTTGGGGTTCGTGTCAAATATTTTCTCTACAAAAACTTCAGGTTTAAACGTTAAATATTTACGCCCAATTCGTGTAAATGTATCGTTTTGTTGTCTCTCATTAACTAAATTACACGCAAAGACCGGAGGAGTATTATTGGAATCCAAAGCGAACGTCATTCCCAAGACAAGAAATGAAAACAAAACCATTATCCTCGCTTTAAAAATGTTGACTCCTTGCAGCTAATACTTTCCTTTTTCCGCTCCCTAGCTATTTCCTCTGACCTATAAATGAATTTGGATGACCGAGTGGGAGGAAGTGGGAGGAAGAGAGCTGCATGAATACTTCGACTCTATGAGTATTGCGGACGGATATTTTGCCGATATCCTTCTCGATGATCAAATTTTTAAGATGAAACGTTGCAAACGCCCGAGTTAAAATAATCCAAGCGCATATACATATTGCCTTCGTGCTCAAACCGTGTCACTGATATTGGAAAATTCTTTTGGAAAAATTTGCACCAAAGTGCTCACGAAAACAGATTGAAGGGAATGTGTTAAGGCCGGGGAACCGAAATTCCTGACGGTATGAGTTGGAGAGAAAAGTATTTGTGGTCCATGCCATCCTCGTGTTCCGCTGCCGTGCGATTCCAACGCCTGCCTGTTGCTGCCTCGAGTAGAAGATTGCGCCGCTTGAGCTGGCAACCCGCCACTCCTTAAAGAGCCGCGTTTGCCAAACAAAATTTTGATGACCTTTTAAAAACCATCTAAATTCGCAGTTGAATGGAATTGAGGCACGTTGGGTCCTCTTATTTGGGTCGAAGCTGTTTCTTACTTTGGTCAGGTTGAATATCTTTCCAACACCATTTTTATGCATTGGGTCAGCCAAGTTAAGCGACAGAACTAATCATAAGAGTTCCAGATTGAGAAAAACATTCGAAATTAAATAAAAAAATATGAAAGATGATTTTGGTTTAATAAAGATCGCATTAAATCTTACTTCTAACGTTTGCCGCAAGTATACGGAATGCGTTGAAATAATAATTTCAATTCAGTGTTAAGCATAAGGTTTTTTTTAATATTACGATTACTGACAATATTTCAGAATTTTATTCGGAATTTACTGTTATGGAATGCCACTAATCAAGCGAAATACCGTCGATTTTTTATCAATTTATTTTAGCTAGCTCATAAACAGCTGTTAATAGCCTTTTACAACGAGAGCAATAACGATAACGAATACGAACATACACAACCACGCCCTCGGCCAGATTTATTGAATATTTATCCATCCGTTATTCCTTATAATTACGCTCAAATTTTCAAAATCCTCGCGAATCTTGAAAATTTCACTCAATAAACGTGATTCGTCACGAACTGCTTACTTCGCGTCCATATTGGCCAACTTACTCTATCCACTAAAAATGGCCGCAATAGAACTACCCCTCTGTATCTCCGCCCCCTCCCTCCCTTCTCTATGCCTCTCCTTCTCTACGCCTCCCTTCTCTATGCCTCCCTTCTATACGCCCATCCCCCAACTGTATTTATGAATATTTCATTTTATGTACTATTGACGGAACACACATATGCTGGTCCGAGGGGAGGAGGGGTATCATACCGAAAAATAGCCGCACGTAATTCTCAAAAGGTGGTTAAAATGTGTTAGTTTTTATATCTTTTATTTTATAAAGAACGAAAAATAACAAGCTAAAATCATCTGGATATAATATTTTAGAAGGAAAATATCGCTAGCATGGAAATTTTCCAAGGAACACCTATTTACAACGCGCGAAACAGTTTGGGAAACGCTGTCCTAGGGAATAGTACCTTAATTTTCCCTTGTTTTTCCCCACATAAAAACAAATCTCTTTTCATTTCCAAAATTGCTAACTTGGCGTTGTATTTATGTAGTAGTTTATTTTATGTAACCTTTTATTTTATTTTATTTTTTGTTACTTTCTTCCTATTTGTAATTGATAATGAGTTAGATGGAAGAAGAGACTGCTTAGTCTCAATCTCGCCCAAATAAAGACGGATATCTATCTATCTTATCTACGCTCCCTCCTCTTTTCCCCTCCTCTCCGCTCACTCCGCCGCCTCTTCCTGTTCTCTCCCTCTCTCTGATTCCCTTCAAATCGAGACGGCGCTTTCTCCTCCTTACTTATTCCTCCTTCCCCTCCTCCCTCTCGCACGCAATCAAACTTTCTTATCTATCGCACGCCGAAACTCCCTTCGCCTCAATCAAACCCCTCCTTCCTCCCCCTCACTCCCCATTCTTCCCTCCCTCGCCAAACATTTTCCCTCCTTAGCGTTCCCTTCTATTACACCAATCTCGCATTCCCTTCCCACTCTCCATTCCGAAATCCTTTCCCACTTTCCCTTTCCTACAGCTGCGTGTGTGTGTGTGGCGGGCAATGGGAGTGAGAGGATGCTGCTAGGGTAACTCAGATTGGGACTTCTACTTCTATTGAATGTTAGGGAGGGTGGGTGGGAGGTATGCGGGGAAAGATGTCCTCCCGGGGCCCTTTGATGCTGGGGATGATCAAGGAGATTGGAGAGGTTAGGGTCGAGGGACGCATTCCTTGGATATCTCCTGGACCGGATACGAGAGTCATATTTTCCGCAAGAAAACCGGAGATTTAATTTTGGCGATCATTATGTTTATTTTCAATTTCGTTTTAAAAAATCAAAGGGTGTAAAAATCCACGCAGACTCTGAAATGCATTATCACCAACCGGATAACAATAATTACATGCACATATACAGATAAACATAGCTTCCGATTCAGTTCATTTATGTGACAAAAATAAAGCGTAATAAACTATAAACAACAATCTCATTAAAATTGATTGTTTAAAAAAAAAATTCATGAATGTTATCTACTATCGATTTGAATTTTAAATTTGAATTTAAAAAATACTGTTTGAAAGATGTTTATTTTTAGCAAACTACATCGTACTTCTAACACGCAGATCGATTGATGAAATGTCTTATGACACCTTCCATTGTTTTTCATATTTTATCGCTTTAATTATCGATTTTGAAGATAGCGTCGTATTTTAGGAATCGTCGATGTCATAAAATACACAAAAATATATGCATATTATAATGAGAAATTTTTTCATCAAACCCCACGCAACCGTAGTAAAAATATTTGTAATATATTTTCTATGATCGTGTAATGTCTTAATCGATTTCAATTTTTTTCAATTTTTTATATTACATCTTATACTCCGTTGCAAATTAACTTTGAGTTTATGTCAGGAAATTGCATTAAATTAACTTTTTTATTTTTAATACATATTATGTTTGACAAACGTTAGCCGAGAGAATGATACGAACGCCTTTGATAAATACAGTATTTTCTCTGGTCCTCTGGAAATTGAGTTAAAGGAAACGCACAACCTTCTACGCTGCTTGGCTTCGTCTGAAAATGCGTATGTGACGAGCTTAATTATTTTTAATCGGAGATTTCACATTTTATTCCTCCATACATAAAATTCAATAAAATTTCTTAAATGAGATCGATTTCAACAATAAATGGAGCTATGTCGGTCATACGATTAGATTTTCGCTCAGAGAAGTCTGCAAACCAAAATGGTTGAAAACATACCATAAAATAAATATAGTATAAATCGTCTGCAGTGGAAATCCATATGATTCATCGATTTTTCCAAGCATACCAACCACTAAGCTTCGATCCCACGAAAAAGCTTTTCTCACAACAACGGTTCAAAAACCACTTCGGTGCGGAGCATAAAAAACACCTCTGCTCGATACTTGATGGCGAGTTTGAAGGGGTTCTCGAACTCAACGTAAACAAGCTTTAGGAGTTCCTTAGCAACTCATAATCGGATTTTAGGTTAAGAGGATTCGTGGAAAACAGCCCACTCAATACATCCTTTAATATTTTGTCTCGCCCTCAAGATCGGCCGATCGACTCGATTCTATTTCGAATTAAGACGCCAGACAAAAGAGCATCAACTTCCTTCGCCGCAAAAGAGTCGTTCACTTTTTACCCGCCGACTGCACAATGCCACATAATGGTGTCTCCAAAGAACACAGTGACTCATAAATCTTTTAGTAATATTAATTATAATAAATTGATAAGTATATCAAAATCAATTCGATTCTTTCTGAAATTATAAATCACAAGTACATATATACTTCGGGATTATATCGCCGATATGTTCAGGGCCGCCTTAAGGCATTTGGAGGCCACAGACCCTAACTTTTTTGAGTCCCCCTCCCCCCGATTTATAGAACACGTCTTATTCATCAATTTTTTTCATTGATTTAAAAATGTTGCGACGGTCACTACCTATCTGATTTCATAATGAATAACCATATACAGTATTACGCTATTGAGGGGGTTAGCGGATGGGGGAATAAAGAAATACTGGAAAAATTAAAATATCAAATAAACAAAAAGTATAAACTCACGATTTTATATTAGGTATATATTTATTAAAAATCCAGTGTATTAAATCAAATAGGCTATTTTTTCTGTTTCTTTCCTCATGTCTAACAGTTCATAAGTATTTCTGACTTTTGATAGTTTTATTTCTCCTCTCTAACTTTTGAGTCCCTCCTCTAAAGTGAGACCCATGCGACCTTCCCCTTAAGATGGATATGGTTATGTTTCAAAAGTTAAGAAACACGCTAATCCTCGACATGAGTGCAGCAACGAATGAGTCGTTTCTCCGGCGAAAGCAAATTTCTTTTCCTCCGCATCAAAGTTCTCCAGCGCCCCAAGCAGTCGGCTGCCGTGTGGCACGTGAAGGTCCAGTCGTTTTCCTCAGCATACTCTCAAAAGGGAGGAGGGCTCTTCCCTCCCCCTCTCCTCCCTCCCTTCTCCCTCCCCCTTTCTGCCCTGTTACAACGCCATCCTCTCCACTCCCCCTTTTATCTCGTCAGCCAACCCCACCCGTCTTTAGGCCTTACCCACCAACTCGCCAGCTACAACTTTGACTAAACTCCTTAGCAGAGAATCATCCCCCACCTCCCTTCCCATTGTCTCTCGGCTTCTCCCCATTCCCTCTCTCTTTCTCTCTTTCTGCCTCCTTTATCTCTCTCTCTCTCTCTCTCTCATCTCTCTCTCTCTCTCTCTCTCTCTCTCTCTCTCTCTCTCTCTCTCTCTCCCTCTCTTCCCCTTATCTCTGATGCTGGCGTTACTTCAGTCCTCTTAATCCTCCCCTCTCGGGCGCCAGCCACCGCACCTCCACCCCTCTTCCCCTCTCCCTTCTCCACCTCTCCATTCTCCCCCTCCCCCCTTCTTCCCCTCTTCCCTTCTCCCCCTCCCCAGCTTCTCATTCCGCACACGCACTCACACAATATCCATCGCCTCCTTATATCCCGCCTCCTTTTTCTACTCTGGGTAACACAATGCAGGGAAGAGGGGACAACTCGTCAGCAACGCAAGAAGCAAGGAGTTTGATATCATCGCGCAAAACCTAAGGAAATAATGGTATACGGCTAAGAAAACTGTGCGTGCAAATGTACCTATGTATGTGATGTACTTATGTATATCTTTGCGTGATTATAATTTTTTATTAGTGATATTATATTGTACCTTTCTTTCTTTTATTAATTAGTTTTATTAGTTATCTTGGCTTAACGACTGTAATGAAATTAATCGAAAAGAATATTATTATATTGTCTCTCGTAATTATAAGATTTATCTTTTTAATCACATAACTTAATTCTTTATCTAACTAAAATTTTATTTTCCTCAAATTTCGTTCTGGAGTATTGCACAGGTTCGTTAATGAAGACACAAAAATTATTTTTAAATATACCAAGATGTTTTATCATTATCTGTAGAGCTAATATCGCTGTCATGTAAAGCCCATTTTACTAACCAAAATCAAAATTTCGGCGTTGCTAATTAATTTCGCTGAAGTCAATTTTCAAATTGATATAGAGAGAGCCGTCCAACATTTTAATAATCTCTTCAATGAACTCCTTGTCTCTTTAAAAATATATGCATAGACCTACTAAACTATGCAACTGATGAACGAGTGGAATCAATATGATAAGATTTATAATTACAAATTTCTTTTCATTATAAGGGTGCCTGGTGGTGTAATTATTGTATAATAATAAAAGATATTGAATTCCAAAACGAAGATCGTAGCAATTTACATAGTAAATATAATTCAAAAACTTTTGTATAGCATTCTAAGATGATTATTATAACGTCCATAAAATAACGCGTCGAGTAAATTAGACCGATGAAACAATGCCATACGAGACTCAACATCACAATTATATAAATTTCACATCAAAGCATTCCCATAAATTATTTGTAAAAATATTGATTGATTAACTTAACACAATCGAACAAAATTTGCATCTTAACGCCTTTCCACGGTTCCTTATTTTCAGTCTTAATCAACTGTCGGCAAAAAAGTTTCATTCGATTCGAATAGAATACCGTTTCAGAGCAATAAGTCGTCCTCTTATGAAAGAACGAAAGAGCCCTTTCAGCGACCACGAAAAACTGCGAGGAAATATCTCATATAATATGACGTGGCAGCTAATCCAGCAAACTCTTCAGCTTATCCACCTTCCCTCCGCCCGCGCTCCCCTCCCCAAATGAAACACGCTTCCACCGCACGCCCCCTCCTCCTCCCTCCGCCTCTCACCGCACCACGCTCTGGCTTATCTTTCCTTCATATCTTCCCCCACTCCGCCCCCCTCCCACCCCCCTCCCATCTCATCTTCATCTCAGCAGACCTCTTCTCCGCTCCTACAACTAACATTAACCCATTCACCCTCCAGCTCCAAGGGCAGTCCAAAACTTCTGCTTCTGCTTTGGACTTCCCCTCTCCCCCACCCCTCTCTCCTCCCCCGCACATCTGAACACTCCGCCCCTCTTCTTCTAACTCCGGCCGTACTCGTTCTCCTTACGTGCCTGCTTCCCTTCATTCCCTCTTCCCCCGCACACACACACACGCTCTCTCACACACATACACCCATACACACTTCTGACTTAACCCTCCCTTTCCCTCTTTCCTCAAACTCCTTATCATGTCCTTTCCCTTCTTCCTTCCATCTCTCTCTCTCTCCATCTACTCCTTCAGCCGTCCCTTTTATGTTAAAGACCCAGAGCGAACGAGAAGCTCTGCTCTCCTTCCCTCTAACCCTCCCTCCCTCTCCCTCTTACCCTCTCTCTCCCTCTTGCTTGACGAGCCATCTCGGCAGAAGTTTCCTCCAAAGGGTTGCATTAAAAAAGAATAAGGCCGCTTTCATCTTCCCGCCATATATATATCTCCCTCCTCTCACTCCCTGAGCTATCTTTACCTCCATCTCTATCTCCTATCTCACTGCTCTTTATACCCACTCCGTTCCTCTCTCTCTCTCTTTCTCTTACACGAACTCTTAATACGCGTTAGCTGTATCCTCCCCGTCCTTCTCTCCTTTGCCTCGCAAAACTTACTTGCGTTTATGGAGGGATCGTATGCGTTAAGCACGGGCCGTTGCGCGCATGCGTTGGAAATGGAAGCGATGGTGACCGCGACGCAAGCGAGAGAAGAGGAACGAACGTATCGCGTTTAAATCTTTTTCGACAAAGTTTTTTTATCGGGGTGAGATTGATCCCTTTTAAATACGCGCGAATCCCATATCGCGAACACGTCACGCGATCACACATCCCCTTTCTTAATGTAATTTTGCGACTATGAACAAAAGAATAACTTCTCAAAATATCAAAAACTTCCAGATAACAAGTTGAAATTTATTTGCTATGAACATGATTTCTGAAGAATTCATGGAAGTGTTTGTTCACTTACTAACAGTTGACAAATTAATCGAAGAAGGCGTGACTTCGGGGAAGTAGGTAATATTATTCATATTAAATACGCACTTAGTACTTCTCCACAAAACTTGTGGAAAAGTACTAAGTTTGTATTTAATATGAATAACAGTTGAAAAGTTGCACTCGACTATTATCACGAAGCACCTCGAATAAATCCGTGTTATTAAAGTAAATAGGTAATTAATTTAAGCATACAAAAGAAATTTCTACAATTGAAGCCACGTTTATTTCTTAACCTTTCACTTATGGAGAATTATTTATCCTCAGATTAAAACGCCGAATTATCGTAATTAAATCTCCCGGTATTTATTTTGAACACTTTGGTATTGGAATGAAAATTTTTCTCTCAAATTATCCATTCATCTTTTAGTATAGGCGTGACAGCAGTCGTACAACAGCTTTTTTCCTTTTATTTGAACTAGCAGAGAGCCCGCAGTTCTACGAGTTGTCGGTGCTTGCATACTGCAAGCGTTAAAAAATCATCATATACCAAGATCAAACTCGTAAATAAACCGACACGATCTCCAGGGCAACAGCACTTCACTCACCTGGAGCCTTTATCTATTAAATAATAAATTCCATGAGTAATAGCAGTATATTTATAATTTTCCGTGAAATTAAGGCCATTATCCGTAATTTACAATTTCTCTGGCAACTCGTGTCCAAGTTTTCGTATTTCAAATTTCGTGACTCAGATCGCACTGCATGAGCAATAAGAATAATCATCATTAATACAATACCCTATAAATTAAATTTATGGAAAGAATAGGATATTTTCTGTAAAGATTATGGCATCATCATCCATGCCTTTAGCGCGTATTTGGATAAAAAATATCGAGAAATAGGTATTACGCCATTATATTTAACAATTGATAAGATTTAAAATTTCTCGAAAAACTATGAGACACAACGTTTAAAACACTTTTCATGTTTTACCGTAACCGCTATCAGGGTTGCTTCTCCTATTGTGATCCCTTATAGCCCTGGAGAAAAACAAATCTATTCGCTCCTTCCTACAGTCTATAACTCAAATTTAAACGCCATGTTTGTGCTTTCAGTAGTATGTGAGAATTGCAATTATCTATGATACCCTCAATCACAGTACGTGATGCAATTAGTGTTTTGGATAGAGTAAAATCTCACATATTATCGGAAAAAAATATTGGTGGTGATGTTTTCATAATATGCCTGATATTGAAAATTAGAGTTATATGTTTATGGTAATAAACTTGATGTTAATTCAATTATAGAAAAATGAAAAAATATATTTCCGTTAATCGAATTTTCTACAACTCGAATAATTTTGTTTTTCTTTGAGATTCGAGTTATAGAAGTTCCATTGTTTATATACAAATATTTGAAAATATATTTCCATAACTTGAATTTTCTATTACTCGAATAATTATTACTTTTCCTTGAGATTCGAGTTATGGAAGTTCAACTGCAATTCGTTAGGACGATATTAATTTCCATTAAAAGCATTAAATCACTTCAATCGTAACGTATAATATCAGATCCCTTTAAAAGCATTAAGGTCGTTGCCATAGGATTTAAAGATTTTCATTGTTGAAAAGAAGAAAAAATTCACACTTTTTCCGATTGAAAGCAGATATTTACGCTAATTCTGTAGGTATTTGAATTTTGCTTTCAAAAATTAAGAACTCCGTTCTTTCAGATAGACAACTGTTTTTTCCCGAATTCGTATCCAAATTTAAAGTAATTTAAATATGCATTTTTAGATAAACTTGGACTCAATCCCATGCTTTTCTTATGGGGTATTGAAATGGAACATTGGAGCTAAAAAGACGCCTTAAATATTAACTTATTCGTAATTTTCGATTTTTTTCGTCGGTTGAACCACTTTACTTACCAACATGCCAAATTTCAGATTTATAGCCCTTCTAGAAGTACCTAAGAGTTTTGTGTCAGTGAGTGAGTGAGGCATAAGTATCTATACAGGGTGTCCGGCGACTTTATGTCATAACTTCGGGATCTTATTCTTTAAGTGATTTTGAGTAAAAAATGTCATATGAACATGGGTCCGATTCTCATTTGTTACAAAGCTACGAGCAATTGAAATTATCTCGTACTTGGATTTGTACAACTTAATGGCTGAAAAAATGCATTCTTTAAATAATTATTCGTATACATTGATAATTGTTGAAAAATGTATTATTAAATAATCATTTTTTAGATTTATACTTAATCTATTGTTACAACAATTGTTCAAAATGGCCGCCTTCAGCTTGGATGCACAATCTGACCCGTTTGAGTAGGGAACGTGAAACAGCACGAAGAACTGCAGCATTATTAACGCGCCTGGCAGCATCGAAAATTCGCTGAATAAGTTCTTCCCTCGTGCTCACTTTGACTTCATACACAATGTTTTCATTGGCCCCCACACATGGAAATCCAACGGAGTGAGACCCGGAGACCTCGGTGGCCAATCCTGCGCACCGCCACGACCGATCCATCGGTTAATGAACTTCTTGTTAAGATACAGCGTTCCTACTAAAATGGTGCGGGTGCTCCGTCATTCTGGTAGTACATCTGAAGTCGTGTTTGCAGAGGAATGTCTTCTAAGAGACCCAGCATTTCATTTTCCAAAAAATCAGCATAAATGGCATCTGCCAGACGTGGCGGGAAGAAGTACGGTCCAACCAGCTGGTTCTCAATGACACCACACCACACGTTCACAGAAGAACGGAGTTGGAAGTTGCTTTCAACTGTTCCGCGAGGATTTTCGCGAGCCCATAAATGGTAGTTTCTCGTGTTGTTTATTCTATCACGAGTAAACTGTGTCTCGTTCGTGAACAAGATGTAACGGTTCAGGCGGGGGTGTGCATTTAACCAACGGCAGAATTCAAACCGCCTAGCCATATCCCCGGGTTGAAGATACTGAACTTGCTGGATATGGTATGATAAAGTCCCTCATCGTGTAATGTTTGCCAGACTCTTATTCGCGGAACGTTGAGGCGGGCGGACATTCTTCGTGTACTAAGACTTCGCTGAACCATTTGAATAATGTTTTCCTCATCACTCACATTAACTTGTGCTGGACGTTCAGCTCTCAAAGACACACGGAAATGAGCCATTTTCTCGTAAATGTCGGTGAACTTGAATAAAAGTACATCGATCTGGTGTTCTTCTTTGTGGAAATCGTCGTCGATATTCGTAAACGGCAGCAACGGAGTTTCCATCGCGAAACCCGTACACGAAGTACATATCCGCATACTCTTTATTTGAAAATGTAAACGGCATTATTGAAAGTTAATGATACCACACGCGTCACAGCGCACTACACTGAACGGTAGCTTACGTTCTACTGACATGCTACCTGCGAGCATGCAAATTACGTCCACGTCTGTTGTGCAAGCGTCATGCTTCTCACTGTTGTAACAATGGATTAAGTATAAATGTAAACGAATGATTATTTAAATAATACATTTTTCAACAATTAACAATGTATAAGAATAATTATTTTAAAAATGCATTTTTCAGCCATTAGGTTGTACAAATCAAAGTACGAGATAATTTCAATTGCCCGTAGCTCTGTAACAAATGAGAAACGGACCCATGTTCATATGACATTTTTACTCAAAATCACCTAAGGAATAAGATACTGAAGTTATGACATAAAGTCACCGGACACCCTGTATAATTATAGATGATTAAAAACATTACTACTTGATGTAATTTTTTATAATTGCTCGTATCGATTTTTAGTATTTACGGAGAAAAATAACACCATATATAATAAATTATACTCTTCTTAAGAAAACTACTGTTAAAAACGACTCCAGTTTACTTCAACGCTAGAGTTTGCGAACATACATTTAGGATTCCTAAAAGATCCTTTCAACTGAATAGAAGTATCAGCGTTTTGTCTAAATAAAGAAAATGAACTAAATATTTTTCGCCACTAGTTGAGAGCATATGGCCAGAAGAAAATTCTGCTAATAATTCGTATATGTGGATAACAAATATGCCTTCAAAGCAAAAGACCAACTAAAGGTACTTATGTTTGTAAACGAATAAGAACAAAAACTGCAAGGTATTTTGATAAAAAATAATAATATTAATTAAAAACAAGCAAAAAGTATTATACGTACATTTCAATAAAATTTTACATCTAGAAATTATATTAAATAACACGAAAGTGACATACTTGGTTCAAATCATTCAATCGGGGATACCACTTTACTGAAATGAAAATTAAACTTTTTGCTCGTAATATATTTGTGCAGAAAAATAATTTATTTTCAGAAGTTGTAGAAAAAATAAAACATTCCTGGCCGTGTACATTTTTTACCGGAGTTTAGGATAAAATCGTGACCAAAAATATTCCATTGGATATCTCCATAACATGTACTCATCTATTTAATGTCGTATGTTTCAGACCTATTATTGGCATAATATAAACTAGTATAAAATACACACAAAACAAATTAATCACATATGACGCAATACGCAACACTTTAGGCTGATCCAATGTATAAAGAACACAAACCTACAATCAGCGCGATTGACAACTATGCATATATATCATTTTGAGTATCTTTCCTGGAATCACATTACAAGTTTTCCCACATATTCACATAAGTCATCTTGCTATGCAGGGATTGAACTTTAGAATATCTGCAGGGATGTGATTGGATGCGATTTGACATTTCTTATTCGAATATTTGGGAATTCCCTTTCGAAAAGTTTTTCCTCTTTGCTAAAGTTGGTGTTATCAGTAAATTGGATTTAATTGGCGGCGTATCTCATCCGTCTTACGAGTCGGAGAGGAAAATGTCACGGTTTTGGCAGCATTGAGCAACAAATATGCTACAGTATAATCAAAAGCTGAAGTTTTTATAGCCATAATTTATAATCAGCTACGATTGACTGTTACGATTATGCGCATTACAAACAGTACATGTTTCGCGTAAATTTAAATAAGGAACTATAAATATAAATGAGAAGATGTTTGAATTTCAGTTCCAATCAAGAAGCAGGAGTAACATTTGGCTGTTTTCAAGACTCCGCATAACAAATACTGAAAGAAATGTCACTCTATTTTCCACAATCAAAGGCTTTATCGTGATAATTTAAGGGAGTGTTAGATGCAGAAATCGTTTCCCGACTGAGAGCTAATTTTGAAATCAAAATATCTGGTGAGCCAGATATATTTATTGTTTATTATAAGAGTTGTTGGTGTTTGTATACTTTTTTCTGATTAAAATCAATTTTCTACGCCAATTCGCCAAGAATTTCAATGTAGTCTTCAAAAATAATAATTAGCATTGTTTCAGTTATACAACTGCTTTAGTCTAAAGATTCTATCGTAATTTTAACTAATTTTAAATTGCAATTTTATAAAACCCTGCACAGATTTCCACACTTCTTATGGGTATTGAAATAGAAAAATGGAGTCGAAAATAACACTCGAAAAATTGATATTTTTGGAATTTTCGATTTTTCCTGTTTGTTATACACAATGACCTATCATCCTGCAATTTTTTAGGTCCGTAGCAATTCCAGAAGTATCTTAGGTTTTATACCATATTTCTTATGCCCTATGTAAGAAGCAGCTATGTATAATAAATTTGCTATTTGCGTAGACATTTCACTAATATAAGTTTCAATAAATGGATTTAAAATAAAAGTGGTGGTTGGTTGAATCGCGGGGAAATCAAACTTCAAAATTTCTCTTTATCTCTTGTTGATGTTTACAGTAGATATTATTGTCTAATTTTATTCTTGCGCCCTTTTCTCTAAGATGGGAAAATTACTGAAGACTCCGACTTTTAAAACTTTCTGAAGAAGCAGAGAATTCGTTTAGCTCCATAAAGTAGGATGCGTTAGGTGTTGTTCAATGAAAACAACAACACACAACACAGTTTAGAATAACTTTGTCATCATTCCACATAACAATATACTCCTACGACGGGTTTCAATGCATTCGCACCATCATCAAGTAACAAGAATCAAAAAACATAAGGCTTAGAACAGAACAGAAGGGTAGGGAAGGGAGAGAAAAGGTGAGAAGAGGAGGGGGAGGGAGGGAAAAGGTGGGGAGAGTAGGGGGAGGGAGATAAAATGTGGGTAGATGAGGGGGAGGGAGAGAAAAGGTGGGGAGAGGAGGGGGAGGGAGAGAAAAGGTGGGGAGAGTAGGGGGATGGAGAGAAAAGGTGGGGAGAGTAGGGGGATGGAGAGAAAAGGTGGGGAGAGGAGGGGGAGGGGGAGAAAAGGTGGGGAGAGGAGGGGGAAGGAGAGAAAAGATGGGGAGAGGAGGGGGAGGGAGAGAAAAGGTGAGGAGAGGAGGGGGAGGGAGAGAAAAGGTGGGGAGATGAGGGGGAGGGAGAGAAAAGGTGGGGTGATGAAGGGGAGGGAGAGAAAAGGTGGGGAGAGGAGGAGGAGGAAGAGAAAAGGTGGGGAGAGGATGGGGAGGGAAGAAAGGAGGGGAAGTGTGGGAAGAGGGGAGGTGGGGTTAACGCAGGTTTGTTGTTTAGGAAAGAGATTAGCGATATTATAACTTAGACTGTTTATCCTGCGCCACCGAGATGCGTTGCTGATTGGAGAGAAGAAGAATAGAAGGACTGGATGGCGATGTTTCCTTGTTTTTGGCGGAGCAATTTCATTACTAATTGGGAGGAATTCCGGACTTTTCGGCAATGTAGGAAGTAATTTTCAACTCTTTTGTGAAGTTATCCGGCGACAGAGGGATATTGAGAAGTCTCTGAAGTAGGGAGCGAAAAGTCAGTGGCGATGATTAGATAAGTAAGGAATCACGTGATCGGTGTATTTAGGCATACGATAAATGGAAAAGTCAGTTTTGTTGTTGGTAATTATTATTGAAAGTTCAAAAAAATTAAGGTAGTTGTCGGTTTCCGATGCGTGGGTAAACTTAATGGTGGGTTGGAGACAATTCATGATATTTAAAAATAAATCCATCTGCCTGATAATGCTCATCCAAATACATAAAGTGCCACCCACATATCTAAACCATTAGATATTATGTTCTAATTAGGTTGAATTCAATTTAAATACATTTTGTTCAATGCTGTCCATAAAAATAACAGCCACTGTTTTGTATGTAAAAATAATCATTGAAGAGAAAATAGTTGAAATTGGTACATAATCGCACCAAAGTAGAAAGTTCACCTAAAAACACTGTCATATTAGCAAATAAGAGTAGATCTTCCAACTTGTCCACTAATTCACTCGCTGACGCACTCGTGAAGTGTCCCGACCTTTTTGGAGCCTCCTACCAAGTCCCAAAATTTCTACGAATCACCTCCCCATGTTAAGCTCATACATGTTTCATTCGTTGCCTCTTTTTTTCCTTTGAAGTGTTAATCAGAGCTGTGCGCGGGTTCAAACAAGTTATAGGTATAAATAAGCGTATTGTCCTACTCAACTTGCGGACCCCGAGAAATCACGTGCAGATCCCTAGGGATTCGGGCAGTGTTGATTCCCGGGGAGGGAGGATTTTCACCCACTGTGGATTAAAATTCCCCCCAGAGAAATTATTAAATTTAATTTAATTTATTTAATATGAAGAAATGATATTGGTCCCTTAAATAGAGAATATGGTGGTGATTGGTCGAAAGTGCCAATGTCGACCAATCACAAAATGAAAGCATTGTGAAATGATACTCGTTCATTTAAGTATGTAACCGAAGCCGAATTAGAAGACAATAAGAAGAACCTCTTGGAATTAATTTTAAAATCCAATATTGGATAAGCAAAACTGAAGACTTTGTGCGTAAAATTATGTTGCATTCCGTTGTCCACTACCAGTGCTGAACGCTCATCCAGCATAATCAATGGATTCATGACGAAGTTAAGAAATAGAATGGGTTACTTATACAATGATATATTCAATTCTGTGAGTTATACTATGCATATTACAAGCATGTGAATTAATAATTTGCTTGGTATTCACATATTAAGCATTCCAAAGACTTTTATAGTAGTAGTGACGTTGTTGAAATGTCATGTAAAATTTGCAATGTGATTTGAATTTAATACGATATTTTTATAACTATAATCAAAAACTATTTATGTCGTTCAAACATCAAACTAATGTGTATTTTAAAAATACCTCCGAAGATTTCATTTTCCCTTCAGGTCAACAATGTCTGGGTTCAGCACTGGATTCGGGGACCTCCAGTTGAGAAACACTGATCTAGAGGACACGTAAACAGCGCTTCAGCCGCACTTGAAGCACACCGCACGATTCGTCAACGGCGGTTCATTCCTCCTTCGCCGGGAATAGGAATCGACCATCTCAATTCAAATATTTCACTCGAGAAGTGATCACGAATCCGAAACGCAAATCCATGATGCAAACAAATCAGCTTTAACATAAACTCTTAAAACAAAGCGTAGACGGAGGCAAATATCAGCATGATTAGCGAGCGAAGCAAAACATCGTTGCACACACTCTCACTAGAACTTTTGATTTTCCGAAAGCCATAAGTCTTCTCGGTCACGGCTTTAAAACTTTCAGCGAGCGATGGCTGCGTGGAAGAGGAAAGAAAAGGAGAGAGAGGTGAGAAGAGAGTGGGCCAAGTGAGGTGATAATTGATGAGTCACTCTCTCATCGCCGCCTCTCTCTCTCTCTCTCTCCCTCTCTCTCTCTCTCTCTCTCTCTTCCTCTCTCTCTCTCTCTATCCCCCTCCCTCAATCTCCCCCTTTTGGGAAAGGGTGTTCCGATTGTGTTTGCAGTCGGCCGGGCGCTGTTTGAGGGCGTCGAGAGATGGGCTGGCAAACAAACGAGAGAGAAAGAGAGGTGGTGCCGAGATGGTGCCTTGTGGAATAAGTGATCGCTTTGGGGAGATGACGCACAACTTTCACCCACATACCACCGATTTCAAATGGCCGCCAAGATCTCACACTCACAGAGATGCGTTTTCAAACACTCTTTCCAGGTGCTATAATTAACATTCAACTACTATCCCTATTTTGTGGTCACATAACTACTACGTATCATGAGGTCAAATGTGACCCCATTTTTTTAAATTAAAATAAAACAGTAAATTTCAACTTTATCTAACCAATTTTTTAGTGGAGGAGAGGTATAAGAGAGAGGCAATCAGTTCATTTGGAAATTAAATGCAGCAATATACTGTTAAAAAGGTATTTATTTATAAACTGTGCAAACTGATAGTACAAGAAATGTATATTGCTTTGATGCCACAGACTAATAGAAATCGTTCTTTAAATTAAAAAATATATTTTCATATTGCGCAACAATAGATTAATTATTTGTAAAAAAAGAAAAAACATGTTAAAATATTAAATATTTTTCAAGCTGAATTACTTATCATTGTCTAAATATTAACTAAGAATTCTCCCCTTCCTCACACAAACGCTACTGCTATTTTGAAAGTATGAAATAAAAAAATTATAGTATTGTCTTTTTCTTTTATTTGCTTTAATCCAATTGAAAAAAGGGTTCAAAATATCATATTATGCATAACAATCCTTATAATGCCATAGAGAGACAAGAAAAATAAGACACATTGATTACTCTATGACATTGAGTATGCTTATTAACTTACGCCGGTGGAGTAGTGGTTGAAACACTCCTCAATATATGTATTATGTAACACTAAAGAAGTGTTGACACATGATAAAATACATTGGCATAAGAGCGAGAGACGTCTGAAGGCATCGTAGCCTATATCTTGCACTGGTTTTTGTGTGAGAAATGCCTCTTCTCAGCGTTATAAAGCCGTATTGTAGAAGTCGTAATTCCCTTTTTTGGGTTCTTAACTCTTAAATGCTACACCAGGGGGTCGGTGACGTTATTTCTGTCGGGTGTCACTCTTTTTCAATATTCATTATTTGCGACACTCCGCGCGTGCCACCTTAAAATTCACTTGGTCCGAAACTCTTACGAAAAGTGTTTTTTATATAATAAAACATCCTGAATGTAATGCGGTATAAACTACATTATTGATTACAATTGAAATAAAAGTAGAATTGATTTAAAATACATATTTTTGTAATTCTTCCCTAAAATATCGTGCTATGTAAAAGCTCTTCGCGTGCCACCTTTTGGCACGCGTGCCATAGGTTGCCGACTCCTGTGCTACACTATGGGTGAAAAATCACCCAGAGCAGCTGTGTATGCTTATAGCTCAAGAAGGTACGGAGTAAACATCGCCCCCCCCCCCCCCCCCATAGATATGCCCTCCTATCAGAAGATAGCTCTTCATAAAGTGATTTTTAATATTTTTTGTTAAAATTCATTTTGTATCATTACCAATTTTGCACTGCTTACGTGTGCTGTACAAGATATGAACATATTTAATAAAAACATAGGTACTTGCTGTTAAAAACATTTAGTCATACTAAATGCGCATACGAAAGCTGCCGGGTGAAAATTCATCCATGTGTAGTAATAGCGTGATTTTTAGAAGTGTAGTCTTTAAGGGTTAATGCGGGCGTCAGAGGCCTTCGTCAGTATGGTTTGAATGTTTGGCGAGGGGGGGCCTAAATCTCGGGGGATTGCAGGGCCTATCTGTACGCCTCTGGCAGTTTTGGCAGGTTGTTGAATATTTATTGTCATTAGAGCGTGGGCACAGGAAACATCTCTTCCGTTTTCTTGTTTCTTGTTTTGCCGATAGTCCAGTTGTTTCTTCTGTAGGTGTTTTTGAGATTTTGCACAGCAATTGTCTGTGTTCTCGTGGAAGAGATGTCATTGCTCTTTTTTCAAACGAACCATGACAATGGCCATGCCAATATTATTAATAAATAGATGACTTGATAACTTGTTGTCCGGATTAGTGGCAGTGACAGAAAATGTGGCTATTCACAAATGATATATCCAAAATAGTATTCCATAGTACAGACCGAGACTAATATAATTCCGGATTCGCGCGAACATAAAATCTAAGGAAATATTTCAAGTTTAATGCGGCTAATATGCACAATTATAATTATCACTTATTTAATGAAAAGACGTATGACAGGTTTTGGAATGTCGTAATAATCCTTTTAGTCAAGATAGGAAAGTTCTCTTGAAAGAGGGGGAATCATAATAACAAAAAATGGAGAAGTTAGGACGGTACGATATGATGTACGCTAGAGCACTGGAATTAGAAGAAAAGAAGTCTAATGGAATTCGTGGTAAAGGAATTATGAATACGGATGGGAAGATAGTCTCAGAAACAAAGGATGCAGCACAGGTATGGGAAGAATACGTTAAGGAACTATACAGCAAGCAGGCAGGATCGGCAAAAATAAAGCTTGAGGATGAGGAAAACATTGAAGAAGACAACTTAAGACCAAGTATTATGGAGAGCGAAGTAGACAAAGCGATAGTGGAACTAAAGAAAGGAAAAGCCACAGGCAGCGATGGGATACCGACTGAGGTACTTAAAGTCATGGGATCAGGACTAAACGGGAGAGTGGCCTCGGGATTTCCTAGAAGTAACAATGATCCCTCTAAAGAAGAAGCCAAAGGCAATGCAGTGTAAAGACTACAGAACGATAAGCCTTCTATCACATACGTCAAAGATCATCAAGAGGATTCTTAATAAATAATAATTAAAAATTATAAGAAAAGTAAAATACGTGGATGATCAAGTACTTCTAGCAAGAAAGGAAGAGGAACTCCGGAAAATGATAAATAGACTAGTAATATCAGGTAGAAAATACGGTATGGAAATAAACACAAAAATCCAAGGTCATTCGAATATCGGGTAAAGAAGAGAATCTGAACATAAGTAATGAAGGAAAGCCTTTAGAACAAGTTTCAGACTATAAATACCTTGGAAGCAACATAACAAGAGAAGCAAAATGTACGGATGAGATCAGGACTAGAATAGGAAAAGCAAAAGCGGCTTTCAGAAGAAAGAAACACCTACTTACGGGGAATATAAGGGAAGATATCCGCAAGAAGTTCATTAAATGCTATGTATGGAGTATAGCTTTGTGCGTGGCAGAAACATGGATGCTAAGGAAAAATGACATCAAATACTTGGAAAGCTTTGAAGATAAAATGGACAGATGGGATGAAAAGCGATGAAGTGCTACGAAGAGTAGGAGAGAAGCGAATGATTATACAGGCTATTAGAAAGAGGAAGGTAATCTGGGTCGGACATTACCTGAGGAGAGAGAGAGCGTATGATTAAAGATGTGTTAGAAGGAAAACTAGATGGAAAAAGGGAAAGAGATAGGAAAAGGTTTCAGCTGATAGACGATTTTGAAGGGAAAGAGAGTTATCAAGATATGAAGAGGACAGCGGAAAATAGGAGTATATGGAGAACCAGGTTTAACCATGAATAATCACGGACCTGTTTACGGACAGACTACCTATGATGATGATCTAAGTGAATGTTATGTCAGTCTGGGAATATCTATTCCTGTTGTGACGCCACCTCAGCCTTCAGGGTTTATTATTGTATAAAATACGACGTATTCTTGCGTATCGACCGGAGTTAGCAAAGATTATTCCGTGTCTTGGGCGATATTTTGAACGTACTATAATAATTCGCCATTGGTATTTAACAGCCATACTTGCATAGTGATGATAGCGTAAGCAGGCCCATGAAATTGTTTTTTTTGTCCAAGTGAGGGGTTGTTGGAGGAGAGCTGAAGCAAACTCGCTGCGCAGTTAGTTCTTATAGTATAAGTACGAATGGGTTTACGAATATCGAATCGACGATTTCATCGGTTTTATCAAATTCCCCGGTTCAATAGTATTTATTACATAACAGAAATATCAAAAGTTACAAGGCACAACTCTCAAAAACAGTCGAGATATATGGGTTTAAAAAATTAAAAAAACACCATTGCAGAGTTTCTTCCATTACTTGCTACTTGATAGCATTCTTCATATATTCCACGTTAAAAATCGACGTAACAAGTCAGTTTGGCTGACGGAATTCACGATATTGTAATGGCTTATATTTGCTCAGTGTTACATCTGTCTATTTGCGAGCAAATACGCGTTTGACCAATTTTTCTTACCCATGAAACTTATCAAAAATAAACAACGTACACGACTCACAATAATCTAGAAAATCTGTTGATATTTGCAAGAAAAATTTACAACGCGATATATAGAAGTTAACGGAATTGATATTACACCAGAGATCGCATTAAAGATAAGATTTAATCAGTTTCAATTTCAAAGGTTTTATTTATCTTTAACAGGTTTATACATTAAATATTTGCACTTTACAATTTCATTTTAATTACAGGACCTATTTTAGACAAAACCCTGCTTTAGGCTGAAGGCCTCTTTTCGGTTGTCAAGTTCATTCTAATTTTATTAAATTCTTTATCCATTTGGTAGTGTATATTTTGAACTTTAGATTTCTCCGAGGGCATTTTCCTGGCACTCGCCCTAGGACGGAAGGGAAACCCGGCAAAAACCTTCCTTAGGCAGCCTAACTGGATATTATTGATTGATACATGGTACAAATTGACGAATAGATAACTGGACGAATTAACAATATAAAATATAGAGGTAACAATGATAACAAGACTACATAACAATATAAAATTGTTATCATATCCTTATAATCACATGTCGCATGTTTAGAACTAACAATAAGTAGCGCATTGACAATATGGCCTTGGAAAAACGGCGCACGACAGGTAAAAGATTAAAAAGCGCTGATCCTGTCGTTATGTAACTGTTGAGTTACCAAGATTTCGATTCCAAATTATTCCTCGTCAGAGGGGAATCAAGGAATACTTTTAAATTTCTGGGTGAATTTCAATTAGATATGAATTCTCAAATTGTATTTTTTATTTAAAGAGGTTTTCTCGGAGAAAGAGGAATTGGCCCCGAAGTGAGGCACTCCCGCCATGCCCTTCGCCTCCTCCACACGCCTTCCTCCACACGCCTTCCTCCGCACCCTCCAGTCACCCTACACCTCCCGAACGTCACACGTTTTAGGATACGTGCGCACACGGTCGTGACGTTGCCTTGAACAAACGAATTCCCGTGTGCTCGTTGTCCACCATTCAAAAAATCCTTACAAATCTAAGAATGGAAGGATGTGAGAAGATGGAGAGTTTGGGCGGGGGAAGAAAATAGGGAAGGGTGAGGGAGAGGGGGAGAGAGAGAGAGGAAGGGAGAGGGGGGAAGGGAGGGAGAGGGAATAAGGAGGTTGATGGGAAGGAGAGGATGGAGAGAGGGGAGGGAGGGAGAGAGAGAGAGGAAGGGAGAGGGGGAAGGGAGGGAGAGGGGACAGAGAGGTTGCAGGGAAGGAGAGGACGGAGAGAGGGGAGGGAGGGGGACAAGTTTATTTTCCGGGAGCGTCAGGGAGTACCAAGGGGGTGTCCTCGGAACTGGAATTGGGCGAATGTGAAGGCAGTGCGTTCTGAAACTGCAAGAATGATAAGCTAAGTGGAAAGCGGTGTTGGCGAGACCGTTTGGCGAAACTGATGTATCGTATGTACTTTCAAGAATCCTTAATACAGGAGCATACTCCGTGAAGAAGTTGCACAGAGACGGAGGGAATCGTAAGATCGGATGAACGCACGGAAATGATGGTGAACAGATACAAAAAATATAGAATCCGTCTATAGTATAAGTTTTACGGATATCACATAATGTAAATCTTTTCTTTAAATTCCGAATAAAAATAGGAAAGAAACAGAGGTTAATGTAACTAAAATTATAGTATTTCAACAAGAATCTAAAAATAAAGTAGCCCTAAATTCAGTAATGATCGAGTTAATTCACGGCCATCTTCATTACATTATGGAAACTAAAAAAATTCTATATGGAAACAATAAATTATAGATTAAAAAAGAGTGGAATTAGGTTTCTTTCACGAAGTTGTGTAACTACGATAGGGTAAGCCACCACAGATGCAGGCAGGAACAGATGCAGGCAGGAACAGATGCAGACAGGAAGGAGGCATAAATCTATGGAGCAAAGTGTGTAAAAAATCCAGTTATGTTTACATACACAGAAATATTTTTAATGCAAATATATCGCAGAATTGTTTGAAAATTCGATCATTTAAAATTGTCCCTTGAATAATCAAACAGTCCCGTAACAATATTTTGAGGAAGCTAAAACGTCATCATGCGTATTTCGCTCACAAAATAAAAACATATACATGAGATGTTAAACAATATATTTCACAAATTTCCACAAACAAGATGAAGCTATTGTCTTAGGAGCATGAGTTCTGTTTAAAAAGTCGTCATCATATTTACAAGCAAAAAGTGAACTAAAAACTTAATCAAATTTTTATACATACAGTTTTAATTTAAACTATTCTTTGACTTTCGTCAACAGTATTTGTCTATCAATATCTTACTCAACCATTTCTTCTCCCTCGGTTTTATTAATAGTTCTCTTCTATTTTTTCCACAGATATCAACATATTTTCATTTCTCCCCATTCCAACTTATTAAAATCTACTCCATACCCACGTCTCAAAAGCTTCTAATATGCGTAGACCCTGGTCCCTCATAATCCACGTCTCACAGTCATTAAATACTAAACCACCTACCATCGTTTCATGTCTGGTTTCCAATCTACTACTAGCTGTTTTATAGTTTAAAATGGTTGAATTCAAATGGATTTGAGTTACTGTTAAAATTTTACTTATTGCAAGGATAATAAAATATATATAAATATAGTAAAAATAATTACCTTAGATTCAAGAGAAAGCAGCTCCAAGAAAAATTTGCGACAAAGCGGCTTGGACTCGAAGAAACCCGCTGTGAAAAAACATGTACGAGAAAAGGTGTTCAAAAATCTTTGAAAGGCTGTAGGGTACTTAGCTACGATCCCTGTTATCTGACTTTTAGTTTTACTACAAACAGAAGTGTACCACATCACCATTTTGCGTGAAATGCAGCGAGACGTTGTCTAATCATTGCACGAAGCCTTCTCTTTTGAAAAGTCACTTTAACATAAAACATCCCGAACTGAAAGACTAATCAATTAATTTTCACAAGAAAATGTGAATGTCTGACAAAACAATTGCTAATATGAAATCGTACTCCTGAGTCTCTCAACAACCTTTATTGGCTTCTTTTGAAATCGTAATACATTTAGCGGCAACGACGAAGAAACAGTTGCTGAGAATCTCGTAATTCCCGCTGCTATTAGAATCGCTGCAATCATGTTTTGTAAGAAAGAAGTCAATAAAAACAAAACCATCCCACATTCGAACGACACCGCATCAAGAACAATTAATTAGCAGAAGACACGCGGGCAGGAATCCAGGGAAATCATTTACGCGCATCTCCTTAGAGCAGGAGCACAAGCGGCGCAATGTGGATTCGATCTTCTCCAGCCACCGACAGTTGTCTTTGTGATCGTCCGCTGAACGGAGGCGAAGTCACGAGAGCCCTCAACGGATACCTTCACCCCATTCACAAAACCTCTCTCTCTTTCCTTCCTCCATCACTCAGCCTGCAACGCCCTCGGGTATAGTCAGACGCGTAGGGAGATATTATTAATATCTCTTGGTCCTTTTTCCGCGGACCAAACGACGTGGGAGGACCGCAATAGCGGAAGCATCCTCCCTCACTCTCTCTCTCTATCTCTCTTTATCTATCTCTCTCTCTATTTCTCTCTCTCTCCCTTTCACCCAGCCAACTTCTCTTTCTCCCTTTATGCTCTCGCCTTGGCTGAAACGCCACGGATTTTTTAAGACTCTCGCTTTGTCCGCGAAAGATAGGAAGTGTGAGTGCGTGTGTGCAGATGTGGAGATGGGAGGGTGGAGAGCGGTTATGGGAGGAAGAGGTGCTCGCTTGTACTCTCCCGAAAGAGAACGGAGGCTGGGAGCGGTGCTAGAGAAAGGGGGTTGGGTTGGGGAGAGGGTGAGGGAGGGAGGAGAGGGGGAGGAGAGAGGGAGGAGAGGGGGAGGAGAGGGGGAGGAGAGGGGGAGGAGAGGGGGAGGAGAGGGGGAGGAGAGGGAGAGGAGAGGGGGAGGGAGGAAAGGGGAAGAAGGCATTCATTCCCTGTTTATTACCGCCATAACTTTCCGCGTCCTCCCCCCTCCTTATCTCACTCCCCCCATTCTCCCGCCCAGCACGCGATCATCAAGTGCCGCTTCTCGCGAGGTAACGCGATGAAATTCTTCTCTCGCACAATCTTGGAGATATGTATGTGCGCCATATCTAATTCCCGTGAATATGAATTGCGCAAATGCCAGCAATTTTCAGCGTCGTCAACTTCATCGTTTGCTCGTTTTTGCTCGCGCTGCCCGTTGGTATGAATATGTTAATCGTCCTTTAAACCGAGAGTATTTTCGCTATGAAATTCGAATTTCAACCGATGCCAAAAAATTTGAGAATGATTTAGAAGTGGCATTTGAAAACAGATAATAGAAAAGAGGTGCAAAGACATTGGTAACATGAATTTGAAACTGAACCACATACAAGTTAAAGAATTTCAAGGTTACGTGAGAAGTCTGAGGTAGACGTTGCAGTAAAGGATGTGCGCAAGGGTCATTCTAGAACAGTGTTTCTCAAACAGTGAGTCGCGACCCCCTTAAGGGAGCGCGAGAGGATTTCATGGGGTTCGCAAGCACTCTTCGGTAAGACAAGTGATTTTATTCTGGTTTTAAGTGTACTGCAGGTTTTAATTTATCGACGTTTTGTTAATAAAATAAAAATTCTGTAGCTTATCAACGCACAAAAACTTTTTTACCAATGAGTTATTTTTATGTAATAAAAGCAAACAAAAAATTATATCTCAGTAATGATTAATACTTAAAAAATTAAACTATATACATACCACATATTGTCTGAATGCTTTAATACATACACGTAGTGTTAAATAAAATAATTTATAGTGCAAGCCTTTCACATCTTTATAAAGAGCACAAATTAAAAAACTCTCTTATTATTAATTTCCTTATCATAGGAGTGTTTTTTCTTCTCGAATATTCTTAGGGGGTAGCGGCGACCAAACGTCCTGACGGGTCGCCTGACAAATTCGCCTGAAAACCACTCGCACATCAGCTCATGGAGAATGTCTGTAACGTACGTAATTCATTTTTACGGTTGTTTTTCCGAGGCGATCTTTTCATTCCTACCTCCATAAGAAAAGCAGATGGGCTTTATAGTTGCATTTTAGATTAGTTAAAATTAAGATACAAACTCGGGACATAGGCAGTTCCGTAGCTGAAAGATTAAAAACTCCGTGAGTCGCCGGGAGACTGGTCGCCGGCGACTCAGTCTCCCGTCTGAAAGGGCCCTTAGCGGAGATAATTATTTTTATTCAGAAAAATGGGAATTTTTATATTCAACTGTTTCGGCCGTTACTTTGTAGAAATCCATAATTCTAAAATTGTATGAATTGATTTAAAAAATATTTTACTGATTTTACTTTCTCCATACGTAGTATAGGGGAAAGAATTGTTTTCATGAAAAAAATCGATTTCGAGATTTCAACGGAAATACATGTTTTTAGGTCCCCTGAACACGTTTTGACCATTTTATCGATGATGTCTGTGGCAGTTTTTTGTGTGTGCTCTAACTCAACACCTATTAATCAGGTCAACGCGAAGTTTTATATTTAACATTTTTATGACAGTCACAAGAACTGATTAGTTTTTGGTGAAAATCGATCAAACGGAAGTGGGGGTTTACTCTTTTCACTTATCCGTTATTTTAAGATATTTGCTTTAATATTTATATTTAAAAACATACAGGAATAAAAGTTGTAGGAAATTTAATTTTCTACAACCTTTGTTCGAAATATTTTTCCATATAATGCATTAATAAAGGTAAAATACTCCTTTAGCCAAACAATTGTTTGGCTAAAGGAGTATTTTACCTTTATTAATCTTAGCCAAAGTTATTGAGCTACTATCAATTATATAATGCATTGTTTAAGAGATATATTAAAAACTAAATTATACATCTGCCACCACCACGCCACCTACCGAAGACTATTGTTCACAATTAGTTACACCTTACAATTACTCCCTTTTATTTTCTTAATTGTTGGAGTTTTGTGGCTATATCCAATATCAGAAGGCTATGGTTTATTTCTGTTCTTTGTAAAGTCTAAAATTTTCTCGCAGTTTCTTAAAATGTTTTTACTTTCTCCATATACGCAATACAGGGGAAAGTATTGTATTCATGAAAAAAATCGACTTCGAGATTTCAACTGAAATACACGTTCTGAGGTCCCCCGAACACGTTTTGACCATTTTCTCGATGACGTGCGTGTGTGTAGGGTAGCTTTTTGTGGGCGCTCTAACTCAAAAACTATTAATCAGGTCAACTCGAAATTTTATATTTAACATTTTTATGATAGTCACAAGAACCGGAAGTCACATCCGTTATTTTGAAATATTTGCTTTAATATTTGATAAATGAAAAAATGTACTGGAACAAAGGTTGAAGGAAATTTAATTTTAATTTTAATTGTGCCGTGTATTTCAAATATTTGTTTAATTTATGAAAAACTAGCTGGAGTACCCGGCGTTGCCCGGGAACATTTTAAGCCACCGGCAAGTGTATAAAATACTGGAAATACACTTCAATCATCGCTTAAGTTTTATCTATCAGCATTGCTTCAGAAGCTAAATGTTTTGCAATTGAAGAGGTTGAAAAGTGCGCTCGGACCCCTTCTCCAGTAAAAGAATTTATCACCCCCCCTCCCCCCTAATTTTTTATCGCCATATAGTAAAATTATATACCTATTCGAAGTTTCGTGACGATATCTTCAAAGGTGTGGATTTTTATAGCAGGCAAACATACAAAGAAAATTTCAGATTTATAGATACAGATTAGTAAATTAGTTGTCAGTGTATCTATACTTCATTTCCAACAAAATGTTACGTGTTTTAAATTGGGAAGTTAATTGTAAAAAAATAACGTGACATCAAATTTAACGTTTTTTTATATTTTTAATTGATTTTGGCATAGAAACAAAAATTAGTTGTAAAATCAAAACTTTTGTTAAAATTAAAAATAACTAAAACGACCACATTTTACAAGCGCTGTTAACGTGAAGTGGCCAGGTTCCGAGCAAGCAAAATTGAGACGTGATCGGGCCAGTATGTGATTTTCAGTTCTTTACGCCGTTTACTATATGAATAGACTGGATTTTTCGGGTTTTACCAGATTTTTACCCTCCGATTGCCCTTTTTAAAGTTCGGGTAAAACTCGAAAAACCCCGAAATTATTAGTTTTCTTTAAACAGTTTTTACTTTCTCCATATACGAAGTATAAAGAAAGTTGTTTTCATGAAAAAAATCGAATTCGAGATTTCAACGAAAATACATGTTTTAAGGTTCCCTGAACATGTTTTGACTATTTTCTCGATTATGTCTGTCTGTGATAGATTTTTGTGAGCGCTCTAACTCCAAAACTATTAATCAGATCAACGCAAAATTTTATATTTAACATTTTTATAAAAGTTAGAAGATTGGTTCAGTTTTTGGTAAAAATCAGTCTACCGGAAGTGGGTGTTTACTCTTGTCACTTATCCATTATTTTGAAATATTTGATAAATTTAAAAATGTATTGGAATAATAGTTGTAGGAAATTTTATTTTCTACAACCTGTGTTTGATACATTTTTCCATATAATGCATTGTTTAAGAGATATCTTATATTTTTAGCTGCCACCACCACGCCACCTACCGAAGACTATTGTTAACAATTGACGCTTAGTTACGTCTTAACTGTCAACCGGAAGTAAATATTGACAACGATTCCAGAGCTAACAACATGTAATTTGCCATATAAATATGGAGAAAGTCATGTGTTGCCCACATCAGTTTATTTATATTTGGTCACATAATTTCTATTCTGGCGTTTGTAGGCACCTCAGCACTTGAGTCCGAGATGTTCATGATCAGTCTGTTTATTCACTTTGTAAACAATTTATTCGTAAGCTTACTTTGTAACACAATCTTAATCTCCTTGGTTTGCTCGCGCAACTAATAGTAAAGGACGCCGCCTTAGCTAGTCGCTGCTATATCTTCGATGGGATAAGGAAAAAAAGAGCCCAAGTGTCTGTTAGTTGAAAACACTACGAAATAAAAATCATTTCACTAATATCTGGGGTTTTCAAAAGTCGTTGAACGGGAAGCAAGATATTTGTGCAGCCTGCGAGGTGTTCCTCTCCACCTGAAGGCGTTTAACACAAGATATCACACTCTCAACCATACTTAAGTAAAAAGTTTTGATTGTTGATAAAACTTTTAAATTTTTAAAAAAGGTTTTTATTTTAAAATCATTTTATCCGAATTACAAAATAATAAAACCCGTAAATTACCCGAGTTTGAACTTTTTTTAAAACCTCGAAAAATCTGTAACTTATTTATACCCGATTTTAACCCGAATGAAAAGGAAAATAATAAAACCCGATATTTACCCTCCGAATGCATGTTTTTTTTAACCCGAAAAATCCATACCCTATATATGAATTAGCCCGTTTAAAACGGGGTTTGTAATCAAACAATATAAAAAACAAATTAGACCATTTTATTATAAAATTATAGTACCAATAGCAATACTACCAGATTTGGTTGAACTGGCTGGAGAAACGGCAGATATATTGAGCGTTATAGACAGAATGACCAAGTGAATAAGGATCTAAAATCTATAAAAGCAGGGCCGGGCCCAGACAGTTTGCCGCCTGAGGCAAGATATAATATGGCGCCCCTTCAATTTTTTTACTGTGCTCTTTTAATTAGACGTCAGTTGTAAAAGTAGAAAATAAATAAATAAATAAAAATGTACTTATATCATATAATTACTTTTATTAAAGAATCAAAATAAGGTGCATTTTTTTCTATCATATCCCTCATGTATTCGGTTTGTCTGTCCGTCCGGGCGTCTCTACGAGCCATATCTCTGGAATCCTGCAACTTAGAGAAACCAAATTTTCAGGATAGATTTTTCTATATGAGCGTTAGACATGGTATAAACCTAGGGAATTGCATCAAATTCTAGCCTTGATCGAGTCGACGCATATTCAAAACCCGATTGCAGGAAAACAAACTTTCGTTCTTTTAGGCATTCGTTGTTTCAAGTTTCGAACCCCTACAATTATTCTAGTCATTTTAATATGCGAATGATTAATGTTCAAATGTATTCCTTCTCGTAAATAACGGAACGAATGTTGCTTGAAAATCATTTCTACAGTACAGCTCCGACTCGATGTCCTGAAATGAATACTAACTGGTTCAAGGCCCTCCAGCACAGTGGTTCTTAAAGTTTCAATTGTCGCGCCCCCTCGAATATCATGCGGTCCCCTTTGAAATGAAAATAGTACAAATAATAAACTTTAATACAAATTTCTTCATTATATATATAACTATTAATAGTTTTTATAACATCGAATTACCGAAAATTCTCTGCTAAAATTTTATTATACTTAAAAATTTTATTTTTTGCATTTCACCTTATTTATAAAATAATTTTTGGCCCTCCTGGCGGGCCATAGTTTGAGAAACACTGCTCTAGCAAACTCAAACAGACGAACCACAGAAAGATGTTAGCAGTTGGGGAGAACAAAAGAAACCGAACTGCGAAAACAGAAGAAGCCAGCGGTGTAATAAATAATTATTTTCGACCCTCCCCAGCCTTAACAGATTTTTCTCCAGTGACATTCATTCAACCTGCATCACCATTGCCAGTTTCTTCTGTTTTCTGTGTTTGCTGTCATTTTTTCACAAACGTCCAAGCGTTCTATTGCTTCCCCCATTCGTTTCATTTGGCTATATAAGGTGCAGTTACTGAACTCGTTTACTCCAGTGTCATTAGGAAGAGAAAGTGCAATCACCGCAAACCCAAGACGCGGATAGAGAAACGATTTGGTGTCAATGCATAAATGTTGGCGCTTTCATATCGTATTTTGTTAGCACCGTATACCGCGCGAGCCTTAATTTACAAAATGAAAAATCCAAAAATGAACCGTTTGGTAAATAAATGCGGTAATCTTTTACACAATCCTATATATTAAGTGGGAATATGTATTTGGCCGTTTGTCGCAATACGCAATATATGTAACATTATAGCGTGTTTTAACAAACTTTCCGAATATTTAGAAGATTGGAATTTGATAGAAATACTTCAATCATGTAGTATTACAAGTCAATGACGAAAAAAATCCTGAAAAATGGTCCGAGTTAGACTCCGGGAGACAATTTCCATTTTCCCATAAGATAACAGGTACGACGTGCGAGATTCTTTTCTTTTGCAAATTAAAATCAGAAAGAAATTGACTTTCGACCTTAGGACCCGAAAATTAATGAAGTTTTTTGTTCTTATCGTCGACTTCCCCGTACGGGTCGAATCGGTCCACAAATGTCGTCTTAACTTGAAAATACTGCGTTTTTAGACGTGAAAATTCCATGCTGTTAACGACTATCGCATTCTTGCAAAATTAGTGAAATTACGTACTGGATTATGTGAAAAACGAGATCTATATATTAAGTGGGGATATTCCCTATATTAAGCGTAGACTACCTGAAGGAGCCTGTGTTTACACGTGGGCAAGTTTATTTAGCTGCATCTAGAGTCAAGAACCCTTCAAGTACCAGGTTTGCTTTACCTGATTATCCAATAGCATTAACGAAAAATGTTGTTTATCGTGATGCCTTGATTTAAAAAATATCTTAAATAAATCAAAATAACAATGTAGCTACTCAACTATGTGAAAAACCAACTATTTTTTAATGTAAACAGCCAACTATGTTTTTTTTTAACGTGCACAAGCGTGTGTCACGGACTACTAGACCTCTTCATCCATCGATCCAAATGAAATTTTCCCATTTAGGCGCAGCACTATCACGATGAATTTTTAAAAAATTAATGTCACAAAATATTCGATGTGAACAACATTTGGAGATATGAACCGTGCGAATGAACCAAAGGAATCATTTCTCCGACTCTGCTGCCACACTCTCGATTCTAAAACCGTATATTTCGCTGATTTATCGAAGCATACTTGATCCTCCGTTAGGTTATGGATTTAGAACGGAATGTTGCAGGCTTCAAAACGATCCGGATTGGCCGAGCTGCACTCAAATTTAATACGCCTACAAGACCCTCTTAGCCTCTCCCGAGCCGTCTTCGATCCTGGCGCCCTCCTTTACGAGCGCGGCCAACTCCGGAAAGACTCCCCTACCGACGGCGACAATAACGTCTTTTTGGCGGGAAATGTCCGTAGGTTATGTCCGGAAGAAGGGTTCTCGCAGCACGAGGGGAAGGCCCACCTTATATGGGCGAGCATTTCCCAATGCGTGGGACCCTAACTCATAGGACCTCGGGGAACGACCAGCGCCCTATAAAACTCCTTGGAGGATGGGTAGAAGATCTGGTGGAGAAGGCGATGGACCCTCGTATAGTTGAGAGATGTCTCTGTCGCACCGTCTCGGCGTCTATTCAAATCCGAAATTGTTTCAGGGCATTACCATCATTCCCTGATCGTGGATGAGACACGCTCGATAAAACGCACAAGGCTTGCCTAAAAAGGATATTTTGTGGAGACAAAACACACTCGGTAATCATGCCATTCCCGAATTGTTTCTCCTGAATTAAAGATTATTTTAATTGTCAATTGATCTGATCTCCTCCTGGTCTGTGCGGCGAATTAAACCAAGGAGCGATGAAAATTTTCACGAACACATTAAGCACATTCAGATACAAGGAACAATGTGGTACATTTATTTTCTTCGCCAGGTACGCAATTTCCAAAACCCTATTATAAACTTGTTTTTATATTAGGACACAAATTGAATTTTAAGCAGTCTAAACGCGGTTTCACACAGGTGCTCTTCGTTAGTACACAAGCATTCTGAAAAAGTTCTCTAGATTAATACCAATTAAAAACAGCTTATGAAGTATGACTTTTATGCAATAATATCCTACGACAAGTAATTATTTCTTATTGATATTTAAATGCATGTGTATTTCTGCGATATTTATCTTTACGTTTCGCTTAATTCATTCTCAATCTGCGAACAAAAAGCGGTCTGTGGAGTTATTTCCTTGGCGTCAAACTTAAATGACCCACTTACAATTTCAACATAACTGGGTATGATTAAATTATAGGCGTTAATTACTTCTAACCTCTTAACAGCGTATATATGTATATATAAAAACAAATGCGCGACTTAAGAGCTTCTTATCCATTGTCTGATGGAGTACTTATGCATATAACAGCACATAAATCCAAAGATAAAATTCTCAACATCAAAATGAACAAAAGTTAGCAATTTAGCACTAAGGGAATTAATAGCCTGGCAACACATTACTATTCGGCTCATATATATGAACATCTTTGTTTCTTTTGATACAGAAAGAAACATTAATCAACCTATTTGGATTAAAATACTCTCAAATTAGAAAGAGTACCATTAAAAGCTTCGAAAAAAATTATTTGGAACAGAGGGGCAGTGGCTCAAGGTAGCGAGACGGGGAGGGGATGCGAATCCGTTTTTGATCTGGCAAGGAGACAGCGACTGCTGGGTCACCAAAACCGCTAATGTGACGCGCCAAAGTGTAGCTAGGCGCGACGCTTATATTCCACCTCCGTTCCCTTCGGCAATCTTACGCCTCGTCAATTACCATCGTTTTTTCTCTAGTTTCAATAAGCGGGCGAAAATAAAATACACACACAGACACATGCAGGTGAGGCCACATCGCAGCCTTCCAAGAAAATGGTAACAGTATGGTATGGAAGATAAAGGCCACAAAACAATTTCGGATTCACACCTTCTTGCCGGGAAACGAATGTCTGAGTCAGTGCTGTCCGTAGAAGTGTGCCTTTACACTACCATTGAAGATTCTAATCACGAGTTGGCCATTGTCAATTTGTAGGATACTTTTGTGAATACAGTAAAACCTCACCTAACGCGGATTCTCGCAGCGCGTTTTCAGTATTGCGCGGATTTCATTTTACATTAATTTTCTTGCTACGCGGTGCATTTTCAGGCAACGCGAAAGGTTCCGAGATAAAAATCTGAAAAAATTGCGATATTTTAATTTGGCGCGTTGTCTCCGGCGCCTCACTTATGTAATAGCAGTTGTTCCTCAAATTAATCAAATAAGAATTAGAAAGGAAAAAATGAATAAATTAAAAATATTTACTTTCTAACAAAAACTGCAAGCTATGAGCATTTGTTAATGTAAATTTGCACAAAACGTCGGTCTCGGTGGTGGCGGGGTAACGTCCTCGCCTGCCAATCCGAAGGTCGCGGGTTCGAATCCCGCCTAATTGGGTTTTTCTCCACCTAGGGCATGGATGTATTTGTTCGTCTATTGTTATTGTTAACATATTCCACAGTAAAATGGCTACAGAAGCTGTATGTGGAATTATTGAATAAATAAAATTTAGTCCAAGTTCATGTCTCACACTCCAAAAGCTAAAAATGTTCCTTAAATAATAAATTTGGATGCCAAAAATTGTACATATTTTGTAGATGCCAAAAGTAACAATAACTATATAAAGGCTAATCTTAATCTGAAAATAATTTTTACGGAATGCCGACTGATATACCTAAACTGTTTGGATATAACTTTTACTGCACAATAATCGTAAGGCAGAGAAGTTGTTCCGTCATGTAGTAAGCTATAATTTTCATGAATTATATTTAAAAATATTTTCTATTTTAGTAATATTAAAAAATACAATACCTAGTATGTTAAGCTGCAGCGTTACTAAACAAAACTTTTTCATGGAAGTTCAAAAACTTCGCCGAAAGAGAAAAAAATTTCAGCTTTAGATTAATAACAAATAAAAAAACCGGCACAAATAAAATGCCTTAAACAATGCAAACAGTTATGTTGCTTTACATTTGCAATTTTCAAAAATCACTACCGAATTCATCTAATAAAATCAGGATCATTCTCATCCTCAATGTCACTAGTTTCACCTTCTAAATCGTTCAAAACAATCATCACAAATTCGCAAAAATAAAGGATCATCGTCCCTAATTGCTCACCCAGTCCCAGGTAAACTAGAGGCCTTTTGGGACATTTCAACTAAACAGAAATAAAGAGACGGCAAAACGGCACTCTGCCTTCGGCGCGCAAAGAGAAAATAAGGGTGGTAAAGAATTTCTTTGAAATGTATCGGCGTCTTAACGAAGGCGTGGCGGACAAAGACTGTTTCCTTTACCTTTGTAATCCCTCTTCCCTCCTTACCTATCCTACTCCTCGGGCTTCGTGAAGAGAACCGAACCCCAGCCTATCGCCTGCTCTCGGCCAGTGGATTAATCTTCCACCCACCAAAACGGTTTCATAAAAAAAGCCTTATCGAAAGCATTTGTTCTTTATGTGTCGCGGTAGTTCAGTTGGTAGAGTACCCGACGCAAAATTGGGAGACCATATCTTAAAATTTTTATATACTAAAAGTATACATATAACTTCCTAAACTCAGGGAACATAACCCTATTTTTTCCATAAATCATTAAATTCATGCAGCGCGTTTTCTCTCAACGCGGCCGGAACGTTACTACCGCGTTGCGTGAGGGTCTAATGTACAGTAAAATTTCTGCACAAGCCGCTCAAATGATTTTCCAGAAAATAAAATTTGGATTGGTAATGAACCTTTTGAAAGGGTTTTTACTTTTTTGACGATATTAGCGATTTTTTTATCGTATTTGGCAAATTAATTTAATAACGATAAAAATACGTTCAAGCTATGTCGACTTCGTTTATATAACGTTCAAGTTGATGCACAAAAATAATAAAAGTGACGTCCCGGTTATAACCCCTGAATATATGGTAAGCCTATTTACATAGCAGAACACGAATTAATTTCCCGACTCGGAAAGATAGTTACAAATAAATAAATAAAGCTGGAGGAGGATAGGAGAATGTGGAGAACAAGTCAGACAGAGGAATCACAGAATGGGAATATAATAGACAAATAAATTGAGCTCGTATGGTGGCTGAAACTAAATTCAAGGATAAGCAATAAAGTACCAAAAATTGAATGATTAAGTACAGCCATCATGAATATAAATATCTTACCAATCTCTACACAACACAAACTTATATTTCCAAAGTTACCAGCCAAATATAAAGACAAATTAATGGCACCGTGATGGGAAATCCTTTATCCTCCTTTCTTGCAAATCTTTTCATGAGCTACTTTGAAAGTGAAAGTAAAGAAAAATTAAAAATTTTCCCATCAACATAGATGAGACATCGATGATGTCTTCAACCTGTTCGAAAACAAATGAAACAACGTAGAAAACTCAAATCAAATCCACTCACGAGGTAGAAAATAATAACGCTACGATTACTGGATTTACTCATTACGAAGAAATGCATCAAAACAGAATTCGACATTTACAGAAAACCCACACACAACAACAGCTACATCCGTAATAATTCACTTCACTATTACAGACATAAAATGTCAGCTCCTCACACATTTGTACGTAGATTTACGTGCTACTTAATCCGATTAACCTCAACGAAGAACTCAACAAAATTAAACAAATTGCCTCCGTGCACGGTTACAAGACGCAGACTAAAGAGTCAGAAAACACACGAACGCTGCTAATATTTAACAATAGCCACTCGCCAGAAACAACAAAGTGAAAAAAACTGAAATTCGTTCAACTTCCATATTTGCGCCACTCGACAAAGGAATAGAGAAATACATTTAGCGTCACCAACCTACCTATCGTATATTCCAGAAATAACAGCATTAAATATATTTTGAGAAATACGAAAGGCAAAATTCCAAGCATCAAGAAATCTGATATTTACAATATAAACTGCACAAAAGTTTATAGGGCAAACAAAAAGACAACTACAAATATCCTTCAAAAACACATTGCACACTTCAAACAACGTAATTTGAAAACCCATTCAAGACACGGGCCACAAAATCACTATAAACAATTTGAAATTCATAAAACCCGCAAATCATAAATTAAACGCAAAAAGAGACTACACATTCCACGCTCTCCACTATTCTCGTCAAACCACCGTGCGGTCGTATCTAGTAGTCAAATTTTTACAATATTAAAATGACCCCAGGTCATCGGCCAAACTACCCCTCGCCGCGTCTGTCGCCGTTAGTTAACCAGCCGATCGGCCCTAAAGGGTGGGCCTTATGGTGTCCGCCCCTGACGAGGGCGACGGAAATCTATTACGCTCTCCAAAAATAATGGAAGGATTCAATTAAAATTTGAAGAAAACATTAACGATAAGGGCAAGTGAGGCTTAGCACTCCCATATTAACGTAAATGGCGATTATTCCGATTATAAAAAAGAATACTTCCATTCCCTTTCATTTACTACATGCTGCAGGTGCACGAAAGAAAATTCAACGTATTTACATCAGTTGCTATGAAGATTGTTTTCATTGACAAAAATGAAAAACACGGGGAAATCTTGGGTAGTCCAAAGTGAATCAGGATTTTTCCATTTTTCTTCTAAACGGCTACTTCTTTGGTAAAAATCTATCAGACAAACATTCTGATTAGTTCTATAAATTTTGCTTGGCTTTTTTTATGTAAGTAATATTTTACGATATATGGCTGAAAGTTCTTTTTTTGTCACTGGTTAAGTGGTACTTCTGATTAGGCTATGTGAACCATTTATATAATTTTCTTAGCCTTAACCAGAGGCCCACAACTTATTTTTTCGTGTTTCTCTTTTATAAACAAAGGAAAAGTGTGGATATTTTATTACATTGTGCAGAGACTTATGTAAAATAATTACCCCAAGTTTCTCATCAATGTATTCATATTTCAATTTACTGCTAATTATTTAGTCATTGACTGCATGCCTTGACAGGCAGGTAGCATAACTTATAGGGCACCGTGTGTGTGGAAAGCACAGTGTGAAGTGCGCTATTTGTTTAAACTGTTGTGTCAGATGAATCAGATTAAATCATTTTTCTAATCAATTTGTTATTATTTCTGTAAATACATTCTTACTGCAATATTAATCTGATCTTGAAAACATAATGAGGAATAATGTAAAAGAATTGTTCTAATGTAAATATTTGTCATTATACACATAATTTAAATAAATTACTAAAATTGTATAGCTGTATTCCTCTGAGGCTCCCCCCTTGGTAGTCCATGGTAATGAAAATCGCATGGTAGTTCTAGGGTTAAAATCCTAAATAATCAAATTTCATTAACATCCGTGCAGTAGTTTCAGAAAAGAAACATGCAGATGGATGGGCTAACAGAGGAGACATGCCCATAAGACGTTCCACTACTACCCCTTCACTGGTAAATAATGCCTAAAAATCAGAATAACAACAAAGAAGAAATTAATGTTTAATATTAATTATGAAAATGTAAAGTTTGAAGTGTCTATAAAAATGTCTCATCCATCAACATAAATGAAGTAACATAGCATATAAAAGCTTAAATAAAGGAACTGGTAGAATTCTCTGAATACCTACAAGAGCACAATAGAATATGTTCATCACAGAAAGAAAATTCAATCCATTAATATATATAAAAAAGCAAATATATTTATTATATTTTGATTTAAAGTGAATTAAGGTGAAGATGGTGATAATATTAATATTAAATGTCATACCAAAGAATGAAAGCAATACAAAACATATCACATCTTAACAAAATGTTCTGTACATGCCTATTCCATTTTGAAAAATAATAAAAAGCTGTACAACTAAAAGCAGAAACACATAGAACACTAAATGTTGGAGGTATTTACAATAACTATTCAAAGAAATTCTACAGCATTGAAACACAAGAGGCAAAACCAAGTCAAACAAATACAATGCAGTTTTGAGCATTAATTTTTCTTATTGTGATCAACAACATATAACCTATCAAATCAATCAGGTACAATTTATAATAATTACCTCCAATTGGCATGCTAAAATATTACTTGGATTTCTATAAATCCATACTTATTACAATAAAACAATGATGAAACTTTCAACTTCCCAACACAATGAACAGCTGCAAGTTAAATATACAGCAACTTTTCCTCAAATGACCCAACATATTCTGGAAATTTAAGACACATTTTCATCATATAATAAGAATATGGTAACATGGTGTAGTGCTAAAAATGTCACCTAAGCAAGAAAAACAAATCTTGGGCAAATAATTACTAAAATACTTATGAAAAATTAATTTAAAAGGCAAACTGCACCATGGTCCGCTAGATAACCTATTTAAAGCATAAAATCAACAAAGTGAGTGAAGCAGAGTAAATCATGCAATTACAAAAAGAATAATTTAGTGAAACAAATTTCGTTTTTCAAGTAGGGAATCTCAATGTTGTTAAAATGCCCAAAATACATGCTAATACCTTTTTAGTGGGTAATTACAGAATATCAAGCCTGGACTAATAATAAAATTAAATTAACAAGGGCAAAAAAGAGAGTCAAGTATCATGATAATGATAAAAAACAAAAGCTTAAACAGTAGCAATTGCTCAAAACATGGGCTAGCAAAAAAATTGCATCTTTAATACATACTTAAGCCCAGGATGCAAATAAGGGATATATTTTTATCAAGTCACATGCAAATATTGCTCTATCGTAGAAGTTATTAAAGATATCAATTTTCAGTCTTAGGTATGCCTTAGGCAACTCCTTTGTGATTTAAAACCAGTCTTTCGAAGAATTAATCTTTATTCATTTTTGAGAATGTACACAAAAACAATGACTACAACACATTTACATAAGTGAGGAGTTTTTATACTATTTACCAATGATTCATTCATTAGGTGTATTGCAGGATAACCTTTTGATGAATAAGGATTAACCTTTAAACGCTGGAATTATTTTGGAGAATTTTTGTTCATTTTATGAAAAAATGACGCATCTCATGAATTATTGGTACTAAAATGTTCAAATAAAAGCATTTTATTGTAAAAATAATGAAGAATTGCATACTTCTGTTTTGCATGGGAAAGAAACATGTCGAAAAAATATTACGAAAAATACACGTCTGTGAGCTATTGCATTTTGTGCCCATATTGCACTAGTGAAAAGGAGTCATGTGGTGAGACAGGTCTGGAAGACCAGAACAACTTCATGATTGATCTGGTGACCATGCAACAAGACAACTGTTTCAAAAGTAGCAATATGAATTGAATAAAGCTGATGTACAAAGAAAGACCTTCCAAGCTTATGACTGCACAAAATGGCACATGCTGTCAGAGATCCTCTCCAGCTAATTAGAAAGACTGCACCTCAAAAAAGATTACTTGGTTTATTCATGGATTAAAGAGCAAAAATCTTTCAACCAGTTGACATAGAGGCAATTCATCATAGATGAGACAGCAGGGGTGGCTCCTCTATGGGGTTGCAGGTTTATGCTACCCCCAGCCATTATGACAGATTACGAGTTTTCAAAGTCTCTGAAATCAATGCCAATCAGAGATCAAAATAATAATATGTTCACAATTAGGATCACTTCATGATTTTTCATAAGAAAATGCCAACAATGGTATTCTTTAGCAGGAAAAAAATCGTAGCTGTCTTTCTGTATTATTTTGTCATATTTCGGGGTGCGTATTGTTCTCTGTATTGGCTCGGGTTTTCAGCTTCCAGTCAACCTGGATTCCGGTGAGTTTCTTGACGTCCAAGGGTGTGTGAGGGGTGCTGGAGGGGAAAGGCACAAATGCAGTTCCCTAAGTGTAATAGAGATTGCTCAATCTCACAACGTTGCCAGTTTTTGAGAAACTGAATTCACATTAGATTGTGACATAGTAGTGTTTGTTGAGCATTATTATTATGTTTATGTTTACTGGTAGTATTAAACAATTATATTGTAAGGTAATTTAGTATTTTTTGCATTATATTTGTACGTAAAACGAAATAATTTGAGAGCTCCTTTTTGGTGGGTCATGCTAACCAACAGCCATCTATTCACTCGTAGTCCATACTACAGCGAAGTGGGGAATTCGATCGCTGCCTGCAGCCGTAACTATCTGTGTCGTGTATTTATCGTGAAAATGAATTCCATACCGTCTTCGTTATCATAACCGATTTCTTTTCGAAGTGTAGAAGAGAAATAAGATATTAAAGCATATCTCAAGTCGTAAAAACTAAAACCAGACAGTTAAGAGAAACTTGAACATCAAAATATAAAAAAAAGCATTTTCCATTTTTTCACTGATATTTTTGCTGTGTTCCAGGATAGGAGTAAATTGTGCACCACTTAGTTTTCTGCACACCAGCCACCACTGTGAGACAGCAGAAGAAATCAGTGTGTACAAACCAAGAATCCAGACTCATTTGCGCCAAAAAGCAAAAGACATAGCAGCCTATACTTTCAGATTAAATGGACCCCTTCTTTGACATTCTTCTAATGGAATCAACAAATCATGAGGCAAATATATCAGAAATATTGTCTTGAATCCATGCTTCAATCACTTTGAAGATATTTGATTTCTGAGATTCAAAGACAAGAACTCAGCAAGAAAGGATGGCAACAGATAAAATAAAAAATACGAAACCAAACCAGAAGAGCAGACAAAAATAATATGATAATAAATGAAAATAAATGTTTTCTATTTTATAACATCTTAGACAAATTGAAAACTCGTCATTTTTTGACAGAAACCATATGACTTTTTACTAGTGGGTCTTTTTTATCCCACCTATGTAAATGTGCATATACGTTGAGTCATGTATCCCAGGGATAGTAAAAACCATAAAAGATGCAAGGGGCAGTGTAGTAGAGGTTTGACTGGTTATTTTAAATGTCAAGCAGCTGTGCTTTTGCTCTTTTGTGAATTTAATGCTCATTCCGCAAAGTAAAATTCAAATTACATTATAAAACCCAAAAAGACTATTCTCCCATAATTTGACCTCTTGGGTCAACATTTGCAACACACAACATGCAAACATTAATCAAGTACTCAAGGATAAAACTAAGCCAAAGCAATGCATATTCTATTATAAACAAACTAGTATGCTTAAAAAGTAAACAAAGTAAGTTTTAAAATCTTGAACATCTTATGTCCAGGAAAGTTTATTGTAACTAGCAGATTTAAAAACAATAATAAAAATATAAATTCCCAATCCCAACTTTCAATTAAGGTTCACCATAATTAAAATATTTAAACCATAGGTCCTCCAAAGTCACATCATTACCAAAAAACTATTCAAAATTACTTCAGTTGAGAATTTTTATTTGCAGTCCTTAAATTCCAGTTGATGGATTTGATCCCTTTAGTGAAATAACTTCCCATAAACAATATTAAACTTTAGTGATGAAGGTCCCAAAATATGCTTAAATACCCCAATCTACATTCACCTAAGTGTAACTGTAGGGCATAAGAACTGCAATAACATTACCTTCATTCCATGATAAATCCACTTAGAGAGTTAGGCAGACAAGCATTTCTACTTTCTAGTTTTCCCATTAATATTAAGAATAATCCAATTATAGACATAACCATCCTATTTGTCGACAATAACAAACAATATTAATTTTTATGACAAGCATTATCTCAGCAGCACCATAACCATGTTAATAGGATATATCTAACCAAGTGAAATTAGGATGCTAAGCTTATTCAGAACATCTTTCATCTTCAACTCAGCCATACCACCTGTATGTAAGGGAAATATCATTCTCACAAAAAGTAGCAAGCGATTAGATCACACTCACTTTAGTTCATCAAAATATAAAAAATATTTGAGTGAACCAAGAGATTCATTCCTGTACAGAGAGCAAACATTTATACTTGAGGTAATGTAAACATAAATCCACATGATTATCTGAAATAGAGAGACCTGAACAAACAACTTGAACAATTTTATTATATCTCAAGGTAATGTACATTTGTGACACTTGCAAAGATCAAGATCACAGTTTGCATTATATTTATAAAATATGCCTTGCTAAAATACCTTTTCACCAAACCAGTGAAAATACAATAATTACCAGAAGCCATAAACTGTACAATTCACTGTACATCTAATGGGACAAGATCTTAATCAAAAACTAATTTCAAATCATATTTTGCCTTAAGTATACAAAAGAGGCTACTTTAATTCATGTCTCACTGAAAATGAGTTAAAGTCTAAGATGGTTTAAGGAAGATGATTTCCTATTAATTTCTTGTTATTACAAAGTAAAAACATTGAAACGAAGTACAGTTAAGACAGACCCCAGTTTTGCAGCAAAGAAAGAACCTTTGACATTTTACATGTTAGGAAATGTTAATGCACAATTCAAAAGCATGACTGGGAATGAGATAAAGGAATTCAATTTCTTCATAAAGTAATAAATAGAAACGCACGGGCAAGTCCAGCCAGTATGTCCACAACTTATCTAATGTGCAACAACCCAATTTCACTGAACACATCCACTTCCATTCACAATGATTAAAATTTAGTTTAGTGTGCATCAGTATAAAAAACCTTTTTCGCTACAAATTACAACTGTACATATGTGAAATTTGCGATGCAGGTTACAAACCCAAAAGTATTATTCGTGGATCTTCAACTGCAGCTTTGATTTTTCTCAAGAACATAACGGCTTCACGGCCATCAATAAGCCTATGATCATATGTAAGGGCAACATACATCATAGGTCGTATAACCACCTGCAAATGAAAACAACAACTAAATAACCTTCCTCAACAGTCTGAAAACATTTTTCGTTAAAAGATAAAATTATCAAAAGTCTTCATGTTTGTCTGTGCATATATTTAAATGTGCACCAAATGTAGGTGCTCACAGCCATGCATGCATTTAAATGTATTGTTGAGTCTCGAAAACAATTCATAGGCTTATGATATTGTCCAGACTCTGTGGAATGATGTGATGTCCTGAGACATGACAATTTATACAAATTTAAACATATAATATTTAAATATCCCAACTAAATTGGCTGTGATATGGACGGCTGAGAATTTAAATGCTGTATGATAAGGGCTAAGCAGCAAGTTGTATTATGTAAATATTTTCAGAGGCACACAGCCAGAATTTCAATGCAATATGAATTTTTTAATCCCACATCCCTAATTTCAAATCTTACATTAATTTTCAAATAACAGTAGTCACCTCTAACTTTTGCCCATTTTGGAAAAGATAATCACAAAATATTGGTTAGGAGTTAAAAAGAAAAAATAAATCTAAAGAGAACTAACCTGGCCCTTAATGGCAACTGGCCTTTCCACAATGGCATGCATTCCTAAGATGGCAGATTGTGGAGGGTTTATTATCGGAGTTCCCATAAGTGAACCAAAAACTCCTCCATTGCTAATAGTAAAAGTGCCGCCATCCATATCTTCCACAGCCAATGTGCCTTTCCTTGCCTTGTCTGCTAGTTCAGCCATTCCCATTTCAATTTCAGCATAGTTCATAGATTCTACGTTTCGTAGAACAGGCACCACTAAACCCTAAGAAATAAGTTTCAACCTTAAATCAAAACAGCTTTCATAAACATGCTACATGAAGAGTTCCAAGTGTTGTCCTTAAATTTACTTTCATGTCACATTATTTAAATTAAAGTGCATCTGCTATAAATACAACAGAAAAGCTGATGAATAAATTTTTCAAGGATTTATAGACAAGCCATGATCAGCTTAATGGCAAAAACTTTACTCAAAGATCTAAATTTTGTACTGCCATCATCTTGACCCTGAGTGTGTGTGTGTGTGTGTGACAAAGAACTACACCTAGTTTATGATAATCACACATTCATTGGGCACTTCAAAATGTAATTAAGAGCTGAAATCAATTTAATATTATAATAACCTGAAATATATTAAGAAGCAATAATGAATCTAACATGTATAAATGCTCAAGTATCATATGATTTGATATGATTAACCTCTAAACACCAGATTTATTTTTGGGTGTTCAAGTATTTTTGTTTGCTTTCTGGAAAATCGTGTATCCCATGAACTACTGATGATCAAATGTTCAAATAATGAAATAAAAATGTCAAATATAAAACTTCCCGATGATCTGATTAATAGTTTTTGAGTTAAGAGCATCCACAAAATTCCTATCACATACGCACATCAAAAAAATTGTCAAAACATGTTCAGGGGACCTCAAAATGTTTATTTTCGTTGAAATCTTATAATCGATTTTTCTCATGAATACAAAGCATGCACAATTATGCATTTTATAAAAGCATACCTTGGGTGTAGCCACTGCTACAGATATGTCAACATAGTCCCTATAGACTATGTCAGTACCATCAATCACAGCATTCACAACTGGCTGGTCTTGGAGGGCATAAGCAGAAGCTTTCACAAATGCAGACATAAATCCAAATTTCATTGAAAATTTTTTCTGAAATGTTTCTAAGTGCAATTTCCTAAACTCCATTATATTTCTAGAAAATCAAATACAAATCAGAATTAGACAAAGAAAAATGAAATTAAAATTCACATAACATTCAACATCTTGTGATGCTAATAGGTAATTTTTAAAATCGGGGATGTAAGGGTGTAGGTTTTATAATCCATATATTATAACTTATAACAAGGCAGTTTCAAATTCTTATTAGTTGCAATTAAATATATGAACAATTCAAATGGATTTCATCTATCTTTCTAGAAAGATACTTAATGAAAATGATATGAGAAGTGACAAAAACCACATAAGTCGTATGATCAAAAAGTTCCAGGACTGAATTTATTGCAGTGAAATGAAACACTATGGATAACATACAACACTTGCTGATGCCATCCATCTGGTAGGAAGTCGCTAGTTTGTCTCTGTCTTGAGAAAAACGCTTTTTCTGTAGATGTGCTTATTGCCGGCCTTGGCAGAGGGGTGGTTAGCATGTCTAGCTCCCAATGCCAGGGTTGCGGGTTCAAATCCCGCTGTTTGTGTTAAATAAATGATTGATTGATTGAAGCATTGTGTTATGAAATGGCTATCATGAAGGAGCTACATGCGTGCAACAAATTCTATGTTAAACTTGGGAAATCAGCCACAAAAACATATCAAATGCTAAAAAACTTTTAGGGTGGAAACTTGCAAATTTTGAGTGATTGTCTCAGTTTAAAAATGGTCAAATCTCCATTGCAAAGCTCTGGCCATCTATCAACATTGCAAGGTATGCAGTTTCTCGTGTTCATGACATAATATGTGACTAGAAACAATTGACAATTCATGAAGTGGCAGCAAAAGTTGGCATCTCCTAAGGTACATGCTAAACAATTTTAACCCAAGATTGGGGAATGAAGTGATTCTCGACAAAATTGGCCCCATGAGCCCTCACTCAGGAGCATCGCCTCCCAGTATGTGACCAACAATGTTACAGTACAGAAAATGATGAAAACTTCTTTCCCAACAATCATCACTATGATCCCAAAAGTCATCCGAGTGAAAGACTCAATCATCTACCTAATCGAAGAAAGCAAGACAGGTGTGCACAAACATTAAAATAATGCTGATTGCATTTTTTGACAGCAAAGGTTTTGTGCACCATGATTTCATTCCATGTGGGCAGACGGTCAATCAAGTATTTTATTTATATGTTCTGGAATGCCTAAGAGATGCAGTTCGGTAGAAAAGGTCTGAGAAATGGAAGATGGGTTTGTGGATGTTGCATCATGACAACATACTGTTTCACTCACAATTAGCACTCTCAAAAAGGAAATTCTTAGCTAAGCACAACACTGGTTCCCCACGCATCCTATTCGCCAGACTAAGTGACTTTTTCTGTTTTCCAAACTGAAAAGCACTCAAAAATGAAAGAGGTTTCTGGATATGTCAGCATTAATACAAATTGCAATGTCAGAAAGATGAGTACCAGAAGTTCTTCAACAAATGATAGGACCACTGGATTCATTGTGTAAAACCAGGAGGGGCCCACATTGAAGGGGAGAGGAAGGAGTAGCTGTTTTAGTTTAGCCAACGAAAATCAGTCCAAGAACTTTTTTATCAGACCACATACAGAAGAGAGGCATTCTGATGCCACAAGTAATGTCAAGGATATGAGAGTCCCCAGCTGCAGCATACAGTACAGTAGAATAAACATACAGTAGAATGCAGTAAATTCACATTGCTTAACTGGGGTAAGTGGATATATCTGCTCTCCGAAAAAATTCCTTTACTTCGTTGGGGAAAGCGGATAAATCCGCAATCCTTTACTTCCTTATCCTGGGGAATCCTGCCATCTACTGTATTCTTTCAAAACTATGTAGAACCATAAAAGAAATTACTTAGACTCACTCTTGTTTAGTCAGACCATGTCATAACAGCACAATATTTGAATGACTTTTCCCAGCATCTTATTCATATTGGATAGTATATTATGATAAATAAAGTATAACAGTATAAAATGTTTTATATAACTTACTGTCTAAATGCTTTTTTTACAATCATTCCGATAATATATGATTTTCTAACCCAAAACAAAAATACAGCATAGTCAAGTTTCTCTCGCTACAAACCGCAAACATGTTGCACATGTGACTGAAATAAAGTCCCAAACATTCGAGTGGTCCCAAAACCCTTATAAAAGTGAAAGCTGACAGGAGCCTATGAAGAACAGAGTCCTTTTGAAGTTCCCCTATGCACTCATTTATTTTTTCTGTGCTAGCATTCAGTTGTCTAAACCAGTTTGAGGTAGTCGTTTATATTGTACTTCTGTATATATCACACAGGCTGATTATTGCTGAAAATGTGAGTTATGTACATATTGTTAATAGTGTAAATAGAAGAACGCCTCCAAATATGCTCGATGATATCAACTTTGAAAAATATCGGTATATTTTTTTTTTTACTTTTTTGATAAAAAGTTTTATAGATATTGTACATAGAAATTGCATGAGTAACATTTGTTCATTTGATGTTTACAGCCTGCATGCTAAATTTATTCAATGTAAACACTCCTGAAGCATTATAGACTACTTCAATTTCGATGATCGATCTACTACATCGGTTGAACATACTTTGCATGGAGGTACCCCTGGAGGATATGCAACCAAAAAATTTGCAATAATATGTTTTCTGCAAAATTTGCGTCAAATTACTAAAAAAAAATAAAAAAATATTTTTAATGTTTTATGATTGGAAAAATAACTCGTGGTAAAAATATGATCATTTATGAACAATTAATTCATTAAGAAAAAATTTAAATTTTAAGTATTTAAAATTGCATAATTTTGTTAATATTGTAAAAATATCCATTACCAATTTTACGGAACATCATACAATAACTAATTGGCCAAGAAAATGTCAAATTCAAATTATTTGAAAGAAAGGATTCACTCCCCACCACCTTAAAGATAAGAAAATTTATATTCCCCAGTTAAGGGGATAATGTGGGTGTGGGAGGGACAAAGAACACCCTTATTGTAGGCATACAACATTACTTCAGGAAATATGCAATAAAATACAGAAGTAAATACTGCAGGATAATTTTTAAGATCTTTTAGCTATTTGTTCAAACAAATCAAGTAACTTTTAGCTGTCCGAGCATGCATAACTGAACACCTTTTCAACCATTGGTTGCAGTCTGGCGAATGATAAATACAACACAATAAATGCACTATATCAAAATTAAACAATCAGTAGTTGGTGGTTGTGCCACTGAATTTCATCACAATGTTTTCAAGTCTGAAACCTTTTTATGTTACATTGCCAATACAAATTGTTGCTTGAACTACACTGTATTCAGTTTTTTTTTAATTTTGAATATTTATATCTATATTTTGAGATAACCTTCCATTTTCCACATCTCCTTTATTTATCAACTGATTTTTAAAAAACTAGAAATTGAGTCTGTCTTTCTATATCTTATTTAGCCTCTACCTTAATTCAGCCCTTAAGTAAAATTGTGAAAACAGGAAAAAGTTATCAAGAATTTCCTTAAAAAATAGGCAAAATAAGAAGTGAATGTTTAACCAATACTTTTAGAACAAAATTAATTTATAAAATAATACTACCTGTATTGGCAATATTTATTTTGTTTTATTCCTCCCTTTTTATGGTAAATTGGGAATATAATATGTGTAATGCACATATGGATAAATTGTGTTCATTCTTGTATTGTCAACATAACGGAAATAAGACAAAACACTAAAATTACAAGAACAGATCAAAAATGTAATCATTCACTCTTTCAACTCTTAATGTTCAGGGTATGAGTTGACGGGTTCAAAATAAGTAACTCATAACAACCTGCTGAATTGACAAAATAGCCCAATGTCCTTCAAAGAATTTGTTTCTTCATCCCTTTTTCATCATAAAAAAACTGCTCAACATAAGAAATAACTCTAAATGACCATATGGGAATAGAACTGGAACAAAGACTACAATAATATTTTGTTACTATTCAATATAGAGAAAGCCATTAATAGAAATTTTTAACTTGACAAAAACAGGCTGCATTAAGTCAGTTGCTCTGAATCTCGCATGTATTATGACCTGCCTTGTAGAAAAGGTTGCTCATTTCGGGGCTCGAGTAGGAACTAAATTATCAAAAAATGATGGATTGATTGGCTAAAGATTGATTACTATACTAACAGCTGTAACAAGAATCACTGCAAACACGTAAGAAAATAAAATTTGATGAATGAGGAAAGTAGTACTCTAATTTACACAATAATATGAGAGATATCCATACCCCATGTCTATTTCATTGAATGTGGTAAGCATAGCATTGATATTTTGAGCTTCCTTGAGGCGTTGGGCTATACGCTGGCGCATCCTATTCATTTTCACTCTCTGCTCGGTCCTGGTGCCAGATATTTCCTTGGTGGGGTCGGAAGGAGGCACCTTGACCGTGGCAGCCTCAATAGCTTGTGCATGCCTGATTGCAGCCACTGGGATCGCAGACATTGGAGCTTGAGGAGGAGGAGGAGGGGGAGGAGGAGGGGCGGTAGTGTCGACGGGAGTTGCAGGCAGAGGAGCCGCCACACTAGGTGCCGGAGGAGGGGAAGGAGCTGCCTCTGGTTTTGGGGCTGCAGCACTGGGTGCAGGTGCAGCTGGTTTAGCTGGCGCAGCACCTTCATGCAACATGAGGCATTTAAAAGTATTAGAATGGACACATACAGGAAAATAAAAAGCAAAAATAAATTACTTTTGTAAAATTATCACATTTTTATTACCTTCGTATCACTTCAAAGTTATTTTAAAAACACTGAAAATATTATATAAAACCATTATCTATCTATATAAAACACAAGTGTTGGTTAGTTGGCCATGCTCTAAGAAAATCGATAAAGAATTGAAATAGAATATCTAAATTTGGCAGGAATGCTTGATTGACGTATTAAAAGTGATTGACTAAAAAATATATGGAAAAATGATCCAGGTTCGACTTCAGGAGATTATTTCCATTTCTCTTAAGGTAACATGTAAAAATAGACTTTTCTATGTGCAGGCTTTTATTCTTTTGGAAATTAGAATTTTAGAAAAACCCTAGCTATAAATTGACATCCAAAATAAAATAAAAACCAGATTGTTATCATTTAACTTATGAAAGTTTTTATGATTAACTCAGCTCAGAAAACACTAGGAAGTTTAAATTATTAATTTTATAATTGAAGCAACAAAAACAATAAACAATTCTTCACATTTATAAAATCATGAAAGACAACAAATGACAAGTTTAAAAATATTATATAATTATGCTATAGTGTGTTTCATGTCGCCTTTTCACTACGTGTTCTTATGGGAGAATCGCTATCCCCAAACAAGATTGGAAAAGAGAAATTTAAGTGTCTCTTTAGCCTATGTTTTGTGGCATGCGAAAAAGTTTCGACGAGGTGGCAGAAGTTTCTCGTGCTCAAATATAAAATTCCTTATCTTGAAAACCAATGAAGATATTGAGTTCACTCCACTTTCAAAAGTAACTTTAATCTTTTCTCACTATTTCATCCACATACAATACCCACCTATTCCTAATAGTACATAAGTTAGCAAGAGAGTGAAAATTTTGTGCACTGATGCAGAATGTGAGAGCCTCATTCGGTTTTATTTAATTTTTAACAACAATGAATTGCTTTACATGTTTTTTTTAAATGATATGTGGCTTATGGGACACTTGTGAAAGCTACAGAAAATATTTTGTGCGATTTCAGTGAGTAGACTGCGAGATTTAGCCGTTCAAATATGAATGTGGCAGAAGAAACACGGAAGTTTCGATGAAAATGTGGGCACTAATGTTTAACCATGCAAAAATGGCGATTTTTCGATTTTAAAAAAGTATTTACTATATTTTCTTACTCATTTTGTTAATTTCTCATCCTTTGTTAGGTGTAAAAGTGAGTAATTATGCCAAAAACGACGAAAATCTGGATTTTGCATGAATTGGAAATGCCGAGAATTAGCAGTATAAGGAAATAACATGGGATAGCAGTTCTCCCATAAGAACACGTAGTGCACAACAACATGTAACACACAATAGATCACTGCATATTTATTTACACTATTTATTAAGTATATTAATATTTTTAAATAATATCATACTAGTCCATGAACAAAAATAGAATGTCATATTAAAAGAGGAAGTAAATATAATTGCATGAAAATTTGAGTATTATAATAATTTTCCAAATTTGAATGGTATATATATGAAAGATCAAACAGGTCTTACACAAAGTTATTAACTTACCGGTAACCTTAATTTTAAATAATTTATCTCCAGCTTTAACAGTTGCACCATCATCGAAATACCTTTCTTCGATAATACCAGCAGCTGGCGCTGGCACTGGTATGGATGTCTGATGACAAAATCAAAATTTCACATTAGTTTTTGTCAAAATCCTGTGATAAGAAAAAACAGGCATAACCAAGACACAAACCCAAATGTCACCAATACCTCATCTGAAAAAATTTATTTTAACCTATTAGAAAAGGAAAAACTCTATAAAGTCATAGATTATGAGCCTTGTTTTTACTATTTCTGAAATTGTCATTTTAACTCATGGATTGTTGCTTTATTAATTTTAAATGATAATGTAAATTGAATAATAGGAGGATGAGTAAGAAGGGAGTGGAGAAATTCTAAATTTGACTGAAATTGAATCCAGGTTTTCCTAACATTAGGGCTTGACTTTCAACCAGGTTCAACGTTTATCTACCAGTCACGATACACTGCATCCAATTCAATATAGGCATACCTCGCATTGTGTGACCCTGTTTTGTGTGGATTCGTTATAGCACGAATTTATGAAAATTGAATTTTTTATGAAATGGCATTTTAAAAATTTCATTTTATATTAAATACGTACATAAAAGGGGGCAACAGTTAAGAAAACATAAACACAACACCCTCAAAGGAAATTTATAAAACATTTTTTAACAATGACACTGTAACACTTAGATATATCTGAATACCTCGCTGTGACATTCAATTTTAAACCCAAAGCCTTTTTTAAAAACTTGATTTTGATAATACTGCTTTCTGGAATCCCTCTTTGCCCTTTAACCCTCATCCAAATACACCTGAATGCTGTAGTTTGTGAAAATACTGACATCACATGCTCCATCCACGAGAGGCACCACCCCTTTAGGCAGAAGGCCACATGCACACTGTTTATGGATGCTATTGCGGTCGGCCTTTCCTTTCTTTAGGCTCTGAGGTTAATTAATACCCTTGCCAGTAACAAAAGAAAATAAACAGGATTTGGGTTTTCGCACATTTAGAGAGAGTCAAGCAGAATGATAATGACAGAACGTGCATCTCTCTCTCTCTACTGCCAGGAAAATTGTTACTGTATTTACTTGTGTAATACCCACACTTTTTCTCCTAAAGTTTCCATTACACGAGATTTGCCCATTCATCTGCTGAGGGTAGTCCACCCGCGAGACACCTCAATATTGCACGCCTGGAGTGAGAATGCGTTTTTTTAGTAGATGCAATATGCCGTGCATTTTATTTCCTCGATTTTATCCAAGGTATTTTTCAAAAAAGCCTGGAATAATATAATAAGCATGATATTTATCAGGTATTTTAAAAATTCTTTGCCAGCTATCAGTAGTAACCCAAAATCACGTAAATATTCTATGTAAATAGACATGTCAGACACAGTTCATTCTCATAGAAAAGATGATGTAAAAGAAATAAACAACTGAACTGTATATATTTTTCATTAAATACAAATGCATTCTGTTCGATTGTCTTGTAATTCGTGACATGCCCAAATCACATTTTACCATAACTGCATTTTTTTGGGTTCCTTTTATGTTACGCAATCCTACTTTTATTACTCTGTATAAAAGCAAAGAACACAATCTTGCGATGGAAATGTGTCACTAAATAGCTGTTGGAGTTGTTCATTTGTGCTTTCTGAAAGCTGTAAGTGATACATTTTATCCACAGAAACGTGAGAAACGCTTCCATGTAACTGAGTTGTATTGCATCTAATGACAGGTTTATTTATGGCATTGTGTGATGTCTGGGAGATCTATTTTGAACATGAATGCTTTACGTTTATTTCCATAAAATTCGCTCTTTTTCTGGGTGAAAAATGGCCGAGTTAGCGTGATTTCGCTAAATTAGTGAAAATTACTCATTTTAAATTCAACAACTTGAGAATGTGCAACGGCTTAAAATTGAACCTTTCTGCGAGATTTAGGAGCTAATTTTCGAGTTGTCTCCGTGTAATATAATGGCAATGGATGCCAATTTTTCATCATTACGTACGTTAAAAAAGTACTAAAAATCATTTTTAGAAGTTACTTCATAAATATTTGCTTTTTGCAGTAATTGTATCATCAAACTCGGCATCAGATAGATTATTCAACCAATGTTGTCGTAAAATATCAACATTTCGGAAGTGCGGACATTACGGGAATTCCAGTTTTTTAGCTCTAAAAACGGGGGTGCGGGCATTTGACGCATGCAGGCATTACACGAGTAAATATAGTGATCAAGGCATCTCCTGCTATGAAGAGATTCTGCGTGACCGGAAGAGGATTGAGAGGCAACTCGCACATGACGCCTTCCTCAAGAAGCCATCATCTTCCATGGAACCACAGCCAGGAACTTCACGACAGAGGGATTAAAAGAATTTTACTATGTATAAATCCATTAATAAACATTATCAATATTTAGTGTTTTTATTCACTTAATGTTCCTTCTTGTTAAAAATGCATTTTATTAATATTTCACTTTAGTTTTCTTGTCCATGGAACCTATCCTCATTGACATTATGAATTTTTGACCCCGTTCTGCACGAATTTTAATTAGCGCGAAATTTTCAGGAACCGATCTGTCACGCAAAGCGAGGTATGATAGTATTTTCTTATTTAACTCCATAAATACCACAGGTTTTTTCATACTAATCTCATTAATTGCTTCAGACAAATTATTACAAGGGTAAATGGTTTCATTCCAGTGTATTATTTCAGGTTGAGGAAAATTCTTTGAAAATCATTTTTTGGAAATAAATTTAGCAAACAATCAGCTTTATGAAAAATCTTTATCAAAAGGTTAAGTTTTTGAAATCGTTTTCACAGAATGCAATGAGTGTTGTTTTGTTTTTTGAGAAACTTGTCAGCCATCACCAAAATGTTCAAAAAGTAATATGAAGGTTATTTAATAATAGCACTGATATTGTGTCTGCCATAAATAGGCATCCATTTTAAAATACTAAACAAAATTAAAATCATGATTTCAACTAAGAGAGGAAAACGATGAATATGGAAATAAAAAACCAGAAAAAATTCGTTCAAGTAAGAGCAATGCAGCAAGAACTTTGAAATGTCAATGATGTTCATCTCACAAATCATTGTGATTGCTTCTTCAAATTTTTTGTGAGCATTTTGCTGTAAATACAAGCAAACAGTTTGAAAGAACAATATGAGTGACACAAAATGTGCTTTATAACTCTGCCTGCTTCTGGCACTTGCTTTCGTTCTAACTGCAGAGGTAATGGAATCTTTTGACAACAATGTTTTTCCCAAAGAAGCACAATCACTTTGATTGAGTACTATGAGAACATATGGACTGAGCATTCTGATTGCTGTTATCCATTCTGAATCAAATGTGGAACTGCAATGACTGTATGCTTCAAGTACGGTCAAAAACTAAGTATTGAGGGATGCTACCAAGAATTCCAGAAACAAATATGTGCAAGTCTGGAAGTTCATTTCTGGAAACAAGAAGGGGCAGAAAGAATATATTGGAACAGTGCAGCAAGGTTGAAGTAAGTTGTTGCTGGTTAGAATTAAACCATAAACATTGGTGACTATTTGCCCATAATATTGGATATTAATGGGGTGACAAATTTAGGCATTTTCTTTTGCTATGATAAAGTGTGCGTATGAATGTAATGAGACTTCTGAATTTTTATAATGAATTAGAAATATTAAAAAATAATTATCGTTTTTTTTATCCCACGACTTGTTTTGCAACATCATCACCATATACCCCTCTGAATGAAAACAAAATCAACACGAGTTCTGCTAATAAACGTTTCAAAGGTTTCATATATTTCTTCAAGTTATTAAATAAGTTAAATACTTTTGAAATTAGTAAAGTTATTTTTAAGTTTAAGTTTTCTATAAATTTTTATTTTTAAAACTGATCGTTCAATAAGCATATTATCCGAAAAACTTATCATTCTTTGAAAAGTTTGCCATTTGAAATATTATTCATTCAATAAATTGATTTCCCAAGAATTGATTTTCGAAGTATTGGTTTTCGAAAAACTTATCAGCTCCCTTTTATTTTACCCATAAACATGCTCCAGAGATATTGCATTCTGTTAATACAGTTTAATATATTTCAACAGTTAATGTCTTTTCAGGAATTCATGTATCTAACAAGGCCATCAATGAACAAAATTTTAAAGTAGCAAAAAATTTAATATAAATAATATATTTTAATATATTTATGCTGTGATGAAGCAATGGCATGAAAATAACTTTTTAAATATTCTAGGGTCTAGAGCAAAGCTCAAAATATTTTCTAGAAATCTACAGATGTTACATAATTTTGGCAGATATTATTTATCATTGTCAGGAAAATATAATGAATAATAATTCAGACATGTATCTGCAACAACAGTTAAGCCATGCACATTTATTTCTGTATCATGTAGCAAAACATTAATGCTGACAACAATCATGCCATCAGTCCTCGTCATCATCCCTTCTACACAATCCGTTCCTAATCAGCAGGTGTCAATATGACCAGGATATTAGATCAACATTAGCAAAACAACTTTTTTGCTTAAAATGCAACTCGGATTTGTATATGAAACAAATTAGGAAAGTGGACAGCATCTCACAAATGGGCACGTTTTGTGCAATGGACAATTTGAAATGATTATATAAATGTTTTTGAACTTGACATTGTTTATTAATGTTATCAACAAGGATAAAGTAACCATGCAAGATATTTTCTAAGTTCAACTCGAATTAACACTTCCTTGTTTGATTTTATTGATAACGGCTACTCCTATAATAAAAATGTATAGGAAACAAATACTCAACTAGTTCGACAAGTTTTGTTTGAAAACTATTTTGGCATGACCAATACCTTACGAGATATGATGGGAAGTTAATTTTTTATGTCATCAGTAAAGTGGCACTCCTGATTGACAGGTGATTTATGTGATTTTCTTATTGCTGCAAATCCTTAATACATAATTTCATGAAAATCCGTTCAGTAGAAGCCGAGAACGAACATGCGGAGAGATGGACAGATGGAAGGAAGGACAGATGGATGGACAGATGGACGGACAGATGGATGGACAGACAGACAGACTGAAGCTAATAGGCACTCATGCTGGAAGTGAAATGGCCTAAAAAGGTACTGATAGGAAGGATTTTTTTAACCAGACCTCTAAGCTTAATTTTAAGGAAGTTAACGTTTATCGCTCTCACAATCAGTTGAGGCACCTGAACCATTTTATAAAGATAAAAAAATCTAGGAGCCAGCATGAAAATCTCAGGCGCCATGGCAACCTGGCACTCGGGATTTTTTGAGCCCTGATCTAGAATAATAATTTCTCAATTAAAAAATAAAATTACTTCAGAGTTATAACATCAAAGTTTAAAGTTAAAACATACCTTATCAGTTTCAATTTCAGCTACAACATCATCTTCTGCAACGTGATCTCCAACAGCTAAAAGTGACAAGAGAATGTTGGTAAAAAAGCAACTCTTAGCAAATATGTTCAATATAATTATACTAAAGCAATAATCCTAATGGTAAGAAAATAAGACAACTTTTATGCTAATATTATTTAAATGAACAGGAAACAATATTTCTGATCTCTAAATTCTATATTAAAATTATTATACTCTTGAACCAAATAAAAGTGGCATTAACAATGAGAGACAAAGGAAAACTTGAAAATTATTCTATTTATCAACAATTACAGAATCGTTCTGAGGAAAATAAATCTTGGATTACCAGAAAACATGGATAATCTGAAATACATATATCATTTATTAACTACCTGTAGACTAAAAGTATTGGTAATCCTTGTTAGCTCATACTATATGCAATCAGCTAGATTTAAGTTTTCCAACTAATATTTCTGAGGCTTAGAAAGAATAAAAATGTTTTTAGTCCAAAAAACTCATTTCTACATCACATATGTGATAGAAATAAAAATAAAATCCCGAGTTTTGCTAAAATTGTAGCAAAACTGGTCCTGTTATATTAAAAATGTGAAAGACAGCTGATTTTTATTTCTACCATCAGTAAATTCCACAAAATGAAGACTGAACTTATTAATGACAGTCGTGTACGTGGGTAAGATTTTTTTTAGCCAATTTTTATTATAAATAGAACCTTCCCAACAAACAAGAACTATGAAATAATATTTTAAAACTAATATTTAATTTCCACATACAATGAAAACTCATTTATCCATGCATGGATTACCTGGAGGTGGATTAACAGGGCAAATGGGTGCTCTGTAATAAGTGAGAATTTTCTCTGATAACAACCATTCATAGCTCCCTTTTTAGGCATTAAATTTCTAAAGTTTATTTAATGGAAAATGAGGAAATAAAGGGGGAGTGAAAGGGAATGATAGGAGAGTAATTAATGATGGATTATGTGGGGAGAGGATGGGAAGAGACAATTGCACTTGATAAGCATGGAGAGTAACTGAAATTGTAATTGACTATTTATATCCTGTCTACTTCCCCCTTTTGTCAATTGCCATTGCCTCTTCCCATCTCCTCCCTACATAAACTTCCAAAAATGATTTTCTTCTGCTCTACTGTGTATTCATTTCTTTCCCACATATACCATCATCTGCATATCATATAATGTTATTCCATCCTCCCATTAAACTCCCAACATTCAAAGGGTACATAAATGTGTCCTTTAGTTTAAGTTCTTCATCTTTTTTGGTTGCAACCAAATATTTGGTCACAGCAACTCATGTCCTCTACTAGTTCACTTATAATAAGTGATAAAATAAATAGGAATTAAACAAGTAAATTCATTTAAGCCATTAGCATTGACCTGGTTGTTTGGAGGAATGGTATATTTAGATATAGACAGCTATGGAAGACCTTTGATGATCCACTCAAAATGACTTGGCGACCCAATGTTGGGTCATGACCCAGAGATTAAGAAACACTGCTATAACGCATCAAAACCGGTTGAGAATTTAATAAGGCTAGTGATTCTACTAAGGTAAACTCCTTTAAATTTATTAATAACATTCGTATTCTTGTGAATTTTTCAAAATTGTATCAAGGTCCAATCAGGGCTCCAGAAATATGCTCACCAACTCGCCATGGGCAATTTAAAGAAAGAAGTTGGTGAGTAGATTTTTAGCCTAATCCACTAAGAAATGAATTATGGGTGAATGGATGGTGGTGAGTAGGTTTTGACTGAATATTTTGAGCCTTGGGTCCAATATGACATTTCAGAAATTATTAAATGAAGCAGAATGTTTGCAATTCAAATGAGTAAGAGTTGAAATAGAGTGAGGATGTTATGAGAGGTGAACAGAGTAACAATATAGCACATTTAGGTTATGAAGGAAGGTACCAAGTTCCATATTGTGACAGCTTCATTTTCTACAGCAGCAGCTTCCCCACAAATTGCTATAAAACAATGATATTTCTCAAAAGAAATGAAATGCCTGAAGCTTCAAAGTTTTTGCATTTCAATTCTTTTGCTACCTCTGAAGCTTTATCTTGAGTTCAAGGTTCTGATATTGGGATATTTACCTTTGAGCTTGACAAAACCATTCAACAATTGCTTTAGCTATTGCTTGCATTTCACAGCTGAGCAACATTGTCCTTTTTTGCTTGTCATTGGTATGGATTATCTACAGATTCCTTATGTTTACACTTTTCTTCAATATTTCACTTACTTTGGTTTTCCTTACATTAAAAATACCAGCAAGCTTTCTGATTTCTCACTTTTATTTATCAGACTGTTCTAGAAATTCCACCTTTTCTTCTCGAGTCAAAGGTTCCCTTAGGCATCATTTACATCAGAAACCAATATGCATCAAACAAGCGAGGGAATAATTTCAGAGCAAATTACAGTAGGTGCTTTTCTCACCGACTGCTATCTTTCCAAGACCATAGTCAGGATTTAAATTCAGTGGGGGTTATGACTGTCAGATTTATAGAACTATGCGATGTTTTGCTCGGGATTTTCTCAATTATTTTCTCCAAAACTATAACTCATAATTATGTGGTCTTGCAGACTAATGTCTTGAACTAATGCCCTCGGATGACCTTTGAGGGGGGGGGGGTTTAATGCCCAAACCCCCCTTCTGTCTACAGCCCTGTATCTTACCAATGGAGTAAAGAATGCATATGTGATGCATTGCCGATTGCCTACATTTGTACATTGTACTTTTTTCCGATTACTCCCCAGCAGCTAATCTTGGATTCATCAAATTCTTGCCTTGTCTAGCCCTCATAAAAACCAATCTATCCTGAAAATTTGGCTTCTTCAAGTTGTAGTATTCCAGAGACATTGCCCATACAGACAGACAAACCAAATACATTTTTTTTTCAAAAAGCCATAACAAATACGCACACTGTGAAAAGTCTACGCCAGCACAGACTAAACTAAAATGTGCAAAAATATATAACAAATTTCAATAGTCGTGCATCTTTTCGTAAGAAAATGTCTTATTGGATACCTGGGATTTCCATGATTCATAAGACACTATACTCATACATTGTATCTCCCCAAATTCAGATCCCTCGGACATCCATGTCTAAAGTTAGTTCATCAAGTCTGTTTGTTCAGTAAAACAAATCCATGTCCTTACAGGGGAGTATCTGCTTAATGGAGGTCTTTTTCTAAGAAATGTAACAGGAACCGGCAAGGGACTAAAAAAGTGTCTGTACACAGAGGTTTCACTGAATAAAGTAAATAAACATCTAGATATATGAATTGTTAGTTTCATGATGATAATTATCAATTTATTAGTTCCCTGTTATCCATTAAACTCACCCTTTTCCCACCTCACATCCCCTTCACTGACAGAATCGGCAAATTGTGGAACATTTACTATTTTCACACCTTCATCTGCAAAAGATAATTGAAAAAGTTACTCACAGCCCAAATAAATTGCTATAAATTCCAAAAGCCAATGAAATGACAGAACCAATGGAAATGAAGAGGCCACACTACATAAAAATGGTAAAACACCTCCATTTGATGCTGATTATTTCCTTTAGTAACATCGATTAAAATTGTTATTTTTATAAATTTCAATGAAACTGCAAAGTGACATGTATGAGATCAGTTAAGATTAATTCCTACTCAGGACTTGTTAATAGATGCCTTTATTTATTGTGAGAACTGGAATGGAGAATTACTAACCTCACTCTCTACTGATAGGCTAATGAAAAAATTGGTATATCATCAGATAAGCTGGAAATTAAAAATTCACTAAATCCTGCTTATTGTTTTACGATTTATGTTAAAAACTTAAAATTGTTTTAAAAATTAAAAAATTGCTATGAACATGCCACTAATTATCATCTTTGACAGCAAGTGTTGCAATTTAAAATTAATTCATAAAAGCAAACTCACTTAATACATTAGAAAACCTGAAGTGCCTTGAGAAAACTGTCCATGGCTGCTGTTGAAGTCGGATGATATACCTAAATATAAACAAATTACAGGGTTACTTCCTTGTAATTCCAAAAAAAGAGAATTAAATATTTCGGAGAAGTTTATTCCAATAGTAGTTCCATAAAAATAATGCAGTGAGCATTACAGTAGCTCCCAGCACTAGTTATTTTCATACTGGACTAAAAATTCCACTTTATATACAACACAAATTTTTCTACATTCCTAATTTTATTTCCAAATTATGAAGAACATTACTAATTAAAACGATGACCCGGCCAAAAAATCTACATATCCATAACAGAATACATGCAAATTTCATATTTTGAGCAGTGGAAAGCATGAATAGTTTTCATAGCTAACAAATAATAGATTTATTATCCTTATGATCACAAAACAAATAGTCATAGGAATTAGAGTAATCAAAATAAGAATACAAGAAGAAAATACATAAATTAACACACATGTAAATATAATACACAAGTACGACATGATTTTACAAGCAAATTACAAGATTATTAGGACACATGGATTTAAAAGCCAGAATCAGGCTTTCTATGTTATATATTGATTAGTATTTAGGAAAAAATATTTTTGAATAACACTAGTCCAAGATTTTCGATTTCAATAAAATTTCAGTAATGTGGAATTAGCTTTAATGAAGGGGTAATAAAAAATGTCAGAAGCAGAATCTATAATATCAGCAACAATTCTAATAGTTTGTACCATTTGTAGCATTTAAATAAAAATAAATTTCAGCAATTTCTATGCTACCCTCAAGTTAAACCAGAATACATACTGCTGGTCATTGAAATTAAGACATTTAGATGAAATTACTTCAAAAAACAAAAATAATTTGCTGGATACCTAACCGATAAATACTAAATCTTGTCAAATTTGGCCATTTATAACCCACCGTCTATTATAACCACCACTAGCCTGCAGCAACCATCTTCCACATTTTTGACCTGAAATAGAAAGTACAATACATTAAGTTCTCAAGACATTTAATGCAGACTTTGCATCCTATAGTAATTCATAAAAATAATGAAACTTTTCTCCAAATCCAGTGCTATGTTGCATTTCTGGATCAATTTTACAAATGTAAAAACAATTTTAAATTTAGACCTGAAAGATGCTATACGATTTATTGAAATCGAAATAGAAATGCCAACACACTGAGAAAATTAACTATTATGATGCAAAAAGCTTTAGTACACATGTCAACAAATTCAAAAATTAAAAATGTAATATACATTGTCGGATTACCTTGGCTGTGGAAATAGTTATTGTTGCCTGTTACCTGTAAAATGTATGAAAAATTAGAATAGTTAGAAAAGTTATTCAAGTTATTGCCAAGAGATAAAACAATCCCTCTTCAAACTGATGCTCAATTCTAGGTGAAAAGTAGCTATAGATAGAATAAGGTATATTTAAGATGGCTCCATAGCGCAACAATATAGTTTCAAACAATTTAATAAAGCAAAACAGGAGACAAAGATTACACTATGGACCTAATTTACGCGAATATTGATCACTACTGTCGACAAAATACAGCACCAAGATTATCCGTGAAAAATTGTTACACCACGAAAACTAGAACACATTATTCTTCATGACCTGTTTTTGTACTAACCTTAGAATTGAGATTTTTCGAAAATTTAGCTGTAAAGCTAAGTGCACTACGCGGAAAATTCCGGGAAGATGTTATAATTGCTGACATTGTAACTTAGATGTGACCAACTACAGTGGGCAGACACCGTCCGCCAGAGACGAGTTCTATCGAAAGAACTATCCCGAGGCGACTGGTCGATATATTCGATGTGTCGCATAGTTGTCTTCAAATAAAAAGTTAGCGGTGCAATATGCGTAATGCGGTCGGATGATCGTTTGTTGTAGCGTTAGAGAACGTTTCGTAAAAATATAAGTTTTGTTCTGAAAGTTATCTCTTGATTAAACCCCCGTATGTAATGACAACTTCTAATGGCTGGGAGATATAAACAGTTTCTGCGGTTGTTAGAATCTTGGCCTCTCGATACTACAAAAAAAGGAAGGTAATGCTTCGTAAAATAGTGATAACTAATTATCTTACTAGTTCCTGTCAACTCACTCATTTTTTGTTTTCCGTTTTGCAGAGACCTCGGTCATCATATTCGCGAAAAGATAGTCGAAGCATTTCCTACTGGGGAAACGTCTAAAGTTGACGCTGAAGAATGTGAAAAAGTTTATACTAGTCTGAAGAAGTTGGCTGATAATTATTATGGAGATAAATTTAAACGAACCCACAATTCATCAGCTACAGGCCTTACTTTTCAAGAGTGCTCCAGTATAACATCCACCGAATTTTTAAAAGAAATCGCTGCGCGTGATAGGGGATGGTTTAGTGTATTTAGTAGGAATAGAAATGGAAACCGTTTTAAATAGCTGGATGAGGTTCCGAAATCCATTACTGAGAGTGGCTGTTTTTAGGCCCATCAGTAATGAAAAAGCGCCTTACTCCACAGAAGAAGGTAAAGCCAGGACATTGCATGTACCAGTTATGTCGTCATATGTTATTGAGTACTTACAACCACGACCCAAACAGACATTCATTGACATGACCTTCGGTGGAGGAGGTCATAGCAGGTGTATTCTTGAATCGTCGCCCGATACAAAAATTTTTGCCTTAGATCGTGATCCATTAGCTCACTCTCTCTCACACAGTTTAGCCAACGAGTATCCTGGGCGCGTTATTCCTATGTTGGGAAAATTCAGTGAATTGCCAGAACTTCTTAAAATGAATGAAATACCGCAGAATTCAGTCGACGGTATTATATTTGATCTTGGATGCTCTTCAATGCAACTGGATCAACCAGAGAGAGGCTTTTCTCTAAGCAAAGATGGTCCATTGGATATGCGAATGGATGGAAATCGTTTTCCTCAGCTACCAACTGCTGCAGATGTATTGGCTCATATTGACGAGCAGGATCTTTTTAAAATATTGAGGATATACGGTGAAGAGAAAAATGCTAGAAAAATTTCCCGTGCTGTAATAGAATCAAGGTACACCTTCAGAAAATTAAGTCGGACTAGCGAACTAAGAGAATTAGTTGCAGCAGCTTGTGACAATGAACAGCGATTGGATAAACTTCAACGCAGTGCACATTCAGCCACAAAAACTTTTCAGGCTTTGCGAATATTTATCAATAATGAACTCAATGAACTAAATTATGGCTTGATCTTGGCCCACAAGTATCTTAAAATTGGGAGTAAAGTTGTTACATTGACATTTCATTCTTTGGAAGATCGTATTGTAAAACGCCATTTTGTCGGAAATTTAATTGAAAATTCTGTCAATCCTCTTCCTCTTAAATATTCAAATCACTCATTGGTTCATGATAAGAATTTTGTCGATAATATTTTAGATTCCAAGTGGAAGATGATTAATAAGCATGTAGTTGTTCCCGATGTAGAGGAAGTTCAAGCTAATCCTCGAAGTAGATCAGCAAAATTTAGAGTTGCTGTTAAAATAAAATAAATAATATGTAAAGATTTGTTAGTAGATTGGATTGAAAATAAATATTTTTATAAGAGCATTTATGAAACTTTTTTTGGAAAATAATTTTTATATTATTAATTACTTTCATATATATATATATATATACAGATATTGTGGAAGAGCATGATAATCCCAATATCTTTCTGTTTTACGAAAAAATATAACTAGGATGTTGCCTTCACAATATTAGCCAAATATCTACTAAGTAATTTTGATAGTATTAATTATACTCAACAATGAAGTAATTGTATGGCAAATACTTGATTATTATTGTAGCTCAGAATCAAGTAATGGTACTTCTCCATTAACTGGACCCATGGATGCTAATGCTTTTGAGGGTGAGAAATGCAACTACAATGCCATATCTACATAATATGGGAACTTCACATTAAGGAAAGAGGACATTTATGTTAGCTTTAGGGGATTCCCTAACCTCCTTGGTCACCTGGGTTGGGTGAGTTTTGGGTTAGTTTACTGTACATGTTGACTTTGTTCCCACCTGCGGCTTGGGTTGTGTATGAGTTCATCCGTTCATTTCTCCAGTATTTGAGCACTACTGCCTACGGTAGTTCCATTTCTTGCTGCTTTCATGCTTTCAATGGTACTAGCATTCATGGGCCCAGTTAATGGAGAAGCCCCCAAGTAACCATTGACTTTTTATCATTTTGTTATTTCAATCAAGAATTTATTTTGAAAAACAATATGCTTTACATTCAAACCAAATCTCTTGTATACTTTACAAGACTCAGAAATTTTAATAATTCTTATATTCAATTTTTCTGAGAAATTGCATGGTCAACTTTAACTTAAAAATGCATGACCAAGGTAAGACTAGGTACAATAATTTCTTCTCAGTTAGTTTTTAATGATGCACCATTCCCTCTCTTTCCAAGCATTGAATTAAATTTTTGTTTGCAAGTATGCCAGAGTAATGAAATAATGGTTTGCATACTTGTTATTTGACAAGAATATCAATATTGCCTAATTTTTATTTGTTTTAATATTCATAAGCAGTTCTATAGCTAGGGTGTGGTAAAGGTGGCATTTGCTCACAAACTGAACAAAAAATGTCTTTTTATTCAATTACCGTATTAGCCCGAATATAATGCGACCCCGAATATAGTGCAACCCCAAGTATTTTGAAAGGAATTTTAGAAAAAGACGAAAAACATTTAATTTTCTCTATTTTGCACATTTAAATTACCTGTAAACTCATGAATTATGTACTAAAGGGGGGTAATGTGACGCCACGTAGCATCGTAACATGAACGTCCAATTCACTTACAATGTAGCAATTATAAAAATATGCGCTGAAACACGCGTCATAAAACGCGCCGATACGCAGTAATTTTTTAAAGATACAAGTATTCGAATATAGTACAAATGCAACAAGTACTCAAATATAGTGTGAATGCGACTTTCAAAGGTACATATTGAGGGAAAAACATCGCACTATATTCGGGTCAATACGGTAAATATTCATATGAAGTTCAAATATCACAATTTTTAATTTAGATTTAAATTTTTTCTTAATTCCAATGTAGCGATCCTTAATTCCATTGCTATTGCAAACATAACTCAGCTCAGAAGTTGCATAAAATTAAATGATACATACCTCAGATATAAATAAATTATTCTAGTAGATATTGTCCTCATGTGTGGATGATAAAAAATGCAAATGATATTAAATGATTCATTAATATGACAGTCATATAAAGAGTCACCAAAGTAATTTGATAATGCATGTATTTAAACTTTTCGATTGCACAATAAATAAATTCTTAGCAAGAAAGGATAAAAGTTCTGAACTTGATCTGGAGTCAAATCTGGGTCTACCATCTTGAAAATTTTTCATTTCAAATGAGAACTTGTGGAGGTCTCCTGGCTCAATGCTCTCTTTTTAATGCTTACATTTTGGAAAACTGCTTTAAAAATCTAGATTTACCACCATTTAACACAAAACAAGATAACTAGTCTGTTCAAAAGGGAACTATCAAGCTAATCTTATGGCGGAAAACAATTCAAGAACAAGCAATTTAAAAAATGTACTCGGGGATGGCCAGAGGAATTTTGGTGCCCTGGGCGAGATAGCACTCCCATTAATGTTTGTTGAGATATTTACTAAGTACATGTTATATGAGAGAAAGGAGACTATGGTGAAAAATTGAGAATTTACAACAAACTCCTAAACCGCATGGATTAGGAGTTTCTTGTAAATTCTCTAAGTACATGTTAATTTATTCATCGCTCTGTAAAAGTTATTGATAATGAAAAATTAAAAGGAATGCCATCAAGATTCTAGCCTATTTGTTGATATACCCAATATTTATTCACTTGCAAGTAATGCACAAATAAATGACCGGGATAGTGCCCCCAAAACTTTTGGTCCCCCAGGCAGCTGCCCAGCTCACCCATAGCTTGGGCTGGCCCTGAATGTACTTGCCTCAGGTATCTCCACAACATAGCCACAACAAGGTTAGAATATCATGTGAATTTCGGCTATAAAGTAGTTGTCTTCAGTGGTAATTCATTCATTCATGCAATAGATTCTAGTTCTTTCATAATCTATTTTCAATGAATTACCACTGAAGATGGCTTCTTTGTAGCTGAAATGCAAATATGATTTTTTTTATCCTTGTTGTGACTATTGGAGATACCTGAGCAAGTACATTTTTTAAATTGCTTTTTCTCGAATAACTAGTCTGTGGCAAATGAATAACTCTTCAGATAAAGATTTCATAAAAGAGGCTCTCTTGAAAATGCAGGAAAGCTAAAGGAACATCAACCAGCAAACAAAACAGATTCTCTGTCTGTCCATTCTATTAAAAAACCATATGGAAGTCTTTCATTAATGATTTTCTATATTTAATTGTGAACTGACAGCAAGATTTTTAGAATCAGATGTTATTTTACTTGCAGTTATGTGTTAAATACTATGATGCTGAATCAATTTTTAAATTAAAATTTCACTTGTGAACACTTTGGGCAATTATACTGTCACATATGAGATAAATTATTTGATATGCCACTGAGAAGAGGCTATTAGATGCTAAAAAATGAAAAATGCATCATTTTCGATGTAAGTAAAATGTACTATAATTAAGGTTTTTGCAAATGTATTTACATTCATCCTTAAGAAGAGCAAACAAATGGTAGATTTTTGGAATTTTTTTCACAGTGGGGAATAAAACCAGGATTTATTCTATGATTTATATATTAATATAATTCCACATACAGCTCAAGCCATTTTACAATGAAATATTATAACAAATGAATTAATAATATAACACAAAAACAGATAACAATAATAATAAAAAATCAAGTAGGAGTAATAAAATAAAAAAGACAAATGAAGGTAAACTAAGACAGAGGTTTGAAGGATGAGATAAATATCCAGTGTGACTGAAAGAAAGCGTCCGCGTTTGGAGGCAGGGAATTAAGGAGAGATCGGAGACAGTAAAAGAAAGTGCTGTATCAATGAAAGTCTTGGAATATGAACATGCAGTAGAGAGGAGTGACAGGTAGACCAAGACAGAATACGGAAACCAAAAAGAGAAAGAAGTTCAGGACACTCAACTTTAGCATTGAGGATATTATAGAGAAATGAAAGATCCGATTTTACATAGAGTGACAGAAGTAGTTCAATAGAGAGAAAAGACCAAATTTCGTTTTCTGAGAAGACCAAATTTCGTTTTATGTGGTTATGTGGTGTTTCGGAGAGAAGGAAGACGAATTTTTACAATATTTATAAAGAATTTTAAGATATTGCCTAGAGAGGCTAGATTTGAGGAAGCTGATATGGCCCAAATGGGGGAACAATAGGAAATGACAGGAAGGAAAAATCCCACAGAAGTTGGGCAAAAGGGTCCTTGATGTCCGTAGATCTATATAAAACTCCCAGAAGAACTTTGTTCTTTATTTTAGACAAGGGGACAGAAAGTGAGCTTACTATCAATGATATCCCCGAGGTCCTTTTGATTTTCTGTCCTTAATAGGTGTTTCAATTCCAATGATAAGGTGATTGGAAATGCTGTCCCATCATTTTTTAACTTTTACAATTTTCTGCCATTCGATATACAGTTTTTACGTCATTTAGCATATTTACCCACAATATACGCCTTCATGTGAAGACAAAGCGAAATTCCGCTTTGAGAACGCTTTAATATGCAATGTAATATTGTGGAGCACGTTATTGCGAATGAAAGAAGAATAAACAAGTTAGAAGTGTACAGGAGCCGATCGAGTTATGCCTGAAAAATTCCGCATCACTCATCCCTAGATTAACAGAAAACGGCGTAATGAAGATATTAACATTGGCATACGTATTTGGTCCTAAACCAGTTGCTTTCAGCGCGGATAATGTTTAGCTGCGCACGTGGGTCAGTTTTTAAATGGCAGGGTCGTATTAAATCCAAGATATTTTTGATTGCCGTTATCGCTACGAAAGCTATGACGCAGTTGCACGCGATTCACCAGAATACAATAAAATCAGTGGGCTCTCTAAAACGGAGGATAACACAATTTTTGGCAGATTAGTTCGTAAGGGACGGGTCAGACCCGACCTTGCTCTTATCATTTACACAACTTGTTAATCTTATCGTCCGGAAAAACCTTTCTGATTTTACAGCTATAATGGTTTGATGTAATGACACTTAAAGAAATTCTATTTCATTCTAATAGTTCATTTTCTTGGTGTAAAATTATAACATCATTGCAATGGTCGAGGCAGGGAAAAATCGATCTCGAGGCAAATTGGATGATTTCATTATTTTTACAATGTAGCTCTGAATCTTAGGAGATTTTCTTTGCGTTGACTTTTGGCATCTAATTCAGCTACCCGAGAGAGAGAGAGAGAGAGAGAGAGAGAGAGAGAGAAGGAGAGAGAGAGGCTTACAAGAAATTTCACGGGGGCTACCGATAATTTTCATGAAAATATATAGTATATATATTGAATAAATGGCAATGATGATAAAACCTTTAATAGAAAAAAGATAAATGTAAAAAATAAGTACAATTTACATTGCACAAACTTTTTCATCTATGTATGCGACTAGTTTCACTTCACTCTTTCCTGAATGAAACAAACTCCTACTGCTACAAAAACAACAAAACCGCAGAAAATGTTTTCTTTACGTCAATGATATTAATATATTGATAACCTCATTTATATGTGATAACCAAACTTGATAAATAGTTACACCATACATAAATATGAAGTATTATGTGGATTGGAGAAGACGTATATGGACGCATAGGCGCTGAAGCATTATTGCTGGACGAAGATAGTTGAGGAACGTGGAGGAACGTCATAGGACGGGAGAGCTGGGCGTAAGACTTGATATATTTAATGCCGCTGTACGGTATATTTATTTTTAAGAAATATGTAGTATTATTATTTTACATTAACTTCTATGAATGAGTGAACTTGCATAAAATCGTTCGACTTTTTTTTTAATGAACCGACATTTTGTGAAAATCAACAATAATAAATTATCATTTATTGTTGCGCTATATCGTTCGTCCTTCGTAGTGGTGTCGTTTTCGTTTCATTACTGTTTATTTATTTGTTTTAAGTTTGTATATCAATGCCTAGATTATAAATAATTACACTTTAATCAAAGGTCTTCAAGGAAGAGCAGCGCTTTTAAAAAAATCGAATTTTGGAACATCCTCCAAATATTAAAAATGAAAAGTAAATTAATCAGGATACCAAAATCTTTTATAAGGGACAAATAATCTGAAATATTTTTCCTGTTTTCTCCTTTTACGGAGGACTTCTTGTGACATACAATAAAATATTTTATTCTGAATTTTTTTTTAATTCGTACTTGTTTTCATCTTTTAAAAGCTAAAATGAATAATATTCATCATGTAAAAATAATAACCAAAACACTTATCGGACGAACGCATATAAAAGGTTTTATAATAATTTGAAAGATTTTATAAAAATTCTTATGCACAGCAAAATATTCTGACTTGCAGAGGAAGAAAAAATTAGGAAAAATTCAAAATCGACTGGTATTCGTACCATGACATTCCGCTTGCGGTTTAGCCAGTTATATTACTCTTATAAAGGCGGAGATGTCAATCCTGGGCTCCCAGACCTGCCGACAGAGCCATCTACACCACATAGATGTTTGGAAACTTTAAACCTTATTAGATTAATTTTTGGAACAGATACGAAATTGAATATGGTCTAAGAACCATCTACGAACTATAAGCTTTCGATCTATGCAACGTTCATTTCAATACGATCATCATTTCAAGAGATATGAGGGAACAAAAAATTGTCTACCTTAATATATATAAATATATATATCGTATTTTTCGGTATATAAAACGCACCCCAGTTTTTTGGAAGATTTTTCAGGGAAAAAGTATTTTGGTTCACCAAGGCATTTAGGAAGGGCCACGCCGTGTATCATTCCCAGCCGTGATTAAGTCCGTATCTGGCAACATTTACTGAAAATATTACGGCGTGACAACAGTTAAAAATAACGTTTTAGGTAAACTTTATTCGTGAATGTAATAAGGATAATCTAAATCTAAAACATAAAAAATGGCTTCGAGACTTGTATAGATAAGTGTGCCCTGCGTGAACTCGGCCGTCGTATTAATTAAGCTGACGGAGTGCGTCGCACACGTCACACGTATACCTTAGATACCCTTTACCGAGGCATTAATCGCGTTATTCAACGGGTCCACTAGGAACTAAAACATACGACTAACGTCAAAAACGCAACCGAAATCGTAATTACTATGAACAGACGTAATAAAGCGCAATGATGAAAATGCGCCGTTGGAATTCACGTTGTATAAGGTATTACTGTATTTATTAACAAAATTTTTACTATTACTTATTAATAATATATATTTAATGTTTTTGCGACGAATGACTGCCAATTATTTCATTTTGGGGATAAGTGTTCGTCAGTATTGAGAACAGTAATAATCTTACCTTCGGCGTATATGACGCAGACTGATTTTGGGGGTCACTTTTCTGGAAAAAGTGCGTTTTATATGCCGAGAAATACGGTATATCGGACGAACGCATACAAAAGATTTTATAATAAAGGATTTTATAACAATAGATTTTATAAAAAGTGAACCGAAAAACATAAGACTTGCTTTTCATTTATATAAGACCTCAGAATATATAGGTAAATGAATGCGTAAGCAACCACCAATGCGGCTCACCATGCAGAAAATATTGCCCACTCTTGTGTTAGACCAGCGGTTCTCAACCTTCTGTATATCACGTCCGACCATCCATTTTGTATGAAAACGGATTCCACCATGGTTAAAACAAAACCCCCAACTTTTCCAAGAATGAATTTTTGCGATAAATGCATTTTAGTATTACACCGCTCTCAGGTTATAACGCTGGTTTTCGGAGTGGGGCTCGGACCAGCGTTATAAGACAACCGCGCTATAACCGATGACTACAGCAATTCTCTAATTATTCTCTAATTTATTAATTCTCTAATAACTCAATCAAATTTTTTCACTATTGAGCAAGATAAACTTCGCTGTGCGCGCAACATTTTTGAACGACAAAAATGGAAATGGGCGTGAAATGAAGTGAGCAGCAAAGAAGAAGCTTTGCGGGGCACATATTTAAGTCGTGAGCGGCCGCGAACGCACGCAGGTTAGAGGGAAAGTGACCGATCACACAAAGCGCTTAATACTCGCGTATGTACAGTCAATCTAAATTAATTACAGAGGATAGTTCCGTCTGTAAAACTCGCTCAAAAATGTGAAGATTCACGAATACACAAAAACAAAAACTGGCACAGATAAGTTCTCATCACATCATGGATCCACTTATTCCGTTGGCAGTGACAAACCTTCCACAAGCATTCAACGCTCGATACTAACTGGAGTGACTAAAACACACATTTCGCAACATGCATGTTTTTCTCGGCATTTCTTTCAATGAAACGCGGAGGAAGAAAGACCCGCGGTATAGCTGACGGCGGGGAGCTGTGTATATTAATCATCAATGGAAATTTCGAAAGACATTGAATGTTGTAATAATATAGCAGAGCGGAGAACGCTCATTTCAGAAACTTAAATATGTTTAAAACAAACTGTAAATCGAATTAATAGACCACGCGTTCACAATTTAAATTTAGTAAACATTGAAAATGGCGTTTTACAGCAGGCATGTCAAACTCGAAGAGGCGTCCGGGCCGCATTAAAGCGATTATTGTTATAAAAGGGCCGCATTGCAGTGATGAATGTTATATAATGGCCGCAGTTGTTTAATGAAAGCCAGAGCTGGAACGGAAGATAGAAGATCGGGCGCCTGATTTGCAATTAAAAACAATAATTTAGAAAATGCGTTCTATTGTAATTCGGTAAATATGAAATTCGCTAAAATAAAGCATTTATATAAAATCCCACACGGTTCACTTGAAACAGAAATTAGCTATCGGGCCGCAAGTTTGACATGCCTGTTTTACAGGATACTGATTTCAATCATATAATTCATGATTTTGCTACGAAAAATGTAGGAAACGTCCTATGTAAAAAATATATATACAATTATATTGAAACTTTAATAGTCTAATGCGAATTATTATCATTATTACGTGTAAAAAGTCGGTTACGACAATATTGTTTACTCAATTCTTTTATTATGTAAATCCTTAATTACCTCTCTTACAATTATTAGGCGTTCTTTACAACAAGTAAATAAAGAACGTCTTATGGCCAGGTCGTGTCCGTCCGTCTGTCCGTCCATCAGCATGTTTCATCCGCAAAACTACTGGGCGGATGTAGATGAAATTTGGTATTTCGGACATAAGGGCTAAGAAAATAAGAAAATTATGTAAATGGTTCACGTAGCCTAGTCGGGAGTGCCACTTTACTTGTGACAAAAAGTGAACTTTTCTTTATATCTCGGAAAATATTACTTATAACAAGAAAGTCTTCAAACAAAATTTGTAGAACTAGTTATACAGCATATGTTTTGTTGAGTACATTTTTATTGAAGGAATAGCAGATTTTAAGCAAGTCAAACTTTAATGTCGTAAATCACTTTGAAAATGTTCCCGTATTTTTTAGTTGTTGTCAACGAAAACAATCTTCGTGGCAACAAAGTAAACAGTATCTGCTGTAAATAAATAATTAATTTAATTTTCTTTCGTGCGCCGAAACATTTAGTAAATGAAGGAAAATGGATTATCTATGACGAAGAAATGAACGTAAATATGTCTATTTTCTTAACGTATACACGTCGTTTGTAAGTGAAAAGAAATGGGCAATTTACGACGAAGGAATGAAGTGAACATAAGATTATATTACTGCTTTTCGAGTGAGGTAAGTTTTAAGTAATTGTCGAATGTTTTATTAATCACAATTGTTAGGAAATTAGTCGGTGAATCAAAAACTCAATATTTCTTTGGCATACCAGTTCTTAAACATTATACTAAACCATTAATATTTATCTTTTTAGACATGATTGCATATATAGTAAAGAACGCCTCTGCCTCGCATGTATGCACGCGTGATGTGTGCATCTTTCCTCTCGTTATGCGTTCTTTGCACGAAATGCACGAAGTGAACGTACATAGGAGAGGCCGTTTCCGTCCGTCTGTCCACATGTTAAAATTCGGAAACCGCTGGACATATTTTAATGAAATTTGGTATTGGAGAGTTTTGCTAAAATTGGTCGATTGGTTTCAATTTTGATTAAAATCGGACAACAATTACGACCACTTTACATGAAGACCTACATGTAGTTTGCAATGTTGTTTCAACCCGGGAACCGAAGGACATATTTTAATGAAATTTGGTATTAAGAAGTTTTATTAAAATTTGCCAACCGATTCCAATTTTGGTTATAATCGGACAATAATAACGACAACTTTACATAAGGACACAAGTATTTTACAACATACCTCGCTAGCTTCTCGTTAAATACCCATTTGAGCGAAAAATATTGAGAACATTGTGAAATCCCAAAGAACGGATGTGGAAACTCTGTGGACTCCGACATGGAGGACACCTTTCCAATCTTGTTAACGCGAAGCTTCGACGTATTTTTACATGAAAATCATTCGTTGTCAAAATCATTTGCATCGTTTCCTGTTTCATGTAATGGCATATGAATGACTGCATGACTGGAATTATAATTTCGTGTCGCATATTTTTAAGTTTCAACAATAACCTGGTAAAGATTAACAATACAACGAAAACATAAATAAATAAATATTCCATTATTCATTGATATCTGTTGATATTGTGGTAACGAGTGTTTCTAAGTCAGATATAGAGATTAAAATTTGCTGAATTGTTTAAAGTTCTTGAGAACTTTTTTGCAACAGGTAAATAAGCTTTCATCTTTGACTAAAACAGAAAAACAAAGTTTATAAAATTAAACTTGACACTTGACTTTACATGGAATTCCATCTTTAAAAACACCACAAAAATAACTTACAATACCAAAAATTTAACCTGATGATGATGCTAAGCATCGAAACCCGGGTCAAGAGTATTGTAAATTATTTTTTTGGTATTGTAAAGGTTATTTTTGTCGTTTTTTTATAAAATTAATTTAATGAAACGTTTTATATTCTCTAATAAGTAAAAAATATATAATTCCCATAATACATAGTTTTCTCCACAAAGTTAAAAGCTTCTGGCATATGAAAGTTTCCAAGCGTTATGTTTAACAAATAAATATTCATTAATATTTATTTTTCATATAAATTTTACACGCAAAAAAACTATTTGTACTTTCTTGAACATTCGATTATGTGAATTTTATATTCATTATTTACTTTTTAGCGCACATAAGGGTTGGTTTCATTATTTTTTATTTTACTTTAATTTAACATTTAAGTCATGCATATCCGTAATTTTGACGGGCAATTATATTAGTTTCAATAAAAATTACATATAGTGCAGGTAACACATTTTGACATGCACAAAAACCAAATCAGCTATTCGGTTTACCCAAAAATTGCCTCACAAATCTATTATGTAATTAATTTTTCAGTTGTTGATGTGATGACGACATTGTTACTGGTTTAAAGGAAACTTGCTCTTTCCATTGAAAATAGGACAAGAACCTATACAATAGCAAAAAAAACTCAGCATGGAAATTTCTTTACAGTAATAGTTATATTTATATATAAGTCATAACTTCCCTTTTTCCAGCGGAAGAATATTGAACTATTGTTTGTAACATCCACGAGTTTAAGCGTTCGAAAGCAACGGTCACTACAAATGCAGTTATCAATAAACAGGAAAATCTACAAAAACCACTAGCAGCAGCAGTTTTGAATTCAGCCGATTGCTTTTCCAGGAGAAACTAGTCGTTGCTTATAATAATGGACAGGTGTTCTATCTAATACTAATTTATATTACAATCGATTGAATATAAATATGGAATTATTTCGTACCAGCTAATTATCATCTACTTCTAAAATACTGAAATATATTTTTATAATTTAGCATTTTATCAACCAAACCAAGTCGAACGCTGATCAAACTTCTCAAATATAAAGATAAACTTCAGAGGCAGAGATGGGGGAAAGAACCGCAATTAATTATTGGAAGAAGACAAAAACTGCAAAATCGTTCTATGAAGAAGAAATTTTATTTCTGCAGTTCTAAAAAAAATCCCCAAATTGGGAAACCTCCAGGCAACCCTTATTGGCTTCCTGAAGAGAAAATAGAAATCAAATATTATCATATTATACGAAGATCATTAAAAGAGGTTAGTTGAGATAAAAAATATTGATATACCATACTAATAAAGTATTTGTGATGATAGCAATTATATCTGTCTCATTTCCACCATTAAGAAAAGTATAATCAGTTCAAGTCTTAGAGCAATATATGATAGAAGTATTTTAACAAAAAAATATACTGAAAATATAGATGTCTCCAGGAAATATTTATGGTTTTTTTTTTGACTGAAAAATATTTTATACGAAATTGAGTTTTTTTTCGGAATTATCAATCGAGAATATGGAGAATGTAAAATGACTTTTTGCCTGAAAACGTTATGTACTGAAATATAATTTGGTGAATTTAATCGGTCCAATAGAATACGTTCGTGAAATTCTTCTCGTCATGTATCATAATATACCCGTCCCCTCATGGTTTTGAGCCCTTCACACCTCCCTTAATATCTTATGGATAAAAATGTACCTAAGTATATAACTTTTAAATATAATAATTTTCAACATCTTACACAAAGTAAATTATATTTTAATTTAAATATTCCGACGTTTACGAAATTTTGGTAATATTTTTCTTCTGCGACAAGCAAGCTCCCAAAACAAAATTTCTGAGGGCGACCATTAATGCATCAATAAATACAATTTTATATTTTTTACGCCAGGAAGAAATTATTCTTTGCATTTATACGTTTAGGAAAGATCCAGAGAGAGTGAAATTAAAGCGATCGAGAAGAACACTTTTCATACGAGGCTTAAAAAGGATATACTAACAAGGCTTAACGTAGAAACGATCGAAGTTCCAGTTCCGGCCAAAACTGACATTGACTCCGGATTTTTCACAACTGTCGGGGGTAGACCAAAGAAAAAACAACAATACAAGCGAAGAGAGTACTTTTCAGAACTAAAGGAGATTCTTTTGACTAAGGTAGACAATTTGATGGTTGCTAATACAAATATCAACATTTCTGACAACACTCCCCTCATCGTAATGTGTTTAATATGCATACTTACAGTTCCATTTTTCTTATAGGCTGCTACGTCTGACATCTACAACAACATAGAAAAGCTAAAGGAGAACGTTCACGAAAGAGAACAATTATACACTAAAGCCGAAGAGGCATATTCTCTTCAATATCTTCAATCGAAAACTTTAATCTATAGAGATTTTGACAATACAGCTGAAATGCACATGAAGTATGTACAAATTTCTAATGTACATTTTAAAATGGAAATGGGAAGGTGAGGTAAGACGGGGACGTTAAGCTTCCAAGTATTCTATAATGTCCATTTATTTTACAAAATTAACTAAATATTCTTAAAACACATCTATGAACAGTCTAAATTACCTAAAAATTATAATCCGTAACATTTTTTTTAAATTTAACTTTCATTATGTAGCAAAACATAAAAAGTTTAAATTACCCCGTCTTGCCCCATAGGTGGTGTAAGATGGGGAAGCCATTTATTATTAAGCACGAAAGGAACACACATGATGGACTTCATTGTCATCGTCTTCTTAGCCAGCACAAGAAAATTGGGCCCACTTTTCAAAAAATATACACATTACCCATCCTTAATTGGACTGAGAATAAAAGTATCCACAGTACAAACATTCGGCATCTTCTTCTTTTTCTTCTTCTGAGGAGGTCCCGATTTCCTCCTGTGCGTCCTTAGACTTCTTGCTGTTCATTTTATTTACTTTCTTTTTTTTTGTATGGCAAATCGGTTAAGACTGAAGTTATTCCAGGCAGGCAAACCGCATTATTTCCTTTTGACGTGTTTCTCACTCATGGAACTGGTATAATTTGATCTAGGGAAATAGCAAAAGCACTCACTTGATTTTGATTTGGTGTAGCCCAGGAAGGTTGAGACATATCATGTGGCGAACTTACGACATAATGCTGATTTCTTGTTTCCTCTTGATAGGTTGAACTTATGTTAAAGGTTCTTTGCTCTTCCGTTATTTCTGTAGTCTCAGCAGCAATGAAATAACTGTCTGAGAATACATGTGGGTTGATCGGCCAAATTCCAGTCGCCTTAAATCCGTTCAGAGCAGTAGCCATCGCGGCAGCTCTAACAAATGAATCTCCCAACAACTCGGCAACTTGAACATTGTAACTGCATGACCTGGATGTGTCTGCAACCAATTGGTTATTGCTTGGTCATAGAATGTGCTATGCGGTTTCATAAGCGCCACATCAAGGGGCTGCATGCGGTGCATGCAGTGCGGTGGAAAACAGAGCAAGACGACACCATTCTCCCTAGCTAGCTCGATGACAGCCGGGTTTTGCGTATGAGGTGTATGACCATCTAGGAGCAGCAGAACTGGTTTGTCCTTGGTAGCATGACTATAGCTGATGAACCGTTGGAACCATCATTCAAAAATGTTGTTTTGCATCCAACCACTAATGTGACATTCTGCCCAAGCATCTGGAGGAGTGCCGTTCAAAAATTCTGACTCCATTCGTTGGCGTAGAAACACCAACATAGTAGGCATGTAAGAACCAGCCGCACTAAAACAAATTCCTACTGTTACAGTTTGTCCTCTTTCTGCAGAGTTGATAGCTCCAGCCTGTTTCCTGCTCTTTGTTGCGATGATTTTTGACTTTGATTTTGATACAGATGATATGCCAGTCTCATCACAGTAATAGATTATATCAGGTGTGAATTGATACTTATCAATCAAGGCACCAAGAAGCTCAAAAAAATTGGAGACTTGTAATTGGTTGAAGCCCATCGCTCTGGCTATAGAGGTTAGCTCGAGTTTTCTGACTTATAGATCTGGATGCCTTTTCAGCTTAACTTTATTTTGTCAGTTATTTAGATAAAAAAAATCATTAAAAAGAAAGATTGACTCCTGGGATGAGTCATGTTTCACCGTAACGGGTTATGGGCCTATACAGATAAGCTGTTATAAAAATAAACAGGTTTTTAATTAGTTATTCATATCTCATTATAAATTTATATTCAGATAGATTTTATTTATTAAGTTTTACATTTAATCACAACAGTAATAAATTGACGGAGCGGGACATCTTTCCCCACGTGTGAGTATCACGTCCTTCCCCACGTATGAGTAACCGATCTTGCCTCAGGGCGACATTTTACATTGTCTTTAACCTAGCTCATGCAATGAAACTGTAATTTGATTAAGTTGCATATGGACTTACTATTCAAGAACACGTCTACAAGTATAAAATATTGACATTACAGTATCATGTATGAAACTCACCTGAATCTTTGTAAAAAAAATAGACGAAAATAACATCAAACGGTGGTAAAATCAACATTCCTTTGTCACATCTACAAAACGAATGCAATATGGCTCCTCTGCTGTCTAACCTCGCTGAAGAACATTTGGAAGTAGTTCCCAAAATTAATTACAAGTAGGACCACTTGTCAGGAAATTATACTACCCACCCCATCTTGCCCCATACCGCGTCTTACCTCACGTTCCTCTACGTGAAAATGCGTGTACTGAGTTACTAAAATATGTATCTTATTTCAAAATGAAGAGAAAAAGCTGTAAAGGTCAGCAGGAGTAATGCTTTCAAGAGTAAGAAAATGTTGAGCAGCCTTCTGCGCGCTGTGCGCAGCAAAATATACAAACTAGAAGAACGTTGGAGAGCACTGAAGGTGTACCAGTCCTTTCTCTATCAAGCAAGTCCTTTGCCATGGCGAAGAGAGAACGACACCATTCATGTTTACGAGGGGAGGTTGATGGTTTCAGATTTTCCATCGATTCACGGACGATTTTTTGTGCATCCACAGTCCCTCGAGGAACTAATTGAACTATTTTACAGTGTCACTAAGGAGGAAAGCAAACCTGGTATGTAGCCCCAAATATAAATTTAGGCGATAAATGTTCGCATTATTTGTTTTAATGGAAGCACTTCCTTTAATTGACGTGGCTTTCGCGTAAAATAGATATTTCCCCAAAGGCGCGTAGTACAAATTCAGCCTTATTCTTCTGGAATCAGTGTTTGTACCGAGCTGTAGACCTTCTACAGCTGACACTATTTCTTGTAGATATTTTGCATTTATAAATAGTGAACCAATCACTACCATTACTGATTCTTTAATAATGGCTTCATCTGTGAGAGTCTCCTGTGAGTCGCTAGTATGTGGGCAACTCAAATTGATGCTTCCATAGTTAATGTTGCTTTCTTTTTAATCGTATTAGTAATGACTCCTGTGTCCCAGGAGCATGCTTCAGTTACTGAACCAATTTATTTCCAAGAACACCTTCAGAAAATCAACTGAGATATTCTTATGATTTGTCGAGAAATGTCTTTCAAGATTAACTTATTTGGAGCTAAACATTTTGGGCTACAAATTAAGCATACACCCTTGTCTTTCACTGTCGTAAACAGGTATTTACAGTCCCACTCCTCATGAAAATTATACTTTTTTTGCTTTTTCTTTGACTATCCAAATATGCTACCATTTTGCTTTGGGGTCCATGAAAAAAATTTAAACAAATACCAATAACAGTAAAAAGACAAAGTATGATCCACTGTTCTGAAATAAAATAATGGAAATTGTAATGTATATACTAGGTCGTAGGCTATCAAAAGTTGAAGGAAAAGGTCATGAAAAATAAATAGAAGGGAGAAATCAACCAAACCCTACCAAAAGGTAGAAAATTTGAATTGAACAAAGTTGTAGTTAACCTCACGCATTGTACACACTATGCCCATAAGTATCCACAGTAAGAAAGAAGTGGAGAAGTTGTACGATCAATTTGAGGAGGTTAAGGGAGAAGTGAAAGCGAAAAAGCACTTGGTAGTCAAGGGAGATTGGAATGATGAAGCGAGATTGGGAAATTTGGCCTAAGACTAGGAAGGAGAAATGAAAGAGTACAGAAGAAAATGGTAGATTTTTGTAAAAGACTAGGAAAAAATAGGGATTGATTCCCTCATCGTTGATGTCGAAATGTATATCTAGGGTTATAAATAAGTATTGGTGTAGTTGTATGATTTTCTTTGTGTGTTTATGCATGCGTCTCGGGCGCAGAATCATTTCCCGCAAGCTCGCACGCATAATACATGTACTTCGGTCCCTGGAGACAATTAGTTTTCCATAAACAGGGTAGGTGTGTCTGTGTGTGTACTATCATCATTATCACTGCTTATTCATTTTTTTGGTGTGTACCATTGACTTGGATAATAGCTTCACGTCGCATCTATTCACGAAATTTCATTTTAAAAACTTTCCCGTTGAACTTCAACGGGCATCTCCCTAGTCAGAGTAATAAGGGAAAGACAGAAAAAAATGGATGGGTCGAATTTTGAAAGGTAACGGTCTGCCGAAAGGAGTCACAGAAGGGAAAGTGTTAGGAAAGAGGCGTAGAGTTAAGAAGAGGAAAGGTATATTAGAGGCATTAAAAGAAAGGGATGGGTATGAGAAGATCAAGGAAAAACCCTTGGATGGTTAAAGTGGGTTGGAAGCATGGCCGGCGCAAGGCAGATTCGCGGCCGAGGCAAACTTTTTTTGGAGCCCTACTCCAATCTTAATGAAATTGATAGAATAAAACGATCCGAAGATCCTATGCAGACAGGCATAAGCTCTAAATTCGGGAATAATTTTGAAAAAGTCTGCTGTGACCGGGAATCGAACCCGGCTCTTCCACTTACCGGGCGAATATTCTACCACTGAACTATAGTAGCAGATGAATTTTCTCGTTTCTGAACGCGGATGTTTTCTAAATGAAAAAATCTAATAAATAAAAGTTGCTTTTAATAGTAATTACACAATGACGTCTATAAGCACCGGCATTACTTAAATATAATATAAATAAAAGATTGTTTTTATTATAAAAGAATTTTTTTCATAATTACTAAAAACAATGTTTTTCTACATAAAAAAGCTTTATGGTAAATAATAGCGGTAAAAATGGGTATTAAAAAGAATATTTTTAGCAAAAGATTAAGCAAATCATAACTTAAGACTCGTTAGTTAGTTTGTACGTCAACTTTCCCTTCAAGAATTACACATTCTCCAAATCTTTCTCAGACTCTAGATTAAACTTCTTATACTTTTACTATCGGGGTAGTGCACAGCATTGAAGTGGAATTGAAATCATTTTGAATATAAAAGTTTTTATTTATTGTACGCGAAGTTCCCACAACATAAATGCACGTGAAAAAATATAACATGAATCAATAAAAGATGAAAGATAGGTATACATTACTTTTAAAATAAACGGCTACATTGCACAAATTTTCTCATAAACTTATAAACGTTTGGTCTCACTACACTCTTTGCCCCGAAATTAACTCTGTGTGTTTGGCAATTCACTGCCAATGATGTTAATAATGCGTAGCAACAGAACCAAAGCGACTGACACCATCAACCTCTCACTAATAAGCGCGTGGCGTTGAAAGAAAAGTACGGAATTTTGGACAAGGAAATCCCCGGGTTCCCCCTCCCCTCCTCTGACGTATGCGCTGAGCGTCTTTTACAGAAACAATGCCACTGAACGACATAAGTATAGTAATTTTTGGGACATATGGCTTAGTTAAAATTATTTGTAACATCAGTCTGCACGACTGGGTGGATTTTTATCAAAATCCTTAGAGCCATTTTTGAGTAAATCGAATTTTGTTTCAAAATATCCAAGAATAATAAAGTACCCTTCGTTGTTGCGCAATAGCGTTCATCTCTTCAGAGTGTCTATTATGAATGATATTATTCACAAATATGATATATCATTCGTTTTAGTTTAACCGTCTAGGCTGTAGTAAGATTTTGAGTGAATCTAGGCGGAGGCGTGACGTCATAGGTAAGGTAGCTTAGCGTGCATTGCAATGCCACTGGACGCCATATAGTATTTTTTTAGGCATACGGCTTACGTAGTATTATTTGTCTACAATTGGATTGATTTGAATCAAATTCTCTGGAGTAAATCAAATTTTTCTAAAAATCGCCAAGAATAAACTACCCTTTATTTTTGTGCAATATTATCTTTATCAAAAAATAGTCTGCAAAAGATGATATATTGCATAAATACGAGATATCATTCGATTTTATGTACGCGTTTGGCCTCTAGAATCGCGAACAGACCGACAAACAGACAGCTGACAGACAGACGGCATGGCGAAAACCACTTTTATGGACTCAGGGGTACCTAAAACGTGTATTTCCATCAAAATCTCGAAGTCGAATGTTTTCACAATTACAATAATTTCTCTATATACTACGTACATGAGAAAGTAATAGGAATACATACACATATACAGAGACGTGAAATGAAAACATTGGCTCTTCATGGCGCCCCTCAAACTCTGGCGCACTGGGCAGTTGCCTGTTTTTGCTACCGCTCCGCCGGTTCTGGTTGGAAGTGCCGAAAACTATAGAATAACTATAATGACGATAAATGTAAGTCTGAGAAAATTATTTTTCTTGACTCTCCAGCTCTAACTCTATTGCTTGTGCGTTCCTAAGGCCATAGGTTGCCAAACATATTCCTACGCCCATAAGTAAAATTACAGTAGACCGCCCATTATCCGTTCGCGGATTAACGAATACTTACTATATAACTAAATTTGTATATCAGCTTCTAAAGTAATAAAAGGAGAACCGTGAATAGATATCTAAGGACAGGTCGCTATGTAATGTCTCCTTTTCTCCCCCTCTCTCTCTCGCCAGCTCCGTTCGATATTTACTCTGAGGGGATGATAACAGAAGCGTTTGAGGCTTCAGGAAAAGAAGGTTATCATGCCATGTATGACGTAGGAGTGCAAATCAAGGTATTCAGAACCTCGATAACTAATGAAATTCTAATTAGAAAGAATTTGACGGTAAAATTTAAACAAAAACTCTTGATATTATCACGGAGCACGATGACAAAAAGTGACTGAGAGAAGACGACAGTTTATCACGGGGGATTTAAATGTTTCAAAAACAGGCTATTAAATACATTGGCATGAAGATCAGCAATGTGAGAACGTACGAGTTTAGAGATAAAGTTAACACACAGTTTGAGTGAGAAGGGGACATAAAGACTAAGGAGGAAGAAAGACATTGGAGGCCTTACATAGTCAAAAGTATGACATTAAAAGATGAAGAATTTAAAGGGATTATCCGAGGATATTACGGAAATCAGAAAACTCTTAATAAAAACAACCAAAGCGTGCGCTAAGGAATAATGTTAATATATATATATATACATATATATATAATATGAATATATATATAATATGTATATATATAATATATATATATATAATGTGTAAATATATATATATATAATATGTATATATTAACCGGGCTTTGCCCCGGGTTTAGAGTGTCGAATTTTTCATGCACACATCACTCGCTAATATTTTCATCCAAACTCAAAGTTAGTGACCAATATTTCACTTTAATTGGTATGAACAAATTAAATGTAGACTCAAATTTGATACCTCCCTCCCCTCCAAGAAATCAAAGTTCTGACACCGAGGTGCATATCCTCAACGTCTCTTTAGTATGTGTAGTAAGTTTTAAGTCTACGTTTCTTGGTTCAACGTTGCTATTGGTCGAGGGTTCATCAAAATCGATCAATTGGTTGCTGAGATATCTTAAAAAACCGAAATTTGGACCGACCGTTCCATAGGGACCCCTCGATTCCATGGGCCGATTTAATTTATATTTGGCACTGCAACTCTCATGACCAACCTGAAGCTGCATAATAGTTCTGGATATAATCTGAAAGATCTATTCAGAATGTTAGGAACTTATAAATAAAATTGTGAAAAAAGGATAAATTTCTAATTATCACTCGATGGTTGAGAAAAGTAAAACTCGTCACCGATCTTTACCAAAAACTAAACAGTTCTTCTGACTTTCATAAAAATGTTAAATGTAAAATTTAGCGTTGACCTGATTAATAGTTTTTGAGATAGAGTACCCAAAAAAAGTCACACACAGACATCATCGATAAAATGGTCAAAACGTGATCAGGGGACCTCAAAACGAGTATTTCCGTTGAAATCTCGAAATAGATTTTTTCATGAAAGAGAAAGTAAAAACTGACATTTTGACCGACCCATTCATGAGGATTCCTCCGGACCCCGTGGGTCTATTTAAATTATTTTTGGCTCTATAACTCTCATGATCAACCTGAAACGGCTGTCAAATAATGAAGCTCCTACGTTTATTTTCTGAAGAGTTACGACTGCCACTGACACACAGCTTCTTTTATTATTATAGATGCAATCATATTTAATACTTTTTATGGTTGAAACGTGTTTTCTATCCACCAGAGAAGTCGAGCCTGTGTACACTTTCGACAAAACAAAGGATGCTTTCCAAGTCATTTTTTGACCATCTTTCATCGTCCACCTTTAATCGATGTGAATTTCGTTTCAGTCTGCTGCCTTCTTCTCCGCTTTCCATCTCATTTTTTTCAATTTGTTTCGACCTGCGTTCATATGTGATCCTTACATTAAAACAGCATTGATTAAAGAATTTTCAACTCGCAGAATATTCCCGCATTCGATTTCTCGCGTGACCGTGTCCGAGTACGTTTTTGGACGGTAGAGGCGCAAACAAAGAGGACCACGCTAATATAGCACTCGAAAGCACAGCGATAACGAGTTGTGTCAACATACGGGAAAGGTAATCATTGCCTCAGAAGTCACGAGAAGATCATTTAGATTCCCGAAATCGCTGGAATGGCTGACCGCAACAATGTTAAGAAATTAAATAGTTTTTACGCCGTTCGGAGATCGCTCGGGTCATTTAAGAATCGGCAGAAAATTTCTACAGTAAGGAAAATTGCACAAGAGCCAAATTGATAATTTCAACTTACATGGCGTATCGCATGCCACAATAAAGGGGCCAAATATTTCATTGGAAATTAAATACACTACTAAGAAAGGCATTTTCATTAAAAACTGAAATTATTGTAAACTTACTGAATATTAAATATTTTTATGTATCTTATTTCACTCTACGATCGTAACATCTCTCTACAACAGTAAAAACACAGCAATTATAGGGCTGCGTCTATTTAGCTGGCAGACCCTTTTTTGGGATCCCTGATTTTAGGCCCTCCCTAAGGACTGCATGAACTTATAGATGTGGGAGGGTTTGTGTACTCATATGAACAAAGAGCTATGCCAGCAGGAGATAATTCTCCTGGTAGGACCATCCAAGCCGGAAAGGTCCGAGGGGAAGAGTCAGACTAAGAAGCAGTCTTGGGGGTTTTACAACCCCTGTGCAAGGGCAGCAGCTTGCACAGTACCACTGTAGGTGGTGACCATGTGGATCTGAACAGCTACAGATGGGTAATCACTCATTATATTATTTCCCATGATAGGCTGAAAAGCCGCAAATACATCTATGGATCTCTCTTAGGTAAAATTTTCCGTAGGTAAAATAGTCCCCCAATTGGATCACCAGGTGGGGACTACCCTAGGGGATGCACAGAGGAAATGTAACATTCATAAAAAGAAAGCAAGTAGTGAGACATTAAGAATAGGCACATGGAATATTAGGACTATGAATTCAGGGGGAAACTAGATAACTTAAAAACGGAAATGAGAAGTAATAATGTAGGTATATTAGGTCTTAGTGAAGTTTGGTGGGAAGGAGAAGATGAGATAAATTCAGATGAATTTAAGATTATTTACTCAGGAGGAGAGAAAAGGGAAAGGGGTGTGGGGATTATGATGAAAAGAGAGATAGCTGAAAGAATTAGCAAGGTAGTGACAGTTAATGATAGATTAATAGCCATAAAACTTCAGATGGAGCCAGTGGAAATGCTTATAATTCAAGTGTATATGCCAACAACTAATGCTGGTGATGACGAAGTAGATGAAATGTATGAACAGATTATGGAGATATTAGAAGAGGAGGGAAAAGGAAAGATCACCAATATAGTAATGGGAGACTGGAATAGTATAGTCGGAGAGGGACAGGAAGATAACATAGTGGGAAAATATGGGCTAGGGAGGAGAAATGAAAGAGGGGAGAAACTTGAGGAATTCTGCCATAGAAATGGATTGATTGTAACTAATACATGGGTAAAGCACCACCAGCAGAGACTTAAAAACATGGAGAAGCCAAGGAGACCAGAGACGATACCAGATATTTGAAGGTCAGGCCGGGTTCAGAAAGGGTCATTCCTGTGAGATCCAGTTGTTAGGGTTATGAGAAGATATTGCAGAAACATTAGACAATAGTCAGGAAGCAGAAGGTATATAGATCTAACGAAAGCATTTGATGTAGTACCTCATGATTTACTCTTGACTAAGGTTTATGCTCTAGGAATAGATATGAGGGTAGTGCGATGATAGAAGCATTTCTAGCAGATAGAAAACAAAGGGTTAGGATAGGAGATAGTTTATCCGATGAAATAGATGTCACCTCAGGTGTCCCTCAGGGAAGCGTTTTAGGACCGTTATTATTCTTAATCTACATAAATGATTTACCAAGTCAAATATCCTCAAAAGTGAGACTTTTCGCAGACGACTGCGTCATTTATAGAGACATTAAAGATGAAAACGACAGAGGTTTACTGCAGAGGGACATAGATAAGCTGATGTCTTGGGTATGTTAAAATAAAATGAAAATAAACGTTAAGAAAAGCAAGCATATTCTATTCTCTATGAAAAGGGAAAAGAGTAATTTTCCTTACTATATGGAAGGGATACAAATACCGAAGGTTGATAATATAAAATATCTTGGAATACATATTACGAAAGATTTAGCATGTGGCCTTCAGGCAGAATGTATAGTTTCAAAGGGTTTCAAGGCACTTAACTTTGTTATGAGAAATTTAAAATATAGTAGTAGGAAAGCTAAAGAATTAGCATACAAAACAATAGTAAGGCCTACAAGTATTGGAATATTCTTCAGGAGTCTGGGATCCTCATGACAGAATACATATTAATATATTGGAAAAGGTTCAGCGAAAGGCAGCCAGGTTTGTTATGGGTCATTTTGGAAGAGAGGATAGTGTAACAGATATGTTAAAGGAGCTTGGGTGAGAAACTTTACAAAAGAGGAGGAAAGTGAAAAGGTTAGTTTATTTCTATGGAATGTATACCGGTAAACCGGCCTGGAAAGAACTAAAACTTAAGATTAAAATCCCGACATTTAAAGGTAAAAATGATCACTCGTGTAAAGTTCGTACAAACATTTGAAGAAAAGATGTTGGTAAATATTCATTTTTAAATAGAACAGCATTGAACTGGAATGAATTACCTGAAGAACTTCTTATGCCCTTTCCTCAAACCGAGAAAGCATTTAAAAGTAAAATTGTTAAAAACTTTAGTATTTAATATTTAATGAGTATTTGTAGGTTAGTATTTTATTTATTTTTTTATAGGACTTGTGCCACCAAGCGGCATTAATCATTGCAAATAAACATAGTAGGGTTATAATTTAATCACACTACTCCAAATAACTATCTAATGTCAAATTAGGGTCAACTATTTTTTAAATTCATGAAGAAGATTATTTACTTATTCTAAACTTTTGTAGTTGTATGGACAAATAACAAATGAAACATGCTGTAGTTTGTAGCTAAGCTGTTGTGACGAGAGTTCCTGTGACTTGAAGTCAAGAAGTTGTATATAGTGTATAGGAACTACTATCAAAAAAGGTTATATTTTTGTATTAAGAACATTCAATTTTCATTATGTAATTTGGGCATTATGTATTGAGTGATACCTAAGCTGTTGTGACGGGAGTTCCTGTGACTTGAATTTAAGAATTAGTATATAGTGTATAGGAAATGGTATCAAAAAGCTTATATTTTTGTATTAAGTGAACCCAATTTTTATTATGTAATTTGGGTATTATGCATTGAGTTGTGATGGGGACCCACTGCCACCAGGACCTGTTCCCAATTGTAGCGTTTATGTGAATAATAATAATAATCCTCAGATAGATTATATACTAGTCAATGAAAGATTTAGAAATAGCAATAAAAATGTGAAAACACTACCAGGAGCAGGTATCAATTCCGACCACAACCTTTTGGTTGCAAATACACAATGTAGACTGAAGAGTGTTGAGAGAAGCATAAGAATTAACAAGAAATGGAACTTAGAGGAACTCTTTAAGAACAAGGAGGCTATCGTGACTGAGCTGGAGGAAAGGTTGGGGGAGAGAGCTGAAGAAAATAGGAAGAATGTAGATGAGGAGTGGAGGTACATCCATAGCAACATTAAAGATGTAATGGAAAGGAAGGTAGGAAAGATAACGGGTGAAAGAAACAAAAAACCCTGGGTCACAGCAGCCATGCTGCAAAGAATGGAAGACAGGAGAAAGTGGAAGAACATAAACACTGAAGAAGGTCAAAGAAAGTACAAGGAGTTAAATAATGCTTTAAGAAGGGAAACAGATAAAGCCAGAGAACAATGGATAAATGAGAAATGTGAGGATATTGTTGAGTATGAAAAAATTTGTAGAACAGACCTCATATATAGCAAAGCAAGGAAGCTATTCAAGAAAAAGGCAAGAAAGATGGGATGCAAAGAAATCATGAACAAAAGTGGTAAAATAATCTTGGAGCCAGACGATGTAAAGAGTGTCTGGAAAGAATACATTGAGGTGCTGTATGACAAAGAAGACAAGCCAAAAAATATTGAATTAGACGAAAAAGAGGATGTGGAAAAAGACCAGCTAGGACCAAGTATTCTTGAGTCTGAAGTTAAAAGAGCAATTGATGACATGAATAGAAGAAAGACCGTTTATTTATTTATTTAATTAAAAAGGTCCATAAACAGCCAAATTTTGGCCTTTTACAATGGATCCATAATATAACAACATAAAATAACAAATAAAATAAATTAAATTAACAATCGTGGAACAGATATCAAATTGTTCCAAACAGGAAAATGCAAAAACAGAAACATATTAAAATGCGTTTAGTCAATAAGAATTATGGGGGTGACCGGGCAACTAGTGCAGAGAAGGATGTGATGGGGGAAACATATCAATAGCAGGGAACAAATGAACCAGGGAATTAAATGTTTGGGGCAATCGATAGAAGAGAGATCTTTTGGTGATGGAGAGTCGGCATTTGGGTAAGTGTAAGGGGTTGGGATTGCGGGTGGGACGAGGGGGGACGTGAAGAAAGAAGTAGGTAAGAAGTTCATTTGGTCGGTATTTACCATTCATTATTCCGTGGAGAAATTTTAGGTTGGATGTTTTCCGACGCAATTGCAGGGAGGAAATACCCATCACTGAAAGCAATCCCTCGCAAGACAAGTTACGGTAAGTGGGGACTCGATGGTGCACGATTGCTAGGAAGAAATTTAGAGGGGGATTTAGGAGTTTAAGGTTGGTGGGAGATGCCGTGGACCATATAGGAGAGCAATATTCAAGTAGTGATAGGACACAACCAGAAAAAACTGATTTTAATGCCTGAGGGTTGTTGATTTCTGTGAATCTGTACAACAGGCCAACAAGGGACATGGCTTTGGATGAAATTTTTCTTATACATGAGGTTGGATAGAAAACTGGTGAGAAGACTAAGAAGGGGTCCATGGATATTGTAACGATTGGTAAGTTTGTGAATTAATAGGATGTGATCCACGGTGTCAAAAGCTTTGGAAAAATCGACGTAACAAACGTCGAGTTGGGAAGATTGTTCGAAAGCATTGGTAATATGATAGTGAGTGACGGAAAGGTTGGTAAGGCATGAGCTCCCGGGAAGGAAACCATGTTGATAGGGGGAAATGTAAGGGAGGATAAACGACAGGAGGCAGCTATGTATGATGCGTTCAAAGAGGATGGAAAGAACAGGAAGAATAGATATGGGGCGGTAATTATCAATGCAATTTTTAGAACCAGACTTTAGAATAGAGGTGACATTTGCTGTTTTCCACTCCGTCGGGTAAGATCCATCCGAGAAGCATCTGTTAAATATTTTCGTGATAGGGAGATGAAGAGTGTTGGCCGTGCGTTTGAGGAATAGGGAACCGATGGCGTCCGATCCTGTGGCCTTATTTTAAGGTAAGGAGGAAAGAAGGCTTAGGACCTCACTGCGGGTGGTTGAAATGGTTGAGAGGGAGTGAGTGCAAATGGACTCAATGGGTGGTAAGGGGGATGAGAGAGAGGGTGTGGAAAGTTTGAAGTGAACTGGTCGTTGAAAGCGGTGGGCCTTTCGTGGTTCGTGAATGACTTGAAATCGGAGCTCACAGTAAGGGGAATACGAGAACACTTTCTTCTGCCATTTATGAGAGTCCAAAATCTCTTAGAATTGTCTTTGAGTTCTTCGGTGATTGTTTTCACATATTTGGCATAGTCACATCCGAGGAGCGCTCTCGAGCGGCTGCGAATTTTTGCAAACTCCGAGCGTGTGCAGGGGTTTGGGGGGGGTCTTACTTAGTTTCCAAGCGGCTTCTTTGCTACGGAGGGTTGCAGCAGTCGCCTCGGACATTCATAGGGGTCGTCTCTTGGAAATCTTGCAGGAGGGAATGAGGTCACCAATGGCACCGTGGAGAATGTTGTAGAAAAGGGAGATGCTATCCTGCGTAGTTCCACACTCCAGGAGGTCCCATGGAAGGAGGGAGAGTGCAGGGTTGATGACCTGCCAGTCCACTTTGTTCCAAGCTCTAATGGTTCGGACAGGGGGTGAGGGCGACGGCAGTGGGGATCGGTAGGGTGGGGGTAGGAGAAATTCTAATGACTGGTGGTCGGAGGTGAAAATGTTTCTGCCGGGGATCATGGCCTGCATGGGGACTGAGGAAATGATGAGATCCAACATTGCCAAGTTTCGGGTGGGGTGGGAGTTGCATTGAAAAAAACCCAGACCGTTAATGAAATGGTCCAGGAAGAATTCATCATGAACACTTTTGGTGGAACTGTCAGTATGTGAGTTCCAACCAATAGACAGATTAAAGTCCCCGAGGAGAATAACATTGGGACAGAGTGACCGCACACAAATCACAGATTGGAAACAACTCTCCAACACCGAAATGTTACTGTCGGGCGGGCGATAGAAACATCCAATAAATAGTTTGTTGTTAAATACCGCGGAATTATTCTGGGACGAGTTAGTGGAAATGACAACTTCGGTCCAAAGAATTTCACAATCCGTCTTGGGAGTGATGATATACCTGGGGACATTCTTAAGGTTCTGTGGTCGAAAGCAGTTAAACAACTCACAAAATTCTTTAACCATGTATCTGATACTGGCGTATGGCCTAAAGATTTTTTAGATGTTGTTATGGTACCACTGGAGAAAATTAACAATGCAAAAAGTTTTAAGGATTACAGAACTATTAGTTTAATTTCTCATACAGCTAAAGTTCTAACCAGAATAATAACCAAAAGAATTGAAGGTAAATTAGAAAAGGAGCTGCAAGATAATCAGTTTGGTTTCAGAAGAGGAAGAGGGACTAGAGATGCTATAGGATGTATGAGGATGATGATAGAAAGAGCGTTAGAAGTCAATAAAGATATGTATTTTTGTTTTGTAGATTGGGAGAAAACTTTTGACCGAGTGAAATGGGATAAAATGTTGGGTATTTTAAATAAAATAGGAATAGATTGGAAATATAAGAGATTGCTTAAAAACATTTACTTAAATCAAAAGATCAGGGTTGAAGGAGAAGAAATAGAAAGTACTTCAATAGGAATGGGAGTGAGGCAGGGATGTTCTATTTCACCAGCGATATTTAATATTTATGCAGAAACAATAAAAGAAGAAGTATTGATGGAAGAGAAAGGATTTAAGATAGGAGGCAAAAGTTACATGTCCTATGTCTGTACTAGACCTCCTGGACCAATAAATAATAATAATAATTACCCCCATTAAATACGTAGATGATCAGGGATTAATAGTAGAAGATGAAAAAGAACTTCAGAGGATGACAGACAGACTAGTGGAGGTTGGCCAACAAGAAGAAATGAGGATGAATGCCGAAAAAATGAAAGGCATGGTGGTTTCAAAGGAACATAAAGAGTTAAATGTAATGGTAAATGTCCAAAAATTGGAACAAGTAAGTAGTTTTAAATATCTTGGCAGTATCTTAGCGCAGGATGGAAATAGTGCACAGGACATCAGAAGTAGGATTGCAATGGCAAAAGCAGCATTTAACGTGAAGAAGGAGCTTCTCACAAGCAAGAAAATAAATTTAGAAACAAGGAAGAAATTAGCGAAATGCTACATATGGAGCATAACTCTTTATGGTGCAGAGGTGGACTGTAAGGAGAAAGGGAAAATATTTAGAAAGTTTTGGTATGGTATGGTATGGTATGAAGGAGGATGATGAAAGTAAAATGGACAGTGAGGAAGACAAATGAAGAAGTATTAGAAATGGTTGGAGAAGAAAAGGTGCTAATAAAAACAATCAGGAAAGGAAAAGCAAATTGGATAGGGCATATATTGAGAAGAGTGTTTACAAAGGACGATCTTAGAAGGAAAAATTAGTGGAAGAAGAGGAAAAGGGAGAAATAGAATAGGAATATTAGAGAATTTAAAGCAGGAACATAGTAATTATAGAGGTATACAAGAGGCTTCAGGGAAGAGAGAGAGAGATGGAGGCAGCGGTTCAGCTGAAACCTGTCTTCGGACAGCAGAATGATGATGATGATTTTAGGAGTTTAGATTCTGAGGGAGTGTGTGTGTGCTATCTGGCAAATCAGTCTCATGGGTTATTATCACCTGAACCTTACTCAAATGACACAATTTGATTAAAAAGTCAAAGACAAGCAACCCAAAACTAATGATACCGACGAAATTGCTTAAAATTAATACAATAACCTCTCATCTGATAAGATAAATAAATGAGATGTAAAGGTATACTCCATAAATGGAATACACAGAGATTTCAAAGGCGTTCTTAATGGGAAATACGTATGGAACGGTATCGAAAGATTATCCAATTATCTGCTCGTTATTGAGACAAATTTTCCATGTTTTATTCAAAACTTTGATTGTACAAACTTCGATTTTATTTAAAAAATATATATTCTTAAAATTGTCTCTTAAGTAAGAGATGTGGATCACTTTATACAGTGATTATATTCCTAAGGATCCATTATCGTGCAGAAAAATTGAGGTTGACTTATATACCATAATACACGCTAACCATTTTAAAATTAAAACAAGATGATCCAAACAGAACTTATGATGCCTAATTTCCATTTAATCATTTCTTTAATACTATATTGGCTTTAATAGCTTTAAAGTCATCGCAGATATGTAGCTCTTTTTGTTCCCAAATTTCATAATTTTGCGTTATAAAATACTAGAAATACATTCGAACGAAATATTACATTGATCACACGTATTTGTGCGGCAAAAATAATGTGTGTACATATTAGAATATACTGAATCTGAGTCAAACAAGAGTTGTTGCTATGGCAATACTCTCGTAATGAGTGATAAAAACTGCAAAAACGCCGGTATTCACGCAAAATTTGAAGAAATACGGTCGATAAGCAACATTCTACGATAAAAATTATAACCTCCATTCCTTTCCTCAGAGAATAGTTCAAATCCCGCTCGGATATTACAATTCTAAGATATTTTAATGTGCAAGAGAAAATTACCCTGCACAATGGATTTCAGATTTTGCATGTAAATGAAATGGGAAGGATAGTTCTTGGAATCGAACCCGGGACTTCAATCTTTGCAACGAAAACTATCCTCGGGAGCTTGGCCCATGTAGCAAGAGATTTTCACCAAAGTTTCATGAATATCGATCTATCGATTCAAAAGTTAATAGGGGGGATGGACAGACAGACACAATGTCAAAACTATAAGCCTATTTCCATTCTGGAAAATAGGCTAATTATTAACTTCATCTCATTAGGCTCCTTGAACAAGTTAGCATAAGCTCTATTTTGTTATTCTCCAATACATGTGAATATAAGTCTGCTAAATTCTACAACATAAATGTTTGCTAAGAATACATTACTTAAGAATATTTGCTTGGCACTTTTTCCAACACCAGTAAAATATTAAACTTATTTTAGGATTCTTGTAGACACATTAATCTCTCTTATCCTAATCCATCCTCTAGTGCTGTACTTCACACAACCAAAACAGTTAAAAGAATACTTTGATTTTGTTGCTAAGATTTCTGCACATGGATTTCAAGAGATAAAGCGTGTGCAAGACACTGCTAATGAAGTCAGTGAGTATGCTGAAGAGTTACGAGTAAGTAATTTAATTTTCTCACACTTTTTCCCACCATTTGTTAGTTTTTTTGTTTATTCAATAATTTTAGCCTTGAGAAAGTAATCACTATACTATATGAAACAATTCGCATCCTTTACCGATAGTACTTACTTAAACTTAAGTGCAGGATGATTTTTTAATATAATGGGATAAATAATAAATGGAATGCATATGTAATAACGATACGTATGCTCAACTAGTCCTTTTTCTTCTGCAACTCTTTTTGCTTCATACATAAAAATTTTGAGCGATACAGCAATACCAAACTCCGTCAGACCATTTTCAGATGGATTAGTAAAAGACTATGTTATCAATTGCAGAATAAAAATGTCACAGAATTTGAGATTTTCCAAAATGTCTCACTTTCAAGAATTCCCTCAATTTCCTTGACCTAACCATACACAGACTTACACATAGCTTACTTACAATATGCCGTTTTCAGGAAACCCACTTATACAGATCACACTATTCACTCCTCATCTTTCCATCCCACTCTGCATAAGCATGCTGCATATCACGCCTTAATACACTGGTTAACCCATATTACTCTCTCACAGGCAGAATTCAACAAGGAACTAATTGTCATAAAACAAATTGCCAGCACCAACAGTTTTTCACACACTCTAATAGACACTCTCACAATCTCCTTTATATGAAACAAAGAAAATTAACACTAAGACACATGTTCAATACTCCACCACCTGACAACAAACCCTGTTCATTCAAATTACCCTATATCCACCATATTTTCCAGTTTATTGTTAACATCATCCCTAGAAACAACTTATTCCCAGCTTTCTACATTCTCACCAATTTAAGAAAAATTTATCTAACACCTAAGATAAATGCGATATATAGGGCTTCCAAACTGGTTTTTACTGTACCCAGTTAACCAGTCATTTTTCGTATTTTCTAACTATTCGTTTACCGGTTCATTGCGTCCAATTAACCAATTTTTTTTAAGGGAGAAACAATGCTTGCCATAATCACTTTTCAAAAATCCAAGAGAAAATAATTTTTAGAATAAATAGGTATTTATAGAGGACCCCTCCATGCCTATGTTATTTCATGAAAAAAAAAAAACAAAAAATAATTTAACACCAGGATTAGATAAGATAAGTTTATTTGTTCATAAAGACATTACAAAATAATGCATAGAACACGTCAAAAACATTAAAAAGGGGACAAAAACACAAACTATCTCAAGCACCAGACATAAAATCGCTAATATTGTAAAGACAATTAGTCACAAGGAGCTCATGAACATGCTTCTTGAATGACTGGAGTGAGCTAACTTCTTTGATTACAGCAGGCAGAGCATTATAAAATTTAATGCATCTTGCTTTTGGACCTTGAGAGCAAACTTTTAAGTTTTGTTGTATAACATGGAGATCATCGTTTCTTCTTGTGTTGTAATTATGGAAATTACTGTTTTTCTCATATTCAGACATGTTTTGCCTCACATACAATACAGCATTATTATATATAAATAGAGGGAACAGTCAAGAGTCCTAATCTTCTGAATAGGGGCCTGCAGTGTGCTCTGAATTGTGCATTGCACATTGACCTGACAATCTTTTTCTGGATCTTAAAAACCTCAATTAATTGGGAGGAGGAGCCCCAGAGGACAATGCCATAGGCAACACGTGAATAGAAATAAGCAAAATATACTTTTTTTAATACCTTGATACTAAGTGAGTGCTTCAAGACAGATAGTATATAATACACAGAGTTTAGCTTTTTACATAACTTGTCAGTATGATGAGACCATTTCAGTAGAGGGTCAATATAGACACCTAGAAATTTGAACTCCTCAGTAGAACTCGTCATATCTTGGTCAAGGCAGGAGTATAAATTTCGGCACCGTTTATGCGAGGAGGAGAAAAACATAGCCAGTGTTTTACTTTCATTTAAGGTGAGTCTATTGCCCTTACACCATTCAGACATTGCCTGCAAAACCACCCTGCTACTGTCTACTAGTGTTTTGTCAATAGGATTGGAAACTAAAACATTCACGTCATCGGCATACATAATAACATTATTACACACTTTATTCATAAGGTTCTCTGGTATGTCATTAATAAAAATTAGGAAGAGGACAGGGCCTAAAATGGAACCCTGTGGCACACCAGAGAGTACTAGACTAGGGTCAGAGAAATATTTTTTGCCTTCCTTGAAAATGGAGACAGTTTGCTGATGATTTTTTAAGTAAGATTTTAGCCAGTTGTAGGCCACACCTCTAACACCTAGCTTATCACACTTAGCCAATAGGAGATCATGATTAACTGAATCAAAGGCTTTACTGAGATCAAAGAAAACCCCCAGAGTACTATTTCTCATATTCAGTTGTTCTATGATGCAGTTAATAGCAGAAAATAGAGCCTGCTCTGTGGATTTCCCTTTCCTAAATCCAAATTGGCAGCTTGACAGGATGTTACATTTTTCAAGAAATTCCAGTAGTCTAGCACAGAAAACATATTCAAATATTTTGGAAAATTGTGATACAAGGGATATAGGTCTGTAGTTATTTATTTGGGTTTTATTACCCTTGTTTTTATAGATGGGAATTACCTTAGAGATTTTTAAAATTTCTGGGAAAATTCCTTGATTTAATGACTGGTTAATTAGGAACAAAAGTGGAGATATAATTGTTTTTCGACATGCTTTAAGTAGTTAACCTGGGATATCATCTAATCCAGCAGTTCTTGAGGCCAACTTTGTAGAGGTAAGTGGATAATTCCAGTTCATTACAGGGTCGGAGGTACATAGACTCAGTATTTGAGAAGTTGGTTCTTATGACTGGATTATGTCGAGTTGTGCCATCAGGAGTAGGTGTGAGAGGTAAATCAAGGAAGAATCTGTTGATAATATTTGCTAAGAGTGAAGGGTCTGTAATTTCATCTGAGTCAATGCCTTTTATCACTGGCAAGGACATCAATTTTGTGGAACCAGTAACTTCATTTATAATTTTCCAAGCTGCCTTGGTATGATTGGGTGCATTCATAATTTTTGAGTCATTTAAGGTTCTTTTACTAATTTTGATGAGATTCCTGTACTGCTTTTTGAGAGCAGAATACAGCCTGTGGGTTTCCTCATTACCAAGATACTTATCATTGTAGAAAAGTCTTTTGATGTTGCCAGATAACATACGAATTTCAGGCGAGATCCAATCATTTGTAGAATTTGGCTTTGGTTTAGCTGGAACTATTGGAAATGTAACATTGAAAAGGTACAAGAATTTGTCATAAAATAAACTAAAGCTGTCATTAAAATAATTAGCATTAAAAATAACAGACCATTCTTGGCTGCTTAGAAGATAAGAGAAGAGTTGGAATTTGGAGTCACAGAACAATCGAATGCTTGGAGGAGGACTGGGGTTTGACACAGTTTCCTCTAAGAAGAGCTTAGAAAGAATAGCTTGGTGGTCGGATAAAAAGGGATCAAAAACTGAGGTGTATACTTTAGAGACATCATAGTTAGTGAATATGTTGTCAAGGAGTGTCTGAGATGTGGGAGTAATCCTAGTTGGATTGCTCACAAGAGCCTTCATGTTGTACAAATTAAAAATGTTTCTAAGTTTTTTTTCATTTGTGCTGTTAAGCAAGAGATTAACATTGAAATCGCCAGCAATTATTAAAAATGGCCTCTTAGCATGGTTTGTTATTGAAAAGAGAAGATTATCAAGTTTGTCACAGAAATAATCTAGGCAGCCGATAGGCGAATGATAAACTACGATAACAAGAAAGTTGAGGTTTGTGTAGCTGCAACTGATAGCTGCACACTCAAAGGATAGCTCTTGATTTAAAAGCGTTAAGTCAAAAGAAAAATCACTTAAATTGATACTGTTTTTCACCAAAATAACAACACCACCATGTTTATGTACTGTTCGACAATAAGAACTAGCACAAGTATACCCTGGAATGGAGATAGAAACATGACACATCCAATGTTCACAAATACATAATACATCTGGATTTTCATCGTGTGATAACATTTCAAGCTCTGATAATTTATTACTTAGACACTGAATATTAATTAATAATACTGTTAGCTTACTAGAGCCTGAGTCATCTAGTCACATGGACTTAGGCTTAAGGGATCCAGTTAGTGATCGTGTCACCCTATCTGAGTGGGTGACTTGTGGATCAAGGGTACTCACTGAGTTGGTGATTGGAAAGCTCACAACTGGAGGTATGCCTGGGGAATCATCTGGGGGTGCAACTACTGGCACATTAAGATCACTTACACTAGCATTAAACACTTTAGGGAAACGGAAACAGGAGATAAACACTCCATTAGGCCAATTTTCACACTTTATAAGATCATTCAGGAGGGAAAAATCTGCTCCAATTTTGAAAGAGCTGCTCTTCTCACCGGCATAAAGTTTTTCGCACACAACATCTTCGGTTCTGAATTTCGTTTTCATATAATTGATAATGTCATCGCATTGCGTTAAAGGTATTACACGTTTTAGGTGTAGCCATGCATGTCGCTGAACCCCACTAAAATTACCTTTATGGATGTCACAATTTTGTCCAATACCTAAATTGGTGCGTCTACGGCGGCGTCGAACCATGGAAAAGCCATCGGTATCAGATAAGCTACCCTTCAAAGGAATGTCACTAGAACTTGACGCAAATTGATCTGTCGATTTCTTGCTCAAATTAAAATTATCACAGGGTTTTTGACACGGAGTTGGGTGTTTATTTGCCAAGGGAGCTTCACGTACACTCGTTTGGGATATGATAGTTGGAAGATTGGTCACTTCAGGGGACTTTTCAATATTTTTCACATTTAACTGACGTACTAGGACCTCAGAGAAGCTATCACAAGGTTTTTTGGGGTGGAGAGGAGAGGCTACGGTGTCTTTCAATAAGCACATTTCCATTTTTAATTCAGCGATCTCCGTCGCCATGTTGAAAATGAGTCTACTTCTATCATGCCGGCAGAAAAGACACATCCAGAAGATGAATGGCGATTCGATGACCGCTTTAGAACATAGCTCACTCAAGTTTGCACACTTAAGATGATGAATTTTCAAACAAATACCACAAGAAATTACTTTTTCTTGCGGATTTATAACTTTTTGGCACGAGCTACATTGAACGCCATCATGAAGTGACGCCATCTTTGTGAACTGTTGGATTGGATTTTTAGGGAAACAATGAAAAACTATTTTTAAGATCATTAATTTGTTTTTTGGTGCATCACAGGACTGTTGCGTTTGTAGTGAGGTAGTAATAGTTGAGGTTAAGGTGGGAACTTCCCCTACGTGCGCAGCATTTTACATGTAACAACTTGTATCGTCGTCTCCAGCGGCCGCTGCGCATCAAAGCTTCCAATTGACTTATGGCTGTCAATTGGAGAACCTTTTCAACACAATTGGAAGCCTATTTCTACAGCCAGTGAATGAATTTTTTTTTACCAAAATTCATAGTTCTATAAAATACAAAACACTTGATGCTCTGGTATTCCTGAAATATTATTTTTTTTAAACATTAATAAATATTTTCTCTTGTATTATTTTGTGCTTTTGTACCAACAATAATATTTTTGTACATATAAACCATTGAATGTTATTTATTTATGAAGCTTTATTTTTAAATCATATAAAAGAACTTGTTTTTCTTGTTAAGTATTCCATTCAAAATTTTGTTATATCAAACATTGAATGAGCTTCAATTTCTTAAGAAATTTTATTTGCAGCAAAAACTAAGCAGTATTTCTTGTATTCCTTTGAAATTTTTAAAAATAAAAGTCTAAAAATTGAGGGTTTCTATTTTTACTGGTTAATTACCGGTTAACTGGTTAGCTGATGATCTTTTGACCAAAAAACTGGTTAGCGAAAATTCTGGTTAATTGGAAGCCCTAGCGATATACTACTTTGGAGCAAGGACTATAAACTTACTTTGCAACGATTGTCACACAATTTACATAGGGCAAACGGAGAAATTTCCACACTAGGGTTACAGAAAATCTTTTCTACAGGGATTGTTTAAATCCCACTTTGCACAACACCTGCTTGAAAATAACTATCCCTCCAACTTGATCCCAAAGCAAAGGCTCCAGACTAAATCTTTTCGAGCAGTTAGAAATTTTGCTACATAATAATCTTCACCTTGTTAATGAACTTATTCCCCCTCTCATCCCCCTCTGCTTACTTTGTTTCTTCCGAATCATCATCCCCCTCCTATACCTCGACTTAACCTTTCCCTCGCCCTGTCCATTCATTGTCCTCCCCCTTTTGTACATTCCCCTCCCCCACTTCCCTCCTTTTCCATATATATTTGTGTTGCCCCTTGCTTCTATACCTGATGATGACTAGAACTTAGTCGAAACTGGTCGACTTTGTTTTACTGAAATACATTAATTGATTTTTTATTTTTAGTACAAAGGTGCCAGTGATGTGTACTAAAGAAACTGTATTTTGTACATATTCTACTAAATCACTGGCTCAATAGAATGCCAATTCTATGTCAAAAGTAACTTTTGAGATTAAATATCTCTATATAAATATAATTTTTTCACAAAAACTGATTTATTTTCAGAAAGCACATGGAACCAAGATGAATAAAATCCTTTTTGAACATAACCAGCTGATGAATACATTTACATGGTTTGAAGAAAGAAAAAATGATTTACATAAAATAGCTATGTAAATATATTTCTTGACTTTTCCCAGTGCCGTCTTTATGATTTTGGGAGTCTGAGGCACAACATAATTTGAGGTCTGATGCACTACTAGGGGAGCAGTCGTAAAAAGCTATGTTATGATTTCTTAATTCAGCAAAAAAGGGGAAAGTGAAGAGAAGAGTGTAAGCAAAATATCAATTTTCAATAAATAAGGGACCCCTTTAGCTATATCTTTCAAGGGGTCCCAAAAAACTGGGATGGTCCTGCAAATAAAAGTATATTATTGAAACAGAAGGTTGTGTCCTTATACCCATGGAAGAAAAGTTAAAAATCATCTGATGGACACCACTGCGATAGGCACATAATAGCATATCATACGACCAGAGTACAGTAAAACCTCGTTATTTCGATCTCGGATAATTCGAAATAGCGTGTAATTCGAAGCTAAGAGCAGTCCCCGGCCAACATCATAGGAATTTGCATACTTTTTAGTAGGGATTATTCGAAATATGTCTACAATGAAATTTGAAGACTCAATCTGGTCCGATGACTCATGAACATTTCGTTTAATTCGAAACCTTAACCCATATTATGTGTTTAAGTGGAAAGTTTGTGCATGCACATGACATAGGCATCGCGTAACATAGATCTCTATCTCTTCCCCATAGGTTTTTCCGAAAAAAAACTTCAAATAAGGATAAACAAAGATGCTAGAAGCACACAGGGACAGGAGAGATGAGGTTTCGTATTTGCCTACTCAACAAAAAAATGCCAAATAATATAAATTTCTACCTTAGTAATTTGAGCAATGTCAATGTCATTCACACTATCACTCTCTGAACTGACACTTTCAAGTCAGGTTTGCCTACTTTTCATCACCAGATATTGCTTGCATTTTTCTATCAGCTGACGCCATGATAAGTTCAACTCTTTTAATATCTTAGAAATTAAACAAAAGCAACAACGGAAAAATAACGAACAATAGCTGCCTCCGTACAGCATAAATGTTTCCCTCAGAGTGGCAAGAGAATATTTATTGTGCGATCCAAGCGCTGCCCATGCACTCTGATCACGCTTTCGAAAATATCTTTGAATGGGCTTATTTGTGCAATTATGTCAGATAGGTGTTTTTCTCTCTCTCACTCTCATTATATTGTTCTCAAGAAATGCTGAACCAAGCACTAGCCCAGATTCGAAGACCATTCCTCCTCCCTTTCCATATAGCTCTCAAGTGTTGACGCATAAGAAAAAATATTTATCTCAAGAGTTAGAGACATCACAAAACAGATAAACTGTGCCTGCATCTCCTTCCACCACACAGTAGCTTTCATGCAGAGGTTTGGTTAGTCTCAGCATTGAATAGGGGTTTTTAAAACCCACAATTCGCATAACTAGGAGAAAAATCAATCACAAAATTTGACGTATAATATAAGTAAAAATAAAGTAAAAATTGCAGAATTAAGCGCAATAATAGGAAAAACCCAAGGTTACTGTTTTGAAATATATCAGGGTTTTTCAGATTTAAGAGAATTTATTGTGTCAAAAAATAAAGATATCTAGTGATCACTGTGGTGTACCCAGTATGACCGCATATGAAGTTTTCGTCCTGCATGCCCAGTACGAAGGACAATGCTGAGGGGTTTATTACAATAGAGATTGTCCATAAAATACGCCATGCTTATGTTTGCCTTTTTAGTTTTTCCTTCTCTAAAACTCGGCACGCTATGCTAAGCTTGACCCCACCCCTCTTTCCTGCCTGCATGACGCAATTCATGGATTTAAATCCCCTCGCCAGCAGTCCCAAAGGGAGAATGCATTGAATATTGCAGAAAAGAATTTGTAAGTACATAATTGTAAAATCATCGCCTGTCATAACAAATATGACAAAGCTAATTTGAGAGCACCTATATATTATTACAGCTGTGTAATATGGATGGAAATAAAATTACAATGCAATGTATGAAATTGCTAGAGCTAATCAAGAATTATAGAATTAATTAATTAATTTTGACCATACTGACAACATGGAAACTTTGAACGAAATTGGAGAGAATTAATACATTATGGTTCCTATTTATTATCTATAATACAATATTTCAGACGTGTTTTCCCAATCTTTTTAGCATGCATTTTTGTAATCTTTTGGCTGAATATGCTAGGTTGAAAGTCTTTTTTTCTTAAACGTGGTGTAAAAGGGTTAACTTGAAATATACAATGGGAAAATTGGTTTGTTCACTCGATTTTTCACACATGGTGGTGTTCGTGAATCATGAATTAAGTGGTCACTTCAGCTCTGTTAATGAATTCGCCATGTGTATGAACTTGTAAGGTCAATACGTTTTGTAGCAGAATGGATAGATAAGACTATATTGCGATTTTATTGTCCAAGTAGCAGATCGTAAGATATGTAGATTTTTTTAAAGTTCGTTTATTTCGAATCCGGATAATTCGAAGTCGTATTTTTGTGGCCCCTTGAACTTCGAGATAATGAGTTTTTCCTGTATTTGGCAAAAAAACTGTCGAAATTGAACTGACCGTATGACTACACCCCGAGTGCTTTGGCCCTCCCTTTAAATTCGGAGCCTGGGCCCCATGGGCCTACGCCCAAAGACGGCACTGACTTTCCCAATTGGTCACACAGTTAACTAATAAATAATATTTTATTGAAATATTTTATCAATTAACAGGAAAGAAAATAATCGCATAAGGAATTATCTATTGGATGATGAAAATATTAGAATAAGCGGTGAAGTTATGAGAGCATATGGAGCAAGCCAAAATACCAAAGATTTAATTATAGGGATGGCTAAAATGCTTAAACATTTTGTGGAAGATGCAAATACAGTACTACAGGAATATAATGAACTCCCACCAGAAATTGAAAGAGTAAGGCACAAATACACAGTATGATATAAATTATAGTAATAACTTTACATAAAAGTAAATTATCTTGGTTAAATGGTGACAGGCAAGGAACTGAAGGTTGAAATAAAAACCACAAAATGAACTAGTAATACACTAATGGGGTGCATGTCAAGCATTTGTGTCCCAAGCCCACAAATTTTTTTAATATGAAAAGAGCACATTAATTTTATTAAAAATAATATTGGGGCATGTACACAGGGCCATGGATGCAAAAACAGCCAATAATAAGAAGTGGATGTTGGCTGCTTCAATTACTTTCTCATTTCTGGCCTTGCTCAATGTCAATTTCTGAAAACTATAATTATATTTTTATTATTTTCTTGGTAAATTCACCAGCTATCAATATAATAAATTGAAATTATTTTATTACTAATTTATCAGGTAATATAGTACAGTAAACCCTCAATATTTGCAGGGGATACATTTCTGAAAATCAGTGCAAATATCAAAACCGCATACCTTTATACCAAAAGATTATGGGAAAACAGGGTTAGGTGGATCATTCATATGGAAACCAAGGCAGGTGTCCATGATCAATAAGAATAAACACATAATAAGTTCAATAGCCATGCTAAATATAACCAAAATAAATTAAAACACTATGAACATCTTATTTATGAAGAATAAATAAAAAGAAAATGTTTTTAAAAGTCATTCAATTTATCAATGATGACGATATTGAAATGATGATGAGGATGGTGGTGATATGGGTGGATGAATTATAAAGACGTGACATCCTCTCGAAGATCTTTCCAGAATGGTGCTCTTCATCTGGTTGAGAATAATCTTGAATGGACGATGGGAGTAATATGACTTGAATATCACGATGATACCCTGATCCATCAGTCAGAGGAGGGAGGTGGAATTACATGGTAGGAAGGCTATCTCCATGTTTGGGTAGGAGAACTGCAGAGTTTCCGAGGGCTCTGGGGTATTGTCCAAGACCAAGAGGATCTTGAATGCTAGGTTCTTGGTCGCAAGGTACATTTTCACTTCATGTACAAAGAACTTGTTAGACCAATTCAAAAATAGTTCAGCAGTCATCCAGGCCCTTCTGTTCGCACATCAGAACACTAGGAGATGATCCTTATTTTTTTTCCTTTGGGAGCCTTATGATTCATGGATCTTGTATATCACCAACAGCTTGACCATGAATTCGCCTGTTGACTTTCTACAAATGAGAAAAGTAAGTTGGTCCTTAGCTACCTTGTATCCTGAAGCAGATTTTTCCTTCATATACAAGAAGGTGCGAGAGGGCATTTTTTCCCAAAAAAGCCATCTTATCAGCATTGAAGACCTGCTCCATCCTATACCCCTTCTCCTCTACGAATTTCCTAAGTTCCGAGCAAAGTTAGTTGAGCATAGGTAGTTATATTTTATGCAAAGAATGTAATTTAACATCCACATCCAAGCATGGGAACACTCAAAAACAGTTCCGTCAAGCACTATATCGAGAGATAATAGGAAATTTATTCTCAATAAAGTCAGCAGGACACAAAAGAAATCTAATTCCTACCTCAGTTTCAAAGAAAATCTTCCAAAAAACAGTGAAAATTAAAGGTAGGATAAAGATAAGAACCAATTGTAGCAATAAAAGAAGACAAACCCTTTCTAGAAAAGGAATACAAACAATGTGGAAGCGTAAAAACTGAAATTTACCATTGCTAAACTGGATGCTTTCTAGAAGTGAAAAACTAAATTCATTATAAGATCGAGAAAATTACTAATTTATGTGCCTATATATTTTAAATGTACATCAAAAATTAGAATCGACCAAGTAAAATGCTTTCCAACTAATACAAGAGTATATTATGCAATGACTGAGATGCAGAAAATTCACTAATTAACAGGGTCATTAATGGGGAATGGGATGATTTAAATTTGGCCAGAAGAAGGTTAACCAGATGGATACATATGATCTCATCTTCCTTATACCAATAAAGAACGAAACAAGGGGGAAAATCCTCAAGAGAAGAAAGACCCTCCCAGTGGCAATCCAAGCCCACATGCAAGCAACAGAGAAACTAACATTCCAAGATTTTTTGACCTGACTTTTGTTTCCAAATTTCACTAATCATCACAACACATCTTCAGGAATATAAAGATCAAAAATTATGTAAACCACTGAGGATTAGCCACAGACAGACTAATTTATATGCTGCAAATGTAACATGGGCATACAGAGAGACAAACCGCAAATAATCGAAACCACAAATATTAAATAGATGTACATAGAAACAACCTGCGAGTAATCAAAACCTTGATTATTAAAACTGCAAATATTGAGAGTTTACTTTACCCACTTTTTTAATAAAGCATAAAATGCATTAAGATTAGCTAAAATTGATTATTTTTAATAATTGAAATTTGTACAGTGAGGCGAATTGGCTGGCCACTCAAACAAACTCAAAGAAACAATAAATGAAAGCTTTTGTTTAACTGAAATTCCCTAGAATTAACAATTTAGTCATGAAAGGACTGCAGCTTCGAAACAGTCTCTTGGTATTAGTAAAATGAAGCCCCTGAGCTTGGTGAGTCATATTTTTGTTCAACTGGTGAAATGGACCAACATTTGCTCAATTCTGTTCACATCTTTATAATACTGGCAGTATAGTTCAACATCTAGATGGAAATTATTTTATGCCACAAAAAATTAAATTGAATATTAACGCCCTTGAAACATAAAACTTATGGTATATTTAAGATATACTTTAAACTTTATCAAGTGGAAACTAATATTGTCAGAGGTTTTTCTTAACCAATCATTATGAAAACCCTTCAATCCTAATCTTCATTGAATACTTTCTTTAGAACTGAAACAATGCTTATCTATAAAAAATTAATTATAATAATTAGTTTTACAATTTTCTTCCTCACTGCAGAAGTTTCTCAGAGAACAACAAAAGAAGTATAACAAATTAGTAGAAGCTGATAAAAACTACAGAAGGATTTTGAGGTTTGAAAAAGAAATGAAAGATGCTTTCTTGCAAAGAATAATTCCTAAGGTAAGGATATTTTATAAGTGGGGTATTATTGCAGTAATGAGAGATAAGTGTATGAATGCAACACAGCACAAGGCCCTAGTTATAAAATATTTTTTGTTTAAAATAGCATGTTAATAGTATGAGAAATCGGTCCCATCCAACACCAGTTAAGAAGATAAAAGAAGAAAAGCCAACAGAGAAACAAGTATTCAATATTTATACAGAAGACATTTTCAAGCATACTTCAGAGAGCTCCTTCACAGTGAAAATCCCTCAATACAGTAATGTCATGGAAGAAAATTTATCATCTCAGAGTCGTCTCACTTATTCATCAAATATAACCAGGTTAGACAAAACAACTGAATCACAGAAGTGTATCACATCTATAAATCAGGATGATGATGATTCCCCTAACATAAGTTTACAGCTATCAGAACCATCATATGATATTCTTGGAATCAACAGTGATAAAGGAGGAAGTGATAATTCATTCACAAGCATACATGCCAATTCTCCTCATTCAAGCACAAGTAGTATAATAACCCTTATATCTGAGCCAGCAGAGATAAAAATTGGAATTGTCAGAAAAGATTCCATTTCATGCCATCCTAATACAACTTTGGAAGTCCCGCCGATAGAAATTTATCAAAGGTCTCCTAAAAATAACTGTTGAAAAATTATCAAATACATAGTAATATGCATAATGTCATTTCTAGAAATGTAGATGAGGTACATGAGAGTCCCGCTCTGAATACAACTATGCCAAATAAAGACAAAAAATAGGGGAGCATCCTTTGGAACAGAAAAACACTAAACAAAATATAAACTTCTTAAACAAAAAAAAACAAATACTTATAAGAAAATATACACCCAAAGAGTGATAATACTCTAGTGATTAATATCATTCAATCTTGTATGTACCAACATTGAAAATGATCAAAGAAAAACCTTGTCATTATCAAATTATGATAGACTCACTGGAATCCATGTTAGAAGTTACCTTAAGAAAACTGAAAAACAATTTTTACACATACAAATCAGCAACTGATATTTACATAAGAAATGATTAACTAAATATTTGTGTGTGGCCAGCAAAGAATGAATACTTAGAAATACTAAAATCTATCAAAGTTAGTGATAAAAAATTAAAATTTGTGTAATTTAATTAACTATATTTAAACAACTTTTTATATGATGAATAAAATAATATTTAGAATTTATATCAACACATTCCTTCATATTTACTAGCAGTGTAACCATGATGAATGGCCTCTTCATTATAATATCCCAATAGCACTTACTGTTACAAAAAATTATACAAAGGCCTATGGTACTGAATGTTTGGCCTCCTTGCTAATCACTGAAACTATACTAATGATCAGTTTCATCATTAATCAAGGATGTGAACTAAATATTCCTTTTTTGGAACATGACACAAATATGCATTTACGGGTTGAACTAATTCTGGACTACAGAAATCCCTCCATATTCGCGGGTTTCACATTTGCGGTTTCACGCAGAAATTTTATTAGTTCATGAGAGGTAAAGTTCACTTATTTGCGCTTGCTTACCACAGCACACATTGCAAGGGCCATTAAATGTATTCATGAATGGTGCCTATAGGGACCAGATTGGCTATCTCTGTTTCCTAGCAGTTTAGTTTCGCTTACAACAGAATAATAAGATATATATTTTCAGACCCATCTAAGGTGGCCTACACTGGATGATATTTGTGGGAGAACTCATCTAATGTTTGAGTAGCGTCGGTGGGTTGCCAGATTTTCAGAACAGTAATAGGGCATTTTTATTAATGCATTAAATTATAAATCAACTACCAAATTTACTTGAATTATTTTGTCACTTTCTTTTAAAATATTGTGAATAAAATATCAGGGGCGTTATTATGCCTAATTCATATCATTTATTTTTTTTCTTAATTCTCCATCAAGAAGTAAGGATACCTGAATTAAAGATTGGCATGAATTGAAAATAATTTAACTTAAAAAATTGCTCTACTTATAATTACTAAAGATAAATTTAAAAGCAATAATAATGTCATTACTGTATGAACAGGGGTACAACAGGAACAAAGCTGAAGCAACTTGGTTGATGGGTTGGATTCGTAATGGCTGTGGTTCGCCTTCGGGCTAAGCTGTAGCTAGGTCGCAACCCCAACTGGATGGGGAAAGAAGACTGGCAAAATTAATTTGATTCTTTCTATACATCGATTTGATAGTTATTGATACAGTTAGAGTAAAACAAGAGTGTAAATTCCATCAAATTTTAGTAACCACAGGGAAAATCAATTCATGGGTTTAAATCTATTGAAAATATTTCTCGTGTATAAGTCGACCCCGAGTTTTTTGCTAAAAATTTGGTCTTAAAACCTTGACCTATACACAAGTATATACGGTATATTTTTTAGCTGCCACCACCACACCACCTACCAGCGACTATTTAAACAGTTACGTCTTAGTAATGCTCCTTTTTATTTTCTTAATTGTTGGAGCTTTGTGGCTATATCCAATATCAGAAGGCTACTGTTTGAGCTTATTTTTATTCTTTGTAAAGTCTTTGAATTTTTCTCGCAGTTCCTTAAAATATTTATGTATTATCATTTAACCTATTTGTAATTTTTAATTTCTCCATATACGTAGTATAGGGGAAAGTATTGTATTCATGAAAAAAATCAACTTCATGATGTCAATGGAAATACACGTTTTGAGGTCCCCTGAACATGTTTCGACCATTTTCTCGATGATGTCGGTGTGTTTGTGATAGCTTTTTGTGGGTGCTCTAACTCAAAAACTATTAATCAGGTCAACGTGAAATTTTTATATTTAACATTTCTATAAAAGTCACAAGAACTGATTAGTTTTTGGTAAAAATCGGTCAACTGGAAGTGGGTGTTTACTCTTGTCACATCCGTAATTTTGAGATATTTACTTTAATATTTGATAAAAACATTTTTCCATATAATGCATTGTTTAAGAGATATCTTATATTTTTAGCTGCCACCATCACACCACCTACAAACAACTATTGTTAACAATTGATGCTAAGTTACGTCTTAGTAACGCTCCTTTTTCTTTTCTTAATTGTTGGAGCTTTGTGGCTATATCCAATATCAGAAGGCTATGGTTTGAGTTTATTTCTGTTCTTTGTAAAGTAAAATTTTCTCACACTTTCTTAAAATATTTATTATTATGTAACATATTTGGAATTTTTAGAAATATTACAGATATGGAGAAAGTCATGTGATGGCCACATCAGATTTTTCATATTATTATGGGTAAAATTCAAATAGTTGATCCTGAACTTGGTATTCTTGTCGTATGTGGTCTACAGCCGAAATCAAGATGTCATATGCGGTCTACAGCCGAAATCAAGATGTCGTATGCGGTCTACAGGAAATGCCCTTCTCTTCTACTGTATTGTTGCACTGTTTATAGAAACATGAATCTGTATTGTTACTTTGTTTACAGAAATAAATAAACTAGATATTATTGATCGTACCCATCCTGATCGACATGCTTGTGAGGGACGTCTATGATATTATTTGAACCGAAGAAACGACTGTCGCATTCCTAAAACTAAAGGGACTCATCGTAGATAATGATGAACTTCTTCGATGTCATGCCTGCAATCTACGTTATCTCTATTCTTGTCATATGCAGTCTATGTTATCTCTATCAATGCGGGGGTTGAAGGGGGCCTGCATCAGTTAACTGATTCACTCGATATAAAACACGATGCGAAACAATTCCTCCACGTTCACATTTGCACTGTCCATCGGTTTGGGTTGTTTCGGAGGTTGGCTTGGTTTTCCATCCAAGTTCACATTTGCACTCTCCATCGGGTTTGGAGGAGATAAACAGGTGGAGAACGTCAAAATTGAATGAAGGTTATACATATTCAAGAAGAAATTATGGAACGAGAATGGAAGATGGAGTGTGAACATATGAACGTGGATGGAAAACCAAGCCCCAACCCCCAAAACGACCCAAACCGATGGACAGTGCAAATGTGAACGTGGAGGAAATGTTTTGCGTCGTTTTATATGGAGTCAATCAATTATCTGATGCAGGCCCACTACAATTCCCACATTCAGATTTTGTTGCAGTTCATAAAGGGGGCTGCCGTCCCCTTCAACCCCCGCATTGATAGAGATAGCATATGTGGAAGCAGTATATGTGACTTAATACTGGTCTCTTAAATTAAATAATCTTTATAATAACTTATTTCCATTTGTCTAGTTTTATCATTTTCATGAATAAAGTATGTCCTTCACATTGTGATTTTTATTATTTTACCTATTATAGACTGCATCCAAATGTAGACCGCACACGACAAGAATACCCTGAACTTTTTCCAATTCACTGAAGATTTCATTTTTAGGAAGATTATATTGCACATTTGCCAACAACCAAGTAGCAAGTTGGGATAAATTACTTAAAACAAAAGCCTTTGAGAACAAGCCATTCACCATTTTTATCAATCACACATAATACTCATGGAAACAAAATTAGAGCCATATTAAAGGAAAACTTACATGGTTTGTAACTTTTCCAAGATGAATGATCTGAAAGCACCACTGATGTAGGTGAACTGCAGATAATCATTAAATACTAGATCAAAAGACCCAAACGTCCTCAGAAATTATCTTTTGTGTATACAACAAAACTTCCCAACTTTCTCCAACATGGGGCTTACATTCTAGGACACTGCATTGTGGGAATCCGTGTTGGGGGAATCATCAAACTTATGGGAAAAATAGGGTTCAGTTCCAAGATCGAAAAAATACACTGAAAATAATTCCTGCTACATAAAACAATAATAAAAATTTCTTGCAAACATATTATATATAGTACATAAATTAATACTGCACAGTACTATGATGTTTACAAAACAAAAGTTATATTTAAGATTAAATAATAAAACAATACCATATAAATCTTCCCATTTCTTTCACTTAACAAATATTTTAATGAAATCTTCAGAGAAACGTAGATCCCTTCATTCATAGTTTTGAAGATATCATGGAAGTAAACATCTCAATAATGTGGAGCTGATTTGATGTTTGGGAAATCCATAAGTTCCAATGTTCACATGGCATTTGTGAGGTCACATTATTACCTTTCATTGGTCTCTATTGTGATTTACAATATCACTTATCCACATTTATCATTTAAATATATTATTAAATTCATATTACACATGCATCTCTTGAGAACTATAAATGGTAAAAATTTCAAATAAAAACACATTTGTAACCAGAGCTTTTCTATATATCTAGGTGATTTCACACATACCAGGCCAGTTATGGATTGAATGATATATATATATAATGATATATAATAAAGAAATCTGATAAAATATACTTGAAATCTGCAACTTCTGTGATTTTTTGTAATTCGGCCATTCGATGTCGAACCCCATAAAAGTAAATCATGCCACCACGTTCAGAGAAGTCGTCACAGGTTGGGTATTGCATAAAATCAAATCTGCATTGCAGAGAAGTTTTGCTGTATGTGCAATCATAATACCCTTTCTACATACATTGGATTCCTCCTATAGAAACCATATTGGCAGAGACACAGGAATACAAATACTTAGGAGAACCTTGCGCAATCCATCAAATTCCCATTTGGATGCTCATGGGAGAGAGAAAAAGAGACTTCAGAGAGATGGATGGAAAAATTTGCTATGGCATCACTAACAGCAACCTAGTCTAGTGCAATAAAAGTTCTCACTTTATGATCAGACTTACTCCTTCAGCTGAAGTGACTCAGCAATACAACAAAAAGATGAATCCCATAGAGATTAATATAAACAATCTTTTAATCTAAATTGAAAGCTATATCCACAGGTAAAGCTTTTACCTATGAAGCCAAGAAGTTGAATGACTTGACAAGTAACATCCTCCATACCAGGGGTGGCCAAACTTACTTATATGATAATGATATGATAATTTTCAGAAGTTCGAGAGTTGCATGACACATTCTGCGCTCATAAATTTATGAACAGAAAACATATTGTCTCCAAAGTAATTCAGATATAATGTGAACCCCTTAGGCATTCCCAACACATCTCAAGTCACACTATGTGCTCTGTAGTTAAAGCGTTGACACACCACTAAATGGAAATTTAAAAGAGCTGCATGTGGCTCACATGCTGCGGTTTGGCCATCCCTGCTCTATACTGTACCCTTGTACATATCTCCTCATCAGGACACAGAGAATGCCACAGCAGCCATTTTCAGGAACCAAACTGAATATAGTTAGTTCATGATGCAGACACATTATCTTTACTCATTGTATAAGATTTAAAAAGACCTTTGGATATTCTTAGAATTCATAAGGTTATCGATTGAAACAAGTTGTTTTGGAAAGAACTAATCCACTTACTTTCCTTTCAATACAATTTTAATATATAAATACCACCTTCAAAATTAAAAAATTTTTGTGTTAGTGGTAGCAGTAATTTTTATTTTTAAGTGCATCGATGACTAAGGTCATTTTGCACCATTGAATATTCTATTCAGAAAAATCCTTAGACAATCACAACATCCATGCCCTATGTGGGAATCGAGCCCATGACCTTTGGGTTAGCTTGTTACCTCGACAGCTATGAATCAAAACACAGCTGGTATGTGCACTCGGCTATGCTCCAGCCGAGTTAAGGCAATAATCATCACCATAGCAACAAATCGAAAAAATGGCTTTCAAAATGCCAAAACGAAAGTTTTTGAGAGAAATTCAAACAAATGCGGTTGAAAACCAAAATTGTGTGATAAGAATAAGAATCTTCACTTTTCCCCCCTTAGAACAGTACAAATCCCACTCCGATACCATAATTCTAAAATATTTTAAAATACAAAAAAGAACTCTCTGCACGACGGATTTTATATAAATCAAATGGGGAAAGAACTCACCTGGAATCAAACTCGGGGCCTGTAAATTCGGAATAAAAAATATGGCCCGGAGGTAGTCTAAGAGAGCACTAACCTTACACCAAGTTTCATGGAAAAATTTGTGGTTTCAATATATACAATTAAGGTTTCTCCATTTAAGGTTTTCTCGCATTTAAGGTTGTTTTTTTGTGGCCCCGACCAAAACTCCATATAAGTAATGTATTATATTACCCAATTTAGTGTTTCTCGATTTTGTGAATTTCCCGCATTTAAGGGGCAAAATTCTCGTCCCTAGACAGACATCGCCTCTATTGGAGGTACGTTTACATTATGCGATGCAAAAATATATTATTTAGTGGAGTTTTAATGTAATAATTCACACTATCTATCGACGAAGCAACACATACCGGCATTGCTACATTAAATGAACTCAATATTTTGTCGTGCCGTGTTTTCTCAATCCACCTTTAGTCCTTAAATCATCTGTTACATACGTTACGAAAGTTGCGGTGACGTCATTACGTGAACGTGGATTTTTTTAAGCTTCGGTTCCAAAGCGCTCATGGCTCATTCTTCTTTTTCAGATTTGCTAACTGGAATCTACAACAGGTATCTGAAATTTCCATTTTTTATGCGTTCTTTGCATGAAGTGAACGCATATAGGGAAGGTCATTTCCGTCCAAATGTTTAAAGTCGGGAACTGCTGGAGGTACTTCAATGATATTTGGTAGTTTTGCTAAAATTTGTTGACCAATTCCAATTTTAGTTAAAATCGGACCATAATAACGACCACTTTACATGAAGACCTACATGTATTTTACAACGTATTTCGCAAGCATCTCCTTAAATACTAGGCTGAGCGAACCAAGTTCAATAAAATAATTAAATACACGTTTTTTGTCAAATAGTTCTTCCCGTAAAACCTAAGGTTTACGATAAATTTAAAGAAAAGGAAATTACTGTGTTTACGTAATTTTATGATTTTTAATGTCTTTTGTTCATTCAAAAAAATATTAATTAAAAATTTTACCACTCGGGAACCTCGGGAGATATTTTAATGAAATTTGGTATTGGGGAGTTTTACTAAAATTTATCGGCCGATTCCAATTTTGGTTAAATCGGACTACAATAACGACCACTTTACATGAAGACCTTCATGTAGCTAACAATGTACATTTCAACTCAGGAACCTTGGAAGATATTTTAATGAAATTTGGTATTGGGAAGTTTTACTAAAATTTGTTGACGGTTTCCAATTTTGGTTCAAATAGGCCGATAATTATGACCACTTTACATGATGAACTACATGTAGCTTACAATGTACGTTTCAACTCGGGAACTACAGGATGTATTTTGATAAAATTTGGTATATAGAATTTTACTAAAATTTGTTGATCTCAAAGAACGCATTTGGAAATTGTGTACTCTGACATGGAGTACACCTTTACATACATGTTTATTCCATATAAAAAGCCTATAACTTGACAGGAAGCTTCCTTTCGATTAATCTGTACTCTTAATATTTGTTTCAATTAATAATAATTTGATATTAATAAACTGTTGTTTAATCTTTCAATTTTAGACTACCCTCTTTTAAGATATTACTCGATTTAAGGTACAAAAAACTTGTCCCTCCGGCAAACGTTAAATGGGGATTCCACTGTATTTGAAAATATCAATAATCAATTACTACTTATCCAAACCACAATTACTGGCTCATAAATCAAATATTCAGTATTCATTCTTGTCAGAGATTAAAAGTTTCAACTTGTTACGTTTCTCCAGAACTAATTGTAGCATGGTAGCATTACTGCGCAAGATCAAAAGAATTGAATTTTCCTCATCAAACTAAGAGTTCAGATAATGATTAAAGAGGTATAATCTTTGAGCCATGTCTGATTATCAAATGCAATATAAGCAGCACTATATGCAGCTTTTTTTACTGATAAATAATCTACAGCCACATATGTCCAACTTGATCAAAAATTGGATTATTAAAAATTAATACTGCAGCCATTTACTAAAAAAACAAATGCTGAAGAAAGCAGAGGTAGATAAAAAGATTAATCATTTTATGAATTATTACTTATGAAGAAACACAAGGGAAAAGTTCCCTTAAAATAGAACCTAGACTGAATTAAAACAACTGTGAAATATACTTTTTTACATTCTGTTAGTATTTACAAGCAATTTCTTATATAAATCATTGCAACCCATTTCAAGAGTATCTCCATACGTCACACAAGAAAATTAGGTCAAATGATAATAAATTTCAAAGCCATTTTGTTGTATATCCTTTAATACATTTGTCCCATCCCTATGCCACAATGATTCATCATCAAACAAAATATGCTCTATTTGTGCAATGTCCATTAAATTAACTATAATCAAAACTGCAATTAGAAGCCTGAGAAATGTTAATCATAAAAAGGAAGACCAGAGGAGGGAGTAACTTTACCACCAAGAATCAAATACATGATATGCAAATATTATTGCTGAAAACTAAATAATACACCTAATTTCCTGCTTATTATGAAATCACTGAAGTGACCTTGGAATCACAGAATTTAAGTGGCTATTTATTCACTGCAGCATCATAAAAATCCTATAAAACTATAATATGTGATGATATTCAATCATAAAAGAATGCAAGAAATTACTAATTACCTTCATTGTTTACTATTTGTTACTGCCCAACAAATGCCGCAATATGCAGCAAAGATGCAGTGGATCCACTGATATTATTTATGATAAAATGGGCATACTAACAAAATAAAGATAAAAGAAATAAATGCATCAGAAATAAATGTAAAAAATAAATAAACAGAAATATACTATCAGAAAAAATAACCATAAATTCTCTGAAATTTTAAACTTAAATAAATTACAAGATGCCCGTATAAGACACGAAAATGAGGGAAAATTATCACAGAAACAATAAGTACATTTCCCTGACAATCATTGCCAAGAATTAAGGTCATAAAAATGGCACAGCCTGCTCAGAATCATTTGACTAATAAGTTAGCACATTCTAAATAACAATCTTTCTCTGAGAAGAAAATTACACCATATTTGTGTAGCCACTATTTACCCACATCCTATGTAATAACTCAATTTTCTCATGAATGCAACAAAGTAGACAAATACTGTCCACAGAAAGATGTAGTACATGGCTAAGAGAGTAGATCACAAAACAACAACAGCAAGGCACGGATAGGGTCAACTGGAGCATCTGGATGCAGCAAGAAGCTACCATTTAGAATACTGCTCAAAATTAGGGACGGCAGCAAATTAAGTCCTCCACCACACGGACAACAAAAACTTATCTTACACTGCACAAACCATAACAATTAATTATTACACATTTTTAAAATCTTACTTTTTACCCAACGTTACCAACTATAATACTTATAGCATTAAAAATGACTCTTTAAGATCAAGGTGTATGACAAGCATAATAGCATTGACATGATGTTTTTTTAAAATCAACAACCCTGAAACACAGCTCATGCGCCATTAATAATTTAGTTGGAATATGGTTAAGGAAAGCAAAGAAATATTTGGAGATTTTTTTTAAAGTATCACTTTTCAAGGCCAAGTTGCTAAAATAGCTAAGAATGCATTCCTTATCCTTAATCCAATCATTTGTAATAATCTAAAATTATGATATAATAATAATTATAATCACAGATTTGCCAATGCATCTCCTCTTCAAGATCACTGGACAGATTCTACCCAGGCGGAGAGGGCAGACGGAAACTAATATTCAAACAGATTGTCTGGAGTTTTTTTTAAATTTGGTGCAATTATGCTAATGGTGACTTGGTGTGGGCGTGATGTTAGGTGCAGTGACGTGATGGTAGACGTGAGATGGGAATCTTTTCGGGTGCTTAGTACCCAAATAAACATTCTCATCTAGTGACACTCCTCAGGTAGTCATCCGTGTGTTTGATAATTCAGCCACCACTCCTTGATGCCTGCACCCTTTGGATGGACTGCTTCCATTGTGTGACTTTTCTGTGTATACTGGCAAAGAAGATGGTTGCTTGGAAGTAGTATCCTACAAAAATAATGATTTCCAATTAACCTTTAGACATTTGAAGCAACCATGGACCAATTAAAATGAGAAATGAAAATTCCTTCATTTCAAAATAAATGTTATTGCACATAAATTCTATCACAAAAAAATTACTAACCCATTTTTCTTCCGATAGCACTGCACTAGATTCATTTGTACTATCCCAAGGTTTTATTGTGAAATTCAATCAGAGAGACTTGACTGCTAAAAGTAATGGTTTCAAATAAATAACACTGGATAATTATTTATAAAGAAGGAATATAAAATATGGTTTACCTATCAAGAGTGTGAATAGTCATACATTTTCCTTATTAAAAATATCTATGAGATCCAAAAAAGCTGTACAAATTTTTAATATCTGAAATTCTTCATATATAGTAACAAAATCCTTTTAATCTTTGATTTACAACCAAAAAGAATCTTCTTAATAAAATACTCTTCTATTTGCTTGATCTTTCAATTCATAAATAAAATTTATAACTTTTCTTCTGAACCCAGTACATTCTGAATTTCATAAAGACAAATCTGTTTAATCCATAGTGAAATAATACTTCTACTTCCTTCGATATATAAAAACAGCTAAAAAATTCTTTATGCTATTTATTCACAATGCAAATATAAATGTTTTAGTATGTAAATTATATAGAAAAAGACTATTTAAAAGTGCTCAGTGTTTATTGACTTACTAAAAAGGTGTCATCAGCTGTTTTAAAAAAGTTCAAAGAAAAAATTGATTGTAATAAATTAGTTTTAACCAAAGATAAGAAATGGTAATATAGGCTGACAAAACAAAAGTGATGCAAAACCAAAGCAAATATTAATAAAATCGTGATGGGCCTCTTGGACAGAAATGCACTAAGTATTAATAGACAATTTTCTGTTTGATGGCACTACATCAAATTACTCAGAATGAAAATGAAATCAATTTTCCCGGGGCAGGACTATAGGTATCATGTTTTCATATTTTATATTTTCCATCCAATTGACAAATGTTCATTTACAAATATTTATTTATTTATACTAAAAAGTTAAAGGTAGCAATATGAAATTCTTTCAAATTGCACCAACAAACCAGCATTTTTTTCATACTTTCTGGTAGTGTTGCCTCAAATGAAGATAAATATGTCTAATTTCATGGCTATAATTTTTATGATATAAAATGCTGTTCTTCCAAGCCACAGTGTATCTCAATTTCTTTAGTCGATGACATATAAAACACTAAAAATAAAATTTTTAATGCAGATTAAAATAAAAGGAACAAATATACTTTTCAAGTAATACTGTGAATATAATAGGGGTAATCAGGAAAAAACATAATGGACAATTTATGTGAAAACAATTCATATAAAAGAAAAACACCAAGAATTACATCTACTGATGCATATTTTGTGTAATACTTAATTTAAATTACTGAAAGAATGGCAAAATAATAACAATGGCTCACCTTGTTGGTACTTCCCTGTCGTCCCCACCTACGCACACATTCACAATCTATGACTCTGGCACTGGCATCATTTGGCAGCGGAAGCGATCCAAGCAGACCCAACGAGCGCAAACCACCCACAGGGGGTCCGCAACGGCCAAGAAAGATGTGTGCACATTTGTACAGTCTAGTCTGCAATGTTAGCACCTCCTCCAAATCATGCTCACTGCCAAAATGTCAACAGTTGTTAATAGCTGAATGTATAAATCCTCAAAAGAAGATATGACAAATTTACTAAATATTTTGAAGATAGTTTAACAAATATTTTCATGCAACTTTCAGTCAAATCAAGGTCCCATATGGTCAAGTTTCAAGAAAACACAGAAGTAAAATTACCAACATTTATTATTTAAGAATTTAAAACAGTATTACATACAGACAAATCCCAAGTTTTTCATACAGCGTACTACTGTATTCATAGCAATAGATATGACTTTTTGTGTAGCTTAACACTTTCAAGTCGAGTCATATTTACCAAGATTATCGAAATCCGAGATTTTTTAAAATATAATAATAATATAATTCTATATGAATGTTAAATTATTAAATTCATTCGGTAAAACATGATTTTGGGTACTTTAAGCTTTAGTAAACAAAACTGAACATAAAACAAAATAAATTAACAAAAGGCATAAATTATTTACCAGAAAATAAAGAAAAAACAAATCAATAGATAGAAATGTGAAAAGGGCTGCAATTAAAATATAAAACTCGTACCGAGGAGCGAAGTATACCATACAAAAGGCAGACTTCAAATGAGACCTTTGTGAAGGTTCAAGCACTTTACCTGATGAAATGGAAGGATGTGAAATTTTGAAAGCAGAGAGGGAACTGCGTAGTAGCACGTCATCAATAGATGGTGCTCAGATCTCGGCAAATTCCGAGCGTCATCTATTGATGGCACTCGGCTTGAATGTGTTATTATAGTAGTACCGCGTAGATAACGACCTGCGCAGAAATTTCCGCGCACCCCCACCAAGGAGGAGTACCTATACCCCCACTCCCGCTTACTCTCTCCCTCGTGATCGCTTCACTTCCTCGCGGTTGCCAGCTCTTGCTACTTGTTATATTTTCCTGTGCTCTCTTGTTTTTTTTACGTGTTTGACTTTTGCTTATCTCTTGGACATTCTTTTTGGATTTCGATTTTGATTTTTGCTTTGGTGGGATTGCTTGTGTGGAATGGCCAGTACATCAAAATCGTCATCAGTCCGAGGCAGGCCTCTCAGGAGCCAAGCTCGTGAAATGGTTTATAAAGTAAACTGTTATTTAAAAGATTTGAAAATAGAGAACAATTTGGATATGAATGTGGCGTTATCGACAGCCAAGGCTACAGGAGTTGGTGTGACTACTGTGAAGAAAATTGTAAGAGAGGGGAAAATGTCGGCAGAAAAAGGGCAGTTATCTTTCGCCACCCCTAAGGGCAAAAAATCTGAACGCAAGAAGAGAATCGATCTTGATGATTTTGGAAAATGTTGTGTGCGAAGAATAATCCACGAATTCTATGCGGTGCATAAAATGCTACCGACGGTGAAAAATTTACTCGCATCGCCGGAAGAAGATGGTATACTTAGTTGCAAGCGAACATATTTACTAAAGGTAATTCATCAACTGGGTTTCAACTGGAAAACCTGTCAATCAAAACGAAAGGTTTTGATTGAACGTCCAGAGATCGTGGCATGGAGAGAAAGGTACCTAAGACAAATAAGGAGATGCAGAGGAAATAAAAAAAATATCGTTTATTTGGACGAGACTTACTTGCACGAGAGCCATGTGAGTGCTAAGTGTTGGCAGTCGTACTCAGAAATAGGTGTTCTTGGACCCCTCAGGAAGGGACGACGGCTGATCATTGCACATGCAGGAGGTGAGGCGGGATTTGTTCCTAACGGTCTGCTTATCTTCAAGTCTCAGCAAAAGACCGGAGATTACCACGATGATATGAACTCAAAGAATTTTTTGAAGCGGTTGGAGGAGAAAATAATTCCAAACCTTCCGCCACAGAGTGTTGTGGTCATGGATAATGCTGCATACCATTGTGTGCAAGAGAACAAGCGCCCGAATTCAGCTTCATTAAAGGCTGTAGTGCAGAAATGGCTGGAAACTAATGGGATTAGTTTTTCTCCCAACATGAGCAAGGCGGAACTGTTGCTGCTGGTTAAATCTTCCAATGTGGAAATAAATTATGTCGTGGACAAAATTTTGCGGGAGGCTGGACACGAAGTAATTCGTTTGCCTCCTTACCATCCCGATATTAATCCGATTGAGATGGTGTGAGGTGACCTTAAAAGACAGGTAATAAAATTATATAGACTGCTACTTTATTGTAAAATGTTGCCAATTTGTTTAACTTTGTGCGCTGTTTAATTAGGTATCTCACGACTTGGGGGCTTGCACGCTGGAGAAGAAGAAAGAAATCTTTCTAAAATGTTGTGAAGAATTCACCACAGAGAAGTGGATTAAAGTGTGTGAACACGTTAAGAAGACAGAAGAAGAGTACTGGAGACGGGATGCCATAATGGATGAGGAAATAGACAAAGTAATTATTGAACTCAGTGGAAGTGAGGGAGATTCTGGAAGCGAGAGTGACATGGACATGTTGACGTCATCGGACGAGACTGATTAAAAGATCTTTTTTAAATACTGTTCTGTTTATTATTAAATGTTGTGATCAATCTCTATTGAACTGGTTTAATTTATTTCATGTCCAACTTCTATTTCCAAAGCTACTCTATAGAGTTTAATACTTTGTATTTCTGATAATTCTGAGTAAAGTGGTTAGTTATAAAATATTACGTTAATGTGCTCTGCACACAAGACCGATATAAAAGGAAACGATTCCGTCATTACTTTCCCAAAGGATTATTTAATTAATTTTCCATCTTTCGTTAAGTGTTTAAGTGAGAAATTATGCCAAAAACGACAAAAATCTGGATTTTGCACGAATTGGCAACACCGAGAATTAGCAGCATAGGGAACACAGACAATGTGAAACGGGAAGGGGAAGGTGTGGAGGAGGGGTAAGAAGCCTTAGCTCCACCCACTGGTCGCCAAGAAGGTCGTTATCTACGCGGTACTACTATAATGCCTAGCGTGATCATATGAACACGACAAACATCGTAACATTTAAATCACATTATTTAGCTTTTATACATTGTAGCTGTATTTTACAATATACTCTATAGATGGTTTAGTCATACTATTTCTATTGTTTGGCAGGAATTTAAACAATAGTTTTTAAAATATGATCATTTGAATTTACCAGATGGAATTTATTTGCCTCAAAACAATGCAAGACTTAAATAAATATCATATCGTAAGTGCATTTTTGTACTAATGGGTAGTCAATGTGTCACATATACTAATTATGTAATTTTATAATTATGATTTTCATAGCATCATCATCAGGTCCTGATGATGATACTATGAAAATTATTAATCATTACCATATAAATTACATTTTTGAGCAATTTTGTGTAAAAATCAGTGACCATTTAAAACAACATTCAGTCCTGAATAGTTATTTATTTTATTCTTTTGTTTTATTTATAGACCATTTAATATGTCAAGTATATGAACACATTTTGAACAAAACGACAAACTGTTCATATTCTAATCATTGCTAATGGTTTGTTCGAGTATTCCCATAAAAATTAATTTTCCATAAGAATTAGCCTTAATTTAAATCTTTATTTTCTATATATTATGCACTGCCTGATTCAATTCGAGATTTGACTCAATTTCAAATCATCAATCTCGATTGGATTTGTGAGAAAATTGTCAATTCGCAGGTCCCTATCCTCTAAAAAGTTTCCAGCAGGTCAACTTTTTCATGTCTAAACTGAAAATTTTAGGTAAATGTTACACTTGTTTTTTAAAAAGGCAGTTCATAATTTTTATTTATTCTTAAATTACTTGGAATCGTAACAGAAGTCACACAAAAAATTCTTTCTTTTATTCAATGGAAGCTGAAATATGACGTTGTATGCATAAGGAAGGAAGATAAACAAAGAAAGAAAAAAATACATTTAAAAGTTTTTAAAACTTGTAAGGTATTTCCCGATTTTTCAGAATGTATATACATGCATAATCAGCTTCAGCATGAAATTTACTAATAATTTAATGCCAAAGGGGCAGAATCATTGTCAAAATATTTGGAGAGGCACACCAAAGTTTTAAAAATACAATAAAAATAATAATACAAAAACAAATGTTTTAATTAATTTTTACTGCGCTTGTCACAAAAGGTAATTTCTTATTAAGAACAAAAACATAAAAATAGTCATTTATTCATTTTTACTTTCTCATATACGTAGTATTTAGAGGAAGTATTGCACATGAAAAAATTCGACAGATTTTGATGGAAAAACACGTTTTACGTGCCCGAGTCCATAAAAGTGGTTCTCGCCATGCTCTTCGCCTGTCAGTCAGTTTGTGGTTCTAGGGCCCAAACGCATACATAAAATCGAATGATATCTTTTATTTATGAAATATATCATCTTTGGCTGGCCCTTTTTTACTTTCTCCATACATAGTACATACAGAGGAAAGTATTGGTTACATGAAAAAAATCGATTCTGAGATTTCAATGGGAATACAGGTTTTGAGGTCCCCTGAACACGTTTTGATCGTTTTCTCTAGGATGTCTTTGTGTGTGATAGATTTTTTGTGGGTGCTCTAACTCAAAAACTCTGAAACACGTAGTGATGCGTTTCATTATGCGTAGGCAAAATAAGTATTAATATGTGTCATGACTACAACGGTCGGGCGGTGAAACACATAGTACTACATTTCCCAATAACAAAGTGCTAAGAAAAGTCTCGTAATAAAAGTATTGTAGGAATTGACCAAGTTATTTTTACCCCTGAGTTATGAATTTCTACCAAGTAACGGCCGAAACAGTTGACTATAGTTGATTAGTTTTTGGTAAAAATCGGTCAACCGGAAGTGGGTGTTTACTTTTGTCACTTCTCCATTTTTTTTAAATATTTGCTTTAATATTTGATTAATGTAAAAATGTATCGGAATAAAGGTCGTAGGAAATTTAATTTTCTACAACCTTGGTTTGAAACATTTTCCCATATAATGCATTGTTTAAGAGATATTTTAAAAATTATATTTTTTAGCTGCCAACATTACACCACCTACTGGCGACTATTGTAATCACTTTATGCTTAGTTACATCTTAATAATGCTCCTTTTTATTTTCTTAATTGTTGGAGCTTCAGAGCTATATCCAATAGCAGAAAGCTATGGTTTGAGTTGATGACTGTTCTTTTTAAGGTTTTTGAATTTTTCTCGCAGTTCCTTAAAATATTTATTATCATTTAACCTATTTGGAATTTTTAGAAATATTACAGGTATGGAGAAAGTTATGTGGTGGTCACATCAGATTTTATTGCGCTATATTACATGTCTGCTTGCAATAATTACAATTTTGGTGCGGTTTTGATATTAGTCCTATGTTTTAGTTCCTAATGGTTGAATAATGCAATTAATGCCATGGAACATAATAACTGCGGTAGATGTGATAAAAACCTAGGATAAATGCCATTACATGCATTGAGATCTTAATGGCTACAAAAGTGAAAAGATACGCCTATGCTATTAGTTATAAGCTTCAGGTGATTGAATATGCAAAAACACACTGAAATTGAACAAGTCAATAAAAGTGAAACAACAATTACATAAAAGCTATTTTTTCTACTATCTTGTATGGATAATCTTAAACATCTGATACAAATTCTATTGCCATTTATCGAAAGATCACAGAGATGCGTCCGTAAGTGAGCAGTAGATTTGAAACACGTACCTATCAGTATTGGGTATGCATTCAAATTATTAGGAATTAAAATATCATCTTGCACTTAAGTTTAAGTAAGCACTATTGTTTAAGGGCATCTATACTTGTGATGTGTGCAGCGCACTCCAACAGCCTAATTAATATGACTGCCAAGTTCATGCAGGACACATTTAGCTATACAAGTTTCAAAGCAATTACATATTTGTTTTAGATCATACCAATTTATTTTACGAATTAATTTTATCTAAATGTTATATTTAACTGTTATCACACCATAATATCTAAATGTTGCCAGATACGGACTTAATCACGGCTGAAAATGATACACGATGTGACCATTTCTAACTGCCTTGGTGAACCAAAATACTTTTTCCTAAAAAATCTTCTAAGAAACCGGGGTGCGTCTTATACCCTGGTGCATCTTATATGCTGAGAAATATGGTATATTGTGCCGTTTATTTTAAATAGCCCGAGCCTCCCCCCCCCTCCGGACCCTCCCCTAGTTGTCCCTGAGCGCAGTACATAGTAATTGAGTCATTACAAACCAGAAGGTTATTACTTACTGGCTACAAACTAATGAACAAGAATTTATCCGAGTTTATTTTGAAGTAATGTTTATCATAGCAGTTTAAAGAATTGATTCAATGTATCCATATCAACTATGATTCCTTACCTTGCTACGGCCAAAAACTGCTGGAAAAGGACACAGGGAATCATTCCAGATCTTTCCATTGAATCAGAATAGAGCTCAGTTTCTCGATTATATAGATATATAAAATCATTCAGCTGCTTAGCTATTACTGCTACTCTGTCCTTACCAGTCAGTTTTCGACTAGGTATCTGTAGAATAGACAAAAAGTTACTCTCCAGACTAATTAAGGCCTTCAGCATATTATTATGGGAGAGCACACAGTTTTATACAACAGCAAATAACATACAGTAATGCAAACATATCAAAAACTAAAAGTATGGATGCAGGCTAGATAAATAAATTACCTTAACAAAGTATGGTGTTCGGAGGTTGCAGGAAGCCCTTCTTAAGAACCTCAGAACAAGTTCACCGTGACTCTCTTCTGTGGTTCTCTTCTTTTCAGGCCCTAACAAGCGACGGAGTATGCAAGCCAGGTAAAGTCCAAAAGCTCTCCTTGCTTGGTACTGGCTAAAAATTTAATAAAAAAGCATGTGAAAGTCAAGGAGTACTAATGTTAACAGAGATAATTCATTATTAAGCTCTTGTAATAATTGTACACAAAATTCCTGTTCAGCAACATCAAATCTTAAATGTAGTTCTCTTTTATTACAAATGAGGTCATTTAAGTCATTTTGAAGTATTATCATAAAATAAATTATCACAGTCAGATACATAAAAGTTAGGACTATAATTCAAACTCTCAAAAAAATTATAAAAAGTTAACAACCTCAGTTTATTCCCTTTCTCTAATCCCTTTCTAATTTCTTCCTTGAGAACATTTAACTCCAATACTTCATCAGCATCTCCTTCTCCTCCATCTAAGATAAAATTAGAAAATAAGATAGCATAAAAGATCTTTACATTAACTTTCATTAATTTATAGGTTACATAATGTAATATCACATAAATTAAATGAATTTACAATTATTTTGTTATATTATCTGACATCAATGTTTTTAACCATTAAAATTTAGGTCAAATATATATTAAAAGTATAGAAAGAAAATGGTAAATGTCTTTAACAGAAACCACACCAACCTGACTTTTCATTAAAATCCATACTCAGATTAGCACCATAGCCTCCCAGGAGAGCTCTTTCATAACGAGAAAGCACCTTCTTCATTCTAGATGAACCAACATCCTTTACAGAACCCTTGCTGCCGACAGCAGACTCTTCCTCTGTGTTAGGAAATAGTTGTTGGTGAAGGAGCAGGTTCAGGTTGGTTTTATTGCTAGTATATGGGAAAAGGGGGGGAGGAACGGATGGCGCCGTCAAAGTGATCCCAGTGTTAGGGTCAAGGTATGATCGGTAACGGCACCAGCTGTCGGCTGAAGGGAAAACACGCACAAAACCACCACGGCGATCAAACTCTGCACGGGCATCACGCACCATCCTGGACTCTTCTGAGGAAAGGGATGAGGCACTAGCTGCGAGGCGTGAACTAATGCTAGAGCCGTAAGTGTTCTTTCGAGGAAGTGCGTCTGAGGACTGGGCTCTGCGGCACTGCAAAGTAGGGCAATTCAAATTAAATCAAATGCTTTGGGATGATTCTTCTATCAATGAAGCTATCAACATCATAAACTAGATTCATGATGAACGTTTTGATTATAAACATTTGAAGAAGAAGAAATATGACATTTCATTAAAAATAAAATAACTTACAGTTTGACAAAATGTATAGCTTTCTTTAAAAAATAGAGCCTTGTTCATGGCATTTATTTTAATAATAAAAATTTTATGCTAAAAGATTTAAAAATTCAATTTTTCATGCACAAATATTATCAACTTCCAATGTCCTCCTCAGACAGTGTTGACCTCCTCAATGCCAAGCCCTTTTTGGTTTAATATTGTCCGAGTTGCCAAAGACTAATAATTTTGCATCTAATTAGCAAAGTAATTACATCAAAGTTATTTTTACCTGCTTCATGTTCTGGATAATTACATTTAATAGGTGATTACTAAAACTTACTTTAACTTAATTATGATAAATAAGTCTATCAAAACTAAATCTACTTTGAATGGCTTAGGCAATGTAAATGGAGAAATTCTCCAGCAAAATTTCAGCGATTAGGAAACATTTATAATCTGCTTTTCCATCATAAAATGAAGTTATTAAAGGAATTATATTAATATGTAACCGATTATATCATGGAACATCTCTGTGCTCCATGTACTATAAAGTAAATAAATAACAAATTTTGAAAATACAAATATTTGTAAATAACCACAGCTTCCCATTTTTATAGCATTCTATGCTTTTATTTAAGCCAAAATTGGATGAAAAAATATTTTATTCTATGTTCGCAAATGTAAGAAGTATCACAAATGAATGCCACTTCCAGACCATATCAGAAAAAATATTTAAAAAATGACTGCCTAAGATCTAATGTTTTTGGAACTAATGTTAAACTGAATATTGCATGACCATCAACCTACACTAGACTTTTTGAGTCGAGTGATTTGTGTTGCTTGAGTAGCTGAGTGGGACGAATGCTTAGAGGGCGAGCTTCCATCAAGAGAAGAGGTGCGAGATGGGAGACTACCATGAGAGGCGCTGTTCCCGGCTCCATCTCCTCCTGACCTCCTTGCCATAGGGTCAACAGCTGGGATGCCAACAAGAGTGAGTAGATCTGTTAACATGGCAGACTTGACACGAACATCAAGAGGCGAATCACATCCAAGAGAGGGCGAGAGATTAACCTCCAGGAGCCAGGGCTTCAGTGATGAGTCTATCAGGATGTCAAAACCAAACAATTCTGAAATGAAGAAAATTGTTTCATTGGAAACTTTATTGAAAATAGTATTGATATTTTTCTTTATAATTATGACACCTATTTTGATGTCACATGCATATATATGAGAATTATAAAACTCATTTAAAATAAATGCCACTATAACTAAATTACTTTACAGTACATTATTCTACACAATACTGACAGATTTGGGTAAATCTATGGTATTTCAAATATATAAACTATCTGGCATTCATACATTATGGTCTTGAAAACATCTAGAAATTACACCTTTTAAAAACCAATCATAGGATTTTCGGATAAATGCAGTAAAGCATAATTGGTATACGTGACAATTATATATATTCAATTTAATAACAAATTTGACTTTAAAGATTACCTTGATTCTAAGTTCAGGATACAAAAATCTACTCTAATTATTATATATATTCTTCAAAGAACATTTTTCATAATTATTAACATTATGAGTAATGTGTAGGTCTCCTCTAACATCTCAATTTAGAGAAAAGTACACACACCGAAGCAGTTGTGTGGATGAGGGGCAAATAGGCGAGTGGCTGACACCATGGGAGGAATTGATGCAAGCACAGCTTTCACAACCACCTCCTCTATGCGTTGCATCAGCAGTGCTGTGTCCCCAATGCCACTGGCTCGTAAGTGTCGCAGGAGGGCGCTCAATGTCCATTTGTGACCAAAGTCTTCAGCTGATGGATCCTCACTCCTTTAACACAAAGCACAGCCAAAATTAAGATTATGTCGGATGGTACAACATGCTGGTAATACATTTCAATCAGATAGAATAAGAACCATTTTTGACATTTTATATTAATTCTGGCATATTCAAATGTTCTGAGAAATGTATTTCGAAAATTTAACTCACTTAATATAATCTGAGTGGTACTTGTTGATGCTATAATTGCAGAGATGCATGCATGGATTCCATAGATGGGCCCTCGAAGAGTCGTACTTCACCGTTGCAAAACGAACTAGTCCTTCTTCATACATATATATGAGGAGAGGATCAACTGATGTGACTAGGACATAAAGCCGAAGGTCACACTTGTGTCCACCAACTAGGAGAGGATCTTCTATGTACCTGGCCACTACACACTCCTCCATGGGAACCTGATTTGGCTGTTCACAACACACACAACTAAGGAACTCATACAATGAATTATTGACAATTGCACATGTAAAGTTGTTTTGTGAATTACAGAGCTTAGTAGGATGATTTCTCCACTTAGGGAGCTGTACTAAACTTAGAAACTATAGCAAAGAATCCTTCATGATTCTGCTAAAATTTTATTATAAATGCTATACATTTATAAAATTGAATCTTATAAAATGAAAGAATTTACATTAAAATTCAGAATTTTCTAAAAATATTTATAAAAGCACAGCATTACTTAAAAGGTTGGCAACTTTAAACATTGAGCACATTGATTTCTAAAGACAATTTCTTGAAATAAATTTATAGTTTATAAAATTTTTGCTGAAAAGAATAATCCACCTAAACTTTATGGCATTGAAATTTCATTGTTTTTCAGAAAAAATTCTTTCAACTTCCAGTAGTATATCAATAGCATAACTAACACTAATATTTCATATTCAATATTCAACATTAGATACAAGCTATCAATTTTTCCATATATTTAGCAAAATAATTATAATATAATGATTGTAAATATTATCAAAATAATACTAATATTTAAAGTGCTATACAAAATATTTTGTGTAGGAATGTTTTGTTTCACAGACAGATAATATTCTTCCTAAATACAAAAATGAAGAACTATAGGCATCGTATTTTGTTGAATCTCTAAAAAAAGGTCAGTGGAGATGTTAGTGATGAGGTTGATAACCCTCCCCTTGAAAAATTCCTGGACATGCCACTGATGTATAAACATTGACTGGAAGTGAGGAGTTATTTGTATGGAAACATTATGGTAATTGTACAAAAACAAAAATTTGTCACTATTAATAGTTAAAATAATTTTTCCTCGATGGAGAGTTCAACAAAGCAGAGATCATCTTGATCATCTTATAATAATAGTTGTCTTATATTTGAGTAAATATGGTAATATTTTAGCTATAGAACATTTATATATCAAGATATAATTTGATATCAGTATATACAATAAAAATATAATATGAAAATCAACTAAAATCCACTACGCTCCACAGCACTAAAATAAAAATACTCCACCAAACCTGTGCAAATATCAAATTTACGATTGATGCGGTCAATACAATGGCATGTGATACGCCAATAAATTTGTTTTAATTACATAATTACTTTCTTTATAATTATTTTACAATGCTGCCTTATAAGTAACTCATTCCCCACTACATTATCTAATATGCATAACATCAACTCTTAAGGACTATCAGAGATAAATTACATTTAGAATAAAAATAAAAGAAAGATAAATAAGGGAGTAAATGGCATGCTTATCATCTTTAAGAGCATGCTACAACATACACAATTAACTATGAAGATTCCACGCCCACGCGAGGATGCAACTGGTTTAACGATCCATGGAGCACGCACACGGTGGTGGGCTGAACAGAGCTCCCGAAAATCTCCCGGCATCACAAAGGTTTGGGGAATGAAGTCAAAATGGCGAACCCCCTTCAACATCTGCATCTTTTCAATGTTCTTGTATAGACGATCCTTTCTAGTCAACTCATATGACCTAAATTGAGGTAAAGTTTCAACTGTCAAATATATTAAAACATCTTCAAGAAAACAGCAGCATACCATAAATACCCGCATATAATGCGCACTTTTTTTTCAAAATATTTGAGTTAAAAATTAGGATGCGTGTTATACGAGGGTACATAATCTTCCTATTTTCATTTGACCCAATATTTCCACAATTTCAGCACATTAATTACTGCCCGGGTATCCTCATATTTATTGGTGATTTTTACGAAAAGTAGAATGGATAATAGTAAAGATTTATTAACTAATTCTATAAACACATTAATTAGATATGAAAAGAATCAATTCAGTATTTATTCATTTTAAAAGCCAAGAAATTCTTCGTCATTTGACCATTTTTCTTCGATGTTGTTATCAGAATCGTCATCTTCGGTATCTTTTGTATCCTCCGTTGCCGTGGTGCTGTCATCGTCGTCCTCCCACACCATATCATCTTCACTACTATCTAAACTATTACTGATGCAACATTTCTTAAAACCTTTTATAATGACATCTCTGGACAATTCATTCCACGTATTCTCGCATTTCACTGTATATGATTTGCTACATTGTAACTCACCTTTCCTTTTGTTAGCACAATGATGAGCAATTTTACTCATGACGTCACCTTACACTGGTGCCCGGCCTGGTGGTGAGATACTGGTATTACTTACAATTAGAAATAATGGCAGCTGATGCCTATGAGTTCGCTGGAAGTTGATGCTTCTTGTAGAACTAACATCAAGTTATCGTTCCCTACTTTTCTCTCAGCATTCATACGTGCTTTATTCTTGATTCGTAGAGTCTGTAGTTACTTATGGTTATTTGCTATCGTTTTTACGTGCTCCAGTGTTCTAATGAGGGTAAAACTGAAGGTTGGGCGAACCCGTCCACCTCAGGCGTGACAAAAACGTAAAAAACTTCGACATAGGATTATTGTCATTCTTTCATTTTATTAGCTCAAACAATGTCATATGCCATATTATGAAATTAATATAATTCGGTTTATTGTGTATGTCCTAATATCACCTTGTAAGTAAACATAGAGTATGTAATGATTAAGTTAGCTGACGTTCCTTTGGAACGTTATTCGAAATTTTCATGTCGCACTTTCATTATGTTACCAATATAATACCAATAATTCGATCATTGCTTTAGACCACGTTACACCATCTACTTTATTCTGGAATGGTAACGCTAAAAAAAATTGCGCTATACGCGGGTATATAGAAAAATCATAGATCACAAGGCTGAAAACCCCCCTGCGCATTATATGCGGGTATTTACGGTAAATTTATCCTTACCTTAGAACTCAAGCATAACCACATATAACAGACATATTAACATCCATAAAGTACAGGAGGTAAATGGTAAAGAGACAAAGTTTTAAGAACATGAAAATGCTATATAAACGTTTCCCATCCCAAATGTTCACAAGAACTCATTATGAAATTCGACATCTGGCCCAAGATTCTTAACATCCTCAATAATATTTTGATGAATTGCATCATCTCTTAAGGCTTGAGCTCATTTCTTTGTCAAGCATTCATTTACTAAGTGTAAATATTTCTTTCCTGTCACAAGTTTGGGGATGTAGAATATTTAAATTGGGAAAAGAGAGGGTTAAAATACAACACCAATACACTGTTTTACATTTTCTGACTAAATTATTTACTATACGTTGAAAGAAGTATAATATGAAAATAGAATTATAAAAAATACCTCTTGAGGCATTCTAGTGTTACTTTAATGTGTATCTTGAAAAACAGCAAAAGTATGACATGTAATTCATTAGTTGTTAAGTTAATAATGCTGCCTAAATTAACAATTTCAACCAAAGAGCAACCTGGCTACAAAATGTATATGTACTTAGCTGTTGAAAAGTTTCTTGTTATTTATATCGATTAGGGAAAAATTAGAGCAGCAAAGATTATTAGGAATGAAAGCAGCACTGTGAATGCTTTTCACCTTGGAAAGTGGTTGACCCTTTGATACGGAGTGAGCATCCTTAGGAGGTGGGGTTTAGGGTGAGCACCAGTCCACAGTAAGTTGAAGTCAGGTATGTTGGGATGAACCTGTGAATTGGCAATGTTTAAAAGTGGTCTTCCTATGAGACAACTACAGCAACAAAGCCATAGTCACATGCAAAGCTCATTACAGATCTAATACAAGGATTATGCTGCAAAAAAAATCATGCTACACAATAAAAACCTTCTGCAGTAAATTTTTAAAAAATTTAATCTAGTACCCAATCTTTGACAATAGTATTAGGACCTTTTACCCTCTGTGCAGTATTCGTTATCATAAAAATAGTAATAAGATAAGTACAATAAGCAGTCCTAATATTACAAGGTTATTATTATGGTTGGCACAGTTTAGCTTGAGCTCTGACAGCAGGAGAGGGGCAACATTGCCGAATCACGCACAATGTCATTGCTGTTAGGAAAGGCAGTTGTGCATGATGAGGCAATGTTGAAGTACAGCAATTGGCTAGAACTCCTTCACTGTATTTCTTCATGGCTTTCAGAGTTCAACTATTAAGTCCACAAGGGATTTTATAAATCCATAACTTATTTATCATAGCAAAGACAACAAAATAGTCAATTCCCTTATTAATTTTAGCATTTCAAGATTTTTTAATTTAAAGTCAAAATGCCTCCAAGGCTTAACTGTTTATAGAGAGTGTATGAAAATTATGCAACCCATTAGAATGTGTGTGTATTTTTGGCTAATCAACCTCTTGGATTATTTTAGCCATAACTCCTTCCACACTGAACACACTCACAAGGGAAGAAGGAAACCTGGTACCAGCATTAGCCTACTCTTAACAAAGAGCACCAAGGGGGCCAACAGCTTAACGTCCCTTCTGAAGGACGGAAGGCTGACTTTGCGCAGTCACAACCCATTAGAGATATGAATTTTATTCATTAATAAGCGTACAGTGTAGAGCAAATAGGCATGTTTCGTGTAATGACGTATTTGAAACTAAACAACATAGTTTGAACAAACACACTCATAGACATAAAACAGCTACACAAAACGACCCAATTATGTCAGTCTACTAAAAACTTCTTCCTTCCCCTAAGTGGGTATAGAGTAAAACCTAGTTATTTTGAACCTGAATAATTCGAAATAGCATGTAATTCGAAGCAAAGAGCAGTCCCCGGCCAACATCATAGGATTTTGCATACTTTTTAGTGTGGATTATTCAAAATACATCTACAATGAAATTCGAAGACTCAGTCTGGTCCAATGACTCGTGAAAATTTGATTTAATTCGAAACCTTTATCCATATTATGTGTTTGAGTGGAAAGTCTGTGCATGCACATGACAAAGGTATCGCGTTTTTGTTCTCCATTTCTAGCAAATGAAATATACATTGCCCCCAAACAGATAACTTCTTTTTACATATTTAATAATCAACGTGAAATAAAATTGTAGATGATACAAATAGAGGAATCATCTTATCCTTGCATCACTAGACCTTCTTTATTCCAGGTTCACGGATTACTTCATGTACTGTTTTATTGTAAATCTCTACATCTTCCCCGTAGGTTTTTTGGAAAAAACTTCACATAAGGGTAAACAAAGATGCTAGAAGCACGCAGGGACAGGTGAGATGAGGTTTTGTATTTGCCCACTCAACAAAAAAATGCCAAAAATGTTTTTATCTTAGTAATTTGAGCATGGCCTTCAATGTTATTCTCAATATCACTCTCTGAACTGACACTTTCTTCCAAACCACTTTCAAGTAATATTTCCATCTACTTTTCATCACCAGGTATTGCTTGTGTTTTTCTATCAGTTGAGGCCATGATAAGTTCTACTATTTTAATCTCTTAGAAATTAAACAAAAGCAACAACGGAAAAATAACGAACAATAGCTGCCTCCGTACAGCATAAATGTTTCCCTCAGAGTGGCAGGAGAATATTTATTGTGCGATCCAAGCGCTGCCCATGCACTCTGATCACGCTTTCGAAAATATCTTTGAATGGGCTTATTTGTGCAATTATGTCAGATAGGTGTTTTTCTCTCTCTCACTCTCATTATATTGTTCTCAAGAAATGCTGAACCAAGCACTAGCCCAGATTCGAAGACCATTCCTCCTCCCTTTCCATATAGCTCTCAAGTGTTGACACATAAGAAAAAATATTTATCTCAAGAGTTAGAGACATCACAAAACAGATAAACTGTGCCTGCATCTCCTTCCACCACACAGTAGCTTTCATGCAGAGGTTCGGTTAGTCTCAGCATTGAATAGGGGTTTTTAAAACCCACAATTCACATAACTAGGAGAAAAATCAATCACAAAATTTGACGTATAATATAAGTAAAAATAAAGTAAAAATTGCAGAATTAAGCGCAATAATAGGAAAAACCCAAGGTTACTGTTTTGAAATATATCAGGGTTTTTCAGATTTAAGAAAATTTATTGTGTCAAAAAATAAAGATATCTAGTGATCACTGTGGTGTACCCAGTATGACCGCATATGAAGTTTTCGTCCTGCGTGCCCAGTAAGAAGGACAATGCTGAGGGGTTTATTACAATAAAGATTGTCTATTTATTTAATTTAATTTTATTTATTTATTTAATATTAGCTCATAAACAGCCGTTAACGGCCTTTTACAATGAGCGTAATAACATTAACAAAGACGAACTCATACAACCATGCCCTCGGCAGGATTCGAACCCGTGACCCTAGCATTGGGAGCCAGACACACTAACCACCCCTCTACCAAGGCCGGCAATAAAATACGTCATGCTTATGTTTGCCTTTTTAGTTTTCCCTTCTCTAAAACTCGGCATGCTATGCTAAGCTTGACCCCACCCCTCTTTCCTGCCTGCATGACGCAATTCATGGATTTAAATCCCCTCGCCAGCAGTCCCAAAGGGAGAATGCATTGAATATTGCAGAAAAGAATTTGTAAGTACATAATTGTAAAATCATCGCCTGTCATAACAAATACGACAAAGTTAATTTGAGAGCACCTATATTTTATTACAGCTGTGTAATATGGATGGAAATAAAATTACAATGCAATGTATGAAATTGCTAGAGCTAATCAAGAATTATAGAATTAATTAATTAATTTTGACCATACTGACAACATGGAAACTTTGAACGAAATTGGAGAGAATTAATACATTATGGTTCCTATTTATTATCTATAATACAATATTTCAGACAAGTGTTTTCCCAATCTTTTTAGCATGCATTTTTGTAATCTTTTGGCTGAATATGCTAGGTTGAAAGTCTTTTTTTCTTAAACGTGGTGTAAAAGGGTTAACTTGAAATATACAATGGGAAAATTGGTTTGTTCACTCGATTTTTCACACATGGTGGTGTTTGTGAATCATGAATTAAGTGGTCACTTCAGCTCTGTTAATGAATTCGCCATGTGTACGAACTTGTAAGGTCAATACGTTTTGTAGCAGAACGGATAGATAAGACTATATTGCGATTTTATTGTCCAAGTAGCAGATCGTAAGATATTTAGATTTTTTTAAAGTTCGTTAATTTCAAATCTGGATAATTCAAAGTCGTATTTTTGTGGTCCCTTGAACTTCAAAATAACGAGGCTTCACTGTAATAAGATATAATGTATGAAGAATCAGCAGAAATTTACTTGACATATTTGAGAAAATGATAAGTTATTTAAAACGTTCATAATCTAACTTAATAATTGAACCATTTTACCGATTCTTTTTAACGAGTAAAACTAGGATAAAACGTGAATGAAATCAATTTATCATTAAAGGAAAATGAGTAGTAACTTTCTATTAACTAAATATATGAACTGCAATGAGCTTTAACTATATTTTAAGATTGTACTTTTTGTTTAACTATAGTAGTTTTGAAAATTTTTCAGAAAATTGACTTAATTTAAAGAAATTTAAATAAAAGTCAAAGAATGTTATTCTTTCAATCTTATTAGAAATTTGGTTCAAGATATTAGCTGTATTATCAATTAAAGAAACCCATTGAAAATAATGTTATATTTAGTTTTATTAATTCCCATCATTTGACGATGGTGCATGATTCAATCATATAAAATGTTTTATAATCAATTATAATTTATTATTGGTATTTTTCTACTGTAGCTCCTTTTAATCCTATAATACAACTGCGTCCTCTTTCTCCACTTCTGTTCATTTCCATTCTCTTTTCATTCCTCCCTCTAACTACATAATAAATTCAGTAAATGTGTTATATCCATGTATAAAATCTGATCCGTATTAAAGCACTAAAATGGTACATTTATTAAGCACGAATTTGAGACTAAGAAAAGACTTCAACAATTGGAGCAACAATATAAATAAAATGCATCAAGACATGAAAAAATCATTAAAATTTAATTAGGTTTAATAATTCTGGATTTTAATTTACGAATGCGATTTCAATTTTTTTCGTCACATAACTAAGATATATACCTCATCCTTGAGGTATTTTAAAATATTAACAAAAAAGATCTGCAAGTCAAGAAATAGCTATTTGAGTGTTTCATATATGTAATAAAAATTTATAACTCCGATAAATTATAAGATGCACTGCAAAAATAACTATAAAAATAGTTAATTACAAAAAATTTCAATCTGAAGTTAGCTGAAAATAAATTAATGAAAAACACGATTTTAATTATAAAAATTCAGGCGCTTTCTTTCTCGTACTAAAGCATTCAAAACACGCTTTCTTTATGCATATAGTATAAGGACTGAGATGACAATACAATCTTGAGGTTTAACAATGACACAGCAAGGTAATAATAATTTAAAAGCTTCAATTTTTCCAATGAATATGATTTAAACGTATAACTTGAGCGATTTTGAATTGTTGGCAAAATTTAACGATAAGAATAAAAAACTTTACTTATTTTTCTTTAAAATGGTCTACGTCCAAAGATTGTAGGTCAATTTTTTCTAAATTTAATTTGCAAAAGGGTAAAAGCCTGTAAGTCAAAAAATTGATTTTTACGTGATATCTTATGGTAAATAGAAATTATCTCCTGGAGTCAAACCTAGGTCTTTTTTGGAGATTTTCTTGTAAATGGCCTTTACTATACAATCAAACATTCCTACCAAATTTCAAGCTTCTACCAAGTGGGGAAATTTGTCAAAACACATTAAAAAGATCGCGATCAAGCTTCAGATTTCATCTAATACGAATCAAAGCAGAGTTCTGGCAGATAGACAGAATAAGGATTTTATGTATATACATAATGGTCATCAAATTCTCATAACCACTGATAATACTGAATTCTTTTCTCTTTGTGATGCCTAAAGTTCATGATGTGTACATGATAAGTGTGCAGATTCATTTTTTGGTCTTATTATTATTATGGTAATAAAGTTGCATTGAAAATGTAGCCTTGGATTCATGTTGATGCAACTAGGGTGGCACATTAATTTTCAAATGAAATAAGAACTAAAAACAAAGTGTAATGATGGTATCAACTATTTTGCTCACTTTGCAATAAATAAAGCTGTTGAAATGTAAAATCTTTGACTATAAAAACCCCACCTAAATAACCTGAGACAATACTTTCAACTAAAATATTTAACATGGCAATTCTAATATTACTTTTTAAAGGCTAAGCAATAATAAGATTTAATTAGCATATTTTGAGAACATCACAGCAAAAAATGGTTACAGATGTAGTAAGTAATTTACTAAAGAATATTTCAAGCAAATATAACTGCGTGCAAGATCAGCATTATATTGAGATTAACAATACAGTAAAATGTCAGTGTAATGAATGCCGGAGTAATGAAATATTCAGTAAAACAAAATTATTTTCCATCCCCTGCAAATTTACTATGTAATATTATGTAAAAATGGTTCATTTTAACGAAAATCATTGTAACAAAAATATCGGTTTAGCGCAATAAAAATTCATCCTGGTAAGAAAAAATATGATCACTATAACAAAGTTTGTAAAAGGAAATTCCTTAAACAATACGATGTATACTTTTTGATCTTTACTGGGTTTAGTTTTTAGCATTTGGAAATGCTGCAAAGATTTAAACTCAGTGAAATCTCAGTCCAGGCAAGTGTATTGGATGATTACCTATCTATATAGCAACCAATAAGAAGTAAACATTAATTCATGGTTTCTTTCTTTATAATTATTTTGTTAGACGTAACCATCATTCTGACGTTTTGGCTAAAGTGCAATATATGTATTTCCCTTGACTGTGGCACTGCAATTGACTATGGCCAAATATGGAACTACGTCCTACAGTAATATGTTCTCGTATGAATAAACACTGTTTGTAGATCGAAAAACTTTTCCTTTTTATTCCAATAAAACCTTCTGTTAAGATGGATTTGGGTTGGGTTGTTGTAGTTGCAATTTCACTTTATATCAATATATTACTCGTACTATTTCTAAATTTTTATGAATTCCTTTTCCTACTATGATTACATTGACGACTTAAGCACTACGCAGTTCTCAGAGTTATCATTTTTGTGCTACTGCCAGGGAGAAGATATATTGAGCTTCCTCTGAATTTTTAGAATTGCATCTCATTGTAACAAAATTTCATCGTAAGGAATAAATTTCGGTTGTCCACATAACTTCGTTATACTGACATTTCACTGTACTAAGTGATCACTGATTCAACAGTAAATATTCAAGTTAGTCATATTATAAGATATTAAATAAAACAGTTAATATGATTTTCCCTATATTTACAACTAAAACATTCCTTATTATATACTTCTTTATGTTTTACTATCAAAAATGTTTCACAAATTCAAAATTAAGTATCATATAAAGTATTTCAGACACAAATCACTGAAAAGTTATTTCTACTGCAGGCTCAATGAGACCACCATAAACTAAATGAGAAATTTCTGTCTGTTTAAACAACATAATTTTCTACCAAACTAACCCTGGCCCAATTATTCAGCCTGTAAATCTTTTATTTTGCCATATCAATAATTATCATCCACAAATTTTCCACCGAATGATTTCATATGATATTTTAGTTTCAACTTTTGAGGCATTTGATGTGATATGCTTGCAAGAGGATAAAAAAATACCTAGCCATTTTTTATTTCATTCTAAGCTTTCTCTTCATTTCTAGAGTGACACTAAAGCGATACCAATGTCATCAGCAAAGGATTAATTTCATCAAACCATTAGTTGCTTCTATTTTATTTTGTGTAAACTAGAATACATTTTACAACTATTAACACTCTGTAGTTATTTTTTCACATGAAGTTGAAATTTGGTACATTATCAGTATGATGCAATATGGATAACCAAATAGAAACCAAGAAGACTAAGCTTATGAGAGGCTAAGAAGACTGAAGGTCTAAGAACAACAGATAAGTTTAGTAACAAACTCAACAGATAAAAACAACAAATTGGATTCAAATGTAATTTTGTGGGTTGGTCCTCTTATTTTGGAGTTAAAAATAGTAAAAATTTCTAATACTATATTTTACCAATCAGTACAAATGAATAAAAGAAAAAAAGAAATTAACTGATGAGAAGCTACAGAATAGCATTACTCACATTAAAGGTCAAATTATACTTGCCTCTCTCAGGCCATGGGCATTTAGGATGGCAGAAAGTAGCTTGGTCTCAGCCTGGATAGTTTTGTATGTCATTCCTAGAGTATGAGCTGGGAGCGATGGAGGGCGCTCTACCAGTGCAGTGCATCGAAATGCTAGCAGAGTGTTCTTATCACCAATTTTCCCCCCTAAAAGCCATGATGACTCTTCATTTCCTTGTCCTTCAATGGTATCTCCTTCTTTAACACTGCACAACCAAATTCAGTCATTAGGAATGGGGAAAGTGATAGTGAAAAGTAAAATACTTCTACAACTTTGTCACTCAAACTAATTGGTTATATAAAAACTGTTCTAAGAATTGCCTGAATAAGTAAATAGCGTCATTAATACGTCCAATCAATCATCCCACATTTTACAATTACAATAGAATGACAGAGGTACTATAATAAATATTCTACAAGGAAAACATGCTATCAGAAATATTATTATTACTTTTCAATTTTTAAGAAGTAGGATACAATGTCAATATAAATAGCATTGAAATATTAAAAAGATTAAAAACATTTGAGAGAAGTAGTTCAACAAAAGTTTAAGCAAAGCAAAGTGACTGTAGAGTTAAACTCACTAATTTTAGAAAGCAGGAAGTTAACCTTCTAATAACTGGTGCAATCATCAAATGCCGCAATTCAAAATTCTGTTCGAGTGCAGATTTTCAGTTATAAATTTGGCTTCAGCACAACAATGCTATTATTTAGCATTACACAAATAATTCTGTATTCAGCTGTCATGGTACCATACATAAAGGCACTAATGATTACATAAATGTGTGGAAAAAGGTGATTAACGCATTGTGCACGGAACATTAAATCAGGCCATACACTGGTTCCCATTAATTTATATTAACTTACATGCAGTCTAAATCGAGTTTCACAACTTTTACTCATCAAATATTTTTTCTCAGGAAGAAACTTGCATATAATATCCTTGAGAGATATGCTAGGATATGATGTAGTATACCTAGGAAAACAATCTAACAAAAGATGATTGCCATTATGAACATGGCTACACACAATACTTTATGATAAACAAAGACTTTTTGTCTCTCATGTCAATATTTCTCTCCTCATTCCTCTTGATATGAAACACTTGCATAGTGTATCAGAAGATTATAATTGAGATAGATAACTATCTATAAGGCTAATTAAGATTTGTTTGCCAAACTAAAATGGAATAAACCGAGCCTTTCTGAATTGAAATGTAACTATAAGTATTTTTCCCTAAGAATGTAACCCTCAAGTATATGAAATTTAGTATTTTACATGAGAATCCTGAAAGTTTTTATACAAAAGAAAAACGCAATGGTACCACTGAGATAAAAATTTATAAAACCAAATTAGAGAATAAACATGCCCACACCTCAGGTGTATCACTTTGAAATTTATTTCATTATAGTTGTGTAATAATGATAGAGAATTTTTCATGAAAAAATGTTCTCTTAAACTTCCAGGCAATAACTTTAAAAGAGAAAGCAAAAGTAAACCCCAGAATTTACAATTGAAATAAAAACAAAATGTCCAAAGTGCACAAATCTTGTAATAACAGAAAAGCTTGGAACATAACACTTGGTTATCTCTGCAGTCTGTCCACAATGTGTTAAGTACAAAACACTCAAGAATTATCCAAATGCAATTAATTTAAAATTATGGCATTAATGTATATTTAACAACCACTCAGTACATATCACAATCAGTGATTTGGGTACTATTTATATGAAGAATCTCATAAATGCTGTGAAAATTTATAAAGAAACCAGATGAACTACATCAGGAAAAATGCAAAAAAACCTAAGAAAAAAAGTTTCTTGCATTTAAATGGACCATCCTAAGAACTATATAGCAAAACTGTCACTACAATAAAAGCATAAAAATAACCAACTTCAGCAGTAGCACATACATTTACTTGGCTGCAAAATAAGCTAATAAATTACCTACAAATATTGACAAAATTTAGAGAACCTTTATAAATACAGCCATTTTACATGGAGTTAAATATAGCCAATAAAATGTTCATCAAGAGTATAAATATAGATATAATTTAATTTGGAATTCTAGGAATAATTAGTGTAGCCACATATAAGATGCATACCTATGTATTTTAGCAAATGATGTGCCACACATATTTTAGCATTTAACGGTGAGAATGATGAGAATTGTTGAATGTTTTTATAAAATGAGAAATAAATGTATTAAAATTTATGCTCTTTGTCTCATAAAGCAGTGTTTCTCAACAAAATATGTGAAAATCTATGAACTTTTCATGGAAAGTGGGTTCGTAGAAATTGTGAGACTGCAGCTCTAGGAAGGTTGAGAAACACTGGTGGAAGCAATAGACTAGATGACAGTGAAGATAAGACTCTAGCAGGACAACAATGAAAACACCACGACGACTGTGAAAAGAGAATCTAATATTTTCAAAACAATTTCGAACAGTACAACAACGTCATTGAGAAACAGAAATTTCTTACTTTTTAATTTGTGATTTTAAAAAATTAAATTTATTTTCATAATATTTAAACAAATATCTTCTAAGTATTATATCTAAGTAATCAATTAATCATAATTTGTTATCATTTGATTTTCATATCTCACTGAAGACATCCATGGAGAAAAGTAGTAAGTATTATGCATCCATGCAAAGGACACACCCCATTTTTGAGCTCAAAGCTTTTGGAAAAAAGTTCATCCAACATGATAGTTGTAAAAATACTTGAGCAAGAAACCGTCACAGAATTGCAATCTATTTCATTCTTTTTTAAGACCAATTAATTTACTTGGATATACCAGAAGTACTCAATTTACATCATGGGTAACATAAATAAGAAACAATGAAATTAATGTAAACCTATTTCCCCATAGACTTAATGATATACACCAAGAACACTCATTTGGAGAATATTATTTCATTATAATTTGTAAAAAATGACATTCGATAAGTGCAAAAAGACACTTCATTATAACAATAAAAAATTATAAAAAGAATCAGGACTGTATGCCTGTCATCTGAAGGTGACTAGATCTCTGATCTAAATTACCAGTTGCACGAAGATTTTTCATTCAAAAATGCTGTTATATTGGAACAATGTAGGTAATTTACATGGATATATGTTCCATAATAAATGAGTGACATTACATTAAAACAATGTAAAATGTGATAACATAAAATGAGGACTCCTGTAATTTAAATGCAGACATTTCTGCTGAATGCTGGCATTGCTTTAAAAAAACATTGCATCAACCTAGAGTTAGAAATTTCATCAATCACAGTGATTTTGGGCCAAAATCAATTAGGAATGAAAAGACTTGAATGAATCTATACATTCATCATAAAAGTAAAAACAATTCTTATATCCTCATTTATGATGAACCCAATTACCTCCATATGAACATGTGCATATACCAATTTGTATATTAGCTTTTGACTACTATAACATAAAGTTGATGCAAAATATATTGCACATACTTTCTCATATCTGTATACTCATAATACTTGCAGTAATGTCACTGTTTACTTTAAAACATTTACCAGCAGAAAATATTTTCTCAGTTTCTCTCAAAAACATACATAAAGAACAAAAAGTATGGAAAGCTATACTCCACATCAGAGTGCACCGAGTCTCCAAGGGCCTTCTAAGATTTACGTTATCATGTCAAAAAAAGATAAATATTAATGGCTTAGTCAAATGTCGAAGATATGCAAAATGATATTTCAGAAACAATGTCAAGGAAATGTTGAATTTGTGGTTTACCCATTTTTTTTATAATCAGTAGTAATTAATAAAACAACTGAAAATTGTTTAAAACACCTCACTTGAAATGAGTAGTAGTAATGTTTACATTCACGTTCATTCCTTCTACGTAACCTATCCATTTCTTTTCACTTACAAAAGATGTATACGTAAGGAAAATAAGCGTATTTAGTTCATTGTTTTAACGTGGGTAATCCATTTCCTTTCATTTAATTCAAAAGCTGTCAGAGCACGAAAGGAAATTAAGCTTATTTATAGAAGATGTTGTTTAGTTCAGCTGCTATGAAGATTGTTTTTGCCGACAACAATTAAAACTACAGGAAAAATTTTACAAGTTCAAAGTGAATTATGACTTTCTCATTTGATTTTCTTGAGATCAGCTACTCCTTCGATAAAATTGTACTGAAAAAAAAACGTATGTTATTTGACTAGGTCTACAAATTTTGTTTGAAGACCTTTTTGTTATAAGTAATATCTTATAAGATATAAAGAAAAGTTCAATTTTTGTCACCAGACAAGTGGCACTCCTGTGAACCATTCGATGTATAAGATGCACTTTTTTAGCCATGAAGACATGTCCTCAAATCACATTGTGTCTTATAGATTGGGAAAGAAATGGATGCCTGTATGGGATAGGGAGTGCAAAAATAAACCTGCAAAATTACCTGAAATATATCAGAAAAAATTGGCATTCATTAGGTAGCCCTCCATCGTGAAATTAAGTTCAATGTTAAGTTACCTTTAGTCCATGTAACTATGTTGTGTCAAAGTAGCAGCGAAGCAGTCCGATGTCTCCCACAGTGCCACTGCATAACATCAAAAGTTGTTACATTGTATACGACTTTGTAATAGATTGAATGACTCAGGATAGACTTCGTATTTCATCCCGGCACTCATCTATCTTTATAAAGGAGAACAGAGAACAAAACTGACGGGCCGTGGATAGGTGGTGCTGAAATTGATAATAAAGCGGCGGAAAGATGTACTATGTGGTCCTAGGAAATCTGTATTTTGCATGTTTTTGGAAGAGGAATGGAGGAACATCCCTCAGAGAGTGAAAATGTGTACGTGGAAGGAAAACCAAGCGTCAACCTCGATTTTTTGGATAAATACACAACTAGACATATTCGCCATATAAGTCGGCCCCACACTTTTTTTGCTAAAAAAATGTTCGAATGAAGAATACGACGAATTTTATAGTTTTTAAAACCTAAATGTAACCTTTTCCAAAAAATGCAGTGTCAATTTTTGAGTTATTAAATCATTTGTTTAATTTAAGAAAGATCAGTCATATTACCGTATTGCCATCTATTGACAGAATGTTTTTCTACTTATTCTTCATTCCTGTAATTGCAAATAGTTTGAGATTCAGTAATAAAAACAAAAGTTAAAATTTTTATCTTTATTAACTATTAAAAATAATTATCATAAATATTCTAAAATAAATGACAATATGTAAACAATGGAGCAGCTGATTCAAAATGGTGATCACCTATGCCATAAGATGAAATGTTTTCGTAAATATCAATGTTTTTAATGTTATTTAAGGGTCACATTTTATATTCGGTGTATAAGTTGACCTTAATTTTTTGGAATTTTTTTTGAGCTTCAAAGGTCGACTTATACGCCAGCATATATGGTAGTTCAGTTTACTGTTTAACCCCTAACTTTAAAAGCTATAATTATGTAAACTTGTGTTGTTTTAAGTCTTTTATGCAATATTTTTATAATCCACTTATGGAATAATATATATTTTAAACCTGAAACATTACTCGATTTTATGGGTGCATCTTTTATAAGGAAGCATTTTGTACACAGAAAAATACGGTATATTATTTTCTTTGCCCTCGTGTTCTAAGACATGGCAAAAATTCTGAAAATTTGGCTTCTCCAAGTTGCAGATATTGCCCGAAAAGATGAAAGGGCAGATAAACTAAATATATAAGCGATTTTTTTCAAAAGAGCACTAAAAATTAGTATCCTATAAAATAATTTTAATAAATACTATTGGTTTCACTACACCCATATGTGATGGTGCTATGAGTGTCTCCAAAATGGTTGTAAGGAAATTACAATGGAACAATACTGGGGTTATTGTCTTTTACCATCTGAGATAGTAAGACATCACCTAATAAAATATCTTAGAAAGAAAAAATATTTGTACTTGCTAAATACTATGAGATTATTTTCCTTTACGTAGATATAAAAAACATTTCCAAGAAATTGCATAAAAAATATCTACATATAACTACAAAAGTTTCAAATTGTGCAGTTTTTCATTATTCTTTTTATATAATATTTGCATGATTAGAATACATAACACAGAAAATACATACATATATCATAAAAATTATCAACTCTTCAAAGATGAGCTTATAATCAAATTAGCTAAAACATTATTTGCATTAGATTTGTTACATTCTTTCAGAGAGTTTTACAAGATTCAACAATCATATCACTCTAAATACATTTTCTTGGTCATACTCTTACTCCATGTAAAATGGTTACAAAGAATATCAGTGCAATACCTAGAAACTTTTGACCATGCTCATGAAAGGATTGTGGATTTGCTATATTTTTCTGCTGTATAAGAAATGGCACACAGAGCTTTAACGAAAAACAACTAGACATTTGTAAAGGATTAGAAATTGGCAGCAAAAATATATAATCCCATTTATGAGACAAATGAAAATATTTTAACATCCTGGTATTCCACTGAATAACAGGCTTATACTAAAATATAATGAAAGTAGCAATGCATTCACATCATAAAAATAGAATTGCTGAAGGAAGAAGAAGAAGAAGAGCTCACCTGAAGAGGGCAGCGAGAGAGAAGGAAGTGTTGCCATGCTCCCCCTTAACAATCCTCGGATAGACAATGGGAATGGGGGGCAGGGGATGGTCATTAAAAGGGTGTCTATGGAAAGGACATTCAGATGGGGATGCGAGGGTGAGGTGAGAAAGAGGTGCAGAGAGGAGTTGGAAAACAAAAAATACCGCCTATTTTGACACAGACCATGAAATACAATTAATTCCGCATAGAATTCAAAATCAAATAGCACACAAAATCTAGGTAACTAGTGCTAAATGCATATTGTCATATGTAACACACACACAAATGTAGAAATATATTTATATATATATATATTATATACACAATCAAAACATGAATTCCATGCAAAGCTTATAAATTTAACACCTTACTGGTAAACCAAAAAAATAAGATAAAAGTTTCTATCTGCACTTTTCTTTCCACTAATTACACACAAAGATGAAATTAAAAAAACGTTCATAGAGAAAAATATTGAGTAATTTACACATCAAGTTATTTACCATATAGCCAAACATATCATGACAATTTGAGGGCAATAACTGATGTAATACTTACACTTCAGTTTTATTCTTGCTCAGCTGTTCATTATTCAAACCAGCATCATCTATGATTTTGCCTGATGTCAAATTTTCTTCTACCAACTTCCTTGGTGAATCTTTATTTTCTTCTTCACAACCATCTCTGGGGTTCACAAGACTGCTGGCTAAATCATCATTGATGGTGGTTGATACAATTTCGGTAAGCACCCCTTCTTCCGAGGGAACAATCCTCCCTAGGGTGGGAGTTTCGTGGAGGGGTTCCACCTGCATCACTACCTTTAAGAATGAGGAGTTAAGTATAAAATATCAAGTTCAATGATAATTTTACAGCAATAACCAAAATATTGTTCAAAAGAACATAAAACAATGATAAAATGCAAATTATAAATTCTGTAAAATAACTTAAACATGAAATAATGTTAAGAGCAATTTGAACAATGATGTAAAGAAAGGAAGAGGAAATTTTTTTAAAAAATCAGGATAAGCTGACCAGAAAAGGCAGACTTATGATAACTAGAAAAGTCCATCTACTTCACATAATGAAATTCAAATGAAAATCTAATGTTTTTAAATTTAATAAAAGAAAGAAGTCGAGATGGTGGTCAGAAATATGTACTTTAGAACTATTAGACATGAAGAAAGAAACAGAAAAAACAGCCTATTTGGTTACAATGAATTTTTAATAAATATTAATATGAAATCGTGAATTTATACTTTTTGTTTATTTGATATTTTAATTTTTCCAGTATGTCTTTATACCACCCACCCCCTAAATAGTGTAATACTGTGTATTGTTTTTCTCTACGAAATCAGATAGGTAGTAACCATCACATCATTTTACAATCAATACAAACATTTTACTAATAAGATGTGCTCTGCAAATGGGGGCAGCTCAAGAAAGTTAGGGTCCATGGCCTCCAAATGCCTTAAGGCAACCCTGTATACAATCACGGTATGTTATTAACTGCACTACAAATAAGATCAATGTGTAATTAAACAATTATAGTTAAACTGTTCTCTTCAGGGATAAATGGCACTCATCATCTTTGTGTTTGGCGCATATTTTGAAATAGTTTGGCAAATACTAAAGGAGGCTAAGAAAAACCTCTATATCTGACAGTAGATCACCAATATATAAGAAAATCTCGAAATCAATAAATGTCATTAATTTATACTTAATTCCGAAAATTGAAATTTCATCTATAAACCAGAACTTTCTTCAATACCCGTCTTTCATTTGCTAGTTCCTCTTATTATCTGCTTATTTTTCTGAACCATATACTATTCTAAATGTTTCCGCTGCTTTCTTAAATCCACTCCACAAATAATTATACTTCTACTACATTACTTTTTTATATTTTTCACTTTCCTTTCGGCCTTCTCGAATAATCCACAATTGCTTCAATGCCCCGATATCTTTCTTTATAAGAATTTTTACTGGCAGTAGTCGAAGTATTCCTTACAGCATAAATATATGCACTGACTTATTCAAATTTGGGGGAAGCGGTGAGAAGATTATTATCTTTAACACGCGAAATAAAAATAACTGACATATATAAATAACTCAATATTGATGGGGTCATAGGCACCAGGAAGTTTGTATCGCCCTATAAATTCAATGGGCGGGGCTTGGTCACCAAATTTGAAGGCTATAAGCGCCTTGAATCCAAACCATCCCCCAAGAAATAGCTTCCGGGTTTGGTCGATCCAACAGCTTTATTTTTTTCTTAAGCCGATTATATATTGTATAAGGAAAGGCATAATTCTCGCAAGAATTTAAACCTATGTGAGAAAAGAATTTTATTTTACATAAAAAACGAAATTATTTCATTACGAGCACGAAGGACGACAACGAGAAGCGCGTAAAAATCAAAAAAGACAACAAATGCTTGCAAAAAAATATTTCACTGTAACATCAATAGGGATAACATAATACAATTTTCTCACGTACAACAAAGGCTTTCTGCTTAACTCTTATGTAATTACGTAACAGAAAAACATTCAAAAAATGACCATTTTCTCCGATATTTCTATTCGCGAACATAAATATGGGAAACCGACAGAATAAAATAAATTGGAACGGAAACGACCTCAATTACAAGGTAAAGGCAAACTTAACACTTATTTTAATACAACCTAAGCTCCGATCAACGAGTAATATTCTTAACTGATTGAACATCTGTCAATGTCATGCTCTAATGATACGCTTTCTAAATATAAATAGGCCACAGTATAACGAATGCCTAGGCTCACACAAAATTTCCTAACGTATGTTATAATACGACAAAATATGATGACGAAACAACATCGGCTAACAAGTTATAATAAAAACTCGTAAAAATTAAACACGTTTACCTTCATGGAAGCCGGTATAGCTACTTGCATATTAGCTATAGGGATTTAAATAACAACATAAAACAATTTCTCAATGAACTATGGTAAATATAAATATAAAAGTCAGAAGTTACCTCCTTCTCTCCCCATTCAATGCCTAGTTATATGACTGCAGTTCTCTGCCTATTTAAGGTAAACACTCCCATGAACCTCTATGAGAAACACTGAAACAAAAGACAACCATGCGGCAATATTCTGCAGTAAAATTTTTCACTCGTATGATGAGATAGACATTCCGCATATATCTTTAACACTTGGGACGATGGTGAGGTATTTGATATTATTTCCCGTTTGAATTCTCGATGAGTACCATAAACTTTCATCAACGTTCAAACTTAAATTTTTTCCTTCATAATGATTAATTATAGACGGTCTTATGTGTACGTTCCACAATGTAAAAAATTTCTACGCTAGTTTTTTGTTAACATCATTTCTTACCAACGGTGCAAAAAATATTTATTTACTTAACCAGCTTAGGAATTAAGTTTTCAAAGCTCGCATGGATAAATTAACATTTAAATAAGACCCGAAATATACGAAAAAAGTTTTTTTTTTAATATTACAATGAAAGGGCAACTGTTTGCGAAGTAGATAAATGTGATTGTCTGATAACTTCCAGTTGTATTGGCTTTAATTATTAAATTAGATATAATGCTGGCAAAACGATCTTGATTGCCTGAGTTAAAAGAATGTTCTTTCAATCCACAACCGTGAAGCTAATGTATTCATGATTATATGTTGTATTAAATACTCTTTAAAATCCATTCAAATCCTCTTCTTAGATCCAAATTTTCTAGCACCTGTATGTTGATTCATTTATTTATCATTAGTTCTTAAACAGCACTAATGCCAAATACAAAAGGCTTACCTAATTATATTTGCGAATGTATTGTACGTATGGGCTTCCACTGGGGGAGGCAGTTGCCCCAATCTGGATCGGCCCTTTGGCAAGGGAAAATAATAATGTTATTGGCCCCAGGACTAGCATACACAAGTATAGGACAGGTCACGAAATATAATACAGAAACATCAAAAATACAAAATAAATACCCATATAATATAATTAGTTAAAAATTTAATTAATAACAAGTTCGTCTAAAAGTATTACACAATTGCTACATTTTCAATAGAGCTATTTACATAGGAATTCTTCAACAGAATTAAAACTTCTTTCAGCCTTTTTTTGAACAAGGTTAGGCTGCTAACTTCCTTTATCTTTAATGGTAGTTTTGTTAAGGAACTTGATTCCAGCATGTGATGGACTAAAGCTAAGCATTTTCACTTGGTGAGGAGCAGTTCTAAACTCTTGCCTCCTGGTACCGTGGTTATGAATGTCACTATTGACTTGTAGTTGAAATAAACTACTGGGTTCTTTGACAAGTACAATTCCATAGTAGAGATAAATTGAAGGTAAGGTAAGAAGGTAGAGGGATTTTAAGTGGCTTCGGTAACTAGAAAGGTTAGGTGCTTGGCTTAGAATTCTGACAGCCCACTTTTGCAGCTGAAATAATCTGAGTGTGTGATGAGAATGGCCCCAGGCTGCTATTTCATGCTAAATATATATGCATGATATATAGTGCGATGCTTAGATTGGTTAAAGACAAAAGTCTTCTTAAAAGGAAACAGCCAGAAGCAACTTTGGAACACAAATAGTTGATGTGATTATCCCAACATAAGGATTCATTAATTTGAATTCCAAGAAATTTGGATACTGACGAACATACAAAGGTGGTGTTAGCAACTTCTAAAAGGGGAGAGGACATTAACTTTTTCTGGTAAGGTTGAAATTGTATGAAGGTTGACTTATTTTTGTTAGTAAAAACAGTTATCATTGCATAAGTTTCCCATTTTATCGGTGGCACGTTGAGTGTCACCAGGAATGTCATTAAAATTTTTGAGGAGGTGATTAGTATCATCTGCATACATGAAGAGGTCCCCACAGTCTTAAGTATGATGGAAGGTCATTGATGTAAAGGAGAAATAGAAGAGGCCCCAATGTTGATCCCTGAGGTACATTCTTGTAATAGCCAAATAATTAGAAGTACATTTAGATTGATATGACAACATATAAATAGATACTATGTCCTATTGGAAAGATAGAATTGAAGCCAATTGTTTGCTGCACCTGTAATACCATACAATTTGAGTTTGTATAGGAGTATATGATCTACAGAGTCCAAGGCCTTGGATAAATCCTAGAAAATGCCAATTGGATTCTCGTGTCTATCCATGGCAAAAAGAATTGAGTTAATGAATCTTTAGATGGCAGTTTCAGTCGATTTCCCCTTGAGAAAACCAAATAGGGAATCTGAAAGATTATTGAATTTTTGTATGAAGGACATTATTCTTGAGTACCTACATTATGCCCTCAAAAACTTTTGCAGGTACAACTTTAGCTATTTTCAGTTGGGGGAAAATTTCACATTTCAATGATACATTTACTAAAAAGTGAGAGGAGAAAGAAGATGCATTTTGACATTTCCTCTTACTATCTCTTTGTATCTGTGCTAAATTTTCCATTCTATAATTCGATTTTTGAACTACTTTACATAGTGACAGCAACCCAGAAACCAGGACAAGTGTGCATCCTGAAATTTTTTTTTTGTAATACACAGAAAACTGAGTCGTCTGAACACCCTAGCTGTGTAGGATATTTAATGCTATGGAAATAAAAGGACATGAAAATGGAATAATTTAATAAGCTTTTAATGGATCGATACAATTTACTATATACAACCCATGATGATGATGAATGCTATATGGCCCTAAAAAGATAGAGATTTTTACGTATCCTGCTGTTTTGGAATGATTAGTCTCATAATTGTCGTAGTTAATTGGACTTGAAGTATGCTTCAGAATAGAGGAATTGAAGCATTCTACACATGAGATAAGGAGAAAAACAGTAAATTCCAAATATTATCAAATTTATTTTAAAAGTTGTCATTACTTTTCTAAATGAAGAACATAAGTCATTATATTTATAATTTTTTCACTTCGTTATATTTATATTGCTATGATCTGCTGGTGATCTTAAAGAAGAGTCAATGGAAGTCCCCATGGTGAAAATAAATAGAAACCTGTAAGCTCTAACAAACCAAATTAATCTCAAAATCTGTCCCACATAATAAAATAGGAACGATTATCCAATAGACTGTGACAGCAAATAACCGACTTAAAAGTCTGCATGCTACCCAATTTTCTCTGAAGCATTATGTTAATTTTAAAATAATCCTGTTTGGTTTGCATATCTGACACAATGTAAATGTGTATTATTTTCTATGATGCAGCAAATTTGATTTATAGTGCAAACAAAAATGTGCAAGTCCACATATTCATATGTTTAAATTCATCACTGTATCCATATCATTCTACAAATATTATAATTTTTTCGAACATGTCGATTACCAACATACATTAACCAATTAAAAGTATACTATTGAGAAAAAGAGGCAAGTAGATTGTGCTGCTTCTCCCATACTTGATATTGGGAAAAATCCATTTAACATCTTAACCCAGGGGTGGCCAACCCATGGCAACATTTGCTATGGCCTGCAGTAGACAGTCTAGTACTCAACTGAAAAAAATATTTTTGGCCCGATTGAAACCAAAACCTAAATCTGACCTTTGTTCTGATCCTCTTCTTTCTGCCCGTTAATATAATGCGCATGTTTTTCCACTTCAATTATAAAACGTTTTTCAAGTGAAAGTAATAGTTTGTTTGTTTTTATGGAATTTCTTGGATTATTATAGCCATTACTCCTACCACACCGAACACATACATAAGGGAGGAGGGAAACCCAGTGCCAGCACTAGCCTATTCTTTACGAAGAGCACCAAGGGGGCAAATGCTTAATGTCCCAGGAAGTATATAATTTGTTTGAACTTTGTTAGGTATTATTATGCTATTTCAGCACTATATGATTTGTTTAGCTCCTGTTTCAAAGACTGAATCTGAAAGAAAAAACATCTCTCTCTTCCTAAATCCATTCTCTGTTTTGGATAGCGAAATACAGAAATATCGACCAAAAATCCAATTGGAAATTGCTGATGTTAAGAATCACTCAAGCCTCGTAGCAAAATTTCTCGAGTTTTGTGAGTCACCAACTTCCCCAATTTTTAAAGCCTTTTGGAAATTTGTTCCAAAAACAACTACCCCAAACTGAATGACCATGCAGTGCATTTTTTGTGCAAATTTGGATCAACTTACGTTTGTGAAAAGATGTTTTTGACAATGAACTTTGTTAAAAAAGAAATATAGATGTTTTAACAGACACTCATGTGGGCAGTCTGCCTCTTTTTTTTTAAATCAGTCCTAATATTGAGAAATTGTTAACTGAAAAGCAAATTTAAAAATGACATTGAGATATTTATATCAATATTTATTACTTTCTCATATTTCAATTAATATTTCAAATGTCATTTAAATAAATATTTTTAGTATGTTATTGTTTTTAGCATTCGTTTATTTTTGGCATAATTTAAATTAGCTTAAGCTATCAATTTAAACCAGATGTTAAGGATAATAGAATAGTGGCCCACCAAAATATCTGTTTTATAGGTCTGCATTAAAAAAAGGTTGGCCACTCCTCAAGCACATTGGGATTTCTGCACATGCAGGCCCTATTTGCAGAAGTAAAGTTCTTGAAAATTATCATGCCTACCATGTCTTATAAAACACTTTTCCTCTTCATCAAATGCAAATAAAATTTTATAAAAATTTTAAATATGTTATAGGACAGTGTATGATAAATTTATTAAATATTTTACTGTTTTTTAAAATTTACTCTTCTAATTTTGATGAATTTATAAAAGTACAATTGTGTGTGTAAATTTTGAAGCAAGCTTCTAAACATAGGCCTACATCACAGTATTGACACCAGTACACCATGTCTTTCCTCTTACCTTTAATTGAGCACACTGCACATCTTTGGGGTTTTGATATTTTTCCCATTGGTGGTTAATCTTTCGATGAAATACCTCTCAACTTAATGGTGTGGTGATGGATTTAGAGATGGTTGTCTGGCACACACTGACTACGAAGTGCACCCATTTTTGTCAGAGTTGTTGTATAAAAGTTAAATAAAAACTCAGATGGTCCATTTTATGTTGGCAACTATTATACATTATTAATGCATTATGAACTGAAACGTTTAAAAGATGTTTAAATAATTTGATGAACCACTTGTGATTTGTTTGTTCTAAGAGGTAAGGCTTAAGTTTTTGATCTCTCAAATTCACATTTACCACTGCTTTGTTCAAGTTGTGATCTTTTTTATTTTTGACTGGCAGTGGGAGGACTTATTATGCCACCTGTGCAGAATTTTTATAAATCAGAATGAGCAATAAACTGCATATACAGGGTGTCCACAAAGTCGCCAGACTCGAAGTTTGACAATGTATTGTATCTATTGGAGAAATCAAAAAGTCACCAGACTTGAAAATTTTTTTGAAAATTTACTCACACAAAATACATTTTAGTTTTGCTGTACAGTTGTTGGAATACTGGACACAGTTCAGAGTAAGTGCCAGAAATGACCACCTTTCTCCTACAGGTACAATTCCACATGCTTACACATATTCCATGACACGCGTCTCAGCATTTCAGGATTGATTGCATCTATTACCTGCATGATGTTCTGCTTCAGATCGTCCAATGTATGGGGGTTGTCTTTATCAACTCGTTCTTTGAAATAACTCCACACAAAAAAATCATGTGAAGTTAAATCCGGGAAGCGTGGTGGCCCGAGGTTCTTAGAGATTAGGCGATTATCAAAAAAGTCTCTGAGCATGTCCATGGTTTCATTAGCAGGGTGGCCTGTTGCGCCATCCTGCTGAAACCAGATGTAACATTCATCCGGTTCCAGCAATGCCACCAACTGTTGGACAATATCTCTGTATGCTGCAGTATTTACCGTGGACTCGAAAAACAGAGGACCCACAACTCTCCAACGAGATAGGGCACATCAAACGCCGACTTCCTGAGAATGCAGCAGAACCTCATATAAAGCATGGGGATTTTCTGCAGACCAAACTCGTGTGTTCTGAGAATTTATGTAACGACTTAAATGGAACCACGCCTCATCTGTAAAGAAAGTCATTTCCAGAATGGCGACATTGTTTCGAATTAAATTCTTAAACCACCGGCAGTAATGAAGGCGCTTTTCTGTGTCCGTTGGCTTAAGCTCCTGCACCACTTTCACTCGGTATGCATGTAACTTCAAACATTTCATTGCATTATGAACGGATCCCCATGAATCTCCAGCTTGTTGAGACAAACGCCAAACAGGTTTGTGCTGCGACTGCAATAATCACTGCTGGATAGCTCCGATGAATTCCTGAGTGATTACTGGTGGTCTACCACTTTGCGGCCTATCCTCCACAAAACTACATTTGTCAAGATTTATCTTCAACCCGGCATTCCGTAGGCGCCGGAATACCTCCCGTAAGTGGCTTAGGTGATCTTCAAAGCTCTCGCTCACGACCACTATATCATCGAGGTAAGCGAAACAGTTAGGTTCTAATTCGGCCCGATCACCTGATCTATCAAGCGTTGGAACGTCGCCCCCGCGCTATGCAGCCCAAATGGCATTACGTTGAAATGGAAGAGCCCCCTCCCCGGGATCGTGAATGCGGTGACTTCCTTGCTTTCGTCCTCAAGCTCCACCTGCCAATAACCCTTCTCAAGATCCAAGGTGGATACGAATTTTCCCGCCCGCAACTTATTTAGTATGTTCGAAATGTACGGCACCGGATACGCATCCTTCTTGGTTACGCTATTCACCTTCCGGAAATCAACGACGAACCGCCTTGAACCGTCTCTCTTAGGAATTAGGATGACGGGGGAGGACCACGAGCTCTTCGGTGGTTCAATTACCCCAGTCGCCAGCATCCTGTCGACTTGTTCATTGATCAAGCCATGAATTACAGGAGACACCGGATTATATCGTTAATTGGGACCGCATTTTCCAAAACAATCCGGTGTTTCACGCGATCAGTTCTCCCGGGAACTGATTCGAACATTTTCAACTCCCGATCCAAGAATCGCATCAGAGCGGCATCCTGGATCGGAACGGGGCTTCCTGGAAATTCCCTTGAAATCTCTCTGGCGGGCTCTCGGGCGCTAAAATCGGCACCTCACTTCCGTCATTGATATTGATAGTAAAGGTGCTGAAATCTAATCTAGCCCCCAACGCTTTCAAAAAGTCCGTTCCCAAAACAATGCAGTACGGCATGCTCGGCAAGACGTCAACGCAACCCTTTTCTCCACGCACACCGGAAGCGTCACACCCCTCGATACTGCGGATTGACGGCCATCAGCCATTTCCAACCGGGTTGAGTGTGTCAAAGGGGACGTTTAGGCTTCTCAGCCAGTCTTCGACGATAGCGTTCAGAACCGTTTGCGAGGCACCGGAGTCCAAAAGGGCAGGCCATGCTCGGCCGTATATCTACACCTCAACAAACATTCGATTTCCGATACTACCGACCGCTCCTTCTTCAGGGGCCATGAAATCTCGTACGGTCCGGAGCCACTCTTCCCATTTATTGTCCAGGTATCGCGGTTTAACTCCGCCTCCGAGACGACCAACCCGCGGCCCTAGGGCGACTCCACGGAATTTCCCGAGCAACTACAACCCTGTGCAACCTTCCCCATTTTTCCACACCGGTGGCAAAACTTCGCCTTTGGTTTTCCACAACGGCGAAAGAAATGACCGGGATCTCCACAATTCTAACACCCGTTATGGGCAACTCTCTCGGGGTTGTCGGACGCCGCAATAGATCCCACGCTAACAAGGCTGCCCGACTCATACGCGAATTCGGCGTCAACCATTTCAGCTACTCGCGGGGGTGGCTTATACATCTCCCGCCTCGATTTCAACTCTTCGAGGTTCCTCCCGAACTGCATCAATCCTCGCATCGACGTAAGTTCCATGTTGGGAATCTGCCCTAAATACTCCGGATTCGGGTTACTGTATGCCAAATCCACTAATTCGGATTCGGACAAAGGCCTCTTAAGGCGATGATTCATGGTAGAAAGGCAGGTCAAAAAATCATTTATTCTTTCGTTCCTCGCTTGAGTTCGGTTAAATAAATTTTTCTTCAGCCGCATGTCGTAATCGGCGGGTTGATAAGCTAGTCGAAGTTCGTCCTTAAACCGTGCGTAAGACGAAAACAAACCTCTGTTGATCCGAAGCCACCGTAAGGCCTTGTCTCTCAGCAATTCAGGGGAAACATGCCACATTTCCTTGTCCGTAGCGGCATTTGAAATTTTCCAAAAACGACACCACGCTCTCGCCCTCTTCCCCGGGGAAAGCGAGTTGTTTGCGATTTGTGCGCTTGGATAACTCAAAGATTCTAGTGTGTCTGCCATGGCTAATTGACACCGAATCCACCAACCTGCTTAACAATTGTTCTAATACACCCTCGTTCATCGGCAAGCTCTGCTGCGCCGATTCATTCACATGGCAATATTCCCTTAACCTCGCCCTCAATTGATCGAGACTCCCCCCTGCATCTAAGCCAAACCGATTACAGTAAGAAATGGCGTCGTCTTTGGACAATTCATTTATCCATGACGTCCCTTTCCCGGCCGAACGATTCGCCATACTAAACCCTGTCAACAACAAAAGGAGGGGTGTGAAGGTACTAATCTTCTCTCCCTGAGGTCCATCAGGGAATAATCTACAGGAAATGGGGCGGACCGTGGAAAGGTAGAACAACAGGATAGGAAAATAGACAACGTCGACTTAACCCTACTATCGCCCGTACGACGGAGCACCAAGAATCGAATTCGGTATTAAATATTCTCAATGATCTAAGCTCACTCCAAGGTAACAAATATCGGGCCCCACGTTGGATGCCAAAATGTGACGCTCCTCCCTCTCTCCGCCAGCCGGCTAGCTCATGCGTGGGAGAAACCGACACTCTCCAAAAAAAAAGAACCTGTGGGCGCCAGTGCAGGTAATAAGTCCTGAAGCTCCGCCCGCACTCGGAAAAAGAAAGAAAATGAAGGAACGCAAACTTCAATAACGAAAAGAATCACTCCTAACTTAGGGCAGGTCACGGCAACCTCTCCGCAGCGGAATTCCCCTTCTTTCCTTCCGTGCCTGCCTTTTTATACCCTCCCCCGGCTCCCCTAGCGCCTCGTAGGGGAGACCTGAGGAAAGACTGTGAACAAAATAAAGATGAACCGTGGGCTTCTTCCTCTGCTCAGCACTGAAAATGTCACACAGTGTCACGAAACCGACGTACCGGTTCATAGAGTGCAGCCTTGCTTGGTGCCAGAGTATCGGGATATTTGCACTGCCATACCTCTACACACCTCTGATAGGATTTGCACTGAAAGTATGCCTCCAATAAAGCAATCTTCTGGTTCCGCAGAAAACTCATTTCTGACTGATGCACAATGCACTCCTTTCCTAGATGTCACTGTCTGTTCGCACGCCCTATACATGGTTCAAAATGTAATACAAAGTTGTACAATGTCTCAGTACAAAGCACAGCTTCATGCTGTTTCTCCAACAGATACAATACATTGTCAAACTTTGAGTATGGCGACTTTGTGGGCACCCTGTATTTTAAAAGTGCTGATTTAACATAAATTTTGAAATTTCTTAGATTTATGTGAAATATTAAATAAGAAACAAATTTGAGTTTTGTCCATCTATTGTAAACTAGCTTACTTCGAAGGATGCAAAAATGTACTATAGGGAACATATGCAGCCTGTGAGTTGGAGATACTTGCACTAGATAATGCAGAGCTGCCACCAATTTTTTTCCTAAATCTTGTTAATTCCATCAAAATATCCTGTAAAATCTTTTAGTAAGTAATATCTTGGTTTATTTATGCAAAGCCCTGTGCAGAACCATAGCAAAGGTGGTGCAAATGGTGTGCCAGCACCAGGTGCCAAGTCAAAGGGGGCACCATTCAACATGATTAATTAAATTATTTTTATTATTAAAATATATAATTTTTTATTTTTCGATAAAACTAGCAGCAGAGACTAGATTTGACGGTGAATGTTAAATTATAAGTATATAATAAAACCAGTGTCACACAGATGTCTCCCCCTAACCACGCAATGGTTTGAGAGCAAACTACTAGGCTGGATTAATGGGCTCGGGGCCCTGGTGCATAATTTTTCGCAGGTCCCTCCCTCCACCCCACACAGTGTCTGGGACCTCCGTGGGGCCCCTTTTACCATGGGGCCCTGGCGTAACTGCACCGTGGGTAATCCTGCATTTGCAAACTATCATATGTTTTAACCAAGAGTGCATGCATAGTTGTGATAGACAATAATAATGTAAGTGAAGCACTATTAGTGTGTTCGTTTAAAAATACATATACTTATACAGTTCAAAGTACAGACACTTAATCTGTGTTTAAATTAAAAAGGTAAGTGCAATATAAATATATATTATTTTAAAAAATTTATTTTAATTATTTAAATATAATGGTTTAAAATGTAAAAAAGATGGTTTACATTCTTTAGTCAAGGTTTAGACCAAATAGTTTGTTAAAATTTATATTCATATATAATATGCAGGTACAAAAAAAATGGGCCCTACTAAACAGAAATCAGGTGCGCAGAATGTGAAAGAGAAGAAATTACACATGGAAAGAGATCGTGAATTGTCAAAACAATTACAAAAGTGGTTCTCTACAGCTGGGACATCAGAAGCAGAAGAATATTCAACATCAAACCAAAAGGAAATTGATAAAGCTACTACTGCCAGGATAGCAGAAACCAGGGGTATGAAAATCTTATGGGAGAATAGATTCCCAGCTTTTACACGTAGTTCACTATGCTAAGGGGTCCGCGATAGGCGCTGCAGTCGCAGTCAGCTCTCTCTCTCTTTTTCTCCCTCTATTTCTCTCTCTCTACCGCATCACCACAGCGCCACACGTTCCTTGTGTATCATAACGGAACAGCGGCCATTTTGCTTGATAAAAGTTCGCCATTGCTTATTGAGCGGTTGTCAGTTACTCTGATTTTGTCAAGTAGATATATAGTAGATATGCATTCATCACTGTTTAAGAAAACGTGACGGAATGATTTGTTCTGATGTCCAATCAACAGGTAAGTCTTAAAAATATCATATATTTTTGAAAAAAAATTTTAACGAACTAGTTCTACGAAGTGTTATGTGAATGCGTTTTGTGAGAATGCTTTTATATTTTCTTAACAGATACCGGCAATGAATAGATCTTCTAGGAAGGAAGGAAAGAAATTTCTCTCGTTTGTTTGTGTGCGAGAAGCATTTTGAGAGGAAATGTTTCTCATTTTTAGGTGTTAAGCCTCGCTTACTTCACCTAGCTGTGTCATCCATTGCCCTGGCCGTGAATATGGTACGTGTCAGTTCACAAAATAAGCCGTAATTTTAGATTGAGTAACTGAAATTTCTGTTTAAAACTTCTCGCGGTTATCAGTAGATTATAGTGAGTTTGGAAGTTAAACTGCAACATAGACGCCAGAGGCATTGAATCAGAACCCTCGTCTTCTTCGGCGAGGAGGGTATTTCTGCAGGATTTCTCCTTTGGGAATTTCTGCAGTGGTCCATGTCTTTCCTCTTTCATCGCCTCTTATGGGATTCCTCTATCCCTAGTTACCTCCGCCTCTTAGGAGGCGGTTGGTCATCAGGATCGCCAGTAGCGGCTCGAGGCCTTTTCTGTCGATCCCATGGTTTCACAGATACTTCTGCAATGCTCCTCAGCTCCTCAGACTCCTTGAGCTGGAGGGCATCGTAGAATGTTTTGGCCGCATCCCTCATTCTGTCTTCTACAGATGGGATGGCGGCCGCAGATAGGAGGGCGGATGTGGAGATCCTTGCTCCTGGGCGCAGTATCATGCGGAGGGTGCCGTTTTGTAGGACCTCCAGTTTTCTTTTTGGCGTTGCCATGATCCTAGCAGACCAGGCTGGTGAACCGTAAAGTATGGTGGGGAGAATCACCATTTTGTAGAGGAGAAGGCGTAGTCGCAAGTCAGAATGAGGGTTCCTCAGGATGGGAGCCAGATCCCTTCTTGCTCCATACGCTCTCCCAATGATGGTTTTGATGTGGTGGCAGAACTGGAGCTTGGCGTCAAGGATGACACCGAGGTAGGTTGCCGACTTCCCCCAGTCGATTTCCTCTCCCCCTATCTCCAGCGGTTCCGGTATCTTAGGCTTCAGTCGGCAGTGGAAGAATACCGTCTGTGTCTTTTTTGGATTGATGGTGATTCTCCACTTCCTGTACCAGGACAGCAGCTCTTCCGTAGCCTCTTGTAGATAGGACGCTGCTGCATAGGACTTGGTGGATCTTGCCAGTAACGCTGCATCATCAGCATAGAGGGCAGCCATGACATTCCAGGAGCCTCCAGAGGGGATGTCTGCCGTGTACAAGTTGAATAAGATCGGCCCCAAGACCGACCCTTGTGGTACTCCCGCACAGATGGGATGCAGGTCAGATTTCGCCATTCTCCATCGGACAGCAAATGTTCTTTCCGCGAGGTAGGAAGCCATGAGTCTTCTCAGCCAGGCCGGGAATCGTTGTATCTTCATCTTGTAGAGTAGTCCTTTGTGCCATACTCGGTCGAAGGCCTTGCTTATGTCAAAGAAGGCCCCGACCGCGTATGCACCTCTGTTATATGACTCGGTGATGAAGTCTACTACTCGTACAAGCTGATGAGTTGTTGAGTGTTCCCGCCGGAATCCGAACTGATGCCTCGGTAGGATGTTTTGCGTCTCCGCATGTGAGGTGATGAATGGCGCAATGACCCTTTCAAACACCTTGCTGATGCCATTGAGGAGGGATATCGGTCGGTAGGAATCCTTCCTGGTTGGGGCCTTTCCTGGCTTTGGGACGCAGATAACCACTGCAGTCTTCCAGGTGCTTGGTAGGTGTCCCAATTTGATGGCAGCATTGAAGAGCTCAGTCAGGTGTCTAATTGCAGCAGGAGGTAACTGCCGCAAAACTTCATTTTGCAGCTCATCTGCACCCGGCGCCTTCCGAAGGGGTAGATGCATCAGGATGGAGTGAACTTCACTTGGCAGTATCCGAGGGAGCTCTTCTTCCTCCGTTGTTTCTTCCAAATCGTCTGTCAGATCCAGAGTTTCCGAGCCTGGAGGATTGTCCTGGAATGTTGTTTCCAAATAGTTGGCCATCAGGTCAGCCTTTTCCGCATCCGTGCAGGCCTCTCCGTCATCCGTAATGATTGGATAATCTGGAGTGCGCGTGCTGCGAAGAGCTCTGGCAAGCTTCCAGACTGAGCCATCTTGTATATTGAGCGAGGCCACCTTTTTCTTCCAGGACTCTCCTCGGAAGTGGAAGATGTTGTCCCTGATTTTGTGCTGGAGAGCGGTGAGTTGGCGTCAAAGATCAGGTGTGCCGAGCTTCTGATATTTCCTCCGTAGTCTATTCTTCTCCTGGATGTCCTTGACGATCCAGGCAGGGAGGTCAGCATATGTTGCCTCTTTAGGTTTCGACATCAGGGTCGAGGCCTTAAGTGCATGCAGGATGTTGTCCGCAAGGCTGTTGGCCATCTCGTCCAGCTGCTCTGAGGAAGTCAACCTCTCATTTCCAGGAGGCAAGGACATTGTCAGGGTGCTTCCAAATTTCTTCCAGTCAGCCTTATTGATGTCCAATCTCTCAGGCTGTGGTTGTATCACCGGTCGTAAGCCCAAATGTGTCACCACAGGGTTGTGGTCACTGCACAGCGAGGGCACACTGTAGGTGGAGATGGACGTGTGCAGTCCACAGTGAATACAGAAGTCCAAAATGTCTCCCTCTCCATTGTGGTGATAGCGCGTTGGTTCTACAGGAGCTGTTGCCTTTGCGCCCTGTTGGTCCAGCCATTTCCGGAGCTGTTCTCCCTTGGCGTTATGCGTCCTGGAGTTCCAGGTATGATGTTTTGCATTAAAATCCCCTCCCGCAAGAGTTGGGAGAGGAGTGTCAAATATGGCCTCGAAGTCCGTCTTCACAAACCTAGCCTTTGGAGGTAGGTAGCATGAGACGATGCGAAGCCTTCCTCTTGGAGTGACTACTTCTGCAATGGCAGCCTCCAGGGAAGTAGTCGGTGGGGTTTCTCTTGCATGGCCCTCAACGTCTGTGCGGAGAAGTATCGCTACACCCCCACTTCCACGACCTGTTGTGGGTCTGTCCTTTCTGATGACTCAGAACCCTGGGACGGTCCATCTCGTTCCAGTCTGGAGATGGGTCTCAGAGATCAGGGCTATCTCAGCTTGCTGTTTTTTCAGGAACCGAAGAAGTTCCGGCGTTTTCTGCTTAATATCGCCGTTGGCATTCCAACTGACGATGGTGAATCTACTGGTCCGGCGAGACTTAGGGGCCATTAAGAAGGGCCGTTAACGTCGCCATCGTCTGACCAAAGGCTACCATCTGCTGCTGGATAGCAGATGTAATGCCTACGAGTACTTGGAGCACGTCCTTCAGGGCTGCGGTCGGTACTGCCTCTTCAGTCGATGACCGTCCCCATGGCGATTGAGTGGGCCTCCCAGATGGAGGATATTTCTGTTTCTGTTGAGACCGCTGTTGAGGGGGCTGCTGCTGTGATCTCCCTTTAGCTGGTTGGATCAATGGCGGAAATTCCTTGGGCAAGTCCAAGCGTAGCCTTGGAGCATCCCTGGTAGGGCCTGCAACAGCGCTCCCCAAGGGAGGCGCCAGCTGCTTCTGAGAAGAGACGTTACTCTTCTTCTTCTTTTGTCTATTGTTTCCGCCAGTGTTTGATGCTGCCTGTTGTTTGGCTGGTGGGCGCTGGCTCTTTCCTTTCTGCATGTCGTCCGCCACCTTGTAGTAGCGGCATTTCCTTGACGAGGCAATGTGATCTTCACCACAGTTGCAACAAGTCGCAGGAGCTTCCGCTGACAGTGTGCAGGCATGTCCCGCATGAGGACCAGCGCACTTAAAGCATCTGGGCGCAGCTCGACAGGCTCGGGAACCATGCCCCCATCTGTTACAGTTGTAACAGATCTGAGGGGCCTTGTAGACATACGGCTTCAGGGTCACTGTTGATCCACACAGGCGTGTAATTGCCTGGATCTTGGCAGGAGTCCATTCCCCTGCAGTACGAAATGTGGCAGTATAGATGCCCGTCTGTTCCCCATCCTTGTTCTTGATGGGTTGGACATCTACAACGGGTGCATCCAGTAGCAAAAAGCCCTCAGAGATGTAGGCAGCATCCATTTTCCGGTGAAGGCCTCGGACGACAAACTTCATGTGTCTCGCCTCTTTCTCTGCCCAGGTGCTGAATTGCGCCTTCGCTACACTAAGCATCTTCAGGACAGCTGTGTAGTCCTCAAAGGAGTTAAGGTGTAGGCGGCTGAACTCCGACTTGTTAATGCAACGGAAGTTCTTATCCTCTACCTTGCTGTTTACAGCTTCCATGAAGTTGCGAAAGTCGTTGATTTCATAAACCAAAATCGGGGGTGGCCGTTTCTTCTTCAGCTCAGCCAACTGTTCCGTTTGCATGCCTTCCTCAGTCGGGCTGGCAATGTCTTCTGCTAGAGAAGCAAATCTGTTGGAGGTGGAGACCTCCGTAGTCGTTCCAGGTACCAGGTTGGTTTTGGCCCTCTTTCGGACGTTTTCGTCCACAGTGATGAATGGTGCCCGCTTCGAGTGGCGAGGCTGGTCAGTAGTTTTTTGGCCCTGTAAAGGGCCGTTTTGTCCAACAGCGTCAGTGGTGATTCCGTCACTGGGTGAGTAGGACGTAGTCTGGCGTTGAGAAACGCCATTTCCATCAACTATCAACCCCCTAGGGGCCGGCGAGCTTTCCATTGCGCTGGGATGTATGGGTGTGCCAAGGCCCTTTTCAGGGCCACAAAAGTTGGAGGCCAGCAGACCTCAGTTGTTGGTGGTCCAGCAAGATCGAAAGATTTAGGCCAGCGGATTAGTGTGAGAAGACCTGTGCGGGTGAGAAGGTGGGGCTTGGTTAGCCACCCCCCGCAAACCCTAGTCTCTGGTCCACAGCGGATTATGTACTTCCTCCCTTTTGGGGAGTTTTCCGACACCAGCCAGAGATCTAGGGATCTCAGTGCAACAGTTACCATAAGATGATAGCTCAGAATCAGATTCTAGCAGATCGCTTTCTTACGGCCGCTTTTCACGCCAGAGGATAGAATTGTGCTTGTAATAGAATGAAATAAGTGTACCATAGCGATGTCTCATTGTTTTAATTTGAAATATTTTAAATTTATAGAAATTGCTAACTTGATTATTTCTTGTTTCTCATTATGCATTTGTTTATAATCCTAGACTTTAAGATAATTCTTTGTTTAAAAACATATTTAGAAATATGTATATATTTTTCGATCGAGAAATTGAAATTTCTACATCAAAAGTTTTCCTTGTTATATGATGAATACATATAGATCTTAAATGGGCTAACTGTAACTGCTGTGAACACGTAAACGTCAGCAAATACAACTGTGCTTAGAATAAATTATAGATAAAGTGGAAATTTTCTAGTGCAATGTGATGTGTTTAATTTTACAAGTGGTAATGTGATCTTCATAGAAACATTGTTTATGGACCGCAATGGGCCGTAAGTGCATTTGCCTTATTTTACATTTATTGCAACATTTGAAGCATGCCCATTGCCTCATGCATCAATTTCATTAGGTTTAGCAGGTTTAATGATTGACATTCTTAGAAATTCATTTTCGTTCTTTTTACAGGTGCAACAGAAAGAGAACGTGTTCCACGGCCGAAGAAATCACTTTACAAATAGATTTTTGCTTGATCCACAAATTCATTCTTGACGTGAAAGTTTGACGTTTTTCGTCGTCCACGTGAATTTCCTTTAAATACGTTTCATGCATAAAAGGTATTAACGTTATAAAATTCTGTTACAATAATTCATTTTTATATCTTGATTGTATAATATTTATGTAAAAATACCTCATTGTTATGTAATTTTATAATGACTTTGTACTCGCTCAATGTGTGATATACGGTAATAAATTTGATTTCTTATATGCAATTCTTTCATTTAAGTCCATTTAATCTGTCCATGCAATTTATATATGCTATGATTATCGTATTAAAATGGGAGGGGAAGGGGGTGAGGGACATCCTGTGATGACGTCACACTAGCATTCGTTAACACGTAGTTACAAATTTTCCTGTTGACCCATCGATTGTCGCCTTCCATGGAAAAACCTGGGAATCGTTTTATAGCATTAAGTTTCCGGTCTTTCTGTAGGGGTACTACTCTTTGGCAGAAACTAATGAAGCTAATGCCGTGATAACAGAAATTAACCCTAGGAATCCCAGCCTGGCCAGTAGTACTAGAATACCCAGCATGGGTCTGAGAGACCTATAGTGAAATATTATCACCTGTGAGCTGTTATTTGGGGATAAATTAGTTAATTGCACCTTGTTTGCCATAACCATATTATTTTTTAATATTTACTATATTACACATAATGAATCAATTATCTCAAACACAATTTGAACAAATGAAATTTTAATGTTATAAACACATATGTGTGTTGCAGTTTATGCAACAGTATTTTGTCATTCTGCCTCTCTCCAACCAGGAATCAACACAACGTTGTCGCTTGTTGGATTGTGAAAATGTGGTTGGTTTTTGTTTCTCTTTTTTATTCCAAAAACAGCCATAGCTTGCAATACACCATTGCTTGGAGTTGGTGTAGTAGCTAGTCTTGTCCTCATATGTGGCATAACGAGAATCCTAGAAACTCTTTCAAAAATAAATGCCGTTTATAAGTTATGTTTGGATAGTAATTTGGGTTTTTCTCAATAAATACTATAAATGCATTAATTAATGCATAACATAACATAAACTCGACTTGAAACTCAAATTTTTCAAATGTTCGACTTGAACTCAACTCGAGTTGAAAATTTGATGTTAGCACATCCCTAATTATAATGTATTTATTTTTGTATTCATATGAATACAGATATATGCCACAATTACAGTTACTAGAATTAGGTAGATTCATAGGTAGTCGCTGTGGCCTTTTTTGGGTGCTAGTTCAAACCCAAAGTTGCTAGATCTAGCTAAAAGTTCGCTAGATTGGCAACAGTGCCTGGGTAGCATAGTAGGGCTACCGCATTACAACTCAAGTCTTGCATTCTTCCTCCGAACACATATTTAGTTCCCCCTTGCCTATGAAAACCACTAATATAAACAAATTTTTTTTAGTAAGTCGAGACTTTCGTAACTCAGGGAGTGCTTGCATATATATACCCATTGTTTGTATAATATTGTAGCCCAGGATGTTGCAGTGCAATGAAACTTAGATCATATTAAAGTGAATCTTTTAAAGTGAAATTGTCATTAAGTATTTTGTTTTCTTCTTTCCTCATCTGGAAGGGAAAAACTACAAAGTTGAGCCGAACGTCATTAGTTTCATAGCAGATATTGATATTTTAGTGTTACTTAAATTTTACAAAAAGTAAATCTATTTGATATCGTGCAATGAGTTGGTTGAGAAACATTCTGAGAGATGGAGAATTAAATATTTCAAGATCAAATATAAATAATCATGAGAAAAACTTTTATTCTACTCCAATTTCTAGTATACAATGATAACTTTAATGACAATCAAGAAAACTTTCCTTTATTATGAATTTTTATTAGGATTCCATTTACAATTGTCATTATGGTTGTATATGATTCTAGGGAAAAAATTTACCTCAGTTATTTCCATATCTGAAGAAACTCTGCCACCTAAGCAATTTCAGTAATAAGACGGAGGCACATAGAAGAGAGATGGAATATATATGGGATAGAGGGAAATCTCCACATAAGCATAAACATTGCATTGGAATTTTTAATAAAACAATGTAAACTTTAAATTAATAACACAGACATACACTTAACCTTTACCCTGAGGCACAGGACATTAAGTAAAGAACGATTACTTTGTAAAGATTGTAAAATAAAACTATTCTTCATTCCAGATGCACAGTAGAACTCTTATATACAAAAAAGTCAAGCAGTTCAGGAATGGGTGGTGAAGTGATATTTTTATCCAAATGAATAATTAATTCACTATATTAAAACATGTCAGCTTTTACTTAGATCCAACATCACACTAGTTTATCATACCAGAATGACATCAGTATAATTTCCATAAATGGATGTCTTATTTCTGAAAATAAGCAATCGAAAAGTAAGTTAACTTAATGAACCAATAACCAACCATAATGTAATTAATTAATCACTGTTTAATGCCATTTTTGTATGAAATTCTACAGTCTTTTTTTGTATTCCTTACAGCCATACTCCCTCCTCGTTGGAAGGATCAAATAAATACACTCTACTCCTAGTCTATGCCACATTTTGGCCAAAATTATGTATGCATACAGGAAACGTATATTACAAGGTGGTTTGAAACTATAAGTAATGGAATTGAAATAATCATTCAGTTAACACTCCACCTTTTTACATGTTTTCCCCATAATACGATTCAATTTACATAGCCACCCACAAAATTTGCATGTGAATGGCTTGAAAAGGGTATGAGTAGCAGAAAACTCCAATTCTTAATGTTAAATTTGGTCTGAAGGGGGAATGAGTCAATTTCCAGCATTCCATTTTATAAAATAAAATGTTTTCTTCATCTTCACCATTAATGAAAACACAAGCAACTCTGCAACAATAGTGTTCCTTAAGACAGAGAGATTTAAAGAACCGTGATGACACAAGATTAGGAACATTAACAGAATATCTGACGTAGATGAAGAGCAATTAAGTAATTCAATGAAGACCCTTCACTGCAATCACTTAAGTTAAGAAATTTCTTTCGGGGACACTTGCATCTTCAGGAATCCTTGCAAGTTCACTCACTTAATGTCACTTTTGTGGCACTATTTTGGCCGTATGGCACTGAAAAAGTCGGCTCACTCCAGTCTTTTTTTTCAATGGAAGGGTAATCTTCAAGTCTTTATCACACAGCTGTCTGTCTATTACATGATTTTTCATTACATCATGCACGGTAATATTCACAAGTCCTATCAGGGTGAGGAGAATTGAGATATGCTCCTGTACGTCAAAGTCACTTTCACATTCGCATACATAAAAACACACACAGATGCATACCAAGACACACACAATGTGCAGGTGCAAAAATAATATGCTGGTATTTTTGGTGAATGCATAACGACATTCCTCGAAGCCCTACACATACCGGTATAGGACCACAAGAGAAACAAAACTTCCCTGTACTGGGGAACTATGAGGGAGAAACAGGGAACACGAAAGGATAAACAAAAAATAAGTGAATCCCACAAAAAGCTTGGATTTACTGTAAATAAAAAAATACCTCTTAGACAAGGATTTTGGAGCTACGGAGTCAGGGAAAAACAAACTACTCAGTCCACATTGTCCTGAAAGATGAGTTTGGCATAGCCGGGATATCCAGAGAGAGGGGTCGCACAGAAAGGACACATGGCGTCAAAGCCATTGGTGCCATGAGGGATGGGTACAGATGCCCAATACCTGCAATGACAAAAGAAACTATTTCAACAAAATTTATAAACTCCAACACCTCGTAACTCTAAAATAGAAACCTCCTACAGGAGAGAGAATGTCTACAATGAAAAGTAGGTAATTTTCCACTTCAGCAACACGGCCAGCTTATTGTACTCCAGGTTAACCGAGCACAGATTATAGTATGCACAGTAAGACATTTGTTTATGAATGGGGATTAAAATGCACTTACATGGAAGGGACTTTTTTAATGCTACAATTTAATAACTACAAATGGAAGTACAATCTGGGCAATCTCATTGATTAGATTTAAAAATTCTGGAGAACTGGATAAAAGATATAAAAAAAGTTTTGAGCAAAATTTCAAATTAAATTATGAGGAAAAAAATTGACTCTTCAAAAATGTTTGCAAAAGGGAGTTCATCAGATGGAATGGCTGTGAAAATACTGCAAGCATTAACTGTACACTTTTTGAAGTCAGCAAGTTGATAGTAAAAGAAACCAGGGAATGTTTGGCCAATTGACTTGATATAACACTACATTTAAGAAGCTGCTGATGGAAACTTTTGCCTATTTAAGAAACCTATTTAATTATTTTTCCAGTCATACAAAGGATGTCTCAAGTACAAAGGAGAAAAATTCTGTCTTGAACAGATATTATATCCACATCTTCCACTTCCTGGGCAGATATTCTACCAAAGAGTTACTAAGGCAAACTAATCCTCCCAATTTAGAATGGAGTATTGCTCTCATGTTAAGGTAAGGTTAGCCATCAACTTCCCCCAACACATATCCTCCTTGAGGACTGCTCAAAGAAAAAACTTTCAATCTCATAAAAATGTACAATAGTCCCTAGCAGATTGTGGTTTTTGTCAACCTCAGTTTCGAGTATCCATGGCAATGTTCTCTCTAAGCTGTGCATGCACACACAGTCTGCAAGGCCAGCGTGCATGGACAAAATTTGTGCGCGCAAATATTTGTAGAATTATAGATAGTAATTGTGACAAAAAAAGCATACGCTACTGTGTGACATTGCAGACTAGTCATAAAATCTTGGTATATGCTGACTCTACACCATTCCCACCACACCCCATCCTAATTCACAATTTTAATATACCCAGATGCATTTATTAAACTTTTCTGACTGTTGAGGAAAAAATGGTGACACAGGAAAAAATGGTGACACAGGAAAAAATGGTGACATAGAAAAAGGGTACACAATTATCTGAAATTTCCGAAAAATTTGCACAGCAAATTTCTTCTGCACACACCTCAGGAAAAATTGGAGGGAACATTGATCCATGATTGAAAAATTATACCTGGTTTTTCCAACCACAGTATCCAGTCTTGAGTACCTGCAGTTCTCTGAGTGGCCATGTTTAGCTGGCTAATTTTACTAATATTAAAGTAATTATTAAAGAAGCTATGCACTAGCGAGTCTTTACCATACAGTGGAAAGAGGATTTTTAGCTACCAATAAGACCAAGAGTTAGTCAAGAGGTTCAAAGAATTTTATGGATGCGTTAGTTCTATCAGCATTCCTTGAAGCACAAGGTCAGGCAGGTAGCGCAAGCAGGGGCTGTTCTGCCATTATATTAATACTGTACAGTACTTCTTTGCACTTTTAACATCTTTCTTTGTATTTTTATGTAATAAACATTCTTTTCTGATAAGTATAGCATACTCATTTTTAATCTTGAAGCAAACATAATAGGACTATGTCTCTCAGGGATGACTTTCCCTAACCCCCAATTTCCCACAGACTATTGCCCTCAAAAGCCATGATTTTGGGAACGTAACCCCTGCAGTTAGCAAGGGGTTATTGTTAGGGTGTTGATTTTTCAGGTTTTTAAAAAAAAAGTTCATTCGGAGGGTAAATATAGGGTTTTATTATTTTTCTTTGCCTTGGAGGAAAATCAGGTTTAAATCGGTTATGGATTTTTCAAGTTCTTTTAAGTTCAATCTGGGGTAATTATTGGGTTTTTTTAAATATGGATAAAATCAAAGTTTAAAATAAACACCTTGCTTACAAATTTAAGGTTTTTATTTAGCTTTTATTTTTACGATTCACACACAATAATATCTGCTTAGGCGGTATTTCTTCAGTGATATTGCTCCTTTCTGGAGTTTGCAAATAATGCAATTGGCTAAATGAATGCTCAACATCACAGCTACCAGTAGGCATACATAGCAATGTTAAGTCAAACTTGCTTAATTTAGGGTAACAGACTCCAGCATCAACCCAAAACCGAACAGCAGCCAAATCTTTGTTCAGAGACGATGACTCTAATAAATAGGCTGCAAGTTCGCATTTAATCTGCTCGTCCACACATCATCATATGTGCCCAAAAATTCGACATGATCACTAGTATCTGGGATATGCATAGATTTATTAAAAGCATCTAATACAGATGCCATTTTCCAGAAAGCTTTCACGGATTTATGTTAATTGTAATAATTGTAGTAATCTATGATATTTTTAAGAAAGAACATCCAAAAATTCTTTTGTAGCTGTAGTGATTGTTGTTGCACTAGATAGTGCATTCAGAACAGCAGCATATGAACATGTTTCTAGCGATTTCCAAGGTAGTTCTATTTGTTTCTTTAATAATCTGTGTCAATTGTTCTTCTAAATATAAGGGTAAAGTGTATAATTCATTTCCCCAATAGATTCAATTATGTCATTGATGTCAATTATTTATTTACTATCAGCCACCTTTGAGTCTTTCAAAAATGTCTGTATACCAGACCATAAGATATATGATGTCTAATTATGTTGTACATCATTTTTACTTTCTCCATGTATGAAGTATAGAGAAGTATTGTTTTCATGAAAAAAATAGAATTCAAGATTTCAACAAAAATACCTACATGTTTTAAGGTCCCCTGAACACATTTTGACTATTTTCACGAGGATGTGTGTGTGCCTGTGACTGGAATTTAATTCAAAAACTATTAATCAGATCAATGCAAAATTTCATATTTGACATTTATGTTCAAGGCACAAGACATGATTAGTTTTTGTTAAAAATTGGTCAACCAGAAGTGGGTGTTTACTCTTGTCACTTGTCCAATTTTTAAAAAATATTTGCTTTAATATTTGACAAATGTAAATAAGTACTAGAATAAAAGTTGTAGGAAATTTAATTTTTTGAATTTATTTCTGTTCTTGTAGACTAAATTTTTCTCGCAGTTCCTTAACCCTTAGGCACATTGGTGTACAGAGTGCGCCAATGCAATTTGTAAATTTTGATTCATATACATTGTTCTTTTATGTAACCTATTGCCCAAGTAGTTAAATAAGTTGTTTGCAACCTTTAGCTATTGTTCTTGAGGAGTAAAACAGATGCAAAGCTGTGTGCGCCACTTTTACTGTGCTATATACGCATAACGATTTGTCTTTAATAGGGAATAATTTTGAAACGAGAAAAAAGTCTGCTATGACCGGGAATCGAACCCGGGGTCAGTGGTAGAATATCCGCCCGGCAAGTGGAAGACCCAGGTTCGATTCCCGGTCATAGCCGACTTTTTTCTCGTTTCAAAATTATTCCCAACTTTACAGCTTATGCCTTATGACATGTGGAACCTATTCTGCTAAAAATTTTCAGTTTTCTGTGGTAATACTTTGAGTTTGGGCATTTTTTCTAGGTGAGTGCTGTGCTGTATGTTATGGAAATCAGTGCTTTTTTCTTTGTGCGGACATTGTTCAAATTTTATTCTGAAATTAACATTACTATCCATAGAACTTTTTTAATTTCACATAATTTGAGATTCTCTCTCAATTGTTTCTTCATTGATCGTCATCATATACAGTAAAACCTCTCATTAACGAACATCAAGGGACCCAATTTTTCGTCTATTCGTTATTCGGAAATTCGTTGATCGGAGGTTATTGGGCGTTGCATAACTTCAGGGGCGCATTGTCTGTTAGATTATACGGGAGCAACGGGGTTATCCAAATGAAGGCATATGCGCAGATACGGCGTAACTCTACTAAAATACGCCCATTTTCAGGAAACGGTATCACATAAGTTGACGATATTCAAAATGCGCCCGCAATGTTTAATAACCAGCCATATTGATTTGAAGCTCCGACGACACAATGGGCCACTTTCATTCATCTCCTTTTGCAATGTTTGACAGTGGCAAGCGCCAAATAACTGAAATGCAGTGTTATTTTTTCTAGCATTGATTGGCAGGTTTTGCACGAAAACATCCTCTGCAATTTTTTATTATGCGACTTTTTTCGAGGTTGCAATGCATGAAACTCGCTGAGCCTATCCTAAAGCATCTATTGAGTCGCTAAGTTTATAAAAAATGACAGCAACGCCACTTTTTAACATCCATTAATAAACTACTATTTGACCACCACGGCGCGGGTTGCAAACATTTCAAAACAAAATGAATGAAAGCAGCATTTTCCTCATAAGAAAGCACTAACTGTCGTTGGCACTCCAAATCAAGACTCCAATCAAAATTTTTCACTAACCTTCTTAACAACACTCCAGCTCCGCCTCTGACGAATAAATTAACTATCACAAAAAGTGTATAGGAACCACCTCACCACGATACGTACCTCATTGCTACGATCTTTCGTTGAAATTCCCTTTAAATGGATTAGGGGATTAATTTAATCGGGAATGATTTCAAATACAACACTTTTTTAAAAGATTTATTTAAAATACATCAACATTTTTTAATAAACGAATCTATTTTTTTCTGTTTCAAATTCTTTGTGAATTCTCAGGAAACGGCAGTCTCCACTTCCCTAAAAGCATGCATAGCGGCATCACTACAACTCTCGGACGAGATTGTCACTGGCGCGAGAATGCCGGAAACATAGGAAATACGTCATCATGCTAGAAAACATGCTATGATTGGCTTGATGTAAGCTTAACGCTAATTGGCGCATTGGCGACTGTTTTCAATCGTTTTCCGTACGTAAAAAATTGTTTAGCGAGCAAAATTTCGTTCTAAAGAGGTAAATATAAACAGAAGTGACGTCTTTTTCTTTCGTTGTTCGGAAGTTTTCGTAGTACGGAAGTTCGTAGTAAAGAGGTTATAATTAGGGATTTTGTATACAAGTTTGGCGGGACCGCCGTCAATTGTTCGCTATCCGGAGGTCTTCGCTATAAAGGGGTTCGTAAGGTAGAGGTTTTACTGTAATGTGTTATTTCCCGTAATTGGAGATTGCATCTCCACAGTTTCCTCACTGACTCTGATCCTACAAGGCTTGTAGATTTTTATTACATATTTCAGTGTTTGGTTTTTGTTTTGAAGCTCCCAGTAGAATGTTTCCAACTGATATTTGACAGAACTACCACAAGGGACAGCCGAAATTTCTGGTAAACATTTACCAATCCAAAAGAGAGAGAGATAAATATTATAGTGAATTGCACAAATATTTGAATTGAAAATGCAGACCAAATACAGTTTTCAAGGTCGTGATGCAAAACACAGTGTTTCCTCACGTGTACAATTAATATTTGTGTTATATTGTGGGATTTCCGATTTCTTTAACTGAAATGATGATTATAAGTATATCCCTAAAAACTGTCAACTGACTCATAGATTGCCATCCGAAAATATTCATGAAAGTGTACCTTAAGACTTTTTCTTTTCGAAATATATTTCTAATGGATAAAACCTGACATGGCCACCACATGACTCTCCATACCTGTAATATTTCTAAAAATTCCAAATACCGTAAATACCCAGGTATAATGCACACTTTTTTCGAAATATTTAAGTTAAAAATTAGGATGCGTGTTATACGAGGGTACATAATCTTCCTATTTTCATTTGACCCCACATTTCCACAATTTCGGCACAGTAATTACTGCCCGGGTATCCTCATATTTTTATTGGTGATTTTTACATAAAGTAAGATAGATAATAGTTAAAATTTATTAACTAATTCTATAAACATTCATTAATTAGATATGAAAAGAATGAATTCAGTATTTATTCATTTTAAAAGCCAAGAAATACTTCATCACTGGACCATTCTTCTTCGATGTTGTTATAGGAATCGTCATCTTATGCATGCTGTCACCCTACACCGGCGCCCAGCCTGGTGGTGAGGTACTGGTACTACTTACAATTAGAAACAATGGCAGCAGATGCCTTTGAATATGCTGGGAGTTGATGCTTCTTGTAGAACAAAATAAAGTTATCGTTCCCTACCTTTCTCTCAGCATTCATACATGATTTATTCTTGATTCTTAGAGTCTAGTTAATTATGGTTATTTGCTATCGTGTTTACGTGCTCCAGAGTGTTCTAATAAGGGTAAAACTGAAGGTTGGGCGAACCCGTCCACCTCAGGCGTGACTAAAACGTATGTAAAAAATTAAGGATTATTGTCATTCCATTTTATTAGCTCAAAGAATGTCATATGCCATACTATGAAATTAATATAATTCGATTTATTATGTCCTAATATCACCTTGTAAGTAAACAGAGTATGTAATGATTGAGTTAGCTGACGTTCTTTTGAAAAGTTATTCGAAAATTTCAATTTGCACTTTCATTATGTTACCAATACATAATACCAATAATTTGACCAGTGCCTTAGAACATGTTACACCATCTACTTTATTCTGGAACGGTAACGCTAAAAAAAATCTGTGCACACTATATGCGGGTATATAGAAAAATCATAGATTACGAGGCTGAAAACCCCCCTGTGCATTATACAAGGGTGTGCATTATACGCGGGTATTTACGGTAGGTTACATAATAATAAATATTTTACAAAACTGCGAGAAAATTTTAGACTTCATAAAGAACATAAATAAACATACATTCCTTTATATTACTTCATTGTTCAAATGCAATGAGCAATCTGCCACTTTTACAAATTCTAACTAAGGTTAAAAGTAAATAATTGCAATATCAGGTTTCTTACTATTTGATAAACAGTATGGAAGCCATTCATACTTACTTGACAGTCTTCTCTGATGCCATGTGACCACATGGATTGAATGCAAATGTCGGTGGACCATTGTCAACGTAAAATGCAGGCTCAATTCCCACAATTAGCGTAACAACTGGGCCAACCTACCAAGGTAAGGACAATCATTAAATTGTATGCTTCCCAAAATCAACAAAATTAATTGGCTATAATATAACATAGCAGCTTACTTCATGACTAGGCAAGGTTTAATGTTATTATAAAATTACTTTCTTTTTAGCTGATTAATGCTACAGTTTTATGGCTGACATGACGACTTTGAAAGTGAACTAAAACCCATTCTGACAAAATACAGCCTTAAGGTCAGAAAAACAAAATAAATGGAATAGCATTAAATTTTCCAAAACAAATAATTTTACTTTATTGAACCACAAAATAAAACGTAAATTTTTACATTAAATGATTTAGTTCAACAAAGTTAATGCATACACAGGACTTTGATGACAAAAAAAAATCAAAAATATTTTTCTAACTCTGTCTCTCTGACACATGAAATGGAACTGTGAACCAAAATTTGAAATGGTTTGCTACTTTTCTTAGTCTTATGTTGCAATTGCCAATTCATTATTTACACATACTGCATCTTTTTAGACAGGTGCAACACAAATTTAATTTCTCCAAATAAGAAAAAGTAAACTGTTACTTGTTACAAGAGAATATTTAAAAGTAAAAATACCTCTATAAAACAGGTCAGATAATTTTCAGGAAAATTATAGGACTAAATGAAAATATATGCACAAAAAACTACATGAACTTTATAGTAATTTACAACATTTGATATGTTAGCAAATAAGCTAGTTTATGGCCAAATAACTAATTTTATAGGTCTAAATAAGAGATGGTCAACCCCAGGCATGAAAGTCATAAGGTGCACAAATCTGTTTCAAAAGTGACACGACCCACTCTCTATCATTAGGAATAATTACTAATTTGTCACCATTTGTTATCCATCAGATCTGCAAACAGGGCATTAAGAAACAAAGAAAAAAACATTTCTTGTTCCATGCCTAGTACAAAGAACTATGTGATTTTCATTAAATGAGACTTGAAACTGTCTAAAAAGTTAGTATCAAAGGAAAAGATTCTTAATTTGTAAAATTTGTGAGTAGCCATTTTTCTAATGAATTTGAATAAAGATATCTTTCATAATTGAATTAAATGTCACCATCTTGGAGCCAACTTATGCATGAAATTATCAGAAATAATTCATATGATGACAGCATTTTCCAAAATAAACGTGTTAAAAAGACACATTAGGTATGTCAGACAGCAAATTTGTAATACAATAATTGTTGACAATTTTCCATTACAGCAAATTTTTATATTAAAATGCTTTATCAATGTGTAAATTACACATTTTTACTTCAAAATAAGACACTTCATTGCTAGAGATCGCCCATCAACCTCCTAAACTATTCAGAAGGCAACCAGAATAAACAAAATAAAACTTTTAAGAAGTAAAATACATGCAATTCAGCTATAATATAACGTCACAAAATATCTAACCTCCAAACACATTGGACAGCGACGTGCACCAGGAGAGTCCTTATCCTGCCCCCAGTCGTGATGTCCCTGAACATGGCCACAGTTAAGGTATACATACGGCTGCTGCTTCTCATTTATACGTAAGGTCACCTTGCGTGGTATCACTAATGTGTTCAAGCCAACAGGACACTGTGGACGTCCAGCATTCAACTCGTCTATTTGTCTCTCTAAGTGATGCTTAGTCTGTTATTCACCAAAAATAAGAGGAACTGTTAAGTTTATCCATTTAAGATAGGAAAAATGTAAATTCACTGTTACCCATAGGTATATTTGTAAGAATTTCAAAATATAAAAGAAAAAAATTGAATTAATACAATCTTTTTTAATTCCAAATATTTATAAAATACATCATTATCATATTAAAATGAGCTTGGTTTTTACTTCAGGACATAAATTAATTTTATTTTTATTATGATTAATTATTAATTAGACAATATTTTAGATAAAATTAATACAAGAAAACTTTTGCTTGCATATTAAAGGCTAAAAAAGTTCTGTTTCATCATGAAATATTTCATTAAACTGCAATAAACATTAATGATATTCTACAACCAAATGTCGCACATTTATTTTTCATAAATTTTCCTCAGCTAAATATAAGGCATAATTCTAGCAATGGAAAACTCAATTGAAAATTTCATAAAGAATTCCATCAAAGACCACCACCACATCATTCATACTAAAAGCTGCTACAAGAAAAAAAATTGTAACAAATCACCATCAAATCACTCCACCCTGTGAGAAAAACTGTTTGCAAAGGGTAGAGATGAATCAAAAGCATATGGAGGAAGAAAACAGAAAAGGATTTTTTTTTCAAAGATTCCACGAAATCCCAACAAGCTACAAGGCATTGCGAAAAGGCAAGCCGAGGCAAAAAAGGATGGAACAAATAATAATGAAAAGAAACGAATCCTCTGGTTTGAAAATAAACTGGAACTAGGGGGAGAGGGAGAAAGAGAGAGGAAGAAAGAGAGAGAGAGGAAGAAAGAGAGAGGGAGAAAGAGAGAGGGAGAAAGAGAGAGGGAGAAAGAGAGAGGGAGACAGAGTGAGGAGGGAGGGGAGGATGAAGAGAGGAGAGGAAGAGGGGGAGGAAGAGGGGGGAGGAAGAGGGGGGAGGAAGAGGGGGAGGAAGAGGGGGAGGAAGAGGGGGGAGGAAGAGGGGGGAGGAAGAGGGGGGAGGAAGAGGGGGGAGGAAGAGGGGGGAGGAAGAGGGGGGAGGAAGAGGGGGGAGGAAGAGGGGGGAGGAAGAGAGGGAGGAAGAGGGGGGAGGAAGAGGGGGAGGAAGAGGGGGGAGGAATTGGGGGAGGAAGAGGGGGAGGAAGAGGGGGGAGGAATTGGGGGAGGAAGAGGGGGGAGGAAGAGGGGGGAGGAAGAGGGGGGAGGAATTGGGGGAGGAAGAGGGGGAGGAAGAGGGGGAGGAAGAGGGGGAGGAAGAGGGGGGAGGAAGAGGGGGAGGAAGAGGGGGGAGGAAGAGGGGGGAGGAAGAGGGGGGGAGAGAGAGGGATGGGGAGAGAGAGAGAGGGAGGAAGGGGGGAAGAGAGGGAGAGGGGGAGAGAGAGAGATGGAGGGGAGAGAGAGATGGAGGGGAGAGAGAGAGGTTGAGAGAGGGATAGATAGATAGATAGATAGATAATCGTCTTTATTCGGGCGAAATTTAGACCATAAGGTCCATTCTTACATTTAACCCTTCGTCAATATAAAAAATATAAAAAAATGGTAAAGTAAGATATATATATATATATATATATATATATACAATATGCATAACATAAACAGTATATACCTAAATCATACAGAGTAAAAAAAAAATATATATATATATAAAATTGAAGACAGATTAGAGATTGTGGGGAAAACCTAGGTAAAACAGGCATGTCCTCCCTAGTAAAACCCACGCAGGAAAACACCCACTGAGAAGGGGGGTGTGAAAAACCTGCGAAAACCCTAGATAGTGTACATATAATGATATAGTAATACAACATTAAATAGAAAGGAGTATGTACAGTAAGTCTTCGTATATACAGCATCGTTGTATACCGTCATAAACACTATAACATAGTAGACACTAGACAATGAAAAGGTAACAGTCGAAGGAGGCGTACACTTTGCGAACTCGATAACCTGCAAAAAAATAATTAATGTTAATTAAGTAAGGAAGAGTGAAGGAAGCCGTCTTGCAATTGGTAAGAAGAAAATGTTAAAGCTGACCTGAATTTTGGGCAGAGAACAGCAATTTAAAGTATTTATGTTTGAATATGTGGAGAGATTTTGCGTTTTGGAGGTCAGTAGGTAGGGCGTTCCAAAGTCTACAAGCTGTAACATGGAAGGATTTATTATAAATTTCCGTCCTGTGATGTGGGATCTGGAAGAGATTGGTGCCCCTAGTGTTGGCGTTGTGTACAGAGTTCATTTGGGAAAATTTGGAGTTCAGATACTGCGGGTTTTGAAGAGTTATAATTCGGTAAAATAACGAGAGGAGGTGAAGACGTCTACGAGCTTCAGTGCGAAGCCAGCCTAACGTATATAGAGGTTGAGTGACATGGTCTCTCTTTTGGAGATCACAAATGAATCTTACGCAGGAATTTTGTGCACGCTGCAATTTTAGAGATAGCTCGTTAGATAGATCTTGATAGACCGTATCGCAGTAATCAAGGTGAGGAAGGACAAGAGCGGTGATAAGTCGCTTGCGAAGGGAGAAATGGGTAATGCTTTTAATTCTTTTAAGTGAGTGAAGTGAACTGTTAACAGTATTACATATTTTAGTTATATGATCAGTCCAGGTCAATGTGTCATTGAATACTAACCCGAGATTGGTTGCAGTTTTTTGGAAACGAATGACAGAGTTATTGAGCAGAATTGGGGGAAGTTCTGAGAAGTTTAGTGACGAGAGAAGTTTGGGATACCCAATAATAATAGACTGACTTTTTAAAGGATTAATTTTGAGGAAATTTACATTGCTCCATTTGGATAAAGAAGTGAGGTCATGGTTCATTTTATCAATGATAAGATGGAGATCAATAGAGCGAGAGTGCATATAGATTTGGAGATCATCAGCATAAAGGTGGTATTTACAGTGAGCAAGCTGAGAAGATATATCATTAATGTACAGAGAGAAGAGCAGTGGCCCGAGGGTGGAACCTTGTGGTACGCCACGTGACACTTTAATCCATCTTGAGGAATGATTGTCAGTTACGACCTTTTGATAGCGATCATTCAGGTAAGAACTAATTAAGTTTAGGGAATCTGAGGAGAAGTTCATGAGGGAGGGAGGGGGGAAGGGGGTGGGGAGAGAGGGGGGAGAGAGGGGGGAGAGAGGGAGGGGGAGAGAGAGAGAGAGAGGGAGGGAGACAGAGAGAGGGAGGGAGATAGATAGATAATCGTCTTTATTTGGGTGAAATTTGAACGATAAGGTCCATTCTTACATTTAACCCTTCGTCAATATAATAAACTAGTAGTTGGTGCTTGCATACTGCAAGCATTTCATCTCACCTTGAAAAAAACATTCATTTTTCAGACAGACATTTCATCATTACAAATATTCTTTTAATCCTAAAGATTTCAACTCCGCAGCGATTTTCGTTTTTCCCACATGTAAAAATAATAGTTTAAAAATCTCCAAATGTTGCAATTTTAAAAATTTTTACACTTTCTCCATTATGGGGTACTGATGCTACACATTTTAGCCAAATTTTAAAGTTGTAGCATTTCTAGAAGTAAAATAATATTTTTCTAATTGTTTAAATTTAAATAATTTTTAACGGCCACCACAATTCATATATGGTAAAATTGAAATGTTTATTTGTGCAAATTCACTACTCTGAAAATAATTTGAAAATTTCAGCTTCCTAGCTCATCCCGTAGTACCTAAACAGTTATCCATTTGTTTAAACTTTAAGAATTTTCAACTGCCAAACAAATTAAAATATCAAAATTTGTATAATCCCTATTTCTTTTTTTTTAAGAATTCTACTTACAAAAAAATTTCAACTCCGTTGCACATTCGGAAATACATAAACCTTTAAAATTTGTTTAAACAATTGCGAATTTTTAGCGGCCGCATTGTTGCACTTTTTGAAGATTTTCGTTTTTTCTAGTCGGTTTTGCACAAAATCCTACCTAAGATAAAAATTTCGAATCTCCAGATCATCTGGAAGTGCCTAAACATTAGTATCCTCCTATATGTTATATCCTCTGTAAGAGTCGTCGATATATAATGATATTAGAAAAAATAAAATAAAACATTTACATATCACAAAAACAGTATATAAATCATGCCAAGTAAAAAATATAAAATTGAAAACATTTAATTTTGTGAGGAAACCTAGGTAAAAACAGGCTTGTCCTCCCTAGTAAAAACCCATGCAGGATAACACCCAATGAGATGGGGTGGGGGGATTGGGGGAAGAGGGTGCAGGAAAGGATGCGAGGGAGGGGGAGGGGTGCAACGACGGAAGGTTGCGATGAAAGAGAACGAGAGGGAGTAAGGGAGGGAGTAGTAAGGGAGGGAGAAGTAAGGGAGGGAGAAGTAAGGGAGGGAGAAGTAAGGGAGGGAGAAGTAAGGGAGGGAGAAGTAAGGGAGGGAGAAGTAAGGGAGGGAGAAGTAGGTGAGGGAGCAAGGTATTAATGCGCGGCGTGCACACTCCCCCACCCCCCACCGAAGGGAGGAACCAAGAGAAGGGGCGCCGCCGTCGATTTCGATCTCCCTCGCCGCCCAGCTGCTTTCCCCAACGTCATCGTGACGTCGCAGACGCTGGGGACGCCTACCGCTCTGCCCCCTACCGCCTTTCTCCCATTATACGCGCGCGAAGAGGCTTCGGAGGGGTATGACGTCAAAAGGGGGAAAACGTCAACACTGGTATCGATTGGACACCCGCCGCCCTTACTCCCTCGCACGGTCTCGCCCCCTCCCTCCCTCCCTCTCCGGTGCACGCGACTAAAGAGGGCCCTCGCGACACGGAGGGAAGTGGAATTGCCTCCTCCGCCATGGAAAACATTAAACAAATGACAACGGTAATAATAAAAGCGTTTCTTTCTCCTCATAAGGCATACGTTCGTCTCGATGACCTCAGCGTAAAAGTGATCAGAGTTGGATTGGTAAAATGGAAGAGACGAGACTGCATAAGCAACCGGTGACAGTCTGGAAGGGGGAGGGGGGTGGCAGGAATATCGGACGTTGTGAAGGAACGAGTCCAATAATTGATGCAGGAGAAGGAAACATGTCCGTTAGCCTTAAAGATAGACGGCGAAATTTTAGCGTCGAGAAAATAACGCTTGCTCGTTAGAAGAACGACATTCAGCTTGAACTGGGTCTTCGTCGAGAAAATAACGCTTGCTCGTTAGAAGAACGACATTCAGCTTGAACTGGGTCTTATAAAGCGAGCTTATCACCTCTACTTGGGAAATTAAAAAGGAGCGCTGCTTCACCGATGAGAATGTTTTCCATGGCAGAGAGAGAAAGATTAAACAAATAGCTGAGAAGACTGGATCGAGGGATTTTCTCTTATCGACGATCTTCTTTCTGGAGCACGCTTAGCGCGGCAGGATTTGAAAGCTCGTCCGTCGAAAGAACGCAAACGCGGGATTCGAACGAAGAATTCATAATTCGAAAGTAATAGCTCGAGCGATCAAAACCTATTCTATATATAATTTGTCGAATGTCCGTCTGAGGCAAGGTCATTTGAATGACACACTATTTGAATAGCAATTTGATCAACATAAATAAAGAGTCCGGGAGGCATAGCGAGTAACGCGTCGGTTCGTGAATATGAAGTCCCGGGTTAGATTCAATTTTATATTTCATTTCTTTATTTAATGTTATCGATGACTTTGTTTTGAATATGGCCATCGAGTCATCCTTTTTTAACTAAAATTTTAAATGAATTTAAATCTATAAGAATTATAAAAGTAAAGTATATTATTCAATTTTTTAAAGTTGCGTAGCAACGGGCAAATCGCTAGTTTTAAAGTAAAAATCTAAGCTTAAAATTTTATATACTTAAATGGTTCAGAAAATTTTCCATTCCTCAATGCATTCATTCAATTCATTAGAAACGTATCGAAAGTGAAGTTATTAATTAAAACTGCAGATTATCAAAGACAAGAGAACAAATGATGGAATGTAATATTTTCCAAAGAGTTACGCTACAAACTGTGAATCATGTGAAAGTTAGTATGCATATCGAATGCGAGAGATGAAAATTTTAATTAATTTTTTAACCCATGGTATTGCAACGCCCATTACTCCCAACAGTAAATTTCTTTTCGAGCAGTCGAGATATGCTTTTGGCGATCTTCCATTTTCGACCCATTTTCAGGATAAAAGAAATGCAAAAATTATTCTGAATTTAAAAGATGTCCTGCAACCTGAAATCAATTTTAAAATCGTTAAAAATGTAATCGCGTATATTAGATAGGAATAAACACTGCCACTGAAAAAGGCACTCGGATAAAAACACGAGGCTGGGCTAGGAAAATGCATGTCTATTGCGAACCGAATGCTTTCCTCCGTTTTTTTCAGGGCTATGACGCTAAGTATTAAAACAGCGCCATCTTCAAATCTTGAACAGCCTCAAATATTTTCTTATAAAAACTAACAGTTCTTGATTTACAGTCCAACTAAACATTAACCTTGGAATCTGGACAAATAAATAAGCTAATCCTTTGAGGCTTAACATATTTTCTATATGAGATGTTGGATGTAGGGAATACTTTCAACGGTACGCCCTACACAGCTTTGGACGTCAACCGTCAAATTCGATTTTGTCGGAAAAAAGAAGAATGAATTACAGATCGAGATCAGATTTCCATGTTCTTAAAGAAATGAAGGTCAATGGATAAAGCCAGACGATGCTGCTTAAAATATAAAAATAAATCTGTAAGAAAATAGACCATAGTATCAAGTTTATACTCGACCATCACGATGACGCAATTCCCATAAATTTTCTTTTGGTTTGGATACGATAAAAGCAAAATTGATTCCTGAAAATGACAAATCAGAGAGATTGTTAGGTCTTTATTGCATATGCCGAAAAAATGTTACGCGGCGTCAAGAAGCATCTTTCGATATTTCTCATGACAATCCCCGTTTAAATACACGAGCGGGACTAAAATCTGAACGAGGGATGACTTGGAAACTGCCGTAGCGGAGACGCGATGCACCGGGGAAAGGCCAAGAAACACAGACCCTAAAGTTTCAAAATGATCAAAATATGAACTTGAATCGTGTGCCAAATAATAAATGTCTAACAAGTATTCTCTACAGCATTTTATTCCAACAACATTTTTCGAAATATTTACAACACCCTTGCTATGGCACTGCGTGCAATTGTATGCGAACAAAAAATAAACGTTCCAAATTTTACAAATGTCATTGGTTGCTGCTCAACTATTCTACATGCTCAACGCCGCTTTTACAGTCACAGCTGACACTAGACTTTGTATACAAAACAATTTAGTTTCCTATTTAACCTACTAATGATAAAAATACCAGAATGACCCAAATCAGAAACTCAAAATAATTAAGCTGATAAAACCTACTTCATGGCGATATCAAATTCATTGAAATATCCTCTCGCCAAATTTCTATGACAATGAAATATTAACCGCAGTAACCGTGGGGAGGCAGTTCAAAGAATAACAAATATAATCATAATTATGGCTATTTCGAACTTGCAAATACTGCAGCTCTCTTTCAATAATCTCTTAAGGAACGTTTAACTATAGTCGTCATCGACACAAGCCCTAATGTTGACACGACATCGAAATTGGCGGATTCCTGTATTATCTCGAAAAACATACAAATAAATCGACTGGGATCCAATCCTTCGGCATACAAAGCAAACAATCGTAGCTGATGCGCTAATTTATCCGTCTTTCCTGTCTGTCCGCCATTGGTCGTTTTTGTAGCTAAACCGCTGAAACTCAACAGGCGACCTTCGGTCGAAGCATAGCACTAAAGAAGCTTTTGAGGACCGTTAGAATATAATTCTAATTAATTGAGCAGAAATAAATAATTGTGTGAGGAAACTTTTGGCTCTATATTCTCCGTTTAGTCCATATCTTATTCCAATCAACACATCGCTTCATTAGCGAGACTTGGCTATTAAATAAAAGCAGTCTCTTCAATAGTACTCTTCCGCATAGTGAGTTCGAAGACTAAACGGACCAACCACAAAATCAGAGGGCGGAATTTTCTCTGATTGCATTTTATATTAAAATAAGAAATAACTGAGGATTCGTGAAAAAACACGTCAAACAGAAACCGAACACCAACATTTTCTGATGTTATTTCGATTACGTGCATTTAATGCAGGCATGTCAAACTCGAAGAGGCGTCCGAAACGTATTAAAACGATGGATGTTAGAGAAGGCCGCAGTTGTTTAATGAGCTATAATGATAGGCTTTAGCTATAAGATTTGCATGCCTGTTTTGCAATTGAAGACAATAATTTAGAAAATGCGGTCTATTGTAATTCGTTAACTATGAAAATAATAGTCTCCTTGACGTTAAAAGTATGTATATGAAATCCCACAGAATTCACTTGAGACAAAAATTAGCTATCGGGCCGCAGTAATGCACAAAAAGGGCTGCATGCGGCCCGCCAGTTTGACATACCTGATTTAATGCACAGTGGCGAATGTCCCACGACTTAAAGTCATAACTTCAGGAGATGATTCTAGAGGTCGTTTTGAATGAAAAATGTTATATCAACATGTGTCCGATTCGCAATGGTTATTGAATTATGGGTATTTGATTTGTAGCACACTTGAAGGCGTTTGTTATCGGGAAAAAAATCTTATTTGAAAACTTTGTATTACATTGAACAGTACATTAAACAAATTAAAAGGATTTAATTGTACAGTTTATGTAGTTTAATGCTACATTAATTGTTCAAAATTTCCACCATTTTCTTGAAGGCACAGTTTGGCTAATTTGAGTACGGAACGAGTAACCTTACTTAGAACAGCAGCGTTGTTAATGTGACTTGCAGTATCTAAAATCCACTGAAGTAGTTCATCTCTTGTGTTTACTTTCCATTCATACACAATCGTTTTCATGTGGCCTCATACATGGTAATCTAGTGGAATTAGATCGGGTGGACGCGGAGGCCAATTTTGCGTACCGCCGCGGCCGATACATCGGTCAGGATACTGATCATTCAGCCACCGCATAACTTTCCCACTGAAATGTGGAGGTGCTCCGTCATGCTGGCAGAACATTTGCACTCGTTTTCGCAGAGGAACATCTTCTAATAAAATCGACAGTTCATTTTGTAAAAAATCAGCGTAAATGTCTCCAGTCAGACGTTGCGGGAAGATGCATGGTCTAACTACGATAAGTGATTCGGTGAACTCTAATAAACACACATCGAGTTGGGATTCATCGTTCGGGAAATCGCTGCCGATATACTTGAACAGCAGCATTGGCGTTTCCGTTGCAAAATCCGTACACAAAGTGAATATCCGCGTACTCTTCATTCGAAAACGTAAACAGCACGTTTACTTCTGACATGTCTGACTTGCACCGATTAATAGCCCACGCACTGTTCGTGCACTAACTTACATTAAAACGTCTGCGCGGGGTCATTACAATGTAATACAATCTGTTTTACAATACAAACTTTCTCCCGATAACTTCAAGTGTGCCATAAATCAACTCCCCATAATTCAGTAACCATTGCGAATCGGACACATGTTGATATAACATTTTTCACATAAAATGACCTCCCGAAGTTATGACTTTAAGTCGTGGGACACTCTGTATACTCTCAAAGAGAAATATAAGAAAATAAGGGCACCGAAAAGGAAATAGTAATTTAAATACATCTGCACCACATATAAGAATGCTGACGGTGCCCCCTCCCCATCTTCACCCTCCATCTCTCTGGCCGCGCCCACTCCCCCTCCCCCCATTCCCCCCTCTCTCTCTCCCTCCCTCCATCTCTCCCTCCCTCCATCTCTACCTCCCTCCATCTCTCCCTCTCCCACCCTAGCCGCACGAGCCAGCTGATCTGTCCTGGATTCCCGAGCGCCAATCGTTGAAAACGCAGGCGAGGCGCCAGGCGCAAAAAATAAACCACGATAAAGCCTCCGACCTATCCCGAATGACTCTCATTTCGAAGGTATTTTAAAGAGCTTCCCGGTCACTTAGCAACAGATGAAAGAAGAAATAATTTGCCGCAAATACTCCTCTGTGTGTCGCTGTCGTATTAAACAGAAACTATAATTACGCGTGCTAAAAAATTCGATCTAAATCAGTAATAAAACTCGACAAGAATGCAAATTCTAAATAAGTCTTACTCCCGCGGTTGCTTCGCCATCATTGCGCCCGACACAGCCGCTAGAAAACCCCAGTAGTTTAACGTATTAAATTTACAACGTATGAGGCAAAATTAAAAGTTACTAAGAGAACGATATGCGCCAATGTGTATTTTCATTTCAAATTTTCTGCCAACAGTTTTTTCATGGATTCTGCGTCGCATTAAATTTCGATGCTATCGAAACCCAAGGCCGTTGACTGAGAAATAAACAAACTGCTGCAATGCCTTCCAATCGGCGGTCGGATGAAAGACGAGCGACCAAGTTCATATCACGATTTGATAACCAAGAAAAATAAGTATTTCTATTAAAATGCACATAAACAAAAACCTTCGCGGCAAAGCAATAATTAATTTAGCCTCGGGATGTCTCATTCGTTCGTAGAATCAAAGCAAGACAAATAAAGATTAAGAGAAGGGAAAAACGTCAAAATCAGTATTGTTATGTTTCAGAAACAAAGAAAGAGCATTACGGGATTACGGCGAATTCAAAATACACTTGGTGAAAGAGTACACAGCGCCTCAACGTCTGCTGTTTTGATATTTCGCTGCAGTTCGATAACGAGCGACTGCGCATGCTCGGCCGTCGAAGCTTCAGAATAAAAAAACTCCGCCTAGCAACGCACAACAACAACGTCTCGGTTCCTTATGTAGGCGTGATTATCATAAATATTTATAAAAAATGGCTGAAATAGAAAATACATATATATTTATTTGCTTTTAATTTGAACAGAAAAATAGGTTCGATCGCCAATCATACACAAAAATAAAAAGTTTAAAACAGCGTAAAGGTAATTTAGACCTAAGCAGATTCATTTTATGGACAATAAAATAAGAAACAAAACAGTGCCCCTGGCGAAAATGAATCAATTGGACACATCAGCCAGATTAACTGCGCCCATAAAACTTATGTGGAGTCAACAATGTTACATTGTCTGGGACATTACTATTAGCGAAATGCTATTGGAGGTTTAATGATACAGCATTAAATTTAAGGCAGGTATTTTCAGTATAAAAGTTAATCCAAGGACCCTATCGGACAAAGTATTTACTAAGGACTACGCTTTTAAATGGCATTCCATACAGATACATAAACTTTGGCATGTCACTAAGGCTATCTGATACATCTACATCTACAGTTTACCCTGCAAGCCACCGCAAGGGTGTGTGGCAGGGGGTGTATTAACACCAAGGGGAAAACTCCAAAATTAGGCCTTGGTTTACGCCCCTACGCGAGGTTACTTTTGATCGCAAGTTTTATTCTGCTCAGCTATCGTTCTAGGGAAAAATGAGCCTTTGTATCTCTCTGTCCTACAGGCTATCTCTCTATTTTACGAGGATGGTCCATTCTGCCGATATAGGTGGGAGTTCTTATTATTTCTTTGACGTCGCTGGAGAAAGTATATGAGTAGCATAAATCACGGTAGAGTCTTCGTTAAGAGTAGGCTAATGCCGGCACCAGGTTTCCCTCCTCCCTTGTGATTGTGTCCGGTGTGGAAGGAGTTATGGCTAAAATAATCCAAGAGGTTGATTAACCAACAATACACACGCACGTCAAGGTAGAGGTTATTCTTTCCTGAGAGAACTGCCGAAAACAAGCGACGGAAATTATTAATAAGCCGAAGGCAAATAGGAAACCAGGCTGCTCACATTAATATTCTGTAAGCGGCTAATTATAGGCGATACACTGTTATGAATTCTACCTATAGGTACAGTACTCAAAAGTTTAATAAAAAATACAGCAAATAATAAAACCAATTTTTTTAGGTGTTAAATCATTAAAATTTATATAAAAAATAAGCGCTTCCTCTTAAAACAGGCCTGTCCAACTCATAGCGAGGCGGGTTAAATTGCAAGTAGTAACAGAAAGGAGTCATTGCAATCTACTCCCGATCTCCTGTCTAATTGTAGTCTCAGTCTATGTTCTAAAGCCTCACGGCCTAACAGGCAACTTTGCAGTGCTTACAACGTGACCAAACTGTTCGCTCTTTTATTTTCCGTCCGCGTGTAGCATCAGTGTGCGTAGGCAAATGCCTTGTTCACCATCCAGGACCGACCCCACCGGAAGTACATAAACATCATGGAGCCCATACAATGGGATGCTTTTTCTGATTTGTGGCCCTTAAGGTTAGGAACAAAAGATTTCGCAGCCGGTGCAGTCGTCTTCCAATTGTGCGCGAAAGGTAGAGTAACTAAACGTCCCAACTTTTTTATCCCGTCCTTGAAAAAATCATGATTTATGTCCCAAATTTTTATTTAAACCGCTCTGGAACACCAATCTACCCGATGTCTACATCTATATATTTAAGGCTGGGACATCAATAAATGCACCATAAATACGTCACCGCAATATGTCCCTCCTTATAATGTAAGTACATATTTGAAAATGTCCCTCTTAAGCTTCCTGAAAAGTTGGTCATCTTAGCCTTCAGGAATCACGGAAATACCATAAATTTCCTAAGCTTTTACAAAGCTATTTTTACTGAAAATCTGAATTTGAGATTATTGTAAGGCTTAAGAAAATCTAAAGCTGAGTAACTGAAACGTTCTCTGTGCGCGAGACAAGTTTTTAGTTATGTCAGCAAACAAATCTAATAAGTGATTCATTCAAGGGGATGCTTTTGAAAGAGGAAAAAAAAGTAGCATCACTCAAAGATGCATCGCAAAAAAGGGAAAGAGCAGGAAAAGCGTATCTTACCGGAGATTTTGCGAGTCCTTCAGCAGATCGCCAGAGCAGTGTGGCGCCACAGAGGTCGATCAAAGTGCCGTCCATAAGTATGTTAGTTTCTCCTTCCACCTAAGAAACAGGAAAGAAAGAAAAATGTACGTTTATCATGCGAAAAAATCTGTTAAAACCAGGGCATCGAACCGGAACCGAACTGAAAACCGAAACCGCGAAATATCGTTATTTTCGCTGGAGCGAAACCAAACCCGAACAGAAAAAAAATATTTTACTGAACCGAAACCGAAAACCGTTATTTATTTCGTTCCATTTTTTTGGTTCGCATAAAAAGTTGGAGCGAAAGAAAGGTTTCTCCTTTTGCTTTATATGAAACTTTTTTGAAAGCCGAATAAGGCAAGGGCTAATGGTTTTCTTGAGAATACATGCTCCTAAGCCTTTGGAGAGATCTTTGTGATGATATCCGTCGGTTCAATGGCGGGATTTTTCCTGGGCGTCTCAATACATAGAGAGAGGGTCAAGGATACATCCTGCTAAGGAATTCCCAGAACACGAGGCTAGTGAAAAGGAACTTAGTGGTACTTTGAAGACAGCCGCTAATCATCTTGGTACCCTCCTCCTGAGCCTACCCTGTGAACTGTTCCGGGTAAAAATGTTTCAAAATTCTTAATTTGGATTATACTTCAAGTTGGAGTCCACATAAATTTTCATCCCTCCTCCACATGAATTATATTATTATATTCTGGTAGTCTTTCTTTAAAACTTGTCCAGGAAGGATCGCTCGGCAGTCGTGCTTTGGAGGTTTTCTTACTACTGTTAAATGTTGTGTACATATTTGTAGTCTTAAGAAATTTATGTAATTATATACTGTATGGTACTTATTTGTAATATTAACGTATAAATTATTGTATTTAAAAATAGCTATGTAGCTCTTCTTTGAACAACTCTCTATGAATTATATTCTACAATGAAATATGAATCAATATTATAATTATTACCTGTTCAAGTCCGTGCATGAGTATGTACTGTTGGAGTAAATTGATTATGATAATGAGAGTATCTGTTTATTTTGAAATCTGGAATATTAGAAATTTAAATCAAATAAATGTTGACTTATGGAAGAATAATAACGGTTTTTCATAAAATTAAAGACTAAAAAATAAATAACAATTTTAATAGCTTTTATACGCGCTAAAAAGGAAAAAAATTTAAATTCCTATAGAACAGTATTAGACGAAGTCGTACAAAAGGAGCCGTTTACAAATTGAACAAGATGGAAAAGTATACTCCATAAATGGAATAGACAGGAATTTCAAAGGTGTTCTTAACGGGGAATACGTATGAAACGGTATCGAAAGATTAGGCGATTCTCGAATTTTTATCTCCGAAACCATAAGTTGTAATTATATGGTCTCCGGGACTATCTTGTAGTAAATGTTGTTCTCTATCCGAATAATATTTTTAAACTATACCTCTTATGTTAGATCATATAAGGGCGTGGGAAAGAAAAACATGGATTTTTAATTGTTGATTGCCGAGAAAACCGTCTTAGATATCGATGTAAACAAAATATGCGATGAGACAAATTTGTTTTCCGCTCGTATATTTTTACGGGGAAAGTATTGTTTACGCGGAAAAAATCGATTTAGAGATTTCAACGGAAATAAATGTTTTGAGGTCCCAAGAACACATTTTGACTCATTTCTCGACGATGTTTGTGGGTGTGTCCATGTGTCTGTGACCAGAAGTTTGTGGGTGCTCTAACTCAAAAACTAATCAAACAGATCAACGCGAAATTTTATATTTGACATTTTGATCGAAGGGACAGGAGCTGATTAGTTTATGATTAAAATTGGTCAACCGGAAGTGGGTGTTCACTCTTGTCACTTATACGTTTCTTTCACATATTTGCCTTAACACTTCATCAATGTAAAGCATTATTGGAATAAAAGTTGTAGGAAATTCGATTTTCTACAACTTTCGTTTGAAAGATTTTCCCGCGAGTAAGATTTTTCGCGGACAGCGTTAACACGAGGCTAAAATTCGCCGTGGATAGTGCACCGCGCTAAATCGGAAAACCCGTCGTGCACCGCGACCGCCCAGTAGAAGTATAAAAGGATTCCTGAAGTGTAAGTGGATTAAGAAACGACAAAGATCGCGCGGAAGCCATGGAAACACGGGACGCTAATTAACACGCGTCCCCTTCCCCCACCACATTCATTTAAAATGAAGAAAGCACGACACATGCTTGTGAAGATAAACTTTCTTCGGAGACGGCGCGGGTGCAGTCGGAATGGCTGTCTCGCTAGACATACCTCTCATCGCAGATGCAATACCTTGGAGACGACCTAATTTCATTTGTGAACTGCGGAATCACCAGCGTTGCGTGTGATTGTGAAGCAGATAGATGGCGTACGCGATAAACGCCGCTTCCCTCTGGCCCGCCATTATCGACACGTGAACATCCCGATCATAGTGTTATTAATTCTCTTTATAGCAAGAAAATTTATATTCAATTAATTACATTAAGTATATGATACCAAAATCATACTATATTAATAAGGCGCTAATCTCTATATAGTTATATGCAAACATCCTTGATCCTTGACTACTGGGATGTTTATAAACAACTGTCTTAGTTTGAACTTAAGATATAAAAAATCTGATGTGGCCACCACATGACTTTCTCCATATCGCATGGCGTTATATAATAAAACGTACAGTACTTTGGTAATTGAAATGCATTTGAGATAAATGTGCTAAAGCCAGCGGCTCTTAACCCGGGATCCGCGAACCTCCGGGGATCCCCAGCAGTAGTCCAGGAGGTCCCCGGAGCAAAAAGAAATTTGCACGAAAGGAAATTAGGAGTTGGTGTAGTGGTTAGGACGCTGGCTGCTACTCGCCTGCTGCCTGAAAAGGCAGCGGGCACGAATCCTGCGAAAGTAGGATATTTTTCCAAGGTCGCCCGGCCCCGTTTGTGTGGTTTGAGGAGACCGCGCAAATTCAGCGTTCCGTCCTTCGAAAGAGACGTTAAGCCGTTGGCCCCCTTGGTTTTCTTCGTTAAGAGTAGGCTAATGCCGGCACCGGGTTTATCTTCTCCCTTGATATCCAAGCTATTCATTGCATTGCGCGTAAGCAAGAGGTGAATCAGCTGGGAACATACATTAGTATGTGAACTTTGAAAACGCATGAAAGAGGACCTCAGATTGCTTAAGTTTAAGAAACGCTGTACTAAACGACATGATATGAAGAATTAACGATTCCCAAGGGCGCTTCTATTTTCGCTCTAACAGCTTTTTCCGCCTCCCATCGTATGCGACCAAATCAACGGCACGCGCTATTCCTTCGTCAAACAACTTGCGCTACTAGAGCGTTTCTTTTTAATTTCTCCATACGTAGTATAGGGGAAGGTATTATTTTCATGAAAAGATAGATTTCGAGATTTCAACGGAAATACACGTTTTTAAGTCCCCTGAACACGTTTTGACCATTTTGTCGATGATGTCTGTGTGTGTGAGTTTTTTTGTGGGTGTTCTAACTCAAAAACTATTAATCAGGTCAACGCAAAATTTTATATTTAACATTTTTATGAATGTTACAAGAACTGATTAGTTTTTGGTAAAAATAGGTCAACCGGAAGTGGGTTTTTACTCTTGTCAGTTGTTTTTAATATGTTTGCTTTAATATTAGATATGTAAAATGTACTGGAATAAATCTTGGAGGAAATTAAATATTCTACAACCTTTGTTTGAAACATTTTCCCATATAATGCGTTGTTTAAGAGATATATTAAAAACTAAATCTTTTAGCTGCCACCACCACACCACCTATAGGCGTCTTTGGTAAACAATTTACGCTTAGTTACGTCTTAGTAACGCTCTTCTTTATTTTCTTAATTGTTGAAGCTTTCTGGCTATATCCAATATCAGAAGTCTATGGCTTGAGCTTATTTCTGTTCTTTGTCAAGTCATTAAAAATTTCTCACAGTTCATTAAAATATTTATTATCAATTAACCTACTTGAAAATTTTAGAACTATTACAAGTATGGAGAAAGTCATGTTGTGGTCACATCAGTTTTTTTCATATATATGTATGTGTTGTTGGGACTTTGAATCTGCAGAATATTATGTGGCTTCTTTATGTTCGCTCGAGATACGAGTATATCCACAACCACGGTATAAATAACGTCGGCATTTCGTATTATATGCGAGGTCGTTCACTCTGGCCGGGTGGAGGGTCTTCTCCGTGAAAAGAACGTGACAGAAACTAAAGAATTTGTAGGGAACATCCTCATTCGGGATTTTTGCCTGCGAGAGGATATAACAACCATAAACCTAAAAATCTGATGTGGCCACCACATGACTTTCTCCATATCTGTAATATTTCTAAAAATTCCAAATAGGTTACATAATAATAAATATTTTAAGAAACTGCGAGATAATTTCAGACTTTACAAAGAACAGAAATAAACTCAAACCATAGCCTTCTAATATTGGATATAGCCACAAAGATCCAACAATTAAGATAAGAAAAAGGAGTGTTACTAAGACGTAACTAAGTATCAATTGTTAACAATAGTCGTCGGTAGGTGGCGTGGTGGTGGCAGCTAAAAATATAAGATATCTCTTAAACAATGCATTATATGGAAAAATGTTTCAAACAAAGGTTGTAGAAAATTAATTTCCTACATCTTGTATTCAGATACATTTTTACACATCAAATATTAAAGCAAATATTTCAAAATAACAGATGTGACTAGAGTAAACACCCACTTCCGGTTGACCGATTTTTACCAAAACCTAATCAGTTCTTCTGACATTTATAAAAATGTTAAATATAAAATTTCGCGTTGACCTGATTAATAGTTTTTGAGTTAGAGCACCTACAAAAAGCTATCACAGACATCATCGAGAAAATGGTCAAAACGTGTTCAGGGGAGCTCAAAACGTGTATTTCCGTTGAAATCTCGAAGTCGATTTTTTTCATGAAAACAATACTTTCTCCTATACTACGTATATGGAGAAAGTAAAAATGAAGACGACAAAAAAGCCTGCTGTCCAATAAAGTACCGGTTTCACTGTATTTCAGGCAAAGTCGGCGATGTTACGGAGGAACAAATAAAAAAGATTCCAATAAGCGGTATCGAATGCTCTGCGGTGATGAGTTATATACTAATTTTCAAAGCGCTGCGGATAATATTTTGCAAATATGAATGTTGCAAGTTTATAAAAGCCAAATAATTAGTATTTTTATTTATAAGCAGTTGTAAAATTGTTATGTCGACGCATATGGAAATAAAAATTGGTGATAAAAAGACATCAATTTATTCCGAAAACAATTCTGTTTACCTGTAACAGAAAAACCATTCAAGGAATAGTTATGTTTGAATGACCGAAAATTGCCTAATATTCACGTAAAAATTTATTAGCGGTTATAGTTTGAATGTGATTTACGTAGAGCACACTATAACGATCTAAAAGAGAGACTTTTCTTATTTGTATACGTAAACTTTTTGTGCCCGACTGGAAGATGTGAATATGGAATATCTAATCAAAAGAGCTAATTAATGCCACTAAAGAAACAGTAAATTTAATTTAGTACCGAGACAATCCTCTCACAAATTATCACCTCTTCATATCACCAACAAACCAAACTAGACTGCAAATCTATTCCGATTCCTTTCGATCGCAACTTGTTTGAGAAAAAGAAACGTTATTTCTCCAAATCTCTCAAGACAACAAGAGAGAGGGGGGAAAGGGCTACCGCTCCCGAACAATGTGCACCCGATTAGGGTGTCCTCCAGACAGCAATCTGCAGGTGCCTGGCCGGCTGGGGAAATAAACTATGCCCGTCCGGATCACGACGCATGGAGGGGGTCGGATAAAAAAAAAGGACCAACCAAGACCTTTCCGAAAGCGCTTCAAACACGCGCAGAATCGAGAGCGATTCGATTATTTGGATTAATTTTGTGTCCGAATCGTAACACATTCAAGAAATAACCAACATCGTGTCGAACGACATCGAAATATACTTCTGGAAAAATACACTCACGCCGGCCCGCAAATAATCACGTAATGGAAGCATAACAAGATGGAAAAGTATAGTCCATAAATGGAATACACAGATTTCAAAGGCGTTTTTTATGGAAAATATGCATGAAACGGTCTCGAAAGATTGGGCGATTCTCGACACTTATCTCCGAAACTATAACTTAAAATAATGTGATCTCGCGGACTTTCTTGTGGTAAATGTTATTATCTATACGAATAAAGTATTTAATCGATACCCTACATATGAGCTAGGGATAGAAAAATATGGATTTTTAATTGTTGTTTGTCGAGAGAACCGTGTTAGCAATCGATGTAAACAAAATATGGCATGTTTTTCTCGGGATTTTCTCGAATTTTTATCTCCAAAATTATAACTCGTAATTATGTGGTCCCGTGGACTGTTTTGAGGCATATGATGTCCTCTATCCGAGTAAATGTTTTAATCTATCCCTTACAGATCATCTAAGAGCTAAGGAGAGAAATTTATTGTATTTGTCACTTGACGGACGCAATTTAATGAGATACGAGTATAAGTTTATTCGAGTATTTATGTAAAGTGGAAGTTCTAATTGACGGATGCACTTCAAAATCACAATTGGGCGATAAATTTCAATAAGGATCACTCCTACTTAATTTAATAAAAATCCGTCCAGCGGTTTAGGAGATGAAAGTTATGGCAGACGGACGAAACGTGCCCATAAGGCGTTCTGCTACTACCGCTTCGCTGGTAAAGAACGCTTAAAAACGAATATTAAACCTAATCATATGGTCAGAAGAAGAAGAGCAAATTATTAATTTTCTATCGAAGACGAGATTTTGATTTCAAGCTAGACAAAACGCGATGAGATGCCCGAAGCGAAGGCGCATCAAAACTTAAGACTTTCGAGGGTCTACCTAAATTACCGATGCCATCGAGAATGGAACGCTTCCCTGAGAACTTTATTACATAATCTGTGACTCCGACCGTGATATCATCACGCAAATAATTTTTCCTTTGATGAATGCGATTAATTTGCAATTAACGTGGTCAACAATCGCTCTTCGCTCGTGAATTTTCATCGCGGATGCGAATTCTTCGGAAGCACCGCAATTTTAGCTGCTCCATTCGCCTTTAATTTGTAAACACGAGTGCCCGCGATACACGAAAAATCATCGTGGTGTGCGGTTACTCTTAAGTTCGTTTTCCGCGTGACTCTTAGGTCGTGAAATGCTTACTTTACCACCGGAATCCAAACTAACAATTCTGCGTCAAATATTTTCAAGGAACTTTGGAGAAAACATTAATTATCGAACATTTTTTCTCAAGAAATCCATGATTAGATCTGAAATTTGGTAATGAACAAAAAGAGATTTAAGAACTGTTGAAAATATTAGAGACGACGAGTCCATTAAAAAATACTGAAATCGATGCCGAAAAATCACAAGTATTTAATTGTAATATCGGACGAGTATCAAGTTAAAAATAAACAATTACGCATCGTAATTCGCAAGGCCGAAAAATAATCACATACTTTCTGTAAAAGGGGCCACAAATAATCGAAGAGCAGCTATTTGAAACAGTCGAGATACAAAACCGAAACCGAATCTTTGTCTCCATACTTGCAATAAGTTGTCTTTTTTAGGCTACTTTCCAGAATGGAAATAGGTTATAGTTTCTTCTTTGTGTTTGTACGTCCCCCTATTAACTTTTGAACCAATTCATGACACTTGGTGGAAACCTCTTGCTACTGAGGCCGAGCTCCCGAGGATAGGTTTTGTTACGAAAATTGCAAGTCTCGGGTTCGATTCAAGGAACTATCCTTCCCATTTGATTTACATGGGAAATCTGAAATCCAACGTGCAGGGTAATTTTCTGTTGCACATTAAAATAACTTAGAATTGTAATATTGGAGCAAGTACTGTACTGTTCTCTGAGGAAATGAATGGGTATTCTAATTTATATCGTAGAATGTTGTTTATCGATCGTATTTCTTCGAATTTCGCGCAAATATCGGCCTGTCTGCAGTTTTTATCACTCATTATGACAGTGTTGCCATTGCAACGACTATTGCTGGTCTCGGATTGAGTAATACCTTTACATTTTAGATTAGTCATTGAAAGTTTTAATAATATTGATAGCTAACGGGTGAGAGACATTTAATACAGACACCAATTATGTGCTAATCAACTTGTAAAAAATATTATAATTGGTAAAAGACTGGAACATACAAACCTCCGATTCTAAAAAGTAATTAAGTAAAAGAGAGCGAGCTACACTGGCAAATATATAAAATGTAAGCGAAAGAAATTCACTTGAGAGCGTGCCACTGGTCTTGGTTTCAGTTGCCCTCTCTCAAGTCCCCCTTCCCCCCGTTTTTTAACCCCTGATGATGGTTACTTTGTAGCCGAAATACGTATTGGATTTTTATCCGGTTTTTATCCGGGTTCCACTGTTTTTATCCGGCCTTTTAACCGGGTTTTATCAGTTTGACTGGCTTTGGAGAATTTCCTTCGCTTACATTCTAAAAAGTAATGACTTGGCATTTATTTATTTTGAAATAATTACGTGGAAAGCGAGCATCATAAGTTCCGTTTGGATCATCTTGTTTTCCCTTTAGCACGGAAGGCGCCGAACGGTTATACTCGTTTCAAGTGGGGATAGAGAAAGGGAATAATCCCCTTAAGAGCGGCGAGAGACGTACGCAGCAATCAAGGCGCTCTCTCTCTCTCTCTCACATCCACTCCTCCCCACCCTCTGCCATCGATCCGCACCCTCCGCGGACGAAAGAGAACCACTGCGATCCCAAACCTCCTTCCGCTGTGCCAACAGTACGCAGACACGCCACCCGCACCTCGGACCAAATGCTATAACACGCCGGCGAGACGAGTCGCAGACAATGGAAAGAAAGGGAGGGAGATTGCAGGAAGGAAAGGAGTGAGGAGGGGGTGGAGGAGAAGGGGGGGGAGCCTCCCTTCCAGGGACGCCGTCCTTCCTTCGTTCCCATTTCGCGAAAGAGGGGTAGTAATTAAAAAGCACCCGAGGCTTCCCTTCCTGCTATCCCCTTCCTCACTTGTGATGGCGGACGAAGAAACTGCGTGCATGGAGACCGACTTCTGTCCCTCCGCATTTCCCCTGGCAGCCACTCAAGAGAGGAGACGCTGGAGGGATGGCCGCGCGTAGGGAATGCAATACTGGTATACCGAATACCGGTATCCCGGAATACCGGCCAATTTTTCAATACTGTAATAGCGTTCTATTTGTTACCGGTATTTCGGTATTAAAGGATATAAAATTTTGCAACGAATTACCAGTATATACAATTCACTATCGCTATAAAATATGACCGAATGCGCATACGAACACACTAATAATGTGAAAATCGAAAACAGAGTTCAACAACGACGATCCAATTAAAAAGATAACATTTGTCTATGTTTACATTACTGCTACACGTTTTAATTCTGTTCTTGAGATTGGTTCATTTCTTTTTTGTTAGCCCGTGCAAGTGCTTCGTCGGGATTAAAATTGTGCGATACGTATTTGAAAAGCCAAGATAAATATGAAGTTCTTTTCATAATGATATTAAAATATAAATTATATGTGCTGTTATCATTTCAAACAAACTAGCCTAGCCATCTCATCTCTCGGGACGGCCAAGGTTGCCAGACGTTCCGATATGTGCGAGATTGTCCCTTACGTTAGCACAATGTCCCGTAATGATAATCGAATATCCTCCAAGAGCATAGACTGGAGAATTTCGGCTTCTAAAAATCTCTGTGGAATTTAGAGACGATAAACTTGATAAACTTAAACATTGCATTCAAAAAGCTCTGATTGATCGGAATTCACATATTACTTTCACAGAAGTTGAAATGCAGCTCATCTCGTCTATAATTTCTATTCTTCTTCCTGTAAAGCTAGCAGTTGAAGCTTTGTGCCGTGAAAATGCCAACCTGCTTACTGCTGATGCAGCCTTGTCCTTCATGATGAACAATTTGGGTAATGGACCTTTGAGCATGGATATAAAACTGGCGTTAGAGACTCGAATTGAACAAAGGCGCACTAATTTATCTGGTGTTCTTCATTGTCTTCACGATGCAAATCAGATTACTGACGAAAAAGATGCATATTTTTCATTTACACCACAGCAAAAATTTTAATGCCAAACGAATAGAAGGTCTTGTACGTTTAACGTTTAGTAGATGCAAATACTTTTTCCCATTCAGAATTTGGTAACATTAATGCAATAGATATAAGTATTGGTAATGAAGCAACTGCGTCTTCTGTAAAAGTTCCCAAAACAATGCAAGACAGGTTACAAACGGCTATAAATGATAAGATGAAAATTAGATCTAAGAAGACATTGAAAAATAGCAGTTCCAGAGATATCAGCAAACTTGTTAAAAAGGAAATGTCCATCTTTGAGGAAGAGGGTGGTCGAGGGGTCAATTTAAAATTAGTGTGCGAATACCTTCTCATCATTCCACCAACGAGCGTGGAATCTGAAAGAGCCTTTTCTTCATCTGGGCAAATATGCACGAAAATTCGTTCACGTCTTACAATTAGTGATGAATGCATTGATGGTTTTTTTATTGCGTGCTCACTTTAATTCAATCAAAACAAATAAAAATTAAATAGTTTTTTCTTTGATTTAAGTTGAAACTTAAATTTTACTGTTCGTTTTTGAACCAATAACATGTTTTCCAGCATATATTCCATGCAATTACAATAAATAATAATTGAAGTATGCTTTGAATAAGTCTTGTGTTTCTTTTACGTGATTATTCCTGATTTTCTTTGATTTTTTAATGCCGGCATTAATACCGGTATTGACAGAAATCAAAACCGAAATACCGGAATTGATTTCTGCGACCGGTATTGCATTCCCTAGCCGCGCGTATACTCGTCGACCGACAACGCGCTCGCCGCGACTCTATTGCCATCTTTGAGTGGATGCATGGTTTTATTCCAGGTAAACTGTCATTTACGCACGATAGCGGAATCCCGGTCTCAAAGTAATCCGACTTTTGGTTCGTCTCTAATGGAGATAAACTACACGAATTTTAATTTCGTCAATTATGTTAGCAGCAAAGATAGACAAGTTCAACTGGACCTCGAATAAAGATGATTATACGGGCGTTGATTTTACAAAGAGTATGGCACGTTTCGAACCTGGACAGCATCGTGCTAATTTTAGGCTGAAAAGTACAAGAGCCAACACGCGAGTATTTAGTAAGATAGAATAATATACTCAATAAATGGAATACACAGAGATTTCAAAGGCGTTCTTAATGGGAAATACGTGCAAAAGTTGTAATTATGTGATCTCGAGAACTGTTTTGCGGCAAAAGTTGTCCTCGATCCAAATAATTGTATCAATATATAACATACAGATCATATAAGAGCTTGGGAGAGAAATGTATGGATTTTTTATTATTGCTTGCCGAGAGAACCGTCTTATCGATCGTTGTAAACAAAATATGCGATGTTCTGCGCGGGATTTTCTCGAATTTTCATCTCCGAAATTAGAATTCGTAATTATGTGGTCTCGCGGACTTCTTTGTGGTAAATTAAGTCCTCGATCCGAATAAATTTTTTAATTTATACTTTACGGATCATATACGAGATAGGGAGAGAAACTTATGGATTATAATTGTCGCTTAACGGATGCCATTTAACGAGATACGAGTAAAGGTTTATTAAATTATTTATATAAAGTGGAAGTTCTAATTGACGGATGCAGTTAAAAATCACAATTGGGGGATAAATTTTTATAATGATCACTCCTACATAATGCCATTAAAATCCGTCAAACGGTTTAGGAGATGAAAGTTACGACAGACGGACGGCCAAGACGTGCATTCAGCTACTACCGCTTCGCTGGTAAAGAACGCCTAAAAACGATTGCAGCAAAACATCGATTATCCGACCCTCGTTTATCCGACTTTCGGTTTAACCGACGAAAAATAGATGAGCTGTCTAACCGGAAGTAGGTTCGCGCCAGGTGCGTAGCCAGGGGGAAGGCGAAGGGGGCGATAGCCCCCCTCCTCCCCCTCGGACCCCCGATGGTTGTCCGGAATTTGCTAAGTATTGTCTTCAGTGACTATTTGCGATGTGGTCCTTTTACGAAGAGGCGCTTCTGTGTTACACTGTTACAATGTGTTAACACTAGCCATCTATGCGACGTCATCGACTCCCGATCGGCACCGCTCGCCTTTGTCCCCCCCCTCCGCCAGCTCAAGTGCCAAGAAGCCACCCGACGTCCGTGCGCGTTGCAACCTGATTGACAGCGACGCCGCGTTTTGTTTACTGTTTGCATTTTTTAAAAATATTGTGGTGCGTGAGCCGCTTATGTGAACCTGAAGCAGATGTCTGAGGTCGGCAAATCGAAATGGTGAGTTAATGCTAAGTGCTTTTAATAAAACATCTATAAAGTCACGACGCTGTTGTTGATGCTAATGACGATCGGGTTCATTCGCTGTTCACGTCTTTAGACGCTATTCTCTAATTATTCTAGGACGCCCTTAGACACGTAAATGACAGGAAAATGCCCCTTTCGAATCAGAATAAACGAAAAGGAACAATAGAATCTTATTTTGGTCTCGCGAGCACCAACAAAAGGAGCACTGACACTGAAGCCTCATCCTCGTCTCTCGGTACAAATACCGACCAACTCGAAGCTTCTTCGGAAGAAATACACACTGCGAAACGTGAGTAAATATAAATAAAATTTTATTATATGAATAAACACGTCAAGAAGTGAGCTCAAAGCTGGATTTCGGTATAGTACGTGCTGATATGATTTGTTTCTCAACAAGCCAGACTTCAGTGTTACCACCAACACCAGCACCTGACACTTCAGGAGTGTCTCACGCTTGTGAGGCTGTGGCTGCGTCCTCCTCTGTTGTTGCTGGCGCTGGAAATGATATAGCTGACTTTGTAGGAAAACCGAAGCCAAGCGATTATTTATTGCATCAGCTTCTCACAACTGATCCGCCGGTGCCTGAAAGTCATATGATTCCATATTCCGTTCATTCTAAAAAGGGAAAAGATGAAAGGAGATACCTCAAGTCCTCCCATTTGACTGATGCACGGTATAAAGGAAATTGCTGGGGTAGAACTGGTGTTCCAATCTTCAGCAACCAAGGATTTCGCCACCTAGACCACCGTCTAACAATCTCATAGTATGGTATATATTCGAACGCTAGAACGCTCGCTAAATTTCATCGAGAATATCTCACAAATGCTTGCGAATCTTCTTGCTTTGGCATTTTTCAACACTAAGAGGGTGCTCATGCTCACAAAGTTTCAACCAAATTTCGCAAGGCTAGCTGAAAAATAAACTTATAACCCGGTGAAGGTTGCATTTCAATTATCGCGAGCAGCGAGAATGGGCGATGAGCATTATCAGACGTCATTATATGGGCTTTCAGTAGCTGCATGCGCGTTAGTTATTGCTAAGATGAGGCAAAGAGGAACAGCTAAAAATAAAAGATAGAAAAATGGAAGATGATGGACAAAGCCATGGATTCTTCGTCGTGATTAAGGGCACAGCATTCATGACTTGGTTCACTATGAATTGCGTGAAGAAGACACGGAAAGTTATAAAAACTACCTACGGATAGATTCATAAGCATTTGATAAACTTTTGGTACTAGTTAAGAATAAAATTAGCTCGCAAAGCACTACGGGAGAATATATCCGCAGAAAAAAGGTAATTAATTTGAATTTTTATGGATTATTAGTTAATATATGTACAATTGGTATTTATGTGATTATTATTTAAACAATTACATGCACTAGAAAAATATTTGTCGAATCTTTCTTTAATTTTCAGCTTATCAGTTACTCTAAGGTATTTTGCTACGGAGATTTTTCTAGTTTACGGTTCTCTTATAGAATCTCTACAAGCACAATTAGTGCTGTCATTCCTGAAGTATGTAAGGCAATTTATGAATTCTTGTCATTTTTAAATGACGGAAAATAGGACGGGCTCTATTCCATCATTTTTCACCGAAGCCATGCGTGCGCATGCGCACAACATGTTTGAAGTGTACACACCTTCATTTAAAATTACAGCTTTTACATCAGTTTTCGAGTAGAAGAAAAATTATGGGAAAAATGATAGTGTGTAACCGGCTTTAGTCTCAATCTCACCCCAATAAAGACGTTATAGAATTCAATTCTTTCACCTCTCCCCCCTTTCTCCCCTCTGCCATCCCCTCCTCCCTTTCACCACCTCCCCTCCCCCTTTCTCCTCTAATATCCTCCTCACCCCATCGGAATCAACACGAGATGCATCGTCTCCACTCACCATGTGACCTTTCTGCTGCGCCGACCTCGACTCCCTGAGCGTGAAAACGCCGCCTCCGACGGACACTTCCCTCCACACGCCCCACTCGGGCACGTTGTTTCTCCTCGGGGGCGGCGGGGGCGCCGGCTGCTGCTGCGCCGTCCTGGGCGGCGAAGACCCGCACTCCTCCATTTCCACGGGCTGGGTGCCCTTGAAGGCCTCCTCCATGTCCTCGGCCGAGGGCGGGGGCGGCGTTCCCTCTTCCGCCTCCGGGCAATCCGAGGAAGCGGCGGCGGCGACGTCGAGATCATCGGGGGCGGGCAGCAGGGGCGGCGGAGGCGTCGTGGGAGGGTCCGCACCGCTGAAGGCCCCGTGAGGGTGCATGATGAGGACGCCGTTCGTGGTGAGGCCGTCCATGCCGCGGCTGGACTGCCACTTGGTCGCCTTCTCCTGGGGGCGGAAGAGGGGGGCTGCGGGTTGGAGCGGGAAAGGGGGCAGGTCGATCTCGCGGAGGAGAGACCGCTCTCCCTTGGATCCACCAATGGGCGGCACGCGACACATTTTCGACATTATATCTGGCACATTACAGAAAAAGGTTGGCCACCTCTGATCTAGACGAAGGTTTTCATGAAAATGTTAGATCGATTTTCATCCTTCATATGTCTGTTCGATTGTAAATTAAGTGCAAATGTACTGAAAACCAGAGGTCAACAATACCAGTAACCCTAATAACTTTTTCTGAAAGTTTGAAAATTCGGAAAATAATTCGAATATAAACAAAATGTGAAAGAATTCGAATTAGATAGCGGCAAATGTTAAAAGCACAGTTCTGCATATCAGATTCCTGCTCATTATATATTAATCAAATGAAAAAACGAAAAGCCCGTGGAATCGAACTGGGGCCTTTGTTTTTCACGGCGAATAGTCAAAAACGTCATGTGGTGTCAATCCAATCAAAACTGAAAGAATCTTTAAAACTGATGCAGCCCTTCTCAAGTTATTAGGCGTAATCTGAAATATGAATGCAAGTGACGTCGTAATACGTGAGCAAAATTCAACATCGCGCAATTATTAATAGGTTACGTCAATTTATTCCCTTAATTTTCCCGTATGTATTTCACTTGCAACTCCCGAATAAGGACTCTCTACGTACATCCTGAGACCAAACAAATTTACAAGTGAATTTGCGCAGCGTGGTCGATTTGCGTCACGAGATTCGTTAAAAAATCAAACAAAATGGATGCGAAAAACCCGTCCTTAAAGAAATAACAAATCTCGCTTCCTTTAAAAGGAATTTCGCCCCGCTCTCGCACAACGACATACATAAATAATTCCTATCGGACGCCAAGGTGTTTGCCTTCCTCTCTCTCTCTCTCCTCCCCCTCAACCATCCATTCCGCCTCGCGCTAATGGGATAGGGAGGGAGAGGGAAAGAGAGAGATAAGAAGACACCGCCCTCGCACTTCCTCACACCTCTACCTTACTCTCTCCCCTCTTTGTCATTTCCGCGAATCCTCTATCAACAATAACAAAGACATCACAATCCACCGCGGCGCAAAAAGAGCTCGCATTGTTGCGAATACAGCAAAAACAAATAGTATGTACACGTAAAATAATATGTAATAGGGAGATGCCCGTTGAAATTCAACGGGAAAATTTTATAAGGGATAATAAAAAATGAACAAAAATATACCGTGACTTTCTCTGGATGGCAGGAAAACAAACTTTCGCTCTTTTAGGAGTTCGTTGTTTCAAGTATCGAATTCTTACGATTATTCGAAGTAATTTTAACATACGAATGATTAATGTTCTTCATTCAAATGTATTCCTTCTCGTAAATAACGCAACGAATGCTGTTTACATAGGCTGCTATGAAAATCATTTCCCTCTCCTTCCTCTCTCTCGTATTAAAAGCATTCAAAGCAAGCTTTCACTCATAAGGATTGAAATAACAAACGGGTTTCGAGGTCTAACGATGTACCTAATTGGTTGGCAAGGCAACATCCCGTTAAAATGGCGAGATTTTCCCAAAACATTGGAATTAAACGTTAAACACTTAGAACGGTAGGCGAAAAAAGACGAACAGAATAAGAAACTTAATAATTTCTTCTATAAAATGGTTTAAATCGTAGGTTAATCCTTTCCAATTTAGATCTCAAAAAGAACAAACGCCTTCACGTTGAAAAGCCGATTTTTTACGTGTTACTTGCAGTCGAATCCAGAACTATTTTAAAAAAGGAAATTAAACTTTTAACTGTCAATAAATTCTTTTAATTATCACCATGTTATATATTTCTCGCAGCAGTCGCTTGTCAAGATAAACAAATTTAGAGGTAAGGGGAGGGGAAGGCATTTAGCCTTGGGACAACTATCTGAGCTGGTGTTTTCACAATTACATTGTCGTCAAAACAGTTGTCACTAAAATGGATTTATTAACCCAAAATATTTTATTTAAACGTTTAATATGAGCTATTTCGAACTGTAGGCGGAAAAAGATTAATAGAATAAGAAACTTTATTAATTGTTTTTTAAAATTATTCAAGTAATATGATCGTTGGTCAGTTTTCCCCTAATTTTAGCATTCGATAGAGAATGAAAGCCTGCACGCGTCCGAAAGTCTGTTTTTAAGTGTTGCCTCGCGAGAAATAGAAATAATCCCTTGGAGTCGAACCCGGGTCGGTTTTGCAAATATTCTTCCGTCAATCGCTTTTAATATGTGAATCAAGCGTACACATTTCTCAAAGTAGCAGGAGATAGATCTCAATGTATTGCGGAAGAGTATATGTTCGAAACCGTACAAGTCGCTCTCTAAATATTAAGCGTGGAGTAAAAGTATCAGACGAACGTTAGCACTTTCATATAAAGACTATTGCTCTTCAAATATGACGGGTACGCATGAAATAAGTACTAAATCAAAATAACATATAAAACAAGATGATCCAAACGGAACTTATGACGCCCATTTTCCATTTAATCATTTATTTAATACTCATATTGACTTTAATAGCTTTAAAATCACCGCGGATGAGTTGCTCTTTGTGTTCATAAATTTCATAATTTACCGTTATGAAATATTATAAATATATCCGAACGGAAAATTAAATTGATAACTCGTATTTGTGCGGCAAAAATAACGCGTGTATGTACTAGACTATACCGAATCAGAGTAAACAATAGCTGTTGCTATGGCAACACTCCCGTAATGAGTGATGAAAACTGCATAAACGACAGTATTTACGCGAAATTCGAATTACATAATATTTAAAAAAATTCAAAATCCGACCAATTCATCGCTAATAAGGGTAAAAATAATTAAAATTCTTGCACACAATCTCAAGACGTGATTCGACGAAAAACATAACAATGCTTATATTATCGCAGAAAGAAACGGAATTGGATCGTTCAGAATGGAAGTTTTTTGCCGCCTACCCCTTTTACCCCGTAGCGGCGACAACTTCCAGTTGTGCCGCCGTAAGTGGGACACGCGAGCGCGACTCACCCCCAGGAATATGTTCCGCGAAGAGTCGAACCCGGCCGCGTAGATACGGGCGACGCGCGGGTCCTTCCTCTCGGCGAGAATCCGACACGCGAATCGCGAAATGGTGCTCTGCATCACGCGACCGGACTTCTCGTCGCCGCCTCCGGGAACCGTGTCCACGACAACGAAGTCGATCGGGGACTCTGACGATCGGCCGATCTGAAAGGGAAAATAAAGAAATTGACTGCGCGTGGACACAGAGTTGCCAAAATTATTTTGAACATGTCGCTAAATTTGCCCTGAAAAGTAGCTAAAAAGTCGCTAAACTCTAAAAATATCGCTAAAAAAGTAGTTAAAAATTAAAAGTGCTTAAATATTTCAAAATAATGATTATTTTATCTATATAATACACTTACCTTCGTTTTTATGAATATAATATTAATAAAGATAATATTTTACAAATAAAATAAATAATGTAGGTTTTTTGAAGTTTTTTATTAATAAAATTTTCATTTATATATAGGTCAAATATGTAAAGTTAGTTGGAAGCCACTTTACAGTAATTCTTCGAAAAAAGACAAGCCTGTTTCAAGTACGTCTTCCTCAATTGTCTGTTCACTTTTATCTGTGTCTTTGACTGTATCAACATATGTTTCAGTGGATCCAAATTTGTTTATAACACTTTCGGGCAGTTCGTAATTGTAACAACATTTCTCATGCCTTCTCAAACCGTACCTAATGCACAAAATAGCTTTTAATGTTTTAATACTCATTCTATTTCGTAGTTTTGATTTTACAATATTCATGACACTAAATAGACGTTCCACATCAGCATTTGAGTGGGGTAGGGTCAGTACAGTTAAAGCTACATTTGAAATATCCTCAAAAGGATTTTCACCGGTTGAGTCTCGATAGCTAGCTATTTCTGGCCAAAGTTTACACGGATCCGAAATTTCTGTCCACATGATCGTATGTAATTTTTTCCACTGAAAATCAATACGAGTCAGAATCGATGCATCTTTTAAAACATTTTCGCTAGATTAAGTATTTCTGGTTTCATAGGTTGAAGACATTTACTCGCACTCAAATAAGACATTAACTGCAAAGTACGAACATTTTCTGGTAATCTTTTTTAAATTTCTTTTTGAAGTAAAACTAGGAAATTATTACACCTTTCACGAATCTGACGGTTTATCTCATCAGAAAATTTGCATTCAGATATTTCCTTTTCAAATTCATATCCTAAATATTTATGTGAATTTAGTCGATTTAGGGTATCAGTACTTTCTGAATTGTTGATCTTCGAGCAAAGGGAATCATTTAAATGTACCAGATCATTTAGTAACTTGGTGGGATCATTCAAAGCGGCTTCAAATTTCTTATTGACTGCTTGAACCTCTCCTAAAATTGGCTTCAAAAATAACAAACAAAAACAAAATTTATCTTATCGCAATACATTGAATACAACAATTCGGCTGTATGACAGCGCTCGTTTTTTCTCGAAATTTCAAAATGTTCCTTTAATTCATTCCATTGCTCTAAACATTTTACTATAGCCCCTTCAACGGACAACCACCTTGTTTGACTCATTTGTACTAATTTTAGGGGAGATAGATCATTATTTAACGAGGAATAAAGTTCTTTATATCTAGCTTGTCTTACAGCAGAATAAGAAAACCAATTATACATTTCTTTAACGAGAAAATCAAGGTTCCTTGGCATATGATCACGGGTCGCATGGGAAGCAGCAAGTTGCAGGGAATGGCACACACATCTTAATAGAATCAAGTTAGGAACATCAGACTTCAGTCTGCTATAAACTCCATTATTAACGCCAGTCATAATGGACGCATTATCAGTTCCAAGCGCGATTAGCTTTTGTAAATCTAACCCATTGTTTTTAAGGGAAGCTTTTATAGATTCACATATTGCATCTGCATTGCAGTTACGTAGTTCTATAATATCCAAGAATGTCACTGTAAATTTCTTTCTTGATTGGGAATAATATCTAATTATTATACCTAACAGTTTAGTTACGGAAGTGTCATTAGTCTCGTCTATAATTAAGCTGAAGTTACTTTCTCCTATGTCATATTTTAAATCCTCAATGAAATGCGGGGCAAGCACGTTGCAAATCAAAGCACTACATTTTGTTCGATGAAGTTTAATGTCACTACAACCTTTACTATCACCAAAACAGGCTTTGCACAAATCATTCAGATGTTACACAGTTTTTATTGCACAATGCTCTGCTATGAAGAGTGCAACACATCCTTCTTTCTTCTGAAAATCATTACTCTTCTTCTGGAACTGAAGAGTAGTTCGCCTTTGAGATCTAAACGGAGCTTCTGCTTTTTTGTGTTTAACTGTATTACGATGTTTTTCGATGTCACTAACTTTTGCCGATAATGAACACTTGCAAAACTTACAAAAGCACTTTGTATCGTCTCCATCCACCTTGATGAGCCAGTTTTTATATCTCGAGTCTTTCAGCCATTCCAGACGAAAACTTTGAGTGTATTTCTTGTTATCCATGTTAGTAAGGGTAAAAAACTTAAAATATTTTATAAAAAAACTCAAAAACTGAAGAGACCAGGATATCTAATTTCAAAATGTTCAGCAACCAATTGCTCAGATATACACATACAAAAGGTGCTTTTTCACTTACGACAACACTCGTGGCTAGCACTCGGAGTGAAATACTATGACGGACTGAACGCGGAATTTTCACAAAGTTTCAACTATAAATGTATAAGAGTTCAAATGTGCTTGGATATCCACGAAGATCGATGTTCCGAGAAAAGTACATACAAGGTTGCGAAGGGGTGTCCCTACGCCTGCCTGCCGAGAGTACATAAATATGGACATTTTATTTTGTTGCACATGTTTGTAAATAAATTGTATGTTAATTATCATGATGATTCAACATTCAAACCACATAATGTAAATATGTAGTTTGAATAAAGATTTGCAGAACAAACACTACAGATCAAGATATAATATACTTTAAATATAAATGTCATAGTTTTCAAGATTATGCCTGATTCGTTGATAATATATAATAACAAACAACTGCAATTTATTCTACATTTGGTATGTGTTAAGTTTCATAAGAGTAATTCATTTTTCTGGTTAATATCGTATGTATTTGCACTAATATAAGGAATAGCTAAATTTTTCGCTAGATTCAGTGGAAATCGCTTAGTTAGCGAGATGTCGCTAAAACAAAGAAAAAGTCGCTAAACGAAGTAAAAAGTCGCTGAATCTAGCGACAAAATCGCTAAATTGGCAACTATGCGTGGACAGTCATCGCCAGCGTGCACAGCGCTGCAGGACAATTCTCGGATGCGCAAACGAGGGAAAAAATGTACACAAGCACCTCGTTTCACACGGCAATTAGTAACAAGATGGAAAAGTATACCCCAAAAATGAAATACACAGAGATTTCAAAGGCGTTCTTAATGGGAAATACGTATGGAACGGTATCGAAAGATTAGGCGATTCCCGAATTTTTACTCGGGGACTATCTTGTAGTAAATGTTGTTCTCTATCCAAATAAATTTTTTAATCTATAACTCACAGATAATATAAGAGAATGGGAGAGAAATATATGGATTTTTAAATGTTGTGTGCTGATAGAACCGTCTTTGCGATAGACGTAAACAAAACATGCGATGTATTGCTTTGGATTTTTTCGAATTTTTATCTCCGAAACCATAACTCTTAATTACCTGGCCTCGAGGACTTTCTTGTAGTAAATGTTGTTCTCTATCCGAATAAATTTTTTAAATCTATACCTTGCAGATAATGTAAGAGCTAGGGAGATAAAAGTTGGGCATTTCATTGTTGCTTGACGGATGCCATTTAACGAGATATGAGTTTAAGTTTATTAAAGTAATTATGTATAGTGGAAGTTCTGATTAACGGATTCATTTTAAAATCACAATTGGGCGATAATTTTTAATAAAGATCACTCATCCTTGATTAAATTAAAATCCGTCCGGCGGTTTAGGAGATGAAAGTTACGACGGATGGATGGATGGACGGACGGAAAGGCGGACGAATGGATGGACGGACGAACGGAAGGAAGGACGGACGGATGGACGGACGGACGGAAGGACGGACGGATGGACGGACGGACAGATGGACGGACGTGCCCATAAGGCGTTCCGCTATTACCGCTTCGCTGGTAAAGAACGCCTAACAAGCTAAAGTATACCGGTCTTCTCTCTTATGTTCTACACCAGAGGTCTCCAGACTTCTTTATGAGGGCCACTTGGTCAATAAATTTTATGCTCGCGGACCAGAGTATCGACATGAAAAACTTTCTGAAAATATATGCGCACAATATACAAATGTAGGCGATTTTCGTATTAATAGGTGGTTTAGTGAATTGGGTAAATTACGATTTTTGTAGTTACTAAAGGCCACATTAAATGGGATCCGCGAGCCATAGTTTGGAGAGCCCTGTTCTACACGTTAACCTATCCCCTAATACGCCTTTGAATTATTCAAGGGATTAACGTAACCAAATTCGTAGAAAAGTTGAAAATATTTTTCAAATTCTAACTTCGTTAAATGTTAATTATTAAAGCACTGTAAATTAACTGCTACCACTAACTGTATCGTAACAATCTATCTTTCGACTAAATGACATTATAATTGGTATTAAATTAAAAGACATTAATTAGAGCAATAAGGATTTTCGATACAATGCTTTCTTACAAGAAGTTAAACGAAAGCACATAATTAAGCAGGAGAGAGATTCCCGTTCTAAGACACAACAAACAGACCTACTATCACGTTTTCATATATATTTTCTAAGTAGTGTCATCATCGTAGATTATTTTTAATGCAAAGAGTTCCTCAATCCATCAACTGCCACATTTTGAAATACACCTAAATTCCGTTTTTACGCAGTACCGTTTTACCGGAAATGCCGGTTTTACGGAATGAAAAAAACTAGGTGGTGCCATATGAATTTGACTCTCTGTACTTTCAAAATTTGTCCCTACGCGTTGCTGGGACTTGAACATCAAATATTTGTTGTATTGTTTTGATGTATTTTATTTCTTTCGATCTATCATCGTAATTAAACAATTGTTAATTTCCAAGGTTATTTACATTTTTGTGCATTTCACTATAATTCTGTGTACATTTCCCAATACCGGTTTTACGAAAATTCCTTTTGTACGCAATGAACTTGGTCCCAAGCAACTCAATAAAAAAGAGATTTTGCGGTATTACCCAATTATTCAACAAATCCAGTCGGAATGGGAGCATTACAATCACTCTCAGCGACCATCTTACATCATACGTACTACGTAAGTTAAAACACCGGTATAAAAAAATAAAGTTTACGATTATTCTCTCGGTAAAAATAAAACAGTAAACTCGATTTATCGAATGGCGACCTTAACGTATTTCACAAATATAAAAACTGAAAAACGGCCAAAACGAGAGCGACTTTGCAGTTTGCGAACAATTCCACGTTCGAATGTGTTGACCGCCATTCCGCTCCCATGGGTCGCCCGCCATATGCCCCTTCGGCACGCCACCGAAAAACTCGGTCGCGGGTTAAGCCAAGTTGGGCGGGCAAAAGAGGGTGAACAAAAGACGGTAGGGGCGGCGCACGGGCCCCTCCGTTCATTTGCCCCCGATCAAATCCCGTTCACATGAATGCGACGCTATCTCCACAGATCACCAAACACCCATTGGGTGCGACGGGGTGGTGAAATGGAATCAGCTTAAAATAAACTTGGCTATAAATTGAAAAGACTTTTTACGTAAATATTGTGTAAATATACGTAAAATTACTTAGATATATTCGTGCTAATAATGCATATGGCTCTTGGAACTCCATTCATATCGAAGCCCCATCCCCCAAGCTTCCTAAAACGCCCCAGGACAGGCATGTCAAACTCGAAGAGGTGTCTGGGCCGCATTAAATCGTTGGATGTTATAGAAGGGTCGCAGTTGTTTAATGAGGGTCAAGGCTGGAACGACAGACTTTAGCTAGAACATTGGAAGAATGTTTTGCAATTAAAAACAATAATTTAGATAATGCGTTCTATTGTAATTCGGTAACTATGAAAAAAATATTGTCTCCTTTTCGCTAAAATAGAGCATTTATATGGAATTCTAAACGATTCACTCGGGGCAAAAATTAGCCATCGAGCCGCATTAAGGCACAGAAACGGACTGCCCCAGAAGATAGAACAAGCTGAACACCACTGCGATATGGAAATCCCTTGCTAAAAAATAAGGAGTAAAAATCCACGAATGACGATGACCATATACTATGAGAAATACTAAAAAAGACAGCTGCCCCACGAATTTTTATCTCCGAAACTAAAAGTCGTAATTATGTGGTCTTGCGGACTATTTTGCGGCAAATTTTGCCCTCTATCCGAATAATTTTTGTAATGCGATGCAAACAAATTATGCGATGTTATGCTTGGGATTTTCTCTAATTTTTATCTCTGAGGATTGGGTTCTTTTGACCAGAAAAACACGCACTGGCAGCGGGAAAAACATACTTAGTACTACACCTGTGAAGAATTTTTATAAATATGAATGAGCAATAAACTGCGTATATTTTTATAAGTGCTGATAAAACATTCTTTTTAAATTTCTTAGATTTAGATGAAATATTATATACTATAATTAGAGTGTATGCCGCCTAGTATAAACTACCTTACTTCGCGGGCCGCAGAAATGTATCACGGGGGCCGCATGTGTTCGCGGGATTGAGACCCCTGCTCTAGAGAATTATCGAGCTCGTCTAATGGCTGAAAACAAATTCGAGAATAAGCACTTCGGTATCGAAAATTGAAATTTTAAATACTTATCTTAGGTTTCTCCAATAGCCATAATAAAGTTGTGAAAACCAGATGCGCATTTCGGCTTTGATTACGCCGTCTTCAGTGGCATTTTACTGAAAGTAAATTCTAAAATGGAACCGTTTCTTATTTGGAAGTTAAATGGCAAGGATAGGGGCTGTAAAATGAAAATTCTATTTTTACCAACGAAGTTTATTGAAACAATTTTGCAAAAATATTGGAACTAATTAATTAATTAAATTCAAAAACACAATATCTGGATCTGATATACGCTTTAAATTTCCGACAATTTTCAATTTTTTTGGAATCCCTTCAAGACGGCCGAATGCCAAAAATGAGGACGCATGGTAGTCTTGGCAACGAAGATGCGCGACAGAAATAAGGTGATCCGCATCAAGGAAAATAATAGGAACATTCCTTTAAATGCTCTTCGCGATCGAAGCGCTCCATCCTTGCATTCTCTATGAGAATATCACACTAAACTCAATTGCGCCCAAATAGACGTTAGGGCGGGGGTCGGCAACCTTTCAAAGTAAAAAGAGCCATTTTTTAGGCGTTCTTTACAAAAAGTAAACAAAAAACACATTATGGTCCCGTCGTGTCCGTCCGTCTATCCGTCCGCATGTTTCATCTCAGAAACTACTGGGCGGAATGTTCATCAAATTTGATATTTAGGATATAGGTGCAAAGAAAATACGAAAATGATATAAATGGTTCACGTAGCATAATCGGAAGTGCCACTTTACTGGTGATAGAAAGTGAACTATTCTTTACAGAGTATATATAGTACTCTGTCTCCATCGCTGACAAAGGGCATATGCCCGAAAAGCTTACGTGTTTTTTTGTTTTTTCGTGTGGGTGTTTTCCGTATCTCTTCGACGCCAGCAGCAGCCTGAATACTTGGTCCTCAACTTGGCAAGTGTCCGCTGGGCTTCCTTCAACACCTTGTTGCCACCCTCATCACTACCTTTCCTTTTCCTTAAGTATATATATATATATATATATATATATATATATATATATATATATACTTGTGTGTTTTGGACCGCGTCTAATCTGAAAAAATCCAAAGCTGTTTGCAGGGTTCGAACCACCTGAGATAATCATGTGTAAGACCATTGGTTTAGTCGCCTGGGCGTTAGCGCTGCGATAAATGGTAATTTAAATTCGCGTGGGAAGATATATATATATATATATATATATATATATATATATATATATATATATATATATATATATATATCATTAGTGGCATTTTTGTAAATTGTTTTATTTTTAGTTGTTTATTTTTATAATTTCATTATTTAGACAACAGTTATCACATTATTTGTACTCTTAGCTTTCCTTTTCTGTATTTATATTGTTGAAGCGAATCTGCACAAATTACAAGCGTCCATTGTAGCAACGAGATTAAACAAACTATTGTCATTGTCCGTGGTGTAATAGGTCTTTATTTTAATGTGCATTTGTATTGATACGAGCATTCCTGCGTTTTTTTGAAGGGATATTTCTGATAATAATTGTAAGTTTTTATTTACTGTAATTATTATTGAGAGTAAGTTTTTATTTATCTTAAAAACGTTTTTTCTTTATTCAGTTAAAATCATTCTGAAAACTGTTTTCCCTTTGAAAAGGCCATTGAAAACCTCGGTGATCAACAGTTTCACGCCTACTAGTATATAAAGCTGAATTACTCTGAACTAGCAGTATATTTTCGTCGATTTTAAGCAATATGAATGGATAAGTCAGTATTTTCATTAATGAAAAAAGATACTATTAAACTTCTTACTACTTATATAACAAACATTCTTACGTTTGCCACTGAGCTCTCTACTTGACTGCCACCCTATCAACTGTAAAAAGATTCAAGGTTAACTATAGAGACTCCTCACATCACTCAAAAACTGGTAGACACTTTTGCAACATTTTACGCCTATGCAAGCAGAAAGGTTTCATAATTATATTATAGAGTTTATTCATACTAAAGTATTAACTATATAAAAGTTGGTTATAAATATTCATTTTTATATCTTCACTCGTTTTAATTGTTGTCAACGACAACAATCTTCGTGGCAACTGAAGTAAACAATATCTCCTGTAAATACCGAATTACGTTTAATTTTCTTTCGTGCGCACGCAACACTTAGTAAATGACGGGAAATTAGAATTATCTACGACGAAGAAATGAACGTAAATACATCTATTTTTACGTAAACACGGCGTTTGTAAATGAAAAGAAATTGGTAATTTGCGATGAAGGAATGAACGTGAACATAAAGATTATATTATTACTATTCGAGTGAGGTATGTTTTAAATAATTGTCGATTGTTTTATTAATTACAACCGATTAGGAAATAAATCGATGAATAAAAAATTTGATATTTCTTCGGCATACTAGTTCTTACTTAGACATTATACTAAGCCATTAGTATTTATCTTTTTTGACATAATAACATATGCCGTAAAGAACGCCTGTGCCTCCCCTTTATGCAGGCACGACGTGTGCATCTATCCTCTCTTGTTTTGTTTTTGTCTCACTCGAAAATAATTGGGAGCCGAATACTGAAAACCCGCACGACCTCTTTTATTTGTTTATTTTTTTAGAGATCCGAGTGATTGCAATAATCCTAGGAACGCGGAGAGAAGTACTTTCACTACGGCGTTCCGTGCTTTCGCCGAGTCCGCTGCTCCGTCCGTTGGTTCTTCCCGATCCGGATAAATCAATAAAGTAACGGCGATGCAGAAAGGAACGCGAGCTCTCACTTAAAGCGACACGCTCTCGGTTCCAGACACTGCTGCGCATTAAAAGAGCGCCACGCTTACGTCTAACTGAGTTTAACGACCGCATTTGGGACCCTTGAATACGCTTAAAGAAAAGCCACTCAAAATATAGCGCGAAAAATATGGTAAACTGATTTTTCCAAATGCGCTAAAAGGTTTGTCTCCACTTAAATCAATAGGTACCCTTGATTGCTGTGGAGTTTTTAAATGTTTCAACTTTGTGTTTACCGTCGAAAGCATGTCATTAATAAATTACTAGTACAGAAGCCCGCCAATAAGGCGGGAAGGGATGTATTATTTATCATTTAATTTAAAATTTCGCACTGAGACGATAACGGGGGTTCGAGTTAGACAATATCATGCTTGTCAAGGCAAATCCTCGTGAAATCACTAAATTTTGCCAAAATAAATCACTTAAACGTTAAATTCGAGCGTCTGCGGATTGAGGGAGACAATCGGCGATAAGACTAAGAATTTGTGTTAATTTTCCTTTAAAACAATCCCAATTTGAAGATCGAGGGTCAATTTCTCTAATTTTTATGAGCAAATGAATGAGAGCTTGCAAAGTTGATTTTTACGTGTTATTTTATGGGAAATAGAAATTATCTACTGGAGTCGAACCCGGGACTTTTTGGGGATTTTTTTCGTGACTGGCTTCCAGAGAAATGATGAGGATCCTATACAAAATTTGGTTGACCTGGAAACGGCAGAGATATTGAGCGTTATGGACAGAGTGACCACGAGAACACGGGTTTTATAGTTTGTTGATTACACGCAGGCAAAACATTTGAAAATATTTCAAAGCGTGGAAATGTAATTTATCGACATAACTATTGTCTAGTACAGCTGCGTCCCCTTTAAAAACAAATGCGGTGCACAGTAAATAAACATGGCAAATATTAATACGAGTTTTCTGAGACGCCGAATATGGCCAAAATGCACTTCTCAAAATATAAAACAAAAAACACATTTTCGCCTGTTCCTGCTCGATATTGTAATTCGGTGCCAAAACACGCCACTGAAGTCGCCACAACAGGTTGAACTTGACCTTTGAACTTAACAGTCCTACTTTACAATTACAACCTCAAAACAAGCAACACAATTTTAAATTTACATTTCTAAGAAAATGGAGGAATTTTAGTATCCCCTCACGTTCGAACCGAATAAGTTAAGGATCAATCTGATAAATGGGTGGCGTTGGAAGGAAAGAGTGACGGAAAGAGAGAGAGAGGGCAGGAAGGAGAGAGAGAGAGGGCGGGAAGGAGAGAGAAGAGAGAGAGGGCGGGAAGGAGAGAGAGAGAGAGAGAGGGAGGGAAGGAGAAAGAGAGGAAGGAGAGAGGGAGCCAGAGGGAGAGAAGGGGAGAGAGAGAGAGAGAGGGGTAGAGAGAGAGGGAGGGAGGGGGGGAGAGAGGGAGGGAGAGAGAGAGAGAGAGAAAGAATAACAGAAAAACAAATGCCATATTTTGGATGAGATTAAGGTTTGTCAGCCCCCTCACACCTAAACCCAATCGCCAAATATTTTACAATTTTCCATATAAAATGTTACAGATTGCAGTGAAATTTATTGAGAGAGGGAGGCAGATGGAGAGAGAGGGAGGAGAAGGAAAGAGAAGAATGAGAGTGAAAGAGAGAGAGGAAGGAAAGTAGTGAGTAAGTTGCCCTCAGGAGGTGCTCGGAGCGGCGACCCATATCCCTAGGGGTCAGACGCTGCCCTACTTAGAGAGGGCTTGCGCCTAGGGAACCAGTAGCGCAATTTTTCTAGGATTGGGGAGGTAAATTGAGATTGGAGAGAAATAGCAGAGATAAGGCGGGGCGGTAAGGGAGGGGGAGGAGTGTATGGTGCATATGGAAGAAGTTGAGAGGATCCAGGAGGTTGGTAGGCGGTAGAGGAGATGTCAGACAGATACAAATGGAAGGGAAAAAGAGGAGGGAAGGGGAAGGAACAAAGGGAAAAAGAACGGAGGTAGAAGGAACGGAGGGAGGAAAAAGAACGGAGGGAGGAAAAAGAACGGAGGGAGGAAAAAGAACGGAGGGAGGAGAAGGAACGGAGGGAGAAGGAACGGAGGGAGGAAAAAGAACGAAGAGAGGAGAAGGAACATAGGGAGAAGGAATCTAGGGAGAAGAAAGAACGGAGGGAGGAGAAGGAACGTAGGGAGAAGGAACCTAGGGAGGAGAAGGAACGGAGGGAGGAGAAGGAACAGAGGGAGGAAAAAGAACGGAGGGAGGAGAAGGAACATAGGGAGAAGGAATCTAGGGAGGACAAGGAACGGAGGGAGAAGGAACGGAGGGAGAAGAAAGAACGGAGGGAGGAGAAGGAACGTAGGGAGAAGGAACCTAGGGAGGAGAAGGAACGGAGGGAGGAGAAGGAACAGAGGGAGGAAAAAGAACGGAGGGAGGAGAAGGAACATAGGGAGAAGGAACATAGGGAGAAGGAACCTAGGGAGGAGAAGGAACGGAGGGAGAAGGAACGGAGGGAGAAGAAAGAACGGAGGGAGGAGAAGGAACGTAGGGAGAAGGAACCTAGGGAGGAGAAGGAACGGAGGGAGGAGAAGGAACAGAGGGAGGAAAAAGAGCGGAGGGAGGAGAAGGAACATAGGGAGAAGGAATCTAGGGAGGACAAGGAACGGAGGGAGAAGGAACGGAGGGAGAAGAAAGAACGGAGGGAGAAGGAACGTAGGGAGAAGGAACCTAGGGAGGAGAAGGAACGGAGGGAGGAGAAGGAACAGAGGGAGGAAAAAGAACGGAGGGAGGAGAAGGAACATAGGGAGAAGGAACCTAGGGAGGAGAAGGAACGGAGGGAGAAGGAACGGAGGGAGAAGAAAGAACGGAGGGAGGAGAAGGAACGTAGGGAGAAGGAACCTAGGGAGGAGAAGGAACGGAGGGAGAAGATAGATAGATAGATAGATAGATATACGTCTTTATTTGGGCGAGATTGAGACTAAACAGTCTCCTCTTCCATCTAACTCAAGGGACGGAGGGAGAAGAAGGATCGGAGGGAGGAGAAAGAACGGAGGGAGGAGAAAGAACGGAGGGAGGAGAAAGAACGGAGGGAGGAGAAAGAACGGAGGGAGGAGAAAGAACGGAGGGAGAAGGAACGGAGGGAGAAGGAACGGAGGGAGGAGGAAAAATAGAGGAGAAAGGAGGGAAGTGGAACGGAGGGAGGAAAAAGAACGGAGGGAGGAGAAAATAGAGGAACGGAGGGAGAAGTAGAAACGGAGGGAAAAGACGAAACTGAGGGAGAAGAAAGAACGGATGGATAAGGAGGAAGAATGACGAAAGGAGAAGGAACGGAGGGGGAAACGGAGGAAGAAGGAATGGATGGAAGAGGTAAGAGGGAGGAATGGAAGGAGGAAGAATGGAGGTAAGGGAATGGAAACAAGGAGTAAGAAGATATACTTTCAGACTTCATTAACATCATCTTATCATTTGTTGAGCCGTTTACCAGAAAAAGGGATATGCACGTGACTGCTTGATGTAGTCAACTAATTAAATATGGCATCAAATATCGTCACACGAACCAAACGCACGGTAAATTAGCAGACAAGTGCACATAAATGCATTTTGAATAAATTATTTATTAAAAAATGAAATAATCATTAAGTAAAAATATTTAAATAACGATAATCCATCAAGTCCAGACGCGATTATATAAATAAAGGTTCCATTTATGAAATGAATTTCAAATTAATTATACTTACATTTGATTGAAAGTTGCGAATACGTTTAATACAAATACACGCAAAGTTAGCCAATGGAGTGTAATAATTGTAAGCGGAAGTTTTGGAAAGTCGCATCTTCCATTAACTACTTAGTAAACCGCACATCGATCGGATAGCATTAAGAAGTTCATTTCTAATCACTACCCTATTATTAGCTCACAAAAGGATTCCATTAACTACCAGTTTACTCAGCTCCTCATCGCTAATTTATCCTCTCAAACGTAGACTGGCGGTCCCGAATCACGTGACACCTACGGGGGATTCTCTCGCCCCTTAATCCACGCCACCCTCGAAGGGGTAGATTATATATGGCTCCGTTAAAGACTTGCATCGCTCGAGCTTCCATCCAGCGAAGCGCCCAACGAGGAGGCACCCAAAATGCCTCCGTTCGCCCATCTCTTGAGGAGGGTGCTAAACTAAAGCAGCTAGAGACTTTGTTTTATCGTCATTCGATTTCGCATTCTGTCTCGTTGTTCACGTTTTCTTGTGGATGTTGTAGTTATACAATTATTTCAGACTAACCACACTAGTATACATAAATTTAAACATTCTGTATGAACAAAATTTATGAAAAACCGCCATTTACTGTGCTTTTCCCTTACTTGTTTTTGCGAGAGTGCCCAAAACATTCCACATTCTTTATCAGACACCAAAATCACCATAGCCCAAAACATCCTACTTTTGAGACAGCCCAAAACATCCCACATTTTCCGACCGCCTGAAGGGTTGGGTTGGTTAGTGCGATGGTTCCTGTCTCTCCAATACTATGCTCTCCACACTGTCGTGGCCACAATTGGATCTATACATCTACATGTTACCTGCAATTCACCTAATTGGTGGGTGACAGGGGGTGCAATGCACCATAACCTACCTAAATATTGTCTCTCGCAGACTGAAATTTTCTATTGTGATCTCGTATTGTCCTCGGAAAGAACGAGCCCAGTTAACGCTCCGTCCTACAGTCGATCTCACGTATCTTATCATCACGGTCGTTTCTACCTATATACGTTGGTGCTTCAATTATTCCTACAACGTCGTCTTTTAGACATTCCGACCTATATTTCTCCAGAAGCCGCAACCTTGAGTTCAATCTACGATCCTCCAGTGGTACCTAGTTCAAATCCCTCAATAATGAAGTGACGCTTTCCTTATGTTCGTACTTTTGTTTTACGAATCTGGCTGCTCTGCGCTGAACTCTTTCTAATTGAATTATATGTCCCTTCTCGTACGGATCCCATATGCATGAGGCGTATTCCACTTGTGGTCTAACCAGTGATAAGTAACATGTTTCACGTAATTTTTCTGTAGTGTTCCCTAATATTCTACCTATGAAAGCCAGTTTATTGTTGGCCGCGCCTATAACTCGACGAATGTGCATGTCCCATCTCGACAAATGGTTACTCCTAAATATTTTACATACTCAGCTACTTGAATATTCATTCCATCTATTTTATACTCGAAACCTACTTCTTTGTTCTTACTTTTCCAGAACGTAACTACGGCACATTTAGTATAATTAATTTCAATTTGCCGTTCTTTGCACCACGCTGAAATGGCTCTTAAGTCATCACGCAGCGATTGATGGGCCTCCTGGTTTTTTATTTCTTTATATAGAACGATATCATCGGCGAAAAGTCTAATTTTACTACGAACTACCGAATAGATATCATTTACATAGATTGAGAACAGTCGAGGGCCCAATACACTTCCCTGAACACCCGATGCAACTTTAACGGGGAACGACTATTTCCCATCGATGACAACTATCTGTTCTCTATTCGAGAGGAAATCTCTCACCCAACTGACAACTTTCGGAATGATACCATATTGTTCTAACTTCGCAATTAATTTCTTATGAGATACTTTATCAAACGCCTTCCTGAAGTCAATGAATATGGCATCGAGCTGAGTATTTTCCTCTCCGGATCTCAACAAATCGTCCACGAACAGGCCGAGCTGCGTTTCGCATGATATAACTCTCCGGAATCCGTGCTGGCATCCGCTAAGCAATTAGTGACTATCAAAATAGCGCATTACAGAGCTAAAGACTATGTGTTCAAGTATCTTGCACCATAATGAAATTAAGGAAATCGGTCTATAATTCGGGATTTTGGGAATTCTAGCACAAGAATTACAAATTCTGGGATTTTTCGGGTTTCCTGAACACGGATGTTGAACAGACGAAAATCAAACTCAGAACAAATGCAAACAATAAAAGTACGAATAACTTTGCCTAGATTGAAACTTAACCTGGTTATGTGAGCCAAAAATCTCCGGGAATCTCCTGCATTCAAATTACAAATTCTACTCTTGAACAAACGAAATAAATTATTTGGTGCAGTTTATTCAAACTTGTGTAAGTCTTCATTTTCATTATGAATAGGGTTGCCAACTATTGACAATTCTAGTAAAGGAGACTGGGGGTGGGTGAAAGAAGAGGGGAAGGGAGAAAAACAGTTTGATATAGTCATGTAAATGAAAGAATAATATTATATCGATTCTCAACTGTTTCATGAATCATTATTAACTGGTAAAAAAGAGACAAAAAAGTTGTTCACGTACCCTTCTTTAATTACAAGCATATCGGTATAAGCATAATTTACGAGTTATTATGTATGATTCAAATATTTACATATAGGCAGTGAATTTGATGCAGACTTGAAATAATTTTTTACATCGTACATTTATTTTTCAACTTCCATAATTATTCCCAGAAACTGGTTGAAAAAAACACCCCTAGAATTAATAAGAGGAAAAGAGACGAGACCTCAGAGAAAATCTTGGACCCCTCTAGCGAAGCATCTTCCAAGCCCAAGCCTGAGAATCATAAAAAGAAATTTCAAACTGCACTTAATCCAAATGTTTCTAGGGTAAAAAAGGAAATCAAACAACTCTGTGGTATGTTTTCTAAAGAACTTGATGAGAATCTGGCCCAAAGTGAACTTTTACGTTTGCCTTTTTCCTTGGATTCAGATATCATAGAAAGATTTTTTAAAATTCCTATAGATAAAATGTGGTATGAAATTGGTAAGATGAAAGACTTTAGTGTCAATTTTATGTTTCCCGGCATTTCAAAACTTGCTAAAATTGCGCTTTGTTTCCCACATTCAAATGCGGAGTGTGAGACAATATTCTCAATGATGATAGATATCAAAACTAAGAAAAGGAATAAAATGAAAGGCAAAACACTGAACTGATCTATTGTAATTAGATCAGCATTAAGAGCTCAAGAGAAAAATTGTTTTTCTTGTGTAGTTAAGCAGAAACATATAAATCTTCACAATCAAAATATGTACGATTTAATTGTTAAAAAGAAAAAATCCATGTCCACCAAGATTCCAAGGGTTAAAACATCTAGTGAATCTGATAATGATTTATCTGACTGTTCAAGCTGAAATATAAAAAACTGCTATTTATATAAGGCACTTAAAATGTACAAATCAGAGCATCGAACCGGAACCGAACCGAAAACCGAAACCGAAAAAAACCGTTATTTTAACTGGAGTGAAACCGAACCCGAACCGAAAAAAATATTTTTCTGAACCCGAACCGAAACCGAAAACCGTTATTTATTTCGTTCCATTTTTCGGTTCATATAAACAGTGGGAGCGAAAGAAGGGTTTTTCCTTTTGCTTTAATATGAGTCTTTTTGAAAGCCTCACTTTTCAACACCAAATAAGTCAAAGGCTAATAGTTTTCTTGAGAATACATTCTCCTAAGCCTTTGGAGAGATGCGTCTTTGTGATAATATCTGTCCCTTCAATGGTGGGATTTTCCATGGGCATCTCATTACATAGAGAGAGGGTCAAGGATACGTCCTGCTGAAGTTTCCCAGAACCCTGTTATACGAGGCTAGTGGTACTTTGAAGACAGCCGCTAATCGTCTTGGTACCCTACCCCTGAGCCTACGCCGTGGAGTGTTCTAGGTAAAAATGTTTCACGATTCTTATAACTAGGATTTTGCTTAAAGTTGGAGGTTATTGTCCCCATAAACTTTAAACCCTTCTCCATATGTATTTCATATTCTGGTAGTCTTTCTCTAAAACTTATCCAGGAAGGATCGCTTCGCAGTCGTGCTTTTGAGTTATTCTTACATCTGTTAAATGTTGCTGTGTGTAAATATTTGTCATCTTAAGAAAATTTATGTAATTATATATTGTATGGTATTTGTAATATTAACATCTAAGTTATTGTATTTAAAAAATAGTTAAGTAGCTCTTCTTTGAACAACTCTCTATGAATTATATTCTACATTAAAATGTGAATTAATATTATTGTACCTATTCAAGTACGTGCATGAATACTAATGGAGTAAATTGATTATGATAATGAGAATATCTGCTTATATTGGAATCTGGAATATTGGAACTGTAGAATCAAATAAATATTGGCTTTTCAAAGAATAACAACGGTTATACATCAAGTTAAAGACTAAAAAATAAATAATATTTTTAATAGCTTTTATACGCGCTAAAAAGGAAAAAAATAAATTTCAAATTCCTATAGAACAGAATTAGACAAATTAAATATTATAAGAAGGAGAATTCATACAATGTTTTACTGTTCGTTACATTGCGCGATGTTACGTGCGGATGTCTATTTTAGTTTTCTTGACTTTCGATAGTGAAGACGTATTTGGTTTAAATAAAAAATAACATTAATGAATAAAGATTATTTTGGAATTCTCTTGAAATTTTCCCCAAAAAAATTCAGTCGGAGCGAAATAAACCGGTTCAATGGTGGTTTCTGGAGCGAAACCGGAACCGAACCGAAATTATTTGTTTCGTGTGAACTGGAACGAAAACCGGAGCGAAAAAAATTTCGGTTCGATGCCCTGGTACAAATTTACAAAAAATAAGCTATTTTAATAACTTCTATTTCTAAAAAATCTTGCATGAATGATTAATATATAATCTAATTAATTTCTTACTTGATCCGATAATTATAGTATATAGTATAATTTTTAAATTAAACATAATATACATGAACTAAATCACTTATCGTTTACATAATACAAAAATGCAATTTCAAAGTCAAATATTGTATATCTCTTTTAAAAAGGAATCACCATATTTGTTGGCACTCAAAAGTTATAAATATAATATTTATTTTTATTTTTAAAAATTGTGGCCGATCGGGGAATTTTTTGAGGAATTTGGGAATTTTTAAACTCCTGGCTGGAAAAAGACCGCCGAGCGAATTCGCATCACTGCCATTTATATCATTTTCTTTGCCCTTATGTCCTAAATACCAAATGTCATGAATATCAGCCGAATAGTTTCGCAGATGAAACATGCGGACGGACAGACGGACGGACGGACATGACCTGATCATAAGGCGTTCTTTGTTTACATTTTCTCTAGAACGGCTAAAAAGGCGGTGAGAAAGCGATAGTGGATGGGGAGGCGATGGTTCACATCCGATCGATATCACCCCGTTGCACAAGATTGCACCGCGAAGCACCTCTCTATAGCAGTGTTTCTCAACCGGGGTGACATACCACCCCAGGGTGACGCGAGAGTTATTGAGGGGTGACGCAAATATTTGATAAATTCACAGTGTATAATATTCTGCCTTATAAACATAAGTAAAACCAGAAGAATATCTTCCTCTGCTTCTTTAAATGCATAATTTTTATCTATATGTGGTAGATATAGCTCAATTTATCTATAAAGGTGACTTGAAGGAAATGGAACTGTCAACGGGGTGACAGAGACCTGAAATGGGGTGACGCAAGCAAAAAAAGGTTGAAAACCACTGCTCTATAGCCTCGCACTCCTCGAGACACCAAAACACGTCCCCTGAATCACGCGAGCGAAGACTCAAACAAGAAAATGCGAGCACAAACGGAGGATTTGGAAGGGGAGTAAGAGAAGAGGGGGAGGCGAGGGACGCTGCGATTTCGGAGAGAAAGAGATAACGAAAGTCTCGCCACCCCCTCGCCACGCTACCCTTCTCCTCGACACTCGAGCCACCTCGCATCGCCTAGGGCGAGGCGGAGAAAAGTCCTTCCTTTCGCTGTCTCGGACTGCGCATGCGCGCAAGACCGCGAAGAATGCAAACTCGCCGATTAAGGGGTCCTGCTCTCGGCGCCACCCAAATGCCTATCGTTTACAACACGCCGCTAAATTTAGCCCTCCCTGACCTACCCCTATCAGGATGCTTTATTACGAGACGAAAATTGGGACCGATGCACAATAAAAGAGTGACTGCTCTTTAATTGGTGTCTCCGCAAAACGTTCCACGCCAATGATGACAAGTGCCCAACCTCACTATTTAGCTTTTTTGGAAGCAATATAATCATTTTCGTGCTGCAAACGATGAAAAATTTTCGCTTAGATGATATGGACTCCGCGGTTAAAAATACCGATTTCCTTAAATTAATAATTCGTGTCGCTCTTGTGAGCGTAATTTCTTTGTGCATGACATACAAACTGCTTGATTCACGCCTCGTAAATACAAATGTCTATATTAAAAACTAAACAAAGTGATGCTGGCTGACCTAATATCACGTGTTACGATTAAGCCGTTTTATGTCGTTATAATTGTATAAAATTTACTTTTAAATTAATTTTTTTGATAATACAATTCCACAAAGTTACGGATTCTTCGCTCGATTTCATTCTAAACTGTATGTTCCGAATTAATAATGATAATACACAAACACGCATATATCTATAATAATACTAGTTGTCGGTGTTTGCATACTGCAGGCGCTAAAAAATCACCATATACCAAGATCTATACTCGTAAATAAACCAACGCGATATCCAGGGCAACGGCACTTCAGCCTCATGGGGACTATATATATATATATATATATATATATATATATTTGATATTAAATTCCATGAGTAAATAGCAGCATATTTATAATTTTCCGTGAAATTAAGGCAACTATCCGTAATTTCCAAATTCTCATGTGCGTGTGTGTGTTAGAGGTCTGCAAGGACTCGGACTGGCCCGAAGGCCCGAGGCCCGGCCCGAAAATCGGGCCGGGCCTGAAAATCAATGAACGTTTCAGGCTGGAGCTTTACTTTGGGTTACATTCGGGCTTTTTTCGGGCCTTGACCTAACTTTTTACTGACCATTACTTCGTTCCTTCATTTCGTCATGGGCATCCGTTTTAGAGATTTTTACTCTCATCTTTCCAGAAATTGTCAGGGAGCTGGAAGGGCGGAAGTAATTCGCTCTGACCATATTCCGACCACAATTTTACCCTCCTGCGACTACTTAGTCATAAATTCTTTGAAAAAAAAAAAACGAAGAAAACCTCCAACCCTAAAACATGACTTAAAAACCACTTGGACGAATTGAAAAACATAAAACCTTGGCACAGAAATGAAAAGGTCCATAAAAAGAGGAAAGAACGTCCCATTTTGTCTCAAGGCGGTGCACATTGTATGTACACGTTACAACTTTGTCGTAAAATTAGAAGAGTTCCCTACGTCCGTTTGATTTCTCCTTTGATAGGACTCTTTCCCTTTTTTGGAAACTACTTACTCAGTTGCAAAACGGCCATCACACTCTTTGGACGTGCTAAGCAAAGGTTCTACGAGATCATCTTGTTTCTAAGATTTTCTAGTGTGTGCATTTGTGTGAAACGGCCATTATATATCGCCTTCCATATATGAGAATTCGTTTAAAATTTTATACTATAGTTAAAGTTTCTATTAAGGTGCTTTTCTAGCCCTAACAATGAGCGAGAAAGATATTAAGACAAAATTAGAAAGCGGTGAATATATTTTAATTGAAAAAGTGAACGCTAAAAGTGACGTCTGGAAAATATTTCGTGAAGTCTACATCGCTGCAACAAAGGATAAAGTCGGTGCCGTTCAGTGCATATAAGGCAGTTTTAAAATACACTTCGGGAATAACTGGGAATTCGCATTTAAATCGCCATCCTTGCAAAAATATCATTGGAACAAGTACTATTACCCAATTTCTTTTTCCCTATCATTAAGTGTGCCGAAGCGAGTGAAAGATGGGATTACAAAATCTTGTGTTTCCTTATGTTAGACCATTTGATATTGTTACCGGTGTAGGATTCTTAGATTATTTGCAAAAATTGATTGAAATAGGTTCGATTCACGGAAATGTTGATGCAAAAGATAATCATCCTACAACGATTTCGCGCCACACACAAAAAGAAGCGAATGATTTACGTCAAGAACTAGTCAGCAAAATTCAATCATTGATTGATTTAAAGTTTTGTAGTGCCTCAACTGGTATGTGGAACTATGATTTTTAAAAAATGTTTTATAACTCGGACTGTACACTTTGTCGACAAAGAATGGAATATTCGTAATAATTTTCTTTTTACATGCGAGTTCTCTGAGGAAAGAAAGACTGGCGAAAATATTAGGAAAGATTTGAAAAGGAGACTAACAAAATTGGGACTTAAACCGGATAGTCTTTCGAAATTAATTTTTGTTACCGATCAAGGAAGTAATATAGTGGCTGCACTTCAACAATATATCAGGTTAAACTGCAGTTCACATTTAATCAACACTATTTTAAGAAACACTTTCAAAAAGAATTTTTGGAATTGAAATTATCTCATTTTCATCAAATAATAATTGCTGTTAAACAACATGTTAGTCACCTAAAAAAGTCTGCTTTGGTAAATAAACTGAAATCTACCGTTTACCAAGAATGTGAAACACGATGGTACAGTCGAATTGATATGTTAGAGTTCGTTCATACCAACTATGAAGACATTAATAGTCTTTTGATCGAACGTCAGGAAGAGGACCAAATTACAGGCATTCAGAAAGATATTCTAATGTTGCTGATAAATTTCCTCAAACCATTTAATGAATGCTTCTTTGAAACTAGAAGGTGATACTTACCCTACCCTACCTTTAGTTCTTCCAATAAGAATTAGCTTAATTAATCACTTTCAAGTGGATACCACTGACTCCTTATCCGTAGCTACCTTAAAATATAGATCATCGAAAATTTTGAAGGAGAAATTCGTCTTGCATAATCTACATAGGATCGCTACGTTTTTGTGGCCGAATTTCCGTCAGTTGAGGATGATTTCAGAGCAAGAACGAGAGGAAACAGTTTCGTTGGTACGAGAGTTAATAGAAGAGTTTAAGAGAGACGAACAATTGAGAGAGCATCCAAATATCAGTGAGAGGTTTATCACAACTGACGGATTGCCCCAATGTGGAGTAGCATGAGGTTCAAATTATAGCATTCCTGCCAAAAAGTCAAAGATACTGGACTTCACCAAATTTGAAGACAAACCAGTTGTAGAAAAAGATGATGAACTCGACAGGTATATGAGATATAGTGCGACCCAACTGAATGTTAATGTGTTAGTTTGGTGGAAAATTCGAGAAAAAGATTTTCCGAAGTTGTCGAAAGTGGCGAAGCAAGTTCTATCAATACCGGCCACAAGTTCAACCAGCGAAAGGAATTTCAATGCTGCTGGATGGATTATGAACGAGCGCTGAACTTGCCTAAGTAGCGACAGTGTTGACTCGATTTTGTTTCTGCACAATAACATGCAGTAAAACTCGAAGTTGCTTGCTACAGGAGGGGCATAATTTTCATTTTGGTGAGTAAATAATAAATACAATTAAATTATTATTGATTATTTATATATAAAATAATTTAAAATAAGAGAAAATGTAAATTTTAAAATAAAAAGTAACGGATAAGAGGGAGGGAAGGAATGAAAGTACGTATGAGTTGAAGAAAGAACATATCATAATTATTATCGAATACTTTGTATAGGTTTATTTGGAGGAAATACATAAGTAGATGATATCGGTTAGCCATAATCACTTAATGTAATGTTGCATACAATATCTAAACGAATTATACTTGCGCCATTGGGCTCAAGTCGGGCCTATTTTGAAGAAAGTCGGGCCTAGAACGGGCTCAAAAAATATTAGTCTTTCGGGCTAGGGCCGTATATTCAATTGGCCGGGCCGGGCTCGAGCCCCAAATTTCCGGCCCGTGCGGACCTCTAGTGTGTGTGTATATATGTGTATGTATGTATGTATGTATATATATATATATATATATATATATATATATATTAACTAAAGGAAAAGAAAAGGTAGTGATGAGGTTGGCAACAAGGTGTTGAGGGAAGCCCAGCGGACACTTACCAAGTTGAGGACCAAGCTGGCAGGCTGCTGAGGGCGCCGAAGAGACACGTAAAACACACGAACACAAAAACACACGCAAGCTTATCGGGCCTATGCCCTTCTTCAGCGAAAGAATAACGTAAAGTGACACACTCATATATATATATATGAGTGTGTCACTTTACGTTATTCTTTCGCTGAAGAAGGGCATAGGCCCGATAAGTTTGCGTGTTTAGTTGTGTTTTTGTGTGTTCGTGTGTCTCTCTTCGACGCCCCCAGCAGCCTGCCAACTTGGTCCCCAACTTGGTAAGTGTCCGCTGGGCTTCCCTCAACACCTTGTTGCCACCCTCATCACTACCTTTTCTTTTCCTTAAGTTAATATATATATATATATATATATATATATATATATATATATACACACACACACACGTGTGTGTGTATATATATATATATATACACACACACACACGTGTGTGTGTGTCACTTCCTCAGCACAAGTGCGGGGAAATGGATCATCCCGAAAGCTCCAATCTACGTGTGTAAATCTCTCTCCGACACCCCATAGGCTGTCAAATTGGTGTTCACTGGGCTTCCTTCCCTCAACACCTAGTTGCCCTTGATATTTACCGTTCCTCTTCCATATTCATCTATAACAGTGGTTCTCAACCTTTTTTGCTTCGCGACACACATGGCAGTCGATGCTTACGTGCGTGACACCCTGCACACTACAATCGCCGAGCTAAAAAAAAGATGTAAAGTGCGTAATAATGAAGAGTCGAAGCCTAAATATTGTTTTTACTGTTGCTAAAAATGACGCAAGCGAAAGACTAAAACTCTGCTTACCAAGATTTACTTTATTTTTTACAAGATGGTTTTAAATTTTGGACGACACACCCCCTGGCTATTCGCGACACCCCCCCTGGCTATTCGTGATACCCCCTCTGGCTATTCGCGACACACCATTGTGTCGCGACGCACCGGTTGAGAACCGCTGATCTATACTAATAAAGGAGAACGTTTGTATGCCTGTCCGTTAAAGTCTAGGGCATTTCTGCTGTACCTAGAAGGTTGAAATTTTGCATGCGGGCACCTTTCCGAAATTTATCGAAGGGAAAAACCAGAAAACTCCACATTTATTAGTTTAAGAAGAAAATAAATTTATCTTGTAAAATGGTTTCAGTTCAAATTTTCAAAGATTGGTGGCGCTGATGAAAGATTAAGTAGAAATTTCGAAAAATGAAGTGTGTTGTTTATTCTTTATGAATAACAATTTTGTTTTAAGAAAAATGGTTTAATGTATACATTATTAAAAACAAATTTGTGAATTACTTGATGCAGCATTTACATATTTTCTGCTTTCACCTGGATTTAAAGTTACTGTTAAGCATTACGGGATTATTTTTAAAAGTGAGATTTTTCCCTATCGACATTAATGGGCTCTACTGTACTTGGGTGTTTAACTTCTTGAAAACTCTTAGGCGCAACATTAGTAGGATATCATTATACTTCTAGTTGGGTTTGGAAACTCATTAAACCCTTGACGTACTATAAGTAGTGAAAATAAATTCTAGATTCTCTCGCAAAGTGGAAAGACTGTCAACATAATCTATAAGGAATTATTATAAAAGGTTTTAAGTACCTACGTTATTCAAGATAAGTGGGTTTAAGGAAAAGAAATTATTAATCCAAAACCATAAAAGATAGTGTGCTGTGAGCATGATTCATAGGTAAGAAAGGGTCTAAAAAGGTTTAGTCGGGTGAATCTCGCTCAGAAGGTGCGAGAAGATTCCACGGCCTATAAAAGCGACTCACAGAGCTGTGGTGGGACACTCGCTGTGAGCAACGGGCTGAATAATAATAGAGTAAACAATCCCTAAACTTAGCAATTTTAAGAATATTATACTTTTCCACAGTAGGATACTAAAGCCACACATACATTTCTGCCAATTTTAAAGTTGTAGCTTATCTAGAAGTGAAATAATATTTATATATTTGTTTAATTTTAAAAACATTTTAACAGCCGAAACAACATATCCATCGATATTTTCAAATCTTTATTTGGGTATGTGCACTAAGCTCTAAATAACATAAAAATTTCAGCTCCAACACGACATTACTTTTTCACAATTCTCTAATATTTCCTGTTTTTGGATTTTGATGTTGTTAAAAGTTTACGCAGTAGTTTTAAATCAATTGCATTATAATACAATCCACTGATTCTCTTTAAAAGCACCAAATTAAAGCTATTATTATATACAGTTCATCAACCCCCATAATTGAAAGGAGTAACGTTCTTTTATTTAATAACATATCACGTTTTAAAATTATGACGTCATCATATATATACGTCTTTGGTTGAAATCAATGGAACAATAAGAATTTTTATATTAAAAAGCATTAAAGCAATGCTATTATAATACGGATTGCCAATTCCAATTGAAAAGCATTGTCCTAGTTGCTATGGTAGCTGAAGTTCTTTATTGTTGAGCATCTGCTTTTTACTTTCTCCATACGTAGTATAAGGGAAAGTATTGTTTTCATGAAAAAAATCAATTTCGAGATTTCAACGGAAATACACATTTTGAGGTCCCCTGAACACGTTTTGACCATTTTCTCGATGGTCTGTGTGTATGTGACAGCTTTTTTGTGGGTGCTCGAACTCAAAAAATATAAATCAGGTCAATGCGAAATTTTATAATTAACATTTTTATAAAAGTCAGAAGAACTGATTAGTTTTTGGTGAAAATCGGGAAACCGGACGTGGGTGTTTACTCTTGTCACAACCGTTATTTTGAAATTTTTGCTTTAATATTTGATAAATGTAAAAATGTATCAGAATATTGTAGGAAATTTAATTTTCTATAACATTTGTTTGAAACATTTTTCCATAAAAAGCATTGTTTAAGAAATATCTTATATTTTTAGCTGCCACCATCACGCCACCTACCGACGACTATTGTTAACAATTGGACCTAATAGTTACGTCCTAGTAACGCTCCTTTCTCTTTTCTTAATTGTTGGAGCTTTGTGGCTATATCCAATATGAGAAGGCTATGGTTTGAGTTTATTAACGTTCTTTGTAAAGTCTAAAATTTTCTCGGTTTCTTAAAATATTTATTATTTTTAGAAATATTACAGGTATGGAGAAACTCATGTGGTGGCCACAACAGATTTTTTCCGATTAAAAACATATTTCTTCATCAATTCGGAACCGATTGGAATGTAGTCTTTAAAAATAAGAAACCTCATTCTTGTAGCTATTGAATTGTATTTGTCCCGAGATTCTATCTTAATTATAACTAATTTAAAAAAGCAAATCTATGAAACTCTGCACAGATTTCCATGTTTTTCTTATGGGGTATCGAAACGGAGCATTGGGTCAAAAATACCCCACTAAAAGTTAAATAATTTGGAATTTTCGATTTTTCTGGTTGGTTTTACCTAATAACCTATCATCCTGTCAAATTTCAGGTTCGTAGCATATCTAGAGGTACCTTAGGTTTTATATCATATATATATCCTCCGTGAGAAGCAGCTATTTATAATATAGATATACTAGTAATCGGTGCTTGCATACTGCAAGCATTGGGAACGCCTGGAGTGGAACCGAATACACCTACATAAGATGTCTCATATTATCCGAAGGCCTACTTATGACATCTTCAAACCCTTAAAATTTCAGCGCAATATTCCTCTTAGTATTGTCTGCTCACCGAAATATGTTTTCCCTTTTGCTTTCAAATGTCACGGTCTAAGAGTGACGCCATGACACTAAGCTACTTTTCAGTCGTGGCACTAAGCTTTCGTTCAGTTTTATTAACACGTAAAATAAATTCCCGAAGAAAAGCATTGTCTCGTAGTCATGACAGAAATATTGGGCCATTGTTATAAATTATATAAAATCCCGTTTTTATGCAATAAAAATCGAATAATTAAACTAATTCGGCAGGATTCGTGTTCTACTTTCAGGAAAAATAATCTTCGTTCTTTTTTCCGTCTTCCAATTCAGGTCCGGAGTTTGTACCTTAAAAGTAATTTTAACACGCAATTATAAAAAGGCTTGTACGGATTTAAATGGTTTTCTAATGGGACTTGAAAATGAACGTTTTGGGATGTAAAAGACCACGTTGTAAGGGGAAATTTTGGAATTTTCGATTTCTCTTGATGGTTTTGGACCAACACCAAGGTTCCCTCCAAATTTCAGCTCTGTGGAATATCTAGAAGCACCTTAGGTTTTATATTATATTACATTATATTATATTATATATTATATATATATATATATATATATATATATATATATATAAAACAAGCCGATCAAATAATTCCAATAACCAACAGAAACCCTTAAGATAATTATAAGTTCGGGAGGAAAAACTGTTTGCACATATGTAGTGATAAATGAGCAAGCTAAATGAGTTGACCCTTCTCAAACGGATGCTGGCGAATAAATATTAGCATACCATTTAACCAGATTATTTTCGACTATAAACGTGCTTGCCCTTTGCGAATAGTTGGGAAGCTTGGCGAAGAATAGCCGACACGCCAGAGACGACGACGGGCTGAGAGAGAGAGAGGGAGATATCGGGAGAATTCGAGGGCGAGAGAAGGGCGGAGTGGAGATATGGCTCACCTGGAACATGTCCGTATCTTCGTCTGGCATGTACTCCACTATTATGGCCTGGTTCCGTGACAACGTGTACGAGATGGAGTGCTGCGTCGTGTCCAAGATGGCCTGTCAGAGCGAGAGAGAGAGAAGACCGCGGTCAGTCACATTAGGAACATTTGGAGAGTGGTGCGGAGAGAAGAGGGAGGCGAAGGGGAAAAAGGTGAAGGGGGAGTGGGGCTAAGGGAAAGAGGGGAGGGCGAAGCGTCCTTTGGGGAGGGCGAAGCGTCCTTTGGGGAGGGCGAAGCGTCCTTTGGGGAGGGTGTGCGCTCTTTACACGGGTGAGATCCCCTCTCGACATAAGGACGCCCGAAACGGAGAAGGAGAGGTTTTTCGGAGAGGACAGTCCGCCACCGTGCCAGGTCAAGCGACGGCGGTTTTCATTAACTATTCTTCCGTTAGCACACGAATAATATGGATATAGTAACAGCCTAAAACTCCTAGAATTAAAAAGCTAGTAAAATAAAAAATAACAATAAAATTAACAATGAACTGTGAATTAATGGAAATGCTGCCCTCCTTGCCATTAAATCGACATTGCGACAAGAATGACAATAAAGTTCTTCGATATCCGTTCATTGATTCAAAGGCTTTATATTAGCTACACTCGTATGCTTGTATGTTATTCATTTTATTGAATCCCTTGAAACTCAAAAACGGCAAGAGATAGAATAGTACTTTTTTAAGCAACGTTTTTTCCGTTTCTTCTGCTCTCTACGGAAATTTAATCATTAGTCCTCCAGCTTGCAATACCTATCATATGAAATATAAATGAAATTGGTCTTGCACTTAAAGGAAAAATTTGGTATATGTATCGACGGCTGCATAAGATGCAGGGGCAAATTTGTGTCTTCGTTTCTTAGTTCTTACTTAGCCCTAAAAGCAAATACCACAATTCGAGAATAGGAAATTAGACTGGTTTTGTAGCTTAGTTGGTTCAAGCACACCCGGAATGTGGTCGACCCGGGTTCGATTCTTGGTCACGATAAGAATTTTTCTCTTTCTCAAAGCTGGCATTTAACCCTTAGCGCATAAAAACTATATTTACCTACATTTCATCTTGTCTTCTGCATTTATTGGAAAATCCTATATTATTATGATTAGGCGTTCTTTACAAAAGGGAGAAAATGTTCGCCCGTCCGTCCACATGTTTCTTCTCCGAAACTAAAGATCGGATTTTCATAAAATTTGATATTAAGTACAGAGAAAATAAGAAAAACTCATTTTTTTGACAGGTCTCACTTCCGGTGTGTAATACATAAATACATGTATTCCATTATATGAAACTATGTATTAACAATTAACTCAAAGTTAAAAAATTCAATCAAAAAGATTTTTTGTATAAATGTTCCCTAAAGTAGAAAATAAATCTTTAAAAATTTTGATTTTCCAGCATTAAATACGTACAATTACAGATTATGAAAATCGGTCTATTGGTTCAAACGTTAATAAAGGCGGGGACAGACAAACACAACGAAGAAACTATAAGCCCATTTCCATTCTGGAAAGTAGGCTAATAACTGCACTTTAAAAACTACAATACCAAGTACGAAGTTGAAATCCTAAGCACACAGCGCTATGTAAAGAGCAAATTAGACCAAGTTCTAGGTATTTCAAGCATAAAATTGCCAAATTGTCATTGATGCTACAGAGCAGAAAAGGAAATCGCACGAAATATGGTAAAAAATTACGGCTATCAGAAAATAGGCAATGCAAAAACGCCTCCTTTCCATAGACAGCAGAGTGATTACCTGAGAAATTTTTTTCGTGCGTCCATTTTGGGAGAAATTCTTCCCCCCCTCCCAAGGTCGGCCGAAATAAATCTTTTATATATAATTACTCAATGTCTGTTTCTCCGCCTGTCTGTCCGTCCCCCCTTTTATCGATTGAACAGTTTGTCATCGAGAAATGATTTAAACGCCATTTTGTTTCTGCCAACTAGGAGATCCCGGGAAAACTATTTTCGTTTACATAAGTATCCCAGGTTCGACTCCAAGAGACGATTATATTTTACCATATGTTTACACAGGAGTATCAATTTTTCAAGGTGCATGGTTTATTTCCATCATTCATTAAAATATGTAAATATGGACCGAATTTCTGTTTTTGCTTTATTCGTCAGCTAAAACTGTAAAATATCTTATGCTTGCAATGTTTTGACGTTACACGGAAGAATGTCAGAAATACGCATTTCATTCCGACACTATGGCTTTTTCGTACTCTTTCCGAGTGTTGCCAAGGCGACCCGATTCAATCAGTATCTATTAACCCTTTAAATAAACGAAAGAACTGCGTTATTCGCTTCGCACTTTTTATGAAGCATCGATATTATAGTTGTAGCAACGTCAAACTTAATAGATTGCAACGTTAATAATTGCAGATTGTTATTATTATTCAGTAAACTGCGTGTGGACTGTGGGCATTTTTAACGAATGAAGAAAATAAGTCTTCTTTCTTTATTTCAATGCTGGAATATTACCTTTTTCGTAAGGAAGAATCAATTAAAATTGCATATGTAAATTATAAAAACAAACATGAAATTCAAAATGTCAGCCGTCTAATTTTATAAGGAGAAATGGGCTTTTATAACTTTTGAATGTGCAGATTTCTGACTGAATTCGCAAATGTTTTTGCGGATACCAGTAGTTTTAAATAAATAAACAATTCACGTGCGGCGCAGTTTAAGAGGGGAGCCACTGGCTCGTCCAACTGACCTGAAAGTTTAGCCAATAGCGTTGGCCCACCAGAGCCTCTAGGGGGAGGAGAAAAGAAACTCTTTGAGCTAGGCTAAACCGTATAATACTCGAGAGCTCTTTGACGCTGCTCACCGAATTAATGCCCGAGCTGACCGTACACCATTTATAAATAATCTAAAATGATCAGACATTCCTAGGGACACGCTCTGCCGGGGGTTTTTCCCGTACAACTTCCCTTAACCAGCAAATTTTATTTGGGGCGAGCGGCGACCGCGATACCAAAAATCACACTTTGCTCGTGGACTCAATCGTTCCGTACGCGAGATTTTATTAATATGTAATGATGATACTACCTACGCTATAGTTAAACTCTCCCTGCTCCTAATAAGCCAAATCTTAATACACATAACCCGCAAAACTTTAAAATTCGAAAGAATTTAATCCTTCCATTTATTTCCTTAAAATATAACCTCATCGATAAAAATTGGATATAAACTCACAATTACACTTTTAACATACAAAACACAATTTTCCTAGATATATAATGCACAAAACAAAAAGAATGTCATTATTTACGCATATCTGAATAAAGTAAATTTCACGGTTATTATAAAACTAACTTGGAAGACTAAACTTTTTATTCTTCAGGCTTAATTCCAGAGAATTTCTGATAAAATTATTTTAAAATAAATATCTAGCAATGAGAAAAGCTGTGATTCACCAACGAATTCAGTAATTACAGAAACACGCTTAAAATGCCGTTTGTGTTCATGAAAATCTATTTTCATCGGAAAAAATGTAAAATGACACCAGTGAAATGAAAATTCTCATCAAATAAGAAACTACATCCACATTTATAAGGGCAATACGCGTAGAGTAAAAAAATCTGAGGTGGCCAACACATGACTTTCTTCACAACTGCATTATTTCTAAAAATTTCAAATAGGTTAAATGATAATAAATATTTTAAGGAACTGCGAGAAACATCTAAAGACTTTACGAAGAACATATATAAACTCAAACCATAGCCTTCTCATATTGGATATAGCCACGAAGCTCCAACAATTAAGAAAATAAAAAGGAGCGTTACTAACAAGACCGAACTAAGCGTAAAGTGTTTACAATAGTCGCCGGTAGGTGGTGTAAAGTTGGCAGCTAAAAAATAATTTTTAAAATAACTCTTAAACAATGCAATATATTCGAAAATGTTTCGAACAAAGGTTGATCCGATTAATAGTTTTTGAGTTTTTAGAAGTTAAGAACGCCCACAAAATTCCTATCGCATACACAGACGGACATCATCGAGAAAATGGTAAAATGTGTTGAGGGGGAGCTCAAAAACCCGTTACCGTTGAAATCTCGAAATCGATTTTTTTTCATGAGAACCATACTTTCCCCTATACACGTATGGAGTAAGTAAATAATTAGGGCTTCCAGCAGAAGATATCTACAATTAAGATAACATATCGATTAAAGCTAAATATAAGGCAAATGAAGCGCGTGGCCGCAAACTGTCCCAACGCAATCTCCCGTTATTCCTGCTGAGGGCGGAGGACATTCGTCTGAAGGGGGAGGGCTTCCCACCCCCGTTTCCATCCTCCATCACCCTTCCGTAGTTCCCATGAGGGAGAGGAAGGCGCCGCGGCCGCACGAGAAACCAGAGACGCGTAGAAACGGACGATACCCTCACGCGAGAGAGAAAAAGCATGAATCACTCCTCGGGGAGCGATAATCGAATAAGGGCTGACGGAGCAAAAAATAGTAGATTCGATGAGGAGGTGCGACGTGGGAGAGAGGGGGGGAGAGAGACAGAGGGGGGAGAGAGTGAGGGAGGGGAAGAGAGTGAGGGAGAGGAAGAGAGTGAGGGAGGGGAAGAGAGTGAGGGAGGGGAAGAGTGAGGGAGGGGAGGGAGGGTGAGAGGCGGAGGGAAAGAGAGAGGGGGAGGTAAAGAGAGAGGGGGAGGTAAAGAGAGAGGGGGAGGGAGAGAGAGGGGAGGGAGAGAGAGGGAGGGGGAGGGAGAGAGAGGGAGGGGGAGAAGGAGGGGGAGAGGGAGGGGTAGAAGGAGGGGGAGAGGGAGGGGGGAGAGGGAGGGGGGAGAGGGAGGGGGAGGGGAGAGGGAGGGGGGAAGTGGATAGAGGGGGAAGGGGGATAGAGGGAGAGGGGGGATAGAGGGAGAGGGGGGATAGAGGGGGAGGACAGAGGGGGAGGGAAGCGAGGGAAAGGGAAGCGAGGGGGAGAGAGGGATGGGAAGAGAGGGAGGGGGCGAGAGGGAGGGGAGGGGAGTGTGGAGAGGAGGGGGTAGAGGGGGGTAGAGGGGGGGAAGGGGATATAGGGTGGAAGGGGGATAGAGGGGGGAAGGAGAGAGGGAGGGAAAGAGAGAGGGAGGGAAAGAGAGAGGGAGGGAAGGAGAGAGGGAGGGAAGGAGAGAGGGAGGGAAGGAGAGAGGGAGGAAAGGAGAGAGGGAGGGAAGGAGAGAGGGAGGGAAGGAGAGAGGGATGGAAGGAGAGAGGGAGGGAAGGAGAGAGGGAGGGAAGGAGAGAGGGAGGGAAGGAGAGAGGGAGGGGAGGAGAGAGGGAGGGAAGGAGAGAGGGAGGGGAAGGAGAGAGGGAGGGAAGGAGAGAGGGGGGAAGGAGAGATGGGGGAGGAGAGATGGGGGAGGAGAGAGGGGGGAGAGAGAGGGGGGATAGAGAGGGAATGAGAGGGAGGGGGAGAGAGAGAGGGAGAGAGAGAGAGAGGGGGAGAGGGGGAGAGAGAGAGAGGGGGAGAGAGAGGAGGGGGGGAGAGAGAGGGAGAGAGAGAGAGAGGGAGGGAGAGAGAGAGAGGGAGGGAGAGAGAGAGGGAGAGAGAGAGAGGAAGGGAAGGAAAGAGAGAGGAGGGAGGGAGAGAGAGGGAGGGGGAGAGGGAGGGAGGGGAGAGGGAGGGAGGGAGGGAGGAGAGGGAGGGGGGAGAGGGAGGGAGGGGGAGAGCGAGAAGAATGGGAAGAGAGTGGGGAGGGAGGGAG